>VBSM01002608.1:169020589-169032856 GCA_008086735.1 Cheirogaleus medius
CTCTATCAAAGGCCAGAGATGTGAGAACACAAACTCATTTCCCTTTGGTGACAAATGTAATCCATCTGATAAGTAGGGCGAGAAGTCCTATAAGGAAGGGAAAATTCAGGTAAGGTGTGATTTTCCAAATGCCATTGTGTGCTATTCTCCTAGCTGTGGCCCTGCAACAAAAAGGTCACCAGCCCCTTTCATTTCAGGCATCTGACCAGAATTGCCTGGGACATGTTTCATTTCCACAGGTGCTTGGGGACACAGAACCCTCCCTAGTGCTGTAGTACTACCTCCCTGTTATACAAGTGAGCTTCATCGCTACACTAACCGTCCGAGCTGGGACGTCATTCTAGGTCTTTTAGATTATATGACATGGTTCTCAGGTTATCAGTAGGAAGAGGCTTAATGGGTGAACACAAGCCATTAATGTAATCAGCGAAAAAGAAAAATTTGGTATTGAGAGCTCGAGGCCCCAGTTTGTTATTGTTTTTGACTCTTAGTCTATGTAGTAAATTGGTAGGTTTTTAGTTGGAAACAACTTATATCCCAGCAATTATTGTTTTAGGCTGGATGGTACAAGAGTCCAGTCTCCGCAGTACTCCCCTGAACTGAAGACTGTTTATACTTAGAGCCATTTCTTCCTTCCCCATCCCTATCAGAATCTGGTGGCCAATTACTGTGGGACTTACAGACCAGGATTTCAGATTCCAGTAGCACTTCTCCCTAGGCCTTGGTTTCTCATCTAGGCGGTTTTAGATTTGATGATCTCCATACCCTCCCAGTCCAAGAATCTTAAAGGACATGTGAGTGTAACTAGCCTGGTAGTTTACAGTTTTCTTTCTTCTAGTAGCACAACTTTTTCAGACCATCTCAGGTGGAATCTTAGAGCACTCAAGCTAAGGTCCCTCCTGAGCTGGGAATCCTAGGTTTGAGTTTAGTCAAGGTTTCAGAGGAATACGGGAGGCACTTGGGTCAGTGACTTACACAGGTACAGAGCTGGCACCAAAGCCAGGGCTCTTGGGGCCTCCGTAGATGACTAGTGACCTCAGTATCCACAGGGTAGTATGACTTTCTTACTGATTACCATTGTCCCCATGACAGATGTATTAATATAAGCACATAAATATCAGAAATTACTAGGTCATTGGAAGGACTGGTATAGATTAAGATTTAGGGCAGTGGAAAAACTTAGCTTTGGCTACTTGGACAAAGGAATGGAGAAAGAAAACAGCCAAGAATCACTAAATCAGGTGCTAACAGCTGTGAGTAAACTGGAACCTTCCTACCAGGCCCTCCCCTTCCCCTGAGTACTTCCAATGCCTTCAGTCCCCGCGAAGTTAGTCTGGCTCTCAGCAGAGCAATGAAATGGCCTTTTATGTGCTCTGCAGCACCAGCCCTTACTAAAGCGTGCAAAGTCGCTGAAAAAAGAAAAGGGACTAGGGCCTGCTTATACCTCTTGTGTACTGTTCCTCAGTATTTATGTGGAACCTGCATTTAGTCATCGCTTCTCGCACCCTGACCTCTGTCCACCACCGATCTGTTCTGTCACTTTAGTCTCGTCTTTTTGAGACACCACAGTGATGGAATCACATAGTGCGTAACCTTTAGAGACTGGCTGCTTTCCCTTGGTGAAATGCCTCTGACACTCATCCAAGTTGTTGTAGCAACACTTCCATCTCGTTACAGCAGTATTCCCTTGGGTGTACCAGTTTATCCATTCATCCACGGGAAGACATCTGGGCTACTTCCAGCTTTGGGCAGTTATGAATAATGTTGCTAGTAACAGTTACATAAAGATTTTATGTGAACCTAGTTTTCATTTCTCTATAGCAAATACCCAGGAGTGGATTTCCTGGTCCTCTGTAAGTGTATATGAAACTGTCCAGCTGTGTTCCCAGTGGCTGCACCATTCTGCATGGGGACCAGCTTTTTATACCTTTTATATTTGTAAATGTGCTTTCAGGCTTTAAAACAAAATAATTTAGTTAAAACTACATATCTCAAACTGAATTTTATTAGCTATACTATATTCTACTTAATACTCATTGTTTTGCTGGTTAATAAAAGTTTTAACTTTCTCCCATTCCATATATAAAATAACTTGGCCTGGATTTTTTTTTTTTTTTTTGAGACAGTCTTGCTCTGTCACCCTGGCCAGAGTGCAGTGGCATTATCACAGCTCACTGCAACCTCAAACTCCTAGGCTTAAGCAATCCTCTCGCCTCAGCCTCTCGAGTAGCTAGGACTACAGGCATGTGCCACTGTGCCCAGCTCATTTTTCTATTTTTAATAGAGATGGGGTCTCACTCTTGTTCAGGCTGGTCTCGAATTCCTGGCCTCAAGCAATCCTCCCACCTCAGCCTCCCAGAATGCTAGGATTATAGGCGTGAGCTGCCGTGCCCAGCCCCAGATGTTTTTAAATATGAACCATTCACTACTCATTTATGCCACTAGATAGTAACTCCTAGCTAAGAAACTAGGCTGAATAAGCTACTGGGTTGAGCTGTCCTGGAGTCTTCCATGCCTCTCCTTCACCCCCAACCATTTTGTTTTCATTGGTGAAAGGGACAACTGTCTTAACTAAGCAGGGCCATTCTAGGAAAACCTGTACACACATCTGGCTTGCTTCTGTGTGATCCCACTCACTCTGAGAGGACTGAGCAAGTCACCATACCTGGCTGTCCTTCTGCATCAAGGTCCACAGGTCAAGTACATCAGTCCCACAGTCTTGGGCCACTTGTAAACATGCATTGGCATATTCACCAACAACTGAGTTCAGGCGATTTAATTTGCAACCTATCGGAGAGAGGAAATCCAGGTGACAAATGATAAACCCAAGTGCTGTTCCTTGTGTAAATTCTACTGACCTAGACAGTTTCAAAGTTCAAACTGCCCCATTTGGGCCAGCCACAGGGTCTGTGGAATTAGGTGATGGGTCTTTCAAGTTACTCACATGTGCTGCTCTACTCAGCAGAGGACTTGTACCTGGGCTCTGAAGTCAGACTTCCTGGATTTGATTCCTGGTTCTGTCACTGGCTATGTGATCTTGGGCAAGTTACTTAACTCTGAGACTCAAATTCCCCTTCGGTTAAGAGGGGACAATAATGGTTCCATAAAGTTGTGGTGTGCATAAGAAACATCTAGAGTGCTTACATGGGCCCAGAAATCTACCTGAAAATAATGCTAAATAGCTAACTCTGAGTCAGACCATGCCTTGAGAAACAGCTGTCCTGTGCTGTAAAGCCATTCATTTGTCCTAGAACCACCTGCTCAGCGGGTTTCACGTGCGCCTTAGAGTTGGGCAACTACAAAGGTCAGCAATGCCAGGCCAGCAGCTCCCTCCCGAATCATCCAAAGGCAGAATCCCTTTTCTATGTCAAGAGAGTCCTCAGGAGTGATGTAATGGAAGCTGTGCGTTTAACTTCAGCTGATCGAGAACAGACTGATACGGACATCCCCACCCCCTCAGCAGCTCAGGCCCACAGGCAGGACACCACTGTCCTTTCAGAGTCCCCTCCGAGCACTCCTGCCCAGAGTGATGAGATGGGCTCTGGCTTACCTTGCATGACGCACTCGGCCTCCCAGGCTGTTTCACAGAGAGGGGGTGGTGTGATAAGAATGACTCGGTTCTCCGGGACGTCCATGGACTTCAGGTACCGCACCATACTCTTCAAATTTGCAACATATTCATCCAGGGGGACGTGTTGCTTGGGATTCTCATCTGTCCAAGCGGAACTTCAATACTTCAGCTCAAATGTATATTTGTTATAAGTGACAACAATGAAGATGAATATACTTTTGCAAATGCCTATTACGCATGATGTCATTGTGGAACTGTTTAGCACCAAGGACACGAAGAGAAGATTTTCCCCTTTTCTTGAATTAAAATGTACAGTTCCTCATAAAACAAAACTTTGGAGGCTCTAGCTAGGGGCATTTTAAGTGCTCTAGTAACAATCTGGACACTAGAGGAGAAAAGACAAATCAATTAGGTTGAATTTGTAAAGAAAAGAGCCCAGGCTGTGGAGTGCTCAGGTTTTGTTACCGACTAGCCGCATAACCTCAGATAAACTTAACCTTTTTATACCTCAGTTTCTCCTTGGGAAAATGGGGATGATAATAGGGTCTCCCTCCTAGGGTTGTTATGAAAGTTAGTAATAAATTAGCAAAGTGTGTAAGCAGTGAGCACAGGGCACCTCCCGCAAAGCAAGCACCCAGTAAACAAACGTCGGCCATCACTACTGCATTTGCCATGATCGCAAAGATCTACGACAGATAGATCTGTTCTCACATGAGTATCACCAAGGTCCTTGCAGACCCTTCACGAACTACATGTAAGTCAAATATAAAGAAGAAAAATACAGTCACTGATGATCCTACCACCCAGAAAACCACTGCTGGCATCTGGATGAACTTCTTTCCCATCCTTCCCGCATACATACAGTTTTAAAAAATGAGATCACACTAAAGATATACTTTATATTCTTTTTCCACATAACACTATGAACATTTCTGTATCCATAGTCTTAATAAAATGAAATTTAGTTTTAGGGTGACCATAATTGATGTTTCTCTTTCATTACTATACAGCATTCTAATCTATTATAAACAAGAAGGCATAGAAATCTCTGTACACATATCTGGCTACATTACTATTTCCTCAGACTGAATTTCTAGATGCCAGAAGTCTCCTGATGCATACTGTCAAATAGCTTTCCAGAAGGATTACAAGTTATTCTCCCGCCAGTAAGTTTCCATCTTATTCCACACTTGTCAGCCATTAAGTAATACTGCTTAAAATTGCTTCTCAATTTGAGTGTCTAAAAACAAAATTCCTTGTTTTAATTTGCATTTTTCTTTTGGTAAGTGAAATTCACACTGAAAAATACGCATTGGCCCTTAAATTTCTCCTTTTGTGAATTACCTGTTCCTGTCCTTTGCCCATTTTTCTACTGGAGTATTTTTCTCACTGATTCCTATATTAAAGATGTTACCCCCTTCTGTCTGCCTTATTTTTCAAGTATTTTCCTCGACATGTCACTTTTCTTTTTTATAGCTTTTTCTGACAGAAGCTATTTTACTTCTTAAGCCTGTTTTTCCTTTGTGACTTTCTCCATTCCTTTTATGCTTAGGTCTTTGTCTTAAATTTGATAAAAGTTCACCTTAAAATTTTTTTTTGAGTTTTCTTATGGTTTTTGGAATAAGATATAGAGAAGATTTACTTTGTTTTCTTCAAATAGTTTACAGCCTCTCCCCCAATACCTGTAGTTTATATAATCCTCCTTCTAGGCCGCAAGAATCTCTCAAATGCAGCTGGCAGTGTTTATCTCGGCCTCACCTGCGAGGTCCCACAGTTGCCTGCAGACAGGCTGCGTCTGCGACACAACTATGGGCACAGACGGAATCTCTGGAAGCTGACTACCCAACTTCCCAAAACAAAGGCTGATTTTTTTCCTTTCTGCTCTGCAGAGGGCTCTCCTTTAAAGAGCAGAAAGGGAAGAGAGAAAGGCCTCTTACGTGGCCAGTTCAGCTCTGGTCACAGCAGCAATTCTTCGGCAAACAAGGAAAGTCCAGCCTCCTTCCCAAACCCACGTTTACCACCGCCCAGGATTCAAGCCTGACCCAGGCCAGGGTTACTGCTGCCCTGAGATACGCCTCTCTCATCAGTGTGATGCAGACTGCAAGGTGTACAGCTAGAGCCTTCGCTGCCAACCGCATCAATTAGAGAGAAAAAATCCGAAAACAAATGCTTGCAAGTTTAGCTCTGCCAACAACTGAGGCACGTAGAAAACGAGTCAGGGATAAAATCCGACGTTAAAGCCAGAAGAAATACATATTAGTATAAACTCAGGGAACTCATAAGTTTAGCAAAACTTTATTGGGAGATTAACAGTTGAAAAAAGTATGTAAGTTTGCTGTAACATAAAAATGATTAACAATAAGCTAGAAAAACAAAAATGCCTTTACCTTTTAGGGCACTGTCATTGGCACCAAAGAAAATTGTCACTGCTACTGGGTTGTCCAAACTGTTCCCTTTCCTGATTAATCTTGGAAGGATAATTTTAGCCCATCTGGTATTGTAACCTGAAAATCCACGATTCAGAACATCACATTTTCTGAAACGAAAAATGTTGAAAAGGTGAATTGTGGGTGAAGAACTGTTTATAGTCCCTGGTAGCCAACCTTTCAGTAGGGTGAGCTCTCTGGGCTTTTTTTTTGTTTTTTGAGACAGAGTCTCACTCTGTTGCCCAGGCTAGAGTGAGTAGCATCAGCCTAGCTCGCAGCAACCTCAAACTCCTGGACTCGAGCAATCCTTCTGCCGCAGCTTCCCAAGTAGCTGGGACTACAGGCATGCACCACCATGCCCGGCTAATTTTTTCTACATATTTTTAGTTGGCCAATTAATTTCTATTTTTTTTAGTAGAGACGGGGTCTCGCTCTTGCTCAGGCTGGTTTCGAACTCCTGACCTTGAGCGATCGCCTGCCTCGGCCTCCCAGAGTGCTAGGACTACACTGCGCCAGGCCCCTCTGGGCTTTTTCTAAACCCATCATAAGGCTCTGACCCAGGCCCAGGTTTCACACTGCTAAGAGCAAGAACATAGCAGAAGTGTGATCTCTAAGTTGTTCAAAGATACAGGTAAATATGCCATATTCCTCGATGACAGAAGTTATAATTACACAGAAAGGGACCATGATTTAGTCTGTAGACTGATTGCACACATGGCACAGCAAGATGCTTTTACATGCTTTTACCTGTTTGTAACAGATCGATCTGAGCAAGTATCTTAGGTATAAAGTCACTAATAGGCTGGAACAAACGTAACTGGTTTAGTTTGGGATACATATATAGAATATTTGAAATTTTGGTTTTGATTCAATTTTAGTAAATATATTAGTTGTAGTTCAATTAGTTTGTTAATAGGCATTTTTTTCCTTCTTAAAAATATTTTGATTCACAGTACTGTATGGTATAATGAAAAAGCCAACCATAAATCTTGAGCAAGGCTTCTTGGGTTTGTATCCTAGTTCCATCTTTAACTAGGTGTGCCCTGGGCATGTTACTTGCTCTCATGTAAAGTGAGGATAATCAGTGAGGATTACACAGGCAACATGTTTAACACGCCTTAGAAGACACCAGTCACACGTGCTTCAGAATAATCCATGATGGGAGGGATGGACGGGTTCATAATACTCTCTGCTTTTGTAGATGTTTAAAGGTGTCCAGAAAAGTTGTTTTTAATAAAGTGAATCTTGAAGTTCGATTTGTAATCAGCAAATTGACGTGGCACATTTTGGTGTATGGTTCAAATTCCTACATATAAACGACTGAGCAGCGAGGGCACCGGTGAGTAAGTGCCGGCTCCGGTGCCGGGCAGTAGACTCCAAAGCAATCAGCAGGAGGGGACTCATTTTTATACTACTACTCTGAAGCCCTCAGGTACCATTTATAAACTTGGGAACAAAATTCATCCTTATTTCTGAGTGACATTCTGAGTGTTTTTATGTATAAATATTACAAAAAGTTGACTCGCCATTTTGAAGACTCCAGTCACTTACGATACTTTGAAACAGAGGACTGCAGCATTCTGACAAGGCGAGTCTGCCTGACACCCGCCAGTGATGTAGTTACTTCAGCCCTTAAATAGCAAAACAGCTTCCTGCCACAACGTGGTGTAGCAGAACTGCTGTAATCAGAGCGGCTAGTGCTTGGATCTTCCTGTCCTTGACTAGCAACGAGGCACTGGCGATTTACTTAATTTCCCTGAGTCTCCCCAACTGTCAAAGACCAACACTATAGTACCTAATCTGCCAGGCCGAGTGAAGATTAAGTGTAATGGCCAGACACATAAGGAGCTCAATAAATGTAGCCATCACAGGTTCTTAAAAAATTATCAGGCTGGGTGTGGTGGCTCACGCCTGTAATCCTAGCACTCTGGGAGACCAAGGTGGGCGGATCGCTCAAGGTCAGGAGTTCGAAACCAGCCTGAGCAAGAGAGAGACCCCATCTCTACTAAAAATAGAAAGAAATTAATTGGCCAACTAAAAATCTATAGAAAAAATTAGCCGGGCATGGTGGCACATGCCTGTAGTCCCAGCTACTCGGGAGGCTGGAGGCAGAAGGATTGCTTGAGTCCAGGAGTTGGAGGTTCCTGTGAGCTAGGCTGACGCCATGGCACTCTAGCCCGGGCAACAGAGTGAGACTCTGTCTCAAAAAAAAAAAAAAAAAAAATATCATAACATTGCTTGTGAATCAAGACTAGGAAAAAAGTACTAGTGAGGCCAGGAGTTGAAACTATTAAGATTCTCTTCTGAAAGGGGATGCATACCTGATTTCTCTGGGTTGAATAAAATAATCAATAGTGTCTAAGTTTTATCCAAAAACCTGAAGAAATTGGAAGATTAATAAAAGGCTTTTACATAAATTCATGGTAACGATGGGTATTTAAATCCAGACGAAGATGGAGAAAGGGTAAGAACTAAAGATTCCTTTGAAAACATCCAGGCTCTGTAAGATTGCTTTACAGAAAAAACGTAAATTAGGTATACAGGTCGTTAAATATGAAATGTCCGATTTTGAATCAAAAGCATAGTTTACTATATCTCAAACAGGAAACAGTATAAAGTATGCACCTAAACTGTCAACAGTTTTCCATTGTAATGGTAGCTATTTTATGCCAGTAGCAAAGAAGCCTGGAGAACAATGGCAATGAAATCACAAAAGGCGTTTTCCACCGCTTGTTGAGAATGGAATATTTTTCCTTGCAAGAAGTGGTCCAAAGCCTGGAAAAAGTGGTAGTTAGTGCAAGGTCTGCTGAATACGGTGGATGACAGAGTTTCCAAGTCCACCTTCTGTAGTTTGAGCAGCTTCTCTTGTGTGATATGCGGTCGAGCATTGTCTTGCAAGAGGATTGGCCTGTCTCTATGGACCAATCTTGGCTGCTTACTCGCAAGCATCCTCATCATTTTGTCCAGTTGGTAGCAGTAGACATCCACTGTGACTAACCAGGTTTCTTGAAGGTGTAGTGGGTAAATCCAGTGCTGGACTACCAAACAGACATCATTAGTTTTTTTTGATGAATATTTGGTTTTGGACTGTGTTTTGGCACTTCATCTTTATCCAACCCTTGTGCCGAATGCTTGCAATTATCAAACAGAATCCATTTTTCATCACACGTAACAATACGGTATAGAAATGTTTCCCCTTTATGTTGCGACAGCAAAGAAAGGCAAGTCTCGAGACAATTTCTCTTCTGACACTCTTTTAACTCTTGTGGAACCCACCTATCCAGCTTCTTTACCGTGCCCATTTGTTTCAAATGGTCCAATATTGTTGGAACAGTAACGTCAAACCTTGCTAATTCACATGTAGGATCAGCTGGATTCGCTTCCACTACAGCTTTCAGCTCATCATTATCCACCTTGGCGTCAGGTCGCCCACGTGGCTCATTTTCAAGATTAAAGTCACCAGAATGGAACTTCTCAAACCACAGACGTACTGCACAGTAGCCACATCCTTCCCAAACACCTTGTTGATATTTCGAGCTGTCTGAACTGTATCGGTTGGTTCCACGATGGAACTCATATTCGAAAATAAAAATTTTGTACTTACCCATGATTTCACAAAAATTGCTCCAAAAAAAAAAAAAAATTGAAAGATAATCACAAGCCAAAACATGCATTCGAAAGACTGGGGATGTACTTTCACAATAAAGTATCATAGTGAAATGTCACAGATATCAACTGTCACATTTAATACTTGAGGAAATCAGACATTCCATACTTAATAGGCGAGGGCATATTTAAAAAGCAAACAGTAGCAGCTTTTAAAAACTAAAAAAGGTGAGTTTATCCTGTCTCTTTCAAATCAAGTATTTGTGGTTAAAAATAGTTGGATAAGGCTAAAAAAAAATTGAAAATATCAATTTAAAAATAATTTACCCCCATTGGCCAGGCGTGGTGGCTCACACCTGTAATCCTAGCACTCTGGGAGGCTGAGGCGGGCAGATCGTTTGAGCTCAGGAGTTCGAAACCAGCCTGAGCAAGAGTGAGACCCTGTCTCTACTAAAAATAGAAAGAAATTAGCCGGACAACTAAAAATATATAGAAAAAAATTAGCCGGGCATGGTAGTGCATGCCTGTAGTCCCAGTTACTTGGGAGGCTGAGGCAGGAGGATTGTTTGAGCCCAGGAGTTTGAGGTTGCTGTGAGCTAGGCTGACGCTATGGCACTCTAGCCCGGGCAACAGAGTGAGACTCTGTCTCAAAAAAAATAAATAAAATAATTTACCCCCATAATATGCTGAAATGAAAAAAAAAGAAAAAGAAAAAAAATAATTTATGTGGATTTAAAAAATGCTTTTTGTGGAATAGAAAGATCTTGTTTAAAACCAAACATTAGGGATATCACTACGGGATGAGGACTGTACACCTAATTCAGTTTTTTTTAAAATAAGAGATATGGTCTTGCTCTGTCACCCAGGCTGGAGTGCAGTGATACGATCATAGCTCACTGCAACCTTGAACTCCTGGGCTCAAGTGATCCTCCTGCTCAGTCTCCTGAGTAGCTGGGACTACAAAGCTCATGCCACCACACCCAGCTTAATTCCGTATTTTAAAATTTATTAATATTAGTGGAGGCATTATAAGGACAGTTGCAGTAAGTGTCTCCTAATCACTCTCAAACTTAGCAATTAGGTTAAATTAAAACACTGGGATCAGTTCAGGCCTATGCAGATGGCTAAAGCAGACATCCTGAAAAAGTCAGGTGCACTTGAATTGTCCTGGTCCTTTGGCAGTGAGTAGAGATAATACCCCCAACGCCATCCAACACCCCAGCATCCTAGGACATGATACAGCTTACCACGGCCTCCCCGTTTCCCAGGGGGTTCTGTTATTGGAAGAATGTTGGCTCAGTATCCAAAGTGGACTCACTTTGAGTGAAGAATACATATGAACACCTCACTGATCATTTGAATCACATCTACTGTAATAACTGAAAAAGAACTTGTCTTCTGTAGATGGCTGTATTTTTTGGATCCAAAACCTCTAATACGTTTTCCACAACTTTTTGTTTGATTTCATATGGTGGCAAGTCCTTTTAGCTGAACCATGAGTGCCTGCCCTTTTTCTGTTCCTTCTCCCATATATACACTGACTAGGAAAGGCAGGCAAAGATTAACAAAAGAGGAAGTTACTGTTTAAACTACCACTCTTTTCCCGAGATGACATTTTCCATCAATAAATACTCAAGTATCAATCTAGGAGCCATTCTCACCTGACTAGCTTGTCAGCCAGCGATGCTCCCCATCCACCCTGCTGAAAAGAAACCTGGAGAAAGAAAAGCCTATTATTACCACTTATCAATGTAATTAGAACATTCCAGTAAGGGAAATTTTGATGAGCAACTCCTCTTTTCTTTGCACTCCCTGACTTCTTGGATTCCGTCACTTGACTCATTCAAGGGAGGTCATTTTGGGGGATTACATGTATCTACACCTGGCAGCACTCTGAAAAGGTGTATTTTTATTCTCTATCAATTAAAAGAGGCTTTAAGAAAATTTATGTACAAGAGATAAAATCAACTATGTGTTAAGTTAGGAAATGAAGTTTGTACTATACCACCTCTCCATAGTAGAAAGAATAAGGAAATTCATGGCTTTATTAATGTCAGAGCTTAGGGTGAACATTGAGTATACATTCCCATGGAATATGGAAAGCCCTTACTGCCCCAGATACCTAAAAATAATGTTATCAAATACTGGCGCATACATAAAAAACTGGCTTAGAAAAGTCATGTCTGAGTGTTAGGAGAAAAAAAAACCAACAAAACACCACAGGAAAATAATGTCTACTTCCTCCCTGAAGTAAAAACTTCTATTTGGAAGAATTTTTTTCTTAGTGGGAACTGAAAAATGATCTTGGATGAAAATACTACCTTTTTCTACTTTATTCTTGAAGGCATTTTATTTTCAAGATCAACCCTTAACCAGCATGGTGGCTCACACTTGTAACCCCAGCATTTTGGGGGGTCAAGGAGGATCGCTTGAATCAAGGAGTTCAAGACCAGCCTGGGCAACACAGCGAGTAAAACGCGCCAGTAGTCTCAGCTACTGGAGGGGCTGAGAAAAAGATGAGCGCTTGAGCCCAGGAGTTTGAGGCTGCAGGGAGCTGTGATTGCGCCACAGCACCTCGGGGGACAGAGCGCGACCGTCTTAAAATAAAATAAAAAAAAGGCCTTTAATTGCTCAACCTGTTCCACCAGAAGAAGTGCAAAGGTG
>VBSM01002608.1:169032956-169043987 GCA_008086735.1 Cheirogaleus medius
GTCGCCGTCGCAGCCAGCACCACGCTGGGCCCGCCAGCGGGTTCAGAGGCGTTCGGCACGCGGCAGTGGTGTGGAGCGAGAGGCCGGTAGGCAGTGCAGTCGGCCCTCGGCGTGGCGCGGGACTGGACCCAGGGTCCCTGCGCAGCCGCGATGCTCACGTCCCTGACACTAAGTGGCGTAGTGTTTGCGTGTCAGCTACCCACAGCCTCTCCTGTGCTTTCGACCATCTCTGGGTTGATTATACTCCCGAATACAGTGTAAATGCACCGTAAATAGTTCCTATACTGTATTTAGGGAATAATGACAAAGACAAAACCCCAGCTGTTCAGTACAGACACAAACGGCCACCGTTTTCGCCTTTTCCCCGCTGTGGGTCGGCTGCAGAGACCTGCCCATGCGGAGGGCCGACTTATTTACAAGGAATTCTTCTGTTAAATAAAACCTGGTCATTTATCGAACGTTTTTACCTCAACTGTGCGATGAAGTATGACGGCCGTGCTCAAAACGGGTCAGAAGGATGTCTTGAAGCCACGGAGCTCTAGGGGAAAACCAGGACAGGAGAGCCGACGCCACTCTGTGCAGCTGGCGTCACGCGCGACCGCAGCTCTAGGCTGGTGGTTCCTGGGCTCCAAGCTAGGGTTAGCCAGAGAGCTGCAAAAGCGTACTGCCGGAGGACGCGCACCCCAGACCAGCTGACTCAACTTCTGCGGTGGGACTTGGGCATCAGCGCATTTGTAGTGCGCCCCAGGTGATTGCCACGTGCAGCCCAGATCGAGAGCACCTGCTAGGGGCACGGTGCCTGGGCTTCATCCTAATCACGTGACGACGTCCTGTTGGACTTTAAGCAGTAGAGGCTTGAGGCCAGTTCTGTTATTTCAGGAATCAGCCGTAGGGAGTGGGGATGGGAGGTTGTTGCAGGAATTCAGGAAGGGAGACTATGACTTGGGCTCAAACAGCAGCAGTGGAGATGAGACTCAGATTAAAGAGCATTAGAATACTAACTCAAATTGGTTACTTTAGGGAAAAAGACACTTTCCCTTCTTGCTGTACTTGCTGTATATATTGTATTTTTGCAACTTGAAAATGTTTTAAAATCACAATAAAATATGACCTTAACCCCTAGGCATTTAGAATGAGCCAAAGATAACAACTATGCTATTTCATAGAAATAAATGCATTTCAAATAACAGCCAGATTTACACTGAAGATCGTCACCAGAGTGCAGGGGAGTGGTCAACAGTTGTAAGTCACTATAAGCTGTGAGGCAAAATGAGGATGAAATCGTGTCGCTGGAGTTTAACGACTGTGGGCAACCAATGACTAGATTGACAGTGAGCGCAGGCAACTCTGTAGTCGGGCTGTGAATGGGCGGAGTAGCAGCGCGCCTGCTCCTTTCCTCTGGAGAGGCAGCAAGCAGGCCATTTTCACTGAAGTAGATGGCAAAGAAGCCCCCGGCAGAGTGGGCTGCTGCTCCCTCAGCACCAGACACTCCTGTGTCCAGTTACTTGCAAGTCTGAATTACATGTACTTGGCCTAATGGCTTACATATGAAACAAACAAATGACACCTGAATACCCATAAACTGAGTCATAAAAATTATACACTGGCTAGCCTGAACTAAGGAATTCAGCAAGAGTGTCCGGAGGAAAGAAACAGAAAGGTGCTTAACACTTTTAAGTGATAATCCCTGTTCATTTAAATTCAGAATATGAATATGAAAGTACAAACCACTGTGTATTTTCTTTCCTTAATAAGTACAGTAAGACAAATTTTGCTTCAGTTGCTATGAGCAAATCTTAAAGGTCTCAGTGGGAGTTGCATACATGCCTGGAAGCAGAATCAGTAAACTCTAAAATAAGGAGTAGTTCAGTAGTTCTAGACTAATGGACAAATTAGTTGGTAATTTAGCAGCATTCAGGCTGTTGGAATCAAGGCCACCTGACATCAAAAGTAAATAGGCAACCCCAGAGAAACTAACATTTTATTTTAAGTAGCAGAAGTAGAGTTAGGTATTTTAAAAAAGTTTTCACATATACAGACAAAAAGTTATCAATGAACTGGTGTAAGGGCCTCATATAGTCTCTGTGCAGCCAGTTCCACCATTTCTCGGAGAGATTCATCATCTTCACTTCCTTCTTCACATTCTACAGTCTGAAAGTGAAAGCACAAACATGGCTTTAATTATTATAACTGCCTATATATAATTATTACATGGAAGATAAATGAATACTCTTTAAGAACAATCATCTGAACCGGTGGAGGTCACCGTGGATTACCAAGAAACAGAGTTGCTGCGCTGCACACCTGTGAGCGCCCAGCTGGGTGCCACGTGCTTCCTGCAGCACAGTAACTGGGTCTAATTAGAGATGAATTTTGGAGGGAAAAGAAAAAGACTGGGGAAAAGTCTAGTAAACTACATTTACTTCCAAGCCCATATTTTGATCCAATAAATGATATTCCAAGGAAGTTAGTCTATGCAACACAAATTACTTAGCAAAAAATGGATGTGATCATTTACTCAATATTTGGTATTACATTTTTTATCGACATAATAGTTGCACAAATTTTGGGGGTACACTGGTGTTCAATTTGATTTAAACTCACAAATAATCTTCTAGTTACTTCTTACTTACAATTACAGAAGACTATATGCTGTGTGTATATATATATATATATTATAGAGACAGGGTCTCGCTCTGTTGCTCAGGCTGGAGTGCAGTGGCGCAACCATAGCTAACCTGCAGCCTTGAACTCCTGTGCTCAAGTGATCCTTCTGCCTCAGTCTCCTGAGTAGCTGGACTATAGGAATGTGTTATCACACCTTGCTATTTATTTTTCTTTGTAGAGATGGAGTCTCCCTATGTCTTGAATTCCTAGCCTCAAGGGATCCTCCCACCTCGGCCTTCCAACGCTGGGAATACAGGCATGAGCCACTGCACTTGGTAATTTTTTATCATACCATAACTATTCTCCATAAAAATATTTAGGAAAGAAAAGAAACCTTTAAGTCTATGATCTAATGATAACTACTGTTAACATTTCGGTGTATAACCTTCTAGACTTTGTTACACACATATATATTTTAAAACAAAATGGGATATTTATCATATATGCTGTCTTATAACTTTTTTCACTCAACAATGTATGGTGGACAACTTTGCACATTAAGAAATCTGTTATTCTTTTTTTAAGTGATAGAACAATTTTATCTGAAAATTACATACTTTGTATCTATTTAAACCTATGAAGAAAAAAACTGAGATGTCAACTTAAAAAGTATGAATAGGTAAATGTTTTTTTTAACATCCTTTAAGAGGTGCTCAACCGGGATGGCTGGGAGGCCACAGTCGTGAATGACCTCCAGGAGCCCATCCGTGTGGCCTCTGACTGTATCAGAATCACTACAGACAAGAGTCAAGCCCAGTGGAAGGGCATCCAGTCTGTTTCCACCTGTGGCCCAGCTGTGGTGACGGTCCTCAGGAAGAGGCAGCTCTGAAATGAGGGGTCAGCTGAATTCTCCAGAATCTTCCCTGGAAGTGGGTCCAAGAACGCAGCCTCTTGGGACTGCTTGGAAAAGAAGTGAGAATCTCACTTGGTGCCGCATGTGCATTCATGAGTTGTTCCCGTGAAATAAGGCAAATCCGTGCCTGTCAGCCAAGGAACTATATAGGAAGGGGTGGCTCTCAAGGGACCACATCTTGGACAACTGCCAACATCCCTTCTGCAGCCAACAGGGCCATGTGAACGATGAGAAGCTGTCTGAGAAGCTACGGGTTTGTTCTCTATTTGCCTTGGATGCATCTACTCCGTTTTCCCCGGGTGGGAGCGCCTTTCCTGGTCCTAGAACTGTGACTCTTCCCATTTGTACCTCTCCTAGTAAACTGGGAGCTGGGAGGTTTGTCCTGGTGAGATTTTGCTTATGAGAAGCAAGGTTGGACTTCTTTTCAAATCTTTCCGCTCCACCTTTCTGTTCTGTTTTGTTTTGTTTCAAGTAATGCCCAACCCAGCCCCTCCACGGCCACCACTCGGACCTGTGTCCACCTAATCGCTTCCTCTATGCACACGTGATGCGGCGCACTCTGTTCTGTGCCTTGAAGCTAGATTACTGTAACAGGATCTCAAATGTTTCCTATTTGTTCACCTTAACCAGAAGACACTGTGTCGTTTTCTTGTTTCAGTTGCATGTGCACTTGCTGTCCACATTTTTGCTGACTGCAAAATCTCACTATGAACAGAGGAACTTTGCCGCATGTAGAACCCACGTGGGCTGGAGCACCTGGCTGAGACAGTCCCCTGTGTGTCCACCACGGCTGTGGGCACCAGCCAGCCGCGGCAGTCTCACCTGGGCTCTCAGTTCAGGCGCGGAGAATTCTGCTGCAAGCAGAGAATCACCCATTTCCGCAGAGCAGACATTTCCATGTTAGCTGCAGACGACACGGCTGACTTCCACTAAGTCTCCAGCCAGAAACATCTGCGGAAGATTCAGGACAAGCTCCGCAGAACGGAAACAGCATTCTAGTAACTGAGCCCGAAGTCTGGGCATGTTATTCCAAATCTGGAGGGAGGGGGGGAGGGCCCACCCCAGGGCCTCCTGCGTGTCACTCAGGGCCGAAAATTCTTCCACCATAGCCTGAATGGCTGGGTTTTCCCCACTTTACCATCAGGAGGTGGAGGCTCAGAGGGGCTCACAAAAGCACACGCCGCATGCGGAGCAGAGCTGGTCCAGTAGATGGAGCCGGGATTTGCGCAAAAGTCTTGTCCTTGCGCCAGGTGTCTGCCGCTGGCCTGTCAGCAGGTGTGCTGCCAAGCCACAAGCTCCTCCAGGACAAGCTCCTGGAGTGCACGGCCAGCCGCCCCTGCCTTTTCATGCCACCGGTGTCCCCGCCATCGTCATGCTTGATGAGCATATATACAGCACTCTTAGTGTAAGGATGCGCCATATACATTATGCATTCCGTTATGTATCTCTTCCTCTTGGATATTTCGGTTTCTTCCCACTGTTTTAATGCTAATATAGACATCCTTGTATATATATATCTTTGCTCACTTGTCTGATTATTTTCTTTGGTTGAATTCAGTAAGTAGAATTGTGAAAAAAGGCCTTGTTTTTCTAAGCCTTGTCCACATCACCAAACTGCTTTGCAGAAAGAAAGCGCTGCCCGGTTTACACTCCCCTCCCCCAGCGGCATGAGCGAGTGACTGTTCCCTGTTCTTCCACCGCCACTGGGTCCCAACACTCTCTTTAATAACCTGTGCCAGTATGATGAGCAGTGATATTTCATACTTTAAATCTGTATGTCCTCCAACTGTTAGTGGATCTGAGTATTTGTTTTATGTTCACTGACTATCTATATTTCTTCTCTGGTGAATTACTTGTTCATGTTCTTAGCTTATTTTTCTATTGAGGTATAATAAATCTAATGTGTTTTCTCAAAGCACCTATATAGTCAAAGATCATACAAAAGAAATTTAAAACATAAGTTATTTGTTTAGAACTACTGTAATCTTCAAAAACAACCCTGCAAGGAAGATACACTATTCATTCATCTTGTGAAATAATTTTGAAAGATATGCTGGTGTGAGACCAGAGCAGGCCCCACTCTCAAACCCTATTGTTTGGAAAAGCCACTTGGATCTTGCTGGTGCAAACAGAAAAGCAGCTTCTCTGAAAAATCTAGAACCAGCTGGATGCCAAACTAGGGAAATGCTGAGGTCAATTCAGGTGTATTATGGAAAAGGAAAATAATGGAAGAATATACATGGGAACCATGTACTGTATAGCAACCTGGAAAAACACAGAAAACTTTATATATAATAATATAAATACAACTATGTAAAAAAAAAGTAAGAAACACTGGAAGGAAATATCAAAATACAAAAGTAAACTGTTAGGTGTGGGATCATAGCTCTTGCCTTCACTTTATTTTATTTCCCATATGTGTTTAGATGCAGGAAGGAGCAGGTACCTACCCGTGTCTCCAAGTTAAGGTTAGCAGTTTTCCCATCCACTGTGACACTAAGAACAGAGCCGTCTTTCACACTTACACAGTCTTCTCCAAATATGTCCCTTAAAATAAACAAAGATGCGATATTAGTGGAAAAGTCCAGCTTTCCATATTTGGGGAAAAATAAAATTGAAGAGAAGTCCTAGTTCTAAAGTAGAATACTTGTATTTATACCTGAGATCTACTTCTTCTTATTTACCTTGATATAGCCTGTTAATTTTATAAATTACACAGCTATCATTTCTTAAGAATGCTCTATTCAGAGGCATTGTGCTAGGCACTTTATATACATTATCTTTACCCATAATAATTTTGTAATATTGTAATAGTAATATCTTTTACACACGAAGAAAAGAAACAGAGAAGTGAATTGCTTAAAGCCTCATGGCTCATAAGCAGCTGAGTTGGTACTCAAATCCAGGTATCTAGGTTTAACTGCTCCCAAGTCCACTAGCTGTCCACTCCTTTTCATCTCTCCAAATGCCTACTCTGAGTTACTTAAACTCAGTATTTATTGAGCATCTTCCACATGCCAGGTGCCGTGCCAGGTGCTAGGATACAGAAATCACTGACATTGTCTCTATCATTGAGGACCTACAGTTTAATCATTAATTTCAACATTGTTCCCATTACAGAAGTGTTAGAAAACAGCAGTCCAAGCAGCAGGCTGGGTGCAGTTAAGAAAAGGTAGTCAGTGAATCTAAAAAATACCCACAAAGACAATGGTCATCCTTGGTCAGTTAAGCACTGACAGCGCATAAAAGCTGGGTGGTGGTGATCAACTGCTTGCTCTTTGAGACAGTTAATGTTAATAATATGTTTGAATAAACTTGGCTAAGTAACCTAGTACTAAAAAAAAATAGTCTATTTTAAATACAGAAATATATTCAAAAGGATAGGAAAAAAAGGTTTCATATTCATGTGATCAATTGTTGGCATCTAAAGAAACCAATACCTTTATTCCATATAATCCTAAGTATTTAACCATTGTGAAGATAAAGCTACCTTTATAAGAGCATGATCAACTTGGAAGTTTAAAGACACTGGTATCTCACATTCTTGAGGTGAATGTAAGCTGTGGCTCTTTGTCTCCTAGTCCTGTTCCTAACAGTTGAATAGTTCAAGGGTGTTTGTGGGAGGGGTGGGAGGAGTGGCTTGACAGGACTGGGGAAGAAAGCTGGAGTGGAAAGTGAAGTGGAAGGGCTGGCAGCCTCCTGCAGACTGCCCTCCGCACACCTGAACAGAGCAGCTGTGGCAGTCTGTTCCTCCATTCTGCGCCTCCAACTGCTGTACCTGGGAGAGCTGTGGCATTCCAGGGCACCACAGACTTTCTATTTTTGCAAAGCCTCTGGGAACAGAGCTGCCAACAGCACAACTGTCCCAGTTACATCCCGAGTCAGGCACAGGAGAGCACCAGTACCCGCCTTCCACAACAGGGCTCTTTAACAGGGTCCCAGGAGGGGCTTTGGGCAGAAGGTTGTCTAACCTACTTGAAATCAAAGATAAAATTGCACTTGTGTGTATGCCCCCGGCCTGGGAGAAGTTCCACAGCCTTCCCTGACTGTCAAAGGGGCCAGTGATCTAAAAATGATTAAGACATTTAAACTCTAAGGCTGGCAGAGTAAAGCCCTCTGCAAAAATAGTAAGAGAACCAGGGGCTACCACAGTCACAGGGTGGGGACACAACCAACTCTGTGGCCTTTTCAGTGGCAATGGAAATCACTGCTCTTGCACTGGTAGCTGGCTTTGTGTAACAAGGATGCTTTTAACAATCAAATGACAACACCCTGAACACTTTTTTGAAGATGTGTGACAGCTTCTTTTAACAAAGTCACCATTTAAACCATATCATCTAGTTTTTAAAAAGCCACTAAATGGCTGCTTTAAAAAAGATCATCAGTGTAGAATTTTGGGGAAAGGAAGAAACAGAAATGTTAACATACAACCCTTCCAAACTTGAAGAACACCTTATTTTGTTAAGATGTCTAATTAAGTAACTTTCAGTTTAAAAATAGAATCAGTCATTTATTCAACAAGTATTTGAGAAATTGCTATGTACAAGGCTCTGTGCTAGACACTGAAATTATAAATCTATTAATAAATACAAATCTTTTTATTTTTCCTTTCTCAGTATAATATATAAGCTTAAATTGTAGCTATCCACTATGAGGTAGTTTTACATGATTATTTTATTTGGAGAAACATTCAGAAATCAGGCTTAAAGAGTATCTGCAGAAAGGTAAAAGACCTACTATCTGGTGCTTAGAAAAATACTAACTTTAAAGGTAATTCAGAATTTACAGATCTATCTGGGAAGTGTCTAAGAAACTATTCTTAACAAAGAATTCACATTTAAGAAGTAAATATATGAAATAATTCTTAAAGGCACAGTAACATCTGGCTAAGATTTTAGTACATGTCCTTGATGATAATGTTTTCATCTTTGAGGACTATGCTTGTCCTGTGAGAACATTCTGAGGCAATATATTAAAGGAAACATAAATGGCTGACCATGCAGGTCACAAGTACTTAGAACTAGCTGGAGTGTTGAGCTGGAAGGGAGCAAACTGTTCTCTGTCCAGATGGAGAAGCAGGCCTGGGGGCCGTGGGGTGGCCTGGTCTAAGCCACACTGAGTCCTTAAGTGAGTCCAGCCGAATCCAGGGCTCCTCCTCCCCATCCTCACTACCTTGCTGAGCAATAATGGGAGAAGAACTTACTGGAGCATGATCTCCAATCTCTTGCTATAAACGTGCATTTCTAATTTTTTAGAAACCTTTTGTACTGCACCTGGGGGAAAAAAAGAGTGACAGAGTTCAATTACAAAATTCCTATTTAGAATAATTTCCAAATTAATAATCAGAACATGGTTACTGATAAACCAAAGTGATTAACTATGGAATCCTTAAAGTGACAGGTATGTGTATGGATCATCTAACTGCTAAGCCACATTGATTTTTTTCATCACTTTATTTCATGTTCTTACTAAAGAATCACAAAATGACATTTTATGCACCACCCATGCCGGGCTAATTTTTTTTTCTATATATATATTTTTTTTATTTGGCCAATTAATTTCTTTCTATTTTTAGTAGAGACGGGGTCTCGCTCTTGCTCAGGCTGTTTTCGAACTCCTGACCTTGAGCGATCCTCCCGCCCCGGCCTTCCAGAGTGCTAGGATTACAGGTGTGAGCCACCGTGCCCAGCCTATTTTTAACTTTTAATTTTATTTTCAATGTTTCTCAAACTTTACATTTATGACCAGAGGTGAATAAAATTATAACTCCAGGTATTCTAAAGGTATATCCAAGCTCAAAGATATCTTAAGTCTTTGGTTTTACCTAAATTGTTATATAAATTTAGCATTCTACTATATATAACATACCTATAATTATTTTTAATAAAAATTAATATTTAAAATCATTTGCTCATTAAATAAGTTAGCTTTCCCCCCAAAACAAAATAATGGGACAGTTCAGGAAGATGAGCCATCCTTAATCTGGAGTTTCTAGTATGTTCTGGTGTATAATTAAATACCTCCCAGTCCATCACTAGCAGCAAAATAGTGCAGAATTCACTATCTGGCAGTTCCTCAAAAAGTTAAACAGTTGGCCGGGCGCGGTGGCTCACGCCTGTAATCCTAGCAATCTGGGAGGCCGAGGCGGGAGGATCGCTCAAGGTCAGGAGTTTGAAAACAGCCCAAGCAAGAGCGAGACCCTGTCTCTACTGAAAATAGAAAGAAATTAATTAGCCAACTAAAAATATACAGAGAAAAAATTAGCCGGGCATGGTGGCGCATGCCTGTAGTCCTGGCTACTCGGGAGGCTGAGGCAGAAGGATTGCTTGAACCCAGGAATTTGAGGTTGCTGTGAGCTAGGCTGACGCCACAGCACTCACTCTAGCCTGGGCAACAGAGTGAGACTCTGTCTCAAATAAAAAAAAAAAAAAAAGTTAAACAGAGTTAACATTTGACTCAGTAATCCTACTTCTACGTATAGACCCAAGAGAAATGAAAACATATATCTACACAAAAATATGTACAAATATCTATAGCAGCATTATTCATAATAGCCAAAAAGTAGAAACAACCCAAATATCTATCACCTGAAGGATGGATAAACAAAATATGTTATAGCCACATAAGGGGAAATTATTTGGCCATAAAAAGGAATGAAGTTCTTATTTATGCTACAAAATGATGAAGCCTGAACACATTATGCTTAGTGAAGAAAGCCAGTCACAAAAGAACACATATTGTATGATTCCATTTATATGAAATATCCAGAATAGGCAAATCCATAGAGACAGAAAGGTTAGCGGCTGCTTTGAGTTGAGGGTAATACAGGGATTGGAGGATCATAACTAAAGGATACAGGGTTTCTTTTTAGAGTGATATAAATGTTCTAAAGTTGATGGTGGTGATGGTTGCACAACTCTGAATATACTAAAAATCAACGAATTGTACACTTTAAGTGGGTGAACTGCATGGTATCAATAAGGTTGTTACAAAAAATAGTGCAAAATTTTATAATCCTTTAGACAAAACGCACACACACACACAATACATATGTATCATGGAGGAAAATGCTAGAAATAATTTTATGGTCTCACGTATAAACAGGGAAATACGGCTTTGTCATTTTAAAGAGACTTCAACATGTTTTCAATTTCTCAGCCCAGATAATTACTTTATCATACAATACTACTGAATATTTTTATATAAGTGTAGCCTTGTTAACGGACTTCAATACTCGCATATATATATTTAAATCTACTCTATGGAAGAGTCATATTGTCACTTCTCCTAAACTATTCTATATTTCAGATCATAGGTCATCTAATTGTTTTTAATTCACGAATTTCAATTGTATATACAACTATCCAGATGACAGCCAAGATAGCTATATAATAAAACCTTTATACTTTAATTATCTCCAGACTCCAATCACTTTCTGCTACCTCCACCGCTGACACCCTCATCTGAACCACTATCTCCCACCTGGATGACTGAGAAAGCTCCAACTGGAA
>VBSM01002608.1:169048562-169065179 GCA_008086735.1 Cheirogaleus medius
TGAACCACGGCACCTGGCCTTAATCAGGAATTAGTTTAGATATATTTTATTAACTTCCTATGTTATGACACATAATTCTAACATGGTTACGAGGTAAAAAAAAATTTCTTTCTATTGGTTTATTTTATGGTCATACTTTACTATATGAATTATAAAGAGCATACTGATCGAAAGTGTATTTTGTAATATGAAATATTCTTGCTTTATTAGTCTGCACGCCTTTTAATTTAGTCATTGCCCCTCATTATGTTAATACACAAAAATCTGTAACTCAAAGTGGTCTAATGTGGAAATAGAATAGGTTTATTCTTCTACTGGCCTTTGGCCAGTGGTTATTAAGCTCTAATAAAACCTTCTGTATAGACTGGTACTGATGGAACCAGAAAAGTTATTTTCACTGATCAAATAAAATAAATAAATACAATTTTAGGTATAGTCAACTAAAACAGATTTTAAATTAAATTTAAAATTTAAAATTTTAAATAAGACTACTGATCTTAAGGACAAGAGGTATAATGGAACTAAAAAAAATTTATGAGTATATTTTCAAAAATCTCACCTAAAGGCAATAATAACATGACCATGTGTATAAATAAAATTTGTATAATTCTGAGACAATTACCAAAATTAAATAACATTCTTTCCTAGATATAAAATTATCTTACTAAAAAACAGAAAACAATTAAAGGAATGTCGATACATATACCTACCTGTCAATTTCTGTAGCTGGTAAAAGAGCAAATTAAAGGGACCAGTATATGGGATGGCTTGGGTCTGTTTCACAGTGCTCATGGCCAAGTCAGTATAATCTGAAGAGAAAATTAGAGTAAATATAGTTAATGAAACAGTACTAGTCCCACAAGTACAATTTGCAAACATATACCAGGAGTAAAAAAAAAAAAAAGTAAAAGCAAGGTAAATGAGAATAACTTTTTCAGAAAGCTAACAAGATGTTCCTTAATATGGTACCATCCACATTTTCCCACTTATCTCCTTATGCCCCACCCCCACCCCCAGTTAATTTCTGCTCCAGCCTTAAGAAAGCACCCTCATTCCCCTGAATAGTCCAGGTTCTTGGATGTCTAGGAGCCACTACACCAGCTGTCATCCGCCTTCTTTTTTGCTTGGCAACTCCTAACAATCTTTCACCACCTGACGCAAGTACTTCCTCATTTACAAAGCTTTTCCCAACTCTCTCGGCCCAGTCTCTCCTCACACACTTATCATGCATTTCTGTGTGTCACTGAGCAATACTGTGATTCTCTCTTCCCAACATTGCTTTCCTCATTAGACAGAGATGATTTCAAGGGCTGGGACTCTTGTTTTTAAATAAATCTTCAGTCCTCCAGCACCTAATGCCTGGCATAAGAGTAAGAGCCCTAGCTGCTGAATGCAGCAACAAAGATAGTGATGTGTCATGGTCTGGAAGCTGACAGTTGACCTATCTCGCAGGTGAATACCTCAACACTGCTGCTATTTCGTATTTCTTCATAAAACGTTTATAATTTATTAGTGCTATATAAATAACCCTGAGCACAGTATTTACTTGAAGATAATACCATATTTATTGGGAAATTACTTATTGATAACAGTATTTACACAAAGAACACACATAGAAACGCTTATAAACTTTGGGGAAAAAAGCAATTTACAAACTTAAATGTAATCCTATTTAGCTTTGCTCAAATTTTCATTTTTCTCAATTAGCTTCAATTTATATACAATACAGGCTTGGGCTATATAGTTGGTGTTACTTATTTGGATGAAAAATGAAAGTTCCAATGTAATGAAAAATTTAGGCTTTACATTAACAATTTTTCACCTTTAAAGAAATTATAAAAGTTTTTGTTCCCAACTCCTTTTGGAAGGCCCAGCAAGGGACGTAAAACTACAGGTCATAAAGAACAAAATGCTTATCTGGGGAGTCCAAAGTGACTTCAGAAAAGAAAAGCACCAACACTGTTGTAAAGGGTGGAAAACAGGGTGGCTAAAGGTGAGCAGGAGAAGCTAACCTGACTTAGGAGTGAACTTATGCTTCCAACTACAAAAATGGTGACTTTACAAATAATTGAAATGTTTTTGCAATTCAAGGAAGATTTTTTTTTCTCACCACAAAGCTAATTATTAATAGATTATTATCTCTCATCTATTCCTATTTTATCATTTGTTACTTAAAATTTGGTTACTAGGTTAAGAGAAGTTTTCATAGATTTTCTTTCGATGTCAAGATGATATCTGACATTTAATAGGATACTTACTGGACAGGTCACAAGGAGAAAGTATGTGATAATTAAAATTTCTTTTAACAAGTATTCCTGAGACCCGTTGGCCTTGTTCTGGTTTTTTGTCTGCTAAAAAGCCCATAACCTATTAAAAAACAAACAAACAACAACAAAAAAAATTGAAGAAAATAGAATCTTGTAAAATGTAGTTATTCAAGCACTAAAATGCAGTTAGTAATAATGATGACCATAAGACATTTGAGCTATGAAAACAACATGTGAATTTAACTATGAAAAATATAAAATATTTTACACATCTATGACCAGAGCATAACATTGCTACCAAGATATCAAAAAGAAGAGTCACAGGGGCAGATCCAGCCAAAATGGCTAGGTTCAGTTCAATGCGTTCAACAACCAAGTAAACCTGTAGGTGCTGAGGGTAAGAAAGCTCTCAACAGCTGCAAGTAGTGGGGAAGTACAGGAGGTGCTGGCCGAAATGCACGTGCTCCCTCAGGCTGGCTATCTACACAGAGAGTGAGCACCACTAATACACAGGTGGGAGGCTGTGCTCAACCCAACACTAAAAGAAGCAGCACCTTTGAATAAAAAGAGCAATAAAGATAGGTATGTATGAGATGGTACACTGAGGGAGAAACATTTTGAAGAAAACAGAATAACAACTGTTCAAACAAAAACAAAAATCTTACAAACATGAAACCCACTATTCTTTAATGTAACTTCTCTCAACTGCAAATAAATGAACTCAAGGGAATAAAGACAGTGGAGTTCATGCTTGTTTACCTTTAATCAAGTAAGGGCAAACAGCAACCAGGCAGTGATATATTTGTTCTTATAACTATAAACAGAGATAGCTCTATTTCCCATGATTTCTTAGGGTGATTTTCTCCTTACATGCTCATGGCTTGATGTTATAGAACAGTTTCAGTAAAATAGGTACCAGTTCTTCTACATAGGTCTGGTAGAATTTGGCTATGAATACATCTAGTCTTGAGCTTTTTTTTAGTTGGAAAGTTTTTTATTACTGATTCGATCTTACTACTTGATATTAGTTTGTTCAGGGTTTTCTATTTCTTCCTCATTCAAGCTTGGGAGGTTGTGAGCTTTGGTCCTAGGAAATTGATGTTAATGCAGTGATGCTGGACTTGAGGAAAAAACTAATAAAGCTAATGATTTTAAATAACTCATATTATGGCAACAGAACACTCCAATAAGAAACCCAGCTTCTCCTAAGCACAGCTCAATTCAGCTTCTCCTAAACTTTTATTTCTCCCCACATCTCAACCAGCAGAATTTGGAAAATACAGTTCTAGATTCTCAACTAAATATATTTTCCTATAGGTATAAGAAAAATATCATCAAAGTGTCCCCTGCAAACTTTTGTGCACAGTAAGACTTAGGAATAATTATAACCATTTGATTTTCTTTGGCAACAAAAGCCTCACATCCTAAGTTTTGCTAATTTGTTTTTTTCCCTCAAATCCAAAAGCAAGAAAGGATTTTTGTCCATTAACTTCTTCATGTTTGGCTCATTATATATTAAGAGAATGTTGTAAAACTGGTCATTAACATGTCTGATATTTAAAATTTCAAATAAATCATTGAAAAGTTTCCCTTAGAAATATCGTAAAAAGCTCTGGGAGGCCGAGGCGGGCGGATCGCTCGAGGTCAGGAGTTCAAAACCAGCCTCAGCAAGAGCGAGACCCCGTCTCTACTAAAAAATAGAAAGAAATTAACTGGACAACTAAAAATATATAGAAAAAATTAGCCGGGCATGGTGGCGCGTGCCTGTAGTCCCAGCTACTCAGGAGGCTGAGGCAGAAGGATTGCTTGAGCCTGGGAGTTTGAGGTTGCTGTGAGCTAGGCTGATGCCACGGCACTCTAGCCTGGGAAACAGAGTGAGACTCTGCCTCAAAAAAAAAAAAAAAAAAGAAAGAAATATTGTAAAAAGATTTTTGATCAACAGTGGTAAAAATGCAGACCTCTTATGGCATCTCTCTAAAATCCCAGGTAAAGTTTTTCTAAATTGTTTCAATTTTAAATTCTGAAAATATATTTCACCATCAAAAATGATTAGTTCTTTTCTTTTTTTGAGACAAAGTCTCGCCCTGACACCTAGGCTAGAATACAGTGGCATGATGATGGCTAACTACAGCCTTGAACCCCTAGGCTCAAGCAATCCTCCTATCTCAGCCTCCCAGGCAGCTTAGACTAACCGTGTGTACCACTGTACATGGCTAATTTTTCTTATTTTTTGTAGTGATGGAGTCTTGCTATGTGGCTCAGGCTGGTCTCAAACTCCTGGCCTCAAGTGATCCTCCCCACTTGGCCTCCCCAAATGCTGGGGTTACAGGCATGAGCCACTGCACCTGGTCAAAAATAATTAATCCTTAAAAAGATAATTTTTTTTTTTATATATTCATCATATCCACTCAAAGAAATGCTTAGAGATATAGGCCTATCTTTAGATTCTTAGCAGGAATGATGAGAGATGGACACAGCACTGTACTGGATATAGTAAAAAACAGTAATTAACATTTGTTTGCTCTCAGACAAATGTGGAAGGAAAAATAATTGAAGATGTGAATTAAAGAGCTATCAGATTTAAATGCATCAAGATCTAATCTATCTGAAAATTTTCCATCCTAAGAAACAAATTAGTAGAACCAAAAGAAGCCTCAAAAACATAAGGATAAAATTCTTCCAGTATACTAAGTAGACAGAAATAAGTACATTCCCTCAATTTGAATAAAGGAGGTCTCTGTTCTTAAAAAGTATATTCTTTCCTAAAGAAAAAACATGGATAGGACAGATAGGAACCATAACCTTTTACCTTGGCTAGTTTTTCTCCTCTGAAGTTTAAGGTCACTGCTTCTGTATTCCGAGGATTATGAACCTCTATGTGAACTTCATCATTATCTTCATATTCTCGAATCAGTGCTGCTTTTAATCTGGCCATTTCATTCTGTTCTCCATGGACTAAAATCTATATAGAATAAATTTTAAAAGAACATAGGGAAACATCCTTCATTCAGATTAATGATGATCCTTATCTGAGTTAAATACATGAAATAGAGACATGTATAGTAAACAGAGACATAACATAGTAAAGTTACAAAACTTTACTACTTTTAAGGAACTTCAGCCAATCAAACTTGTATAGACATTTTCATTCTGTTTGGCTTTAAAAGATCCTTATGAGGAACTATTTCCACAGAGAGCAAAGAAATTTTCTAACCCAGTCTTTGGTTCTGAAATATTTTATAGTATTGCTATAATAAACAGAAAGAAATATCAGAAGTCACTTTTTTCTTCACAAAAAGCTTCTTTTGAAAGTTCTATTAAGAAACTAAAGAAAACTATGGGTATTTTCTGAGATAGTAGGTATAGCAATAGTTTTATACAAGAGTCATATGCATTTAAATCAAGAAGAGACTACAGAAGTCACCTGGTCTAGCCCTTTACCAATGTGAACACAGAAACATTGAAACATAGAAAAATTCATATATCTCATTGAGAGCTTAGTGGTGAAGAGCCTAGGCCTGGCTGCCTGCAGAACACAAATTGTTCTGTTAATCTGTGTTGACAGAACACCAATCCTGTCAATGCCACTTACTAGCTGTGTAACCTTGACTAAGTTACTTAACACTTCAGTTTCCTCATCTATAAAACAGCTGCTGGCTGTGAAGATTAAGCAAGTTGATTAATATAAAACACAAGTACAGTGCCTGGAACATGGCAAATAATAAATGCTATTATAAATTACTACCAGCAATGCTCCTATTATAGCATATTATAGTATAATTTTATCATGTAGATACACTTTTGCTAAAGCTGGTTATTAGAGGAAAGTAAATAGCAAGTTCGACCCAAGAAATTAAACTGTCAGCAGAAATAGAATCTGGAGAGCAATGAAAACAGACAGAAGATGAGGTGGTGACACCAGTGAGAAAGAGCAATACTTTTCCTCCTTGCCTTGAAAATCTGGGAAAATGTCCATAAACCACATATACCATAAAACATCAGGGAGGAGCCTACACTGTAACTAAACTCTATATGCTACCATGCTTGGAATAGGTGAGTGATTTTCTCCACTAAGAACCTGCTTGGTAAAGGGCCTATGGCAAGTACCCCTGAGGACTATCATGCTAGAAGGGACTCAAAACCTAACAAAAAAGTACACAAAAACATGCCCAACATCTTTAGTCATTAGGGAAACGAAAATCAAACCATGATGAGATACTACTTCACACTAGCCAAAAGGTGAAACAACCCAAGTATCTATCCACAGACAAATGGATAAACAAAATGTGGTAAACAGACAATGGAATATGATTCAGCCATAAAAAGCATGAAGTTCTAACACATGCTACAACATGATGAACCCTGAAAATATCATAAGTATTGCATGATCCTCTTATATGAGATATCCAGAATAGTCAAATTCAGAGACAGAAAGTAGATTAGAGGTTACCAGGGGCTGGAGGAGAAGGGAATGGGGAGTTATTGCTTAATGGGTATAGTTTCTGTTTGGGGTGATGAAAAGTTTTGAAAATAGCTAGTGGTGATAGCTGTACAACATTGTGAATATAATTAATGCTATGGGATTGTACATTTAAAAATGGTTAAAACTGTAAATTTTAGTTACATATATTTTACCACAGTTAAAAATATTTGGAAAACAATAAGCAAAAAAAACTAACAAAAGGTCATTTCCTCTAAGCCACTTTCCAATACATTCAGAAAGGGTACTTCATCTATTTTCTTTTTTTTTTTTTTGAGACAGAGCCTCACTTTGTTTCCCAGGCTAGAGTGAGTGCCATGGCGTTAGCCTAGCTCACAGCAACCTCAATCTCCTGGGCTCACGCGATCCTACTGCCTCAGCCTCCCAAGTAGCTGGGACTACAGGCATGCGCCACCATGCCCGGCTAATTTTTTTTCTGTATATATTTTTTTAGTTGGTCAATTAATTTCTTTCTATTTTTAGTAGAGACAGGGTCTCGCTCAGGCTGGTTTCGAACTCCTGACCTTGAGCGATCCTCCCGCCTCGGCCTCCCAGAGTGCTAGGATTACAGGCGTGAGCCACCACGCCCGGCCATCTATTTTCCATAGACCCATTTCATTAGTGTTTCTCTAATTAAAAATACATATTTTTTTCATCTTACCCCTCTTTCCAATCCCATCAAAAGATATTAGTTACTTTTATATTACATAAAACTAAAAAATATAAATAAGTCATACTAATAAGGAACTATGTAATGTATTTCATATCTATTAAATCTTCAGTTTTTACTATTACGTGACTGACTAATCTTTCTTGTTTCTCCAAATTATCCTTGTACTTCCTATTTGGTATTATTAAGCATTTACTATGTGCCAGGCACCATATTAAGTGCTTTAGAAATACATTGTCTCATTTGACAATAACCTATGAGATATTACTATTCCTATTTACAAATAAGGTACAGAGAGGTTAAGTAACTTGCCCAGGGTTACACAGCAAGTTAGGGAGGGGGCTGGGATTCAAAACAAGCAGTTGTACTCCAAAGTCTTGCTCTTAAATTATTGGAGAGGCAACAGAAAATAATAGAAAAAACCACTAGAATTGGGTTGGTAGGTCTGAATAAGAGTCAGTGTAAAATGAAGAAAATTTAAGTGTGTAGCTTGCCTAACTCAAAAGAGAGCTATAAAGGTAAAATCCAAGTGCAAATGCAAGTGCTCTGTTCATAAAGTGCTACATTAACAGAAGGTGATGCTTGATTTGTGAACTGGCTGCTTCATGGTATCTTGGGTATGCTTTTTTCCCCCTTTAATACTATAAATCAAATTCATAGACTAACCACATGAGGCGGTTTCAAGGCACGGATAAATTCACTGGTTTGCTGGTAATCTGTGTGAGCAGAGAAAGAAATGTAATCAACAGACATTTTCAGTGGTAACTTCTGTCCAGACATGGTAGTGATTTCTTCAGGTTCAGACATGATATGCTGTTAAAAATAAAGAAAAATAACAAAGCAAAACAAATAAACTATCCAATTAGAAAATAAAAGATACATTTTCTTTTTTTCATGCAGTCGTAAACTCTTATGTTGAGAACCTTCAGCACAAAAATTATTCTAACATTACTGACTTAGTAAATATTTGATAAAGCAAACATTTAATAAGGAAAGTAAGCAGATTAACTAAAACTCAATGTATTTGGAGTGCTGGCAATGAAAATTATGACTCTTATGCTTAGAAAGACAAACCTGTATCCCCAATTATTCTCCTGATCTAAAAAGTCATTTCCTAGATAGAAGGATCTGTATAAAGGACAGATGTGTTTCTATTCTGGAAATCTATTTTAAATACATGGCAGGTACTGTCACTAAAGGACTTTATAGAATAAGGTAAAGTAATAACAATGATCAAAATAAGGAATCATTTTTAAAAATAAAATAGATGTTAATGGTAAGAGGATGAGAATGTGATGCTTAGATGTTCAGAAATTGCCTTTAAAGCTGTGCATATATTTTCTACAATGTCTACATCCCTAATAGCTAACATCAACCATTTTCATACCAATAGGAAATTAGGTAGTCAACCAAAACACATTCTATAGCTTTTTAAGAGAATACATATTCATAAATCTCTTCATCAGATGAAGGTATTCATGTGTTTGTCTCAAATAGGTTCCTATTCATTTTTCTTTATTTGCAACCAAATGAGCTCTTCTCAAACTTTAATGTGTGCCTGGGGAATCTTGTTAGGCCACTCAGCGTCTGCATAATTCCTCAACCTACACATATCTCTAGCTACCTATTTCCATCCTCATTTTTAAAAATCAAAACTTGTAATACTTAAAGAACTACTTCAATGGAAGAACTTATGAGGATACTGTCACCTCTGTAATTTTGATTACGGATAATAGCCTGAGACTATAACTGACCTTGGCAAGTGTCCCTTCTACGCAGTATCCTGCTATAATGACGCCATTCCTCTTATCAGTACACCAGCTTTCAAATAACTCTCTGGATAAGCCACTTTGCATCATGCCTGGGGAGGCCATTACAACACTGGGACCAATGTCATCAAAATGATCCATGCTCTAAGAGAGAAAAAGGAATAGTAAAAGCATGTTAACTACGAGAGTCTGACAAACCATTCTTTATTTTTAAGAATAACAAAAAGGTAGGCAAAAGATTAATCACACTACTAAAAGAGCTTTGACAAAACTAGAAAACATTTTAAGTCAAAGTTCCTAAATACTTTAGCTTAGGAATGATATCATCTACTGGTAGTTAGGGGGCCATTAGGACCATTGGATAATTCTCCGGGCCTCACAGGCAGGCAGAAAAGTAAAACGAAGAGTCAAATGGGTTTCTACCCACCCAAGATAGAACATTGAAAGAATATTCCTAAAGACTCAAAATGGCTTTACGTACTTCATGAATATTTTGAGCTGGCCTAGAAATCTAATCAAAGGGTTTATCACTATTTTAGGGAGAATTTGGCTCTAATTCTTAAACAATTAACTGAAAAAATATGCTTTACAAACAAAGCCTATTTATAACAGGAAGACCACTTATGACTTAAATTATTCTATTATGATTAAAGCATCAGTTTGACTAAAACAATATATTTTACATTAAATAAAACTAGATTTCATTGAATGTTACTAGAAAAGTAAACATGAAAATTTTCAGATATGGAATTTGTAGTGCTAATCAAAAAGACAATTAGGTTTGACTGAGAATAGAGAAACTTAATACATAACACAGATATTTTTCTTGTTAGAGGACTTTTTATTCCTATGGAAAAAGAGATCCAAGTTATTTAGCAATTATAAACATTGAGAACACATGGAGACTTGGAGCAAGTGGCAAAATTTGTTTAAGCAAAAATAAGAATGCCAGTTGCTGGAGTTTTGATTCCTGAAGAAAAACGATGCCTGCTAGAGAAGAGGTAAGCTTCAGCAAGAGGGATTCAGCCACAGAATCAATTATGTGTACCTCTTCCTACTAACACCTAAAGTGTGTTTTATTCAACCTTTTCTTTCTTTCTTCCACACTTACCTTGAGGTTACTAATGTGTTTGAAAACAAAAGGATTATTGATGTTGATCTGTTTGCGAATTTTGTCATTCATTGCATTTACGTATGTCTGGTACACTGCCATACACTTCTTGGCCAAAGATGACGCATAGTATATCGGAATGTCATGTAATTCTGGGTGATTCTGCCAATATTCATCTAGAGAGATTTTATGAGAAACAAACATCTGTTTTCTATGAGTTCAAATAATAAATGAAACACATGACAACCAAGGAATAAAGTATATAACTAAATTTTTAAAGAGTTTAAGAAAAATCAGCCTGGTCCTTACTAAAACTTACAAATGCAAAACTTACTGCCAAATACCAGTGTACAATCCAAGAAAAATGCTGTGAGCACAGTCCGAAGATGGGACTTTTAAAAGCTTTTAAAAATTATTCAGTATAAGGTTATACTGAATAACAGACCATATAACTTACTACCCCAGAGACACTAAATTCTGTGATGGGTTTAAATCATAATGTATTATTAATATTTCAACAGATCTATCAACTGATAATTATAAAACAGGACTGCCAAAGAGTTAAACAATTTTGAACACTTAAAAAAAGTATAGTCATATTACTCTATTATTATATATATATTTTTTGAGACAGGGTCTCGCTCTGTCACTCAGGCTGGAGTACAGTGGCATGATCATAGCTCACTGTATCCCCAATCTCCTGGGCTCCAGTGATCCTCCCAGCTCAGCCTCCCAAGTAGCTAGGACTAAAGGCACATGCCACCACACCTGGCTAATTTTTTAATATTTTTGAAGAGGCAGGGTCTTGCTATGTTGCCCAGGCTGGTCTCAAACTTCTGGCTTCAAACAATCCTCCTGCCTCAGCTTCCCAAAGTGTTAGGATTATAGATGTGAGCCGCTGGGACTAGCCTATTATTATGTTTTTTAAAAACTACTAACCAAATAGTTTCTGATAATGACAGTAGTGGGCAATATAACTTCAAAAAAAGGCTTATTTTAAGGGAGGACCCTCATTAAATCTCAAAATTTTATAAAGGTAATATGGCCAAAAGATATCATTTAATTCTACTAGGTCCATCTGCATTTAGGATATGTATTAAATGCCTAGTATGTAATTTACATTTATCATTTCTAGTTTTCAAAATAACTTTATGAAGATTTCACATCTTATTGATTGGGAAACAGGCTAAAAAAAAGGTTGAATAGCGTGTGAATGTTATTTTTCTGCTTCACATATAAGTGATAATTCTATATAAGGACAAGGACTTTTTCTATCATCCATGTTACAAATACATTTCCTGCTTTGTCCTCTGTGTTGGGGGCTTGCCATATAATTATGCAGCTTAAGAATTAACCTTAGGAAATAAAGTATGTGCCCGGCTCTGAGCGGCGTGAGAGTCATACATTCCGGCCAAGGTTCACCTAACAAACAGGGTTGCTGCTTGAAGGCATAACAAAGGGTCTGAGTTTCTGCAAATAGCCAAGAGCTTGCCCAGCCCCACGTTAATAGGGGCCTGGAGGCCACACGATAAGCACATTGTTCCTATTATTGTTGCTTGGCCCTGTAAGATGGCCGGATAGCCAGAGACGGGTAAGATTCCTCAAGGAGGAACAACCTAAGACAGGCACAGCCGCCGGGGGACCAGCCAAGAGGAACTGGGGACGGAAAGTGCCCCCTGTGGCTGCCTTGCTTAACCTTTGCTTATCTCAGCCTCTGACCTATGCTTTGAGCAACTGCCTAGATACCTTGAGTCAGGGGACATCTGTGTCCTTAGGCTATGTGTTCCGGAATTTATGGCCATTGCTGCAATGCCTGGGTGGTCACGTATAAGGAAGTAACTTTGATTTTTAGGGTATAAAAATAAAAGGACTGGTGCGTTCGGCGCTGCAGTCTTGTACCGTCTTTATGTGTGTCCGTGTCTTTCTTTGTGTGTTGTGTTCATCCCCCGTCCTACAAAAGGGCCACGACACTCTGGTTTATCCTGTTCATGGTTTTTTAGATGTAATTAAAAATTTTAAAGGTGTCAAAGTTTTCAACATATGCTCTTAAGATTTTCTCACATACTATATAAAGCAGACTACATTCCAAGATCACATCACAACCTCCTGTTTTTTGTATGTATTTTTATGAGTACATTTTCAACAATAAAATAAAAAAGATCAATTTGTCTAAGGTTATATGGCTAGAATATAGAAAAAATTTGAAACCAGTGATCTCAATGGCTGCTCTCTTTCCATTATACTACATTACCAAGGAGAATTTAAGGAAAAAGGGCAACTAATTACATGGAGCAGTCCTGTTTCATGAAAAGATTTATAATACATGCTTTGATGACAGGGTAGCCAGATAAAAATACCAAATGCCCAGTGAAACTTGAATTTCAGATAACAAAAGACTTAGATAAAAGTATATATTAAATATTTGGGACACTTATACTAAAGTATTATTCATTATTTATCTGAACTTAAAATTTAACTCGATGTCCTGTATTTTTATTTGCTAAATCTGGCAACCTAATTTGATAGTGGGTTGTTTCACCTTTCTAATCACCTTTGCTCTTCATATTATTGGTTATGAAGACTTTTCATTTCAAGATTTCTAAGGACTAATTTTTTGACTTGTAGTTAGAAAGGAGAATCAACCAGGATCAAAAGACTTGACTGGATTAGGATTTAAAATTTAGCTTCCAGAAAGTCATGTCTCTATTATAGATTTGCTTTTGTTTTTTTTTTTTTTGAGACAGAGTCTCACTCTGTTGCCCAGGCTAGAGTGCCGTGGCACCAGCCTAGCTCACAGCAACCTCAAACTCCTGGGCTCAAGCAATCCTGCCTCAGCCTCCCGAGTAGCTGGGACTACAGGAATGTGCCACCATGCTCAGCTAATTTTTTCTATATTTTTAGTTGGCCAATTAATTTCTATTTTTAGTAGAGATGGGGGTCTCGCTCTTGCTCAGGCTGGTCTCGAACTCCTGACCTTGAGCGATCCTGCCACCTCGGCTTGGCCTCCCAGAGTGCTAGGATTACAGGCGTGAGCCACCGCACCCAGTCATAGATTTGCTTTTGATTTGGGGCCATTTATTCCATCTTCCCGTGCTTGTTTTCCTTTTCAGTGTAACAGGGATTCTATTTACCCTTATCATCACAGAGACTGCAGAACTGAGAATATATGAGCTTATGAGGCAGTCATTTCTAATTCTGCGCATTGAGGTTCTATACACACAAGGTACCTTTATTTACTCTTTAAGAGTTCCTTCCCCAAACAGAACCATAGAATTTGAGTTAGAAGTGATCATTAAGTACAAATGAGGCTAAAAAGTGACACCTTTTGTTCCTCTTATTACAAAAAGTTATATATGTTCACTGAAGTATTTGGAAAATGGAGAAAAACAGAATACAAAAAAGAAATCATCCACTTTCCCAATATGTAGATTTAATATCTTTCCAATCAATTGTATGTATATTTTTTACCTAACTAGAATCAGAGTATATATAATTTTGAACCCTACCTTTTTGGTCCTGTTAACAGATATTAAAGTATGTAATTACTCATTTGTAATATGATTTTTTCCTACAATGTGATATATACTGACATATTTCTTTAAAAATACTAAAATGATGAATATTTTTACTGACAAAATTTTATACGCATCTCACTATTTCCCAGAAGTGGAACTACCGGTTAAAGGGTGTGCACATTTTAAGATTTCTGATGCTGAGGGTAACCGGAAAAGCACACCAACTTATATAACCAGCAGCAGTGTATGAGAGTTGCTGCTTACCTGGGCTCTTACTAGCACCAAATCCCTATTTTTAAATGAAGAAACTGAAGCCCAGAAAGGGGAATGACTTACCCAAGGCCATGTTATTATCTTTATAAAATGATAAAAGGAAATAGCATACCTAGAATCAAGAGCAGCTCCTGAGCTCTTCCAAGAGCAAAGACAGGAATAAGACCTCTGCCCCCTCTATTTACAATATCGTGGACAGTGTTACAGAATCTTGCTTCTCGCTCTTCACGTTTCTCATGGATGTGGGTCCCGTATGTAGATTCCTAAATAACATGTCAGAAGTGTGAGACTAAGACCAATAATCCCAAAGAATCTAAAAGTTTAACAATAATGAAATGCTGAAGCAAAGTAATTTGTTTCTCCATTAACATGCCATTTACTTGAACACATACTGTTATATTAATTGGAAAGAAGAATTCCAATTAATTCCACAAGAGTGCTAGAATTAGGATCTAAATAATAAGAACTTTTTAGAAAATGGAACCAAGAAACAGTCAAAAAATGTATCTTCTCCCCTATGTCATTATTTTTTTTAACCATTTTGCTTTCCACGGTGGATGAGGGGAAGGATATTTCTCCCATCTCTGATAAGTCAGTTTTTAAATCACAAATATTGTTTCTTATACTTCTGTTTAGGAATATACCATAAAGCCTTACTAAGTATGGTCCACTGACCAGCAGCACTGGCATTCCCGGGGAGCTTATTAGAAGTGCAGAATCTCAAGCCCCAGCCTAGGCTTACTGAATCAGAATCTGGATTTTAACAACATCATTAGATGATTCATAAGTACACTAAAGTTTAAGAAGCACTGTTCTAAAGTATGTTACCATGACAATAACGACTTTTTCTGAGGATTAAAAAAAATAAATCTCGGCTAGGTACAGTGGCTCATGCCTGTAATCCCAGCACTTTGGGAAGCTGAGGCAGGAGGATCACTTGAGCGCAGGAGTTTAAGACTAGCCTGGGCAACATAGTGAGACTATCTCTACAAAAAATTTTAAAAATTAGCTAGGTGTGGTGGCACCTGCCTGTAGTCCCAGCTGCTTCAGAGGCTGAGGTGGGAGGACTGCTTGAGCCCAGGAGTTTGAGGCTGCAGTGAGCTATGATCGTGCCACTGCATGCCAGCCTGGGCAACAGAGTGAGACCCTGTCTCAAAAAAACCTAAAACAAAACCAGATAAATTTATATCCAATAACAAATTATGAAAGTAAGATCAAAATATTTTTTCCGCTAGAAAAAATTCTGCTCACATTACATTAATTACAATACAGTACATTAATACTTACAATGATAAGAATGTCAGGTTTAATATTAGGAATTTCTGCTGCCATTAAGTGCCTATCTTCTTGTCTTGAGAAATCACCTGTGTACAAAAGCTATGAAAAAGATAAAACGAGAAAGTCAGGACTGGGGGAAGGCTTTACTTTGCTAGTGAATAAATTAAGTTCATAAAATCTAAAAGTACAATTAAAAAAAAATCGCCTAAAACTGATTAAATTTAGATGGAATGCTTGTATCTAATTCAAAATGTATAACTTAGTTAAGTCACTAAACCATCCAGTGTTTCCATTATTTAATCTAATTAATAGGAATAATATATTTCCAGAATTATCCCACAAAAATGACCTTTGTATTACTAAGAAACTTGAGAAGCGCTCTAAACTTCTTAGAGAAAAAGAGCATGCTGATAAAGGAATTTACTGAGATACATGGGAGCACTGCCTAAATGGGAGATAAAATCGTAAGAGAGTATGCATCAAATTCCAAATGAAAATTCAGATCTGCATTCATACTATTTCCTGCTTATTTTTTTCCCTGCAAATAGCAAGAATTGTAGTTTAGTGATAAACTATACAATTCAATGTGTAAAAGTTTCAAATGTATGAGCATCTGCAAAATATTTAGGACAATACTACACTAGAGTATTGGTTCTCAACTCTAGCTGCACACTAGAATCACCCAGAAAACTAAAAAGAAAAAGGCCAAGCTATACCTCCAGACTCTAATTCAATAGCTATTTTTTAAAAAGCTCCCTAAGTGATTCAAATGTGCAGCTAGAGCTCAGAACTGCTGCTCTAGAGTCGAGAAATCTATTAGTCCACCCACATGTTCAGAAGTTCCAGACTCCCATCCCACTTTTCTATCAAGGATGGCTACAAAAATCTTTCCTAATTAACCTCCCTCACTCTTGCAGCCCACTCTGCTCAGGGGCTTATCTGTGAATACTAAGCCATCAAGAGGACATAAATACTAAATTGTGCTTTAATTTTAAATGGATGCAACCACAAAGACAGCTCTTCCCTAATCAGTTTTCTAAAGGACACTGAAAAGGAATTAATCCTATGGGGTGTCAGGGAACCTACTCTTTGAGATGCTTGTTTTATTCTTTTCTCTGTCTTGATATAGAAAGTATTATAATAGAGGTAAGAATTATGATATTTAAAAGGAAAAAGTGTCAATTTTATTTTTATCTTATGTTTCAGTGTTTTGACACTTTGCAAGTCTTAGGGAATTATTTTTATTTTTTTATT
>VBSM01002608.1:169070508-169083977 GCA_008086735.1 Cheirogaleus medius
GGCCTCCCAGAGAGCTAGGATGTGTTTCTTTAAAAACCTGAACTCCAGGGCTCAAGGATCCTCCCGCCTTAGCCTCCCAAGTAGCTGAGACTCCAGGTGTCAGTCCTTATCTTGTTCTCTTGGCAGCCTTTATCACCCCTATGTGCTTCTTCTTCTATGAGCAATTCTCCCTTGATTTCTGTGACTCCATGTTTTCATCCCATCTTGCTGGCTTTCTTCAGTTTCTTTCACACACTCAGCTGTCTCTGTTCAACCTTTAAATGTTGATGTTCCAAGGGTTCTCTCCTTGGCCCCACCTCAATCTTCACAACCTTTTCTCATCTTTTTGACATGCCGAAGACTTCCAAGCCTGTATATATATACCCGACACTAGGTATTTCTACCAGAATATCTCCCAGGGACCTCATATTCAATGTGCCATGCTAGTCTTCACAATCCCCTTGTATTTGCTCTTCTTTCTTCTTGGAATGTTCTGCCCTCAGATAACTGACATGAATGGCTCCTTTGTACCATTTGGGTCTCAGTTCAAAGGTTACCTTCCCAGAGGCTCTCCTCTACCTCCTCTAATTTGTCCTTCACAGCAAGCCACAGTCCAGCATCATATTATCTTAATACTTACAACTACATGAAGTTGTTGTATCTATTTATGGCATGTTTTTCACTACTAAAATGAAAGCTTCATGAGAACAGAGACCAGAGTGTCTATCTTAAAACTACCACATTATGAACCTTGGAAATGAAGCAAAAGAAGCCAGAGAGGCTACATATTGTATGATCCCATTTATATGAAATGTCCAGAATACATAAATCTGTAGGGAAGGAAACAGATTAGTGGTTGCATAGGGCTAGGGAGGTTGGGGTAATTATGTATGACTGCTAATAAGTACAAGGTTTCTTTTTGGAGTGATGAAAATGTTTTGTAATTAGTGGTGATGGTGTACAACTCTGAAAATACTCAAAACCACTGAATTGTAGACTTTAAATGAGTTGTGTGATATGTGAATTATGTCTCTCTCAATAAAGATGTTACAAAATAACAGAACTCCCAAATTTACTTCAGATCTGCCCCATCTCCTGTACTCCTCCATTGAATAACACAACCCTTTACCAGCTGTCCAGCCTAGGAATCGAAGTCATCCTAACATTCCTTTCTGCCCAATACACCCCCCCCACACACGCAACTGTCACTTCAGATATACCTGATCAGTTACAAAATCCTGAAGATTTCACTTCTGTACTCTCTCAAACCACTCATTACAGGCTCTTATTGCTTAGCTTTGGATTATTTCAACTACATCCTACCAGATTCCCTCCACTTAATCCATCCCTTTATTCATCTGCTACCTGCTGCTAGGAGTGACCTTCCTATAACAAAACTACAATATCCCATGTTTGCTTAAAATCCTTTGTGGGCTCCCTATAATTGACTCAATGAAGACCCAAACTCCTTAATATGTATACAAAGTGCTTCATAAACCAGGCCTTGATAGCCTGTCCTACCTCATCTGCTAACCTTTTAGCTGCGGCCATAGGAATCTGGCCACAAGCTGTGACCACTCTCACTTTCCCACGTGCCACTTTCTCTGCCTGGAACATCCTGGCCCCTACACTGTTTTTAGTTCCTACTCATTCTTTAGGACTCAGTTCAAGCATCACATTTTGCAGGATGTATGAGATATCATGCTCTACTACTCAATCTGTTAGAAATCCCCTTTCCATATTTTCACAGTCCTCAGTGCAATGCCTACCTGGGCTCTTATATTAGCTATCACTTACTAAGCACCTACCACGATCTTTACTCCTCAAGTGTTGTTATATTATTTTCATATGAGGCAGTGGGTTCAGTGAAGGTTGTTGTCCTAATTAGTGGTAAAGTAGGCGCTGGACTTCAGGTCTGACTCCAAAGTAATGGTCTCCTATTATTCCAAAGTCTCTCCAGTATTTCCCACTTTGCACTGTAATTCCCTCCAACAGGTGAAAGCAATTAATTCAGCCCTCTGTCTTATTTGTATCCCCACACGGTGCTTGACATTTGCTTAGTGTTTGCTGAACACAAGAGATGACAGGTGTGAACTAAGCAGAAGGAAACTTAGGCTATGTCTCAAGCAGGTGCTCAATGAAGCCTTTTGAATGAATGGGTAAAGGAGATACTTTCTACCTCTTGGAAAGTGTATACATTCATGTGGTGTTAGCTAATATCTAACAATAAAAATATGTTGTGGATTTGAATTGTTCCTCTATGGGAGTTCAAGTTCTCCACAGTTATAACTCCCCTTAAGCAGCATTCCAAAATGCTGAAGGCCATCTCCACCAAGTCTCCTTTGGTCAATCAATGGCTGAGTTATTTTGTCCCTAAAACCTCTGCACTTTCTCCTCTCCAACTTCCCACTTTCCTAATTCTGTTAGAGTCTGAGCTTAGAAGGCCGAAACTCATAGCAAATCCCTACTTTATTTTCTCCTTCACTTCCTGGCACAGGTCAAATCCTGGAGGTATTAAGAAATAGATTTAGTTCTTCCTTGCACGGTTACAGCCTCATTCAGGTCCTCCTCTCAGCCTGTCGCTCAACAGCATCACCGGTTCCCTCAAGGCTTGCCCTGATGCGCAGAGGTCCGTTGTGCTAATTGACAACGCTTTTTAGCGTATATGAAAGCGCCCAGGGGCCCCAGAAAACTTTCCCCCTCCGACTCCCCTGAAACTGAAGAAAAAGCAAAATCCCATTGGACCTAGCAGGCCCCTTGCGATCAACAGTCCTCCAAACCCTTGAGCCCGAGAGGCCTGGCCCGCAGCCGCAGACCAAGGGCAGGCTGCGGAGGCAGGCTGGCGTGGGGGGCGACGGAGGAGGCCAACCTCTCCGGTCACCCCTCCTCGCCTGTCTCTCAGCCTGTGGCTTCATTCCCTCTCTCGCAGGTCCCTTACAGGGGTCGTATCAGCAGCTGGTCGCTCTCCTCCGCAGGAATCGCAGACATCCCGGAAGTCTGAGGGCGAAGCGGGGGTGAAGAGCAGGTCGCCGGAATCTTTCTAAATTGGAAGTGCAGCCACGGAGAAATAAAGAAGGAAAAACCCCATTCACCAAGAGCACAACTTCCGGCTCTCGGGAGCCCGCGACATTAGGCACCTCCCCTCGACTTCCCGTCGGAGCGCCGAGCTCGCGAGGTTCCTGCCGGCACGGAGTCCGGAAACCTGAGGCGGGCCGTCAACACTGCGCCTGCGCCTCGTCTCGGAGGCGGGGCCCGGCGGACGCGGGGGGCGGGCTGGAAAAGCTGGCGCCGGAGCGAGGACTGGAGTAGCTGCCCGGGCACCGGCGGCCGGCGCCCTCCGCCTCCCCGCGAAGCGCAGGCGGCCCCAGGGATGGGCCCGCGGCAGCGAGGTGAGAGCCCCGGCCCTCGCCCCACCCGGGGCCATGAGAGCGGGCGCCTGGCGGGAAGGCGGCCCCGAGGGCAGTGCCCACGGCTGGGACGGATGGGTGGGGCCGTGCGGGAGCCTGCGGTGTCCACGGGGCCCGCCTTCACTCCCGGGGCGACGCGGGCGGGCGGCGTGGAGGCCGAGGGCCAGGCCGCGGTGAGGAGGGGCCGCCGCCCCTGTGGCGCCGGTGGTCGAGCCTAGCCCTGCCCCTCGGGTGCTGGCGCCCGGGGTGGCCGCCTTCGGGCCGCTGGCTGGCCTCCCAGGCCGGATCTGCCGCGTCTGGCCCCGGGGGGAAGGCGAGGCTTGAAGCGCGCTCTCTTTTTGTGCTTGCTCTTTCTCTGCACCGCTTCAGCCGTCTCCCCGCTGGGTCACGGCCTCCGCACCTGCACGTGGCCGGCACTCCATGCAGCGACAGATACGTGTGCAGCAGCGGGTGTGTACCAGCTCTATTGACGTCCATCCGTTCTTAACCTGGTGACCTTGGACAGGTCACCGAATCCCTTGGCGCTTTGGTGTCCTCGTTTGGAAGGGGCTGTCATACTGCAGCCTTGCTGGTCAGTGAGGGTTAGAGGTATCTGTAGCACCTAGCGCTGTGCATGGCACGTGTCTTTATTTGGGTGTCACCTCCCAAGAAAGTTCAGGTTCATGAAGCATGTCCTCTGCCAGGCTGTGTCCCGCACGGGGGTCCAGCGATGGGTAACTCTGCCTTTGATGAGCATGCAGTTTGGAGCGTGAGCTAGGTCTAAGGAGACCATAGCAGACTGCAAAGCTGTGAGCAGGGTGTACACTGCGGCTGCCGGTCCCTTCGCCCAGCCTAGAGGTCCAAGGAAGACTTTCTGTTAATAGAAGAGAAGTAGCCTGAAATGAGTTTTGGAAGGTGAGAGTGACTAAAAGGTGAAGGGCTTTGCAGGCAGAGGGAGTGCGGGAGCAAAGCAGGGCAGCGTGGAGCATTGCCTCACGTTCCTAAGGGATAAGGAGTAGCCCAGTAGCCGCGGTGCACCTTGCACGTCCTGCTTAGGAGCTTTGACCGCAGACTCTGACTCTGGGGAGCCAGTGACAGAGTTTAAGAGGCTAATGGCATCAGATTTATGTTTGAAAGAAATCATTTTGCTGAAGTGTGGTGGTAGATTTAGAGGGTTAGGGGTCCAGTATGAGGTCTGTCATTCATGGAATATATTCAGGTTTGTGAATTCCTTATGTCTGCCAGACTTTGTGTGTGTGTGTGCATTGTTACAGGCTGAGGTTCCATCACTTTCCTCAGGTACTAAAAGAAGTTGTAAATAACAATAGGGATGATGTGGGCTCTGCCAGAGAGCTGGATCCAAGAACTCTTCAGGTGGAGTATTCAGTGGGTCCTGGTGCTTGATTAGCTGTGGGGGCTGAAAGGACAGTGAGGAATGGATGATTTCCTGGTGTCTACCAGCAATTATATAATTTCCTGAGAGAGGGAGGAGAGGAACAGATCCGGAGGGGAGGATGAAGGGTTCAGTTTGAGGCATTTTTGCATTTGATGGACCTGTGGAACATCCAAGTGACAATCATATCATTGGCCTCATTTTTATGCATGAATAATTTTGAGGCAAGAATGATTTGCTTTAAAACATGCATCCTAATAGTGGCAGATATCAAAGCATTTAATAAATGCTTCTTTTTCCTAAGTTTGTGATTGATGATGAAAAGAAAGTCTTAAGGAGTTGCAAAGGCATTATAGTACAGTGTAGTGATTTTTCAAATCATTCTAGCGTTCTAGGGATTTGAGGAGATGCTTCAGGCTTCCACTAACAATAACATCAGATTTTTTTTTTTTTTTCTGAGACAGAGTCTCACTCTGTTGCCTGGGCTAGAGTGCCGTGGCGTCAGCCTTGCTCACAGCAACCTCAAACTCCTGGGCTCAAGCAATCCTTCTGCCTCAGTCTCCCAAGTAGCTGGGACTACAGGCATGGGCCACCATGTCTGGCTAATTTTTTCTATATATTTTTAGTTGTCCAGCTAATTTCTTTCTATTTTTAGTAGAGATGGGGTTTCGCTCTTGCTTAGGCTGGTCTCGAACTCCTGAGCTCAAACGATCCGCCCACCTCGGCCTCCCAGAGTGCTAGGATTATAGTCGTGAGCCACCGCGCCCAGCCAGATTTTATTTTAAAATCATGTTTAAAATTGGTTTTATGTATATATAAATTATATATTTACATATGCTTAAATATAATGTGCTTAAATATGTTATACACCAAGATTGTAACCCATCAGAGACCATTAACATGGTACTTTATGCTGCTAGGTTAACCCAGTTTTGTGCAGACCTTGAAATAAGGCTTTCTTGCTGAGAAGTAATCTGGTGTGGTAAGATTGTCCTTTGCAACAACTCATCCAGTCTCTTTGTTTTTACTTTATCCTATGGAGTTAGTTACCTACCTGGCATGCAGAGTCATTTATTTTTTAATTTTTTGTAGAGATGGGGTCTTGCTATGGTGCCCAGGTTGGTCTCGAACTCCTGATTCTCCTGTCTTGGCCTCCCAAAGTGCTGGGATTACAGGCGTGAGCCACCATGCCCAGCCCAGAGTCTTTTTTTTTTCTCAGAGCATCTTTTTCCATCTGGGATACTCACCCCCTCTTTCAGTCCTTCTGTGTCTCCTTAACTTGCATTAGTTTTCTTCATAGCAATTATTGTTTCCTAAAACTATGTTTTATATTTGTTTTTCTTGTTGGTCTTTCTACTTCCTCTATAGGTAAGCTCCCTGAGGTCAGGACCTCTGTCTATTTTGTTCACTGATGTATCCCTAGCACCTAGTAGGTGTTCACTGACTCTTCAGGAATGAATGAAAGAATCAGATTTTCATGCTCCCTACAAATAAAGGGAATATATATGGTAGGAAATTGGACGGTGAGGCTGATTCAAAAGCTTGGGCTCAGGAGTCAGACTGGGATCAGTGGCCTAAGGTCATCCACTCGTAAGCGGGCTCAGAGTGGGCTCTCCCAGTGCGACGAGAGAAACTCTGAGTTGGAGCAGGGGCTTCCATTCACTGCCCCATAACTTACTCTTTTTTCTTCACCAGGTACATTGTTTCTCTGAAGAGAACTGGCCATATCAGAATGAAAAGAAGCTCTCTGTTCAGACTGCTGTCTGTGGAACCTCTGAAGACAATAAAATAGTGTTCGATTCTATAGTAAGCAGATTTCCTCGTTCCCTCTGTAGAATTCAATTTTTAGCATAAATTTGTTAGGTTATCTTATTCATAAATCCTCCTGAAAGCTGGGTCACAGCTCCCTCATCTGTCAAAGGCAGGTTATAACCCACCCTCTGTAAACCCCTTGAGGGTAGGGCTTAGGGCCCCAGCACAGTGTGTGGCACATAGTAGGCCCTTACAAAACATCAGTAGAAGAAATGAATCTGTCACAAGGTTGCCAGAGGATGTAATGAGACAACATAACTGTATTTGGAAGTTCTGTGAACTATGCAACATCATGCAGGTTAATTTTCCAAATATATATACTCCTGCGAAATGGGCAAGGATGAATTTTATGTTTCCAAGGCATTAATTATTAATTAAAAAAAAAGACATATGCAACACAAACTGTGGGAAACTTAAGGTCATCTCCTTACCTATCCTTACTGGAGTGGGGACATGAGGAGCTAGCACCTAGGAATGTTTTTATGTCAGCCTTTACCTAAAGATATTTCAAGACTTCAAGAAAAATGCACATTCTGAGAGGTGTGTATGTCTTTTGTTCTTAGCCCAACCAAGTACAGAATGTGAATCTGAGACTCAGTATCTCAGCTGATAAAGCAATGAATGCATCACTTATTTTGCGAAAATCTTGAATCAATCAAACAGAAGTAAGGCACTTGATTTTTTTGAGAACTAGATGACATTATGTCTGATACTTATGAGAACAGTGCTTTTCACATCTCTGTATAGGACAAGAAGGTCTCTGCCTTTTTGATTGGTTGGGTTAGCTTTTTGTAATTTAATAGGAAAGAATGAAAATAGTATCCATGGGAAAATAATTTATGTTTTAAGTCAAAGGAGGACACACATGGAACTGGAAGGAATTGATGTTTTTCATTCCTATTATAAAGTGATTTAAAGTTGCTTTTCTTGATGTAACTGTCACCACAATTTGTACTTTCAGGGTATCTTCTCTGGATCAAGCTATGGTGAAAAATGTTTCGGAAAGGCAAAAAACGACACAGCAGTAGCAGTTCCCAAAGTAGTGAAATCAGTACTAAGAGCAAGGTAGGGGGAATGGAGTTTGTACCAGAATCATAAGGCAGTGAGAATTTTGTTTGTTCTAACTGATACTGCATGCAGGATACTAATCATGGCAGACCTCCTGATAGTCTTCAAACTAGGTCTGTTTTAACGTTCAGTTTCTGCGCTAGAGATACATTCTGTGCCTGGTTTATTTTATTTTGTTTTGGTAGATTTTCTGAAATTCTTAAATTCATTAAATTGGATGGGACACAATCTATGATTGGTCTCATTGAAACAAGTACTGCTTTTAAAACTTTTTAAATATAGAAATTGCAGGCATTAAGGGGCTGGATCTCTTGAATTCTAGGGTTTGTAGTATACATATTTACTTAAGAATGAGATTGGCAAATACTTGTATACCAGAGACTTTTGAATGTTATTTGAAGGTATGCATGGATTTAATTTATGCAAAACAAACCTTTGAGGATCTATTCAGCTGGCCTCTTTGGTCTCCTATTCAAAGGATAGGGTGATTTCTTTTTGACTGACAGAATTTTCCAATATAAGATTATAAAGGGGTAGAAGCAGCAGTGAAAAATAAATAAATAAATATAATTTAAATAAAATTTTAAAAAAGATTATAAAGATGATAGCTGAATTATATTTATTCTAAGAATTTTAGGTTTTTGACACCAATTTTGTTGGTGTTTAGAAGAATAACATTCTTTTCCACCTCCTGGACAGTGACATATGAGAACTATTCATTCAGTGCGTATTTATTGAGCACTCCTAGGTGCCAAGCTGTGTTTTAGGTGCAGGGGATAGAGCAGTTAGAGAAGAACATAAAATCCCTGGGCTCACAGAGCTAACGTTCCAGTTGGGGGAGGAAATGATGAATATGTAAGTGAAATATAAAATGTCAGGTGGTGCAAACTAACATGGGAGGAAGAAACTGTAGGAATGGGGAAGGGTGGGAGGTTGGGAGTGATGCAGTTTCAAACAGCCTGGGCAGGAAACGTGTATTCCCTAGATGGCATTTGAGCGGGGCCCAGGAGGAGAAGGGGAGCCGTGATGAGATGTGGGGGAGAGCGGTTCAGGGGGAGGAGAGAGCGAGAGCAAAGGCCCAGGAAGCCCGGGGCTTTTGCTCTGTGGGAAAAGGGGAGCATCAGGGTGTTTGGGCAGGGGAGTGACAGATTCTTATGTAAGTTTAACTGGGGTCACTTTGGCCACTAACAGCAGGGTCAGGGCAGGAGCAGAGAGACCAGCTGGGAGGATACTGGAATCACCTGAGAGAGAGATGAGGGCTCGGACGGGGCGTGGAGGAAGGTGAGGAGAGCTCAGGTTCTAGGGCGATTTCGAGATGAGCAGTCACAGGCCTTGTTGATAGATTGGTTGTGGAGTATGAGAAAAAGAGGAATCAAGTGTAAACCCTTAAAGTAACAGTTGGCTGACGTGCTTTGTAAAGTAGAAATCACTTTCACATACTTATCTCTCCTGACCTTCCTGGTAGGTGTAGAAACATCTGGGGTAGCAGGTGCCACCCATGATCTAGCTGTGCGGCACGTGGGTTAATACTTGTCAGTGTTTGTCTGTGGAGCTTAGCGCTGTCCCGGGTGCTGTGGGAAGAGGAGGAATCTGACCCTTCCAGGTATTTCCACCTGGATGCCAGATACCTTTTGAGACATGATTTTACAATAAACAGGAGATAGTCCAGACGCGGTTGGTAACCAAGCAAATGTGAAGTTGTGTGATGTAACGACAAGTATTACTTGAATAATGCAGAGAATGGGGAGATGAGAGGGCTGAAGTCATGAAGTTGTATTAGTTGGGGTTCTCCAGAGAAACAGAACTGGCAGGATATGTTTATATCTGAGAGAGAGGGAGAGATGTTGATTTATTTTAAATAATTGATTTTAAAGATTTATTTTAAAGACTTGGCTCACATGACCATGCAAGGCTGAAGCCTGCAGGGCGGTGGGCAGGCTGGAGCCGGGCAGTTGATGTGGCAGCTCAGGTGCACAGGGCGTCTGGAGGCAGAATTTTCTCTGCCTGAAGGGACCTCAGTCTTTTTCTCTTAAGATCATCAACTGGATGAGGCCCGCTCATGTTATGGAGGGCAGTCTGCTTTACTCAAAGTCTCCTGGTGTAAATGTCAATCTCTTCCAAAAAACACCTTCACAGCAATATCTAGACTGAGGTTTGAGCAGATATCTGTGTACTATAGCCCAGCTAAGTTCACATATAAAATTAACCATGAGAGAAGTCTTCAGAAAAAAAGGGGGAAGCGAATGGGGCCTTAAAATGTGTGGGTAGAATGCGCGTAAATGAAGAAGGTTAGACATCCAGTTATAGCCAAGAAGATGGGGCTGAGCCTGGTGAGATAGTTGGGTGTTGTGCCATAAACAGGATCCCAGAGGAGAGTGTTTGAATTTGAAGGGACCTTAGAGATTACCTAGCCCAGGGGTTCACACATTTTCATTACTAAAAAGCCTTTTTATTACTTTCCACCCTTGTGCGCTTTCCAGTATAAAAGATGTGTTTGCTCAGCGCCAGGGCTGGGATGAGGCCAGGGAGGTGCGTTGGCACATGGAAGGCAGCGTCTCTCAGGGGTACGCAGGCGCCCCTGGAGAGATGGCTCCTGAGACCTTGTCATTGGTGCTTGCCGTGCTTCACCCCCACCCCGTGTGAGCCACACTGTTAAGTAGTAACGGCCTCCCTCGAATGAGACAACACACGGGACTGCCGTGCAGAATGTCCAGGCAGGGTAGGGTAAGCAGTGTCATCACAGCTGAGTGGATGGACGTCTAGCCAGAAGCACAGAAACTTGACAATTCAGGAATCCTTTGCAGTCTTAGAAATTAACCATTTTCTTTAAAATTTTTGAACTCCTGGAGTTAGTCAACACAAACAGAACCTCCCTGCTGCTGCTTTCATAGCCTCAAGTGTGAGGACCCCAGAGGGGAACGGGTGATCTGGCCCAATATCTTGTTTTCTGGGTTAGAAAACAGATGGAGGCTTCAAGCCCTGCTACTGCAGAGCCAGGACCAGAGCCTACACTTTGATTCCTGCCAGGACCTGGCTGATGGCTTGGGATGTGGCTGGTGACCCAGCTCAGGCACCCGAGTTGGGCAGGGGCCTGGGGAGTGCAGAAGAGGCCATGGTACACCATGCCAGGGGTGAGGATCCTGGAGACGATGGGGGAGCGCTGCGTGGTTTTTAAGCAAAGTTGTAACTGTTAGATTTGTGTTTTAGGATGATGTAATCTTTTGTTGTTTAATATTCTGAAAATGGGGAAAATAGATCAGTTTCTTCCTTCCTGTTCTCCTTTTCAGAGGTCACCAGGTACTGCTGTTTTCCCGGCGGACTCTGTTCCTCCTTTCAGGAGCTGGGCACATCCCAGGAGCCAGTCTGAATTTGTAATAGCATCTTAGTTCCAACTCCCCCTCCCTCCTGCCCATTGAATGTTTAGTCTATGTCTAATTTTTCAGTACTGCACATAGTATCTTAGAGCATACAAATTTGTTCTCCTTTTAGATTGTATTCCAAGGAGTCCAGTTATTGAAAAACGGAAAAAATATACTTAAGACTTAATGCATTTTTGCATTCATCTTTGATTCACTTCTTAAACTTTTGAATGTACTTGTAAAATTTAATTTCAATTTGAGTTGCAAAAAAGTGACTCATTTTTTAAATCAAAAGTTTCCACATAATGTTATTTCTAAGGAAATTAAGCACATCGAGAGTATAGTACTGTAGAACAAACTCCACTTGCATATGTGATTCTTTGTATTTCGCTTAGCAGTTTTGTTGATTCTCATTGCAGTTCACATTGACAGTTACGTGCTGGCCTGCCAGGTAGCCTCTGAATTACTGCTGTGGGCCACTTACTAGTCAGAAGAATCTTAGAAGTACTGGGTTAGGAATTAGATCTAGGTTTGAGTTCTGAGGTATTTACTAGATGTGACCTTGGGTAAATCACTTAATGTCTCTGGTCTCTTTCCTCATTTATTAAGTAAGGATAACAGTCCTTGCCTGGCTTTCTGCACATGGTTGGTTTGGGTTCAGTGGAAGGAAAGTGAAAGCAAGGTGTAGATTTTCATAGAGGATATTAATATAAGGCATCTTGTGAGGAGGTGGAGAAAATGACTTAGATTTGGACTAAGAATATTGCTGCCACATTTATCCAACATTGTGTTATGGGAAGACCAGTTGGGATTATGTGTTTCTTTGAAGTTTGCTGCAGAATTTGTCTTTAGAAAAATCTGTTGCCGTCAACCTTCCTGAATAATTGACCTGCTTTTGTATCTGTCAGCTCAACTGTAACAAGTAACTTGAATGGGTTTGGTAGTGAACTTCAGAGAAGCTTCTTATTGTATGTAGGCTTTTTGTTTATGTGTTTTTTTATTTCTCAGTCTGTAGATTCTAGCCTTGGGGGTCTTTCCCGATCCAGCACTGTGGCCAGCCTTGATACAGATTCCACCAAAAGCTCAGGTACATACAAGGATTGCATCATTTCTTGTCTAAGCCTTTTCGCTTATGCTTGTATAGTTTCACCAGTGTCACACGATGAGTTCTTGTGCATTCGTGGTTTTCTTCCTCTCCTCTGCCACTTTTGACAAGAGTTTAGAAATGGGCCAAGATTTGGTGGGATGTGGGTTGGGGGTGTGGCTTGTTGGTGGAAACCATTGGCTTGGAGGTTGGCTCAGGCACTCCAGCAAAATGCTCTTAATGAGTTCTAGAGTAAAAACGTTTGAAAACATTGTGGGCAATAATTTAGAAGTTTCAAATAGCTTTTTAAGAGATGGGGTGGCAGAAGGGTGAATTACATTGGACTTATGCTGTTTATGGGGAATAGGACAAATGTCTTGGTGATGAAAGGGTTAAGGAGCCATCTACCCCGAGGTACCCTGAGATACACTTGCTCATGACCACAAGGAACACAAGTAATTAAGGGGAGCATCTGTCGCAGATCCTTGCAACATTAATGCAGCTGCCCGAAATTACTAGCTCCTTAGAAATCAGAAAGTGGCTTCAACCCAAGCTCCATAAATAGCTGGTGACTAACTGGAAATATACTATATTCATTTTCTTGTCTAAAATCCTACTTTTCCCTTCAGGATCATAGACTCATCAATCTAGAAAGAGAATGTTGTAGCATTAAGTCCATTATCTTGACTTCCAGATACCTTTAAAATATTAAAGATGTATCTTTTCAGCTAAAAGTAATCACAAAGTATTTCCTTAATATGGTGGGTAGTTTGTGGTAATTTTTGTATTGGCTAGATTTTATAGCACACACCATTCTTCAACTTGTTGTCATCTGTTAAGGGACTTCCTGCATAGCATTATTCCATCTACATTAAAAAAAATTGTGTGGTCTTTTTGAACTGAATAGTAGAGCAAGAGCAGGCTTCCTCAATCAGGAAAGAAAGTTAACATGAAGAGGGGGAAGGAACCAGAAAATAATTCAGTATCGTTGTGCATTGTAAAGGTAATCATTCTCTAGACTTTCCTCCAATTTGTTTTGAAATGAAGGTTACTAATTCATTCCTATTATTGAGACCTTTATACATTTAGTATGTTACTGAGTCACTGAGGAAAAAGGTTAGTGAAATTTTAAGTTTGTTCCCATTACATCAAAAAATTTTGCATTATAAAAATTTGTAATTAAAGGTTATGTTCTAATAACACAGTATGGTTTTTATTTGGGAAGGGACTGAGGATACCTGTAATGCAGATATTTCTTAGTAGTCTTACCATCATAACTTTTCTTTCATCTCTAGGACAAAGCAACAATAATTCAGATACCTGTGCGGAATTTCGAATAAAATATGTTGGTGCCATTGAGAAGCTGAAACTCTCTGAGGGAAAATGTC
>VBSM01002608.1:169088924-169110810 GCA_008086735.1 Cheirogaleus medius
AAAAAAAAACACCAAACTCTACACTTAACAAGAGTCTTGCATACTAAAGACAGGCTGCTTCAATCAAATGTACCATCATAACAAATGCAGTAATAGCATTGTTTCCTCACTTTCCAAGCCTATACTTAAATTTATTCCTTTACTTTTAAAGTCAAAGTGGGCATTACCTGCCTATTCTCAAAGAGTGCCAAAATTTCCAATATTCCTACTATGAATCTTACGGTCACAATTACTAAATAGAGGTATGACAGTCAATTTCATTAAACTAATGAGTTTTGATTTTATAATATACAACCTAATCCCCCCATTCCCTCCCCAAGTAGCTTAAGAATGATATGATGGCCCTAAATAGTAAAAACTGGGATGTTTGGGAATATTTTATTACCTGGGACCTATAGATTTCTGATATGCTCTTGATTATAAACAGATGGACAGATTAAATTTCAAGACAGTATAACTACCATTCCTGTTGGAATATTATATAAATACAAGACACTAAACTGAGTAAACATTCTCATGGGCTAGGAAGGGAAGGCAGTGGTACACTCAACAAGAAACAGCGAGTGATAATGTTAACACCTTAAGGACCGCTCACGAGTTTTCTCCTGTTTCACACGTCATCTGTTAAGGACCGCTCACAAGTTTTCTCGTTTTTCACTGTTGTTAAGATGATTTAAATAACCTGCAGTTTGCCCAAAAACGTGCGGTCCCTGGCATACGTCTTAGAGATTTCTATGCAGTACGAAAGGTGTTAATATCACGTGGTCTGTGCCACAGAATTCTGTGTACAGTTGATTTCTGTGTGGTTAAGGAAGAAGGCAAATTCCAAAACACCTAAAGCATATAAACTAGTTTAAAGAACTGTTTTGCAATCCATCATCCTTAGTTTTTAACCAAATTCAAGAAATGCAGGCTTATATAACCTGGAACTGAATTAACTGCAATTATCATATGTTATAATAAACCATCAGTAGTTTTGTTAAGTATGATTGTTCACAACAACAGGTTATACACACATGCAGAATATGATAGCTGCAACCTCACAAATTAGGGCTAGAAAGTACACTGCTAATGTGTAAATTTCCAAGTTGCTTTAAATAAACATTGGATGGGTTACAGAGGAATACCTGTCTTTAAAAGGTGAACTGACAACATTTTATTGACAAAGTCCAAGGCTGACTATGGACTTCTGAAGCAGCAGTTTACTGGCTTCCTATTTTCATATAATAATTGTGCAAAAAGATCATCAACTCCAGAATTGGGCCAAGGAAAGCAGGAAGACTTTATTTCCAATATTCTTAGTTCAAACATTTTTAGGTTTTACTAATTCTACAGATGCAGGATCTTGATTATGTAGTTAAAATAACTTCAGTTCACCTTTTAGGAAACTTAGTTTTTCCTAATAAAAGCATAACAATGCTTTATGAAAACCACAAATTATAAAAACCATTTATGTGTAAAAATTACCTTTGAGTTTTAAAAACAGAACAGTAGTATTAGAGAAAATAGGCTACCGTACAATACAATTCATGAAACTGGTTATATCTGGTAAGAGTTTTGGTACCAATAATGAAACAGGAACAGAACAGTTATAGGAAATGCTTTTGTTCAGTAGCAATTTAGTCAGCAATAAAGTGCACGAATGATACAGGGAATGCTCCTTTACGACTGGGATCTCCGTCAATGTGGCCGATCTGGAATGAATAGAAGTTTAGGATATTAAAAAAATTCCAAATGTCGGTAACTTTGAAGGGTATTTACATGTAGCATTTGGTGGAAAAAAATATTTGTTCAGAAGAATCTCTTCTGACAAAGAATTACTTAGGTAAAACTCGAAACTATTTTTCCTTTTTTCTTCACTTAAATGTCCAACGGTGCGAGCCTCCTCTGTGTGAGGAGCTCCCACCAGGCAGGTCCCAGACGCCCCACCTGGGCCTGCCGTCCCGGGGGCACACAGGTCGGCGATCTGACCGCCACTGTGTTTTTTTTCTTTGAGACAGAGTCTCGCTCTGTTGCCTTGGCTAGAGTGCCGTGGCGTCAGCCTAGCTCACAGCATCCTCAAACTCCTGCTGCCTCAGCCTCCCAAGTAGCTGGGACTACAGGCATGTGCCACCATGCCCAGCTGATTTTTTATATATATTTCAGTTAGCCAATTAATTTCTTTCTATTTATAGTAGAGACGGGGTCTCGCTCTTGCTCAGGCTGGTTTCGAACTCCTGACCTTGAGCGATCCTCCCACCCCGGCCTCCCAGAGTGCTAGGATTACAAGTGTGAGCCACCGTGCCCGGCCTGCTTTTTTTTTTTAAATGAAGAAACTCCTAAGTTTGTAAGGTACAAAGTCACAGAAAGGTGTGAATTGGCTCCATTTGAACTTAGGCAAGCATCTGTGGAAGGCTTCAATAAATCCATTTATATTCACTCTGGGTAAATTATATAAATTATATCCAAATATGATCTCAACGTAAACTATGTAGGCAAATAAAAGCCTAAAAATTGCCAAAATATAAATGGTGGGGTTTTTTTTTGGGGGGGGGATGTGATTATGGGCAACATTTACTTTCTTCTTTATACCTTTCTGTAACTTCCATAGTTTGGCAAATGAACAGGCATTTTCCACATGGCTAAGCCCATTGTCAAGTGGGAGCCCCCCCACCCCACAGGGGACTGTAGAGGTGTGGGACCAGGCCAGCCCCACTTCTGCCAACTGGGGGGGGGTCTGGCTGGTGTTAGCAAGTTTGGGTCCTCATAACCTCCGTGCAGCCAGGCACTCTCCTCGCTGGAACCAGGAACCCAGGCACCGCGGCCCCTTCTGTGCCTGCACTACAGCTCCTGACGGCTGTGGGAACCCCTAGCCCGCAGGTGCTTCTAATCCCTCAAGGGGAAATGAGGCCACAAGAAAGATGGGTGAATCCAGGCCAAAAGCAGTGCTGCAAGGCCCTGGGAGTTCACAAAACCTCTGGAGGCTAAGAGCTTACAGTTTAAACACGCAGAAGCTCTGCTAGGGACAGGATCCAAACTCCCTGCACTTGTCAAAGCAGAGCATTTTCCGTAAGTCTTGCCTGAGTCTGGGCTCCGTGTGCAGGGCTGGGCCACCCGTATCCAGTGAGTGGCAGACGCTGCCCAGTGCCTTGCGCACCTGCTTCACTCAAGTCCGTCACTCCTACAACCCTCACTGGAGACAGCTGCCTCTCAGAGCGAGCTCACCGTAACATCCTCACAGCAGGGCTGTGCGCAAACTCCCTTTCACACATGATGTCACTAAAGCTTAAAGGTAAAAGCAACCTGTCCCAGGCCACCAGACTGTTAAGTGGCTGAGTCTGAATTCTTAGGGTCACCAAGGGAACCCCAGTACTCATCTTGCTCCCGAGCCCAGCTGGATGCCTGAGCAGCCCACAGCTCTCGTCAGGACCAGACCAACGCCAGGACTCTGCCCTCCAGGTGAGCTCCCTTTCTAGACACCGGACTCCACTAATCCAGCAATGGCAGGTGATGAATGGCACAGAAACTCAAGCCCTCGGAATGAAGAGGTCTCATTCCAGGCTCCCAAATGGCCTGCTTACCCTAAGCGAGGGAGGAAGCCACCCTGGGGATAATCAGGCCTGCTCAGAAGTGAGTGTCCACGGCAGAAGAGACATCGGAAGAAGCTAAGGGCCAGAGTGGCTGGTGGCCTGAGGACTGAACGGTGGCACTAGGACTGGACCGCTCAGACCGAGAGAACCTCACCTGTGAGCAGGTCTGTCCAGCCAGGTGGGCAGGAATGCAGCTCAGCCCCTGGGGACCCTCCCGGGCCCAACCCGACTCACCCACCACTCCTGGTCCTCCTCCCCGTCCACGATGATCACATCCCCCTCGGAGAAGGTCAGCTCGTCTGGGTTGTCAGCCACACAGTTATAGAGCGCTTTGACCCGCTTGGGCTTCAACTTGGTCTGTGTCAGGAGAGGAGGGGCACAGCTGAGTGTGGCAGGAGGCCTCGGCTCCTGGGGCAGAGACCTGCACCACTCTGGTGCAGCTGGTCTCGGGAGTCCTGGACCTGAGCTTGGGAAGCCCACGAACGCCACCGTGGGGCAGGTCAGTGCAGCTCAGGAGCCGGGAGAGAACGGGGAAGCTCCGGGCCCACCAGAAAGGAAGAGCTGGGGAACAACAGCCAGGCCTGGTGCTCGTGGCAGGTTTGTCCTGAAGCTGTGGTGAGACGGCCACGCCCACCAGCTGCCTAGACCCAAGCAGCCAGGTACCAGGATGAAGACCCCTGCCCTGCTGCAACCGGGGGAGAGGGACAGACCTGTTTCCCCTGCGCCCTCCTGGCCAGAGCAGAGGGGCAGGAAAGGAGGCTCGTCCACTTACTGCCTGCGACTTCCTGGGCATGGGTGCAGGGGGCTGTAGGACCACGGCATTGGACAGAGGACCCAGAGCGTCTGTTCCAGAGAAGTCCACTGTTTTAGGGGGAAAAATAAAACAACTTTACAAGATGTCTCATCAGTCATAAACATGAGATGTAAACAATAAATATAAAAGCCACAGAGTCTTATCTAAAAGCAGATTTCCCAGATGTTGAGGGAAAAGTCCCCTAAAAGCCGAGAATCTTCTGCCTTGGATGCAGCTCTTACAGAGCGTGCAAGGTGGGTAAGTGTCCCAAAGTGAGTTAGGTGTGACCCGGGGCCTCCCCAGGCCACCCCGTCAGCAGGAGGGGAGGGAGTGAGGAGCCCAGCCCCAAGCTGCTCGGGAGCAGCGCCTCAGAGGCTGAGGCGGGCGGAGGCTGCACGGAGGACAACTGGGCCCTCCCTCCGCACCGACCGCCCGGCTGGGAACAGCCCCCACGAGCCCCACAGGCTAAGCAGAAACAAACCCAGCCCCAAATTAAATAATTACCAGGTCCTCTCGGTTGGCCTTTGTTGATCAGTGGAGTCGGCTTGTCAGCCCTACAGAGAAAGGGAAAAACAGACTTACTGCTACCCCGGTTACCTGCCCCTAGCGCATCCCTGTTAGTGCGGGAACCATCTGGGTTCATGCTGAACACATGCGAGCTGATTTCCTAAACTGCCAATTCAGCTCGCTCTTTTTTTATGAAAAAAGGAGGAATGAGAGGTCCTGACCCTACAACTAGGGTACACTGTCCATGTGGACCTGCAGCCGAGGACCAGGGTCCAGGGCTAGAAGCTGAGCACTAGCCACGGGCTCTGTCCCCCATTTGCTCAGCCCCTTCCCTGCCTGGGTCCTGGTCCCTTCATGTGAAAGGGAAGGGTAAATCTTAATCTCAGGCCCAGAAGGCTCTGCCAGGATGTGCCCAAGCATACTGAACAGTGTGTTCTGTGCCTCTGTGGTCCCTGCTGCTGGGACCCAACGTGACTGACCACAGGCTCAGCACAGCCTAAGGCCCGGGGGTAGAAACACACAGGTAAGGGAGTGGTTCTCAGGGCTGACAGGTGGGGTCTATCAACTCAGACCTGCCATCTGGTCGACCTGGGTAAGTGTGTTCCTGAGAGTTGCCATTTCAATCTGCAAAAGGTGTTGAGTGACAAGAGGTCCGTCAACTCTTGAAACAGGGGCAATGCCACATGTCTGGGAGGAGCCGAGAGAGGAGCTCTCCAGTCCCCTGGTGGGTCTTGCTGGACCTCACAGGGTGCTGGGTGTACAATAACGCACCAGTGTGTTCCCTTAGAAACAGACTCCACTGGGCGCTGACAACACGTTCCCACCCGTCCCCATCTGTCCTGGACATACTCTAACCTCACCTGTTCCACCTCTCCCAGCCTCTCCTTGCACTGAGATCTAAAACCAGGTAAGACCGTGCTAGGAGGAAACTCATCGAGTAGCCCCAGCTAGAACTTCTCTGAGAGCCAGGAAAGCAGAGAGGCCTGAGTGGCTAGAAAGAGTGTACCCCAAACCCTGCACTGACAGACCCCTCCCTCTGTTCTCAGAGCTCCCTCTGAGTGCTGGGGCTGTTTCTTATCCAGAACTTCAACACATGACTCGATCTCTTGAAAAACAGCAGCTTGGAAAGAGGATATCCAAGGGTGTTGTTCAGGAAGAGGGAAGAAAGCTGATAAGAGGTGTGGGCATATTCATTAAGATAAGTCAATAACCAATTATATTTCTATATGCTGTTAAAGAACAGGAAGGCAAAGCAGCGTTTTAAAAGTTCTGGGAGTCTTCCAGTTTAAAGTGGCAGATTAAAATACATTTACTTCTACTTCCTCCCAAGGAAGAGGATTTTTAAAAAATTAACCAAAAGGAACAAAGAGAATAGGAAACAAAATGTTGGAAGCTGGAAAGGGGAGGAAGATCACAGTCCAGCCAGCTGATCTCAGGAGGGGCCCCTAGGCCAGCAGCGAGGCAACCCCGAAATGGTGCCGTTTGCCCTGCACCGGAAGTGGGGAAAAGGCAGAGCAGTAAACAGGAGGACTAGTCTGATGTCTGTTTAAGGAGCTACTGAATTCCTCCTCTTCTCTGAATAGCCTGGCCGCTGCCTTACCCCCAACCCTACTAAAGACCAGAAGTTTCTATGCTTGGAGAGTGCAAAACAGAGGGTTCTGGACTGGGGGATGCCAGGTGCAGGTGTTGGGAGTATCTTGCAAAGCAGAGGGACTAAGCAAAAGTTTAACTTTATTTCTCTACTTAACTCCCAGAAAACTTAGGTCCTTCTGACAAGAGACTAGAAGATTGTTCTCTAAAGAATCTGAGTTATCCAAGGAAAAAAAAGGCCTAAATACAGCCAGGCATGGTGGCTCACGCCTGTAATCCTAGCACACTGGGAGGCCAAGGTGGGCGGATCGCTCAAGGTCAGGAGTTCGAAACCAGCTTGAGCAAGAGTGAGACCCCTGTCTCCACTAAAAATAGAAAGAAATTAATTGGCCAACTAAAAATATATAGAAAAATTAGCTGGGCATGGTGGCCTGTAGTCCCAGCTACTCGGGAGGCTAAGGCAGGAGGATCGCTTGAGCCCAAGAGTTGGAGGTTGCTGTGAGCTAGGATGATGCCACGTTACTCTAGCCCAGGCAACAGAGTAAGACTCTGTCTTAAAAAAAAGACTCAAATGGAACCAGACCACGGCACAGTGAGCCCACGATGGCCACCCTGGGCGGTGGGACGAGGTCTGCCAGTTCACAACGCGTCCCCTAAAGCAGGGACAGAGGAACTTGGAGCAGATTTACGGGGAGACGCTTCTAACATACAGGTGAAGACAAAGCGGAAGAAATACACTATACAGAAAAGCAAAACCTGAAACAAACACACCCATCATTACTATTCTCAGAGAGAAGAGATAAGAGAAATGGTCTCATGAGACAAAAAGAGGATGCTGCTATGAAAAGAATTTAACTTGAGAGTTAGTTATTGTATCAGAGTAAGCATGAAAAAGACTTAATAAAAGAACTGGAAGATAAAAATCTAGAAAATCTCTCAGATCTTTAAAACAGGCAAGCAACAAAGCAGGAGTGGACAGGAGAAGGTGGCAGAGGGCCAGAGGACACTCCCTGGCCCCAGGCCGGCACGTGACCCTCCAGCAGGCCTCCCCGCCCACCGCCTCTCCCCCTGGAGAAGGAACCCTGGGCCCAGGGTGTGAAGATGGTGGGTCAGACGGCAGATGGGGTATGGGTCCACCTTTGGGACCGGGGTCAACCGAGAACACGTGCAATGAACTCAGGGTGGGCAGCACGCCACCTTCCCTGTGTTGAAGCGCGGAGGCTCTGGGGCTGTCTGTCAGAGCAGTGAGGTGACACCAGTGAAAAGAGAAATGATGACACATTCACAGGAAAGGCCAAGGGGTCTGACTTCTGAAGAGCAAGAATTATATTAAAGGAGAGAACAGAAAAAAAACAACAGAACTTAAGGCAACACAAAAAAAATCTGTGAAATTTCTCAGAACTGAAGGCTGCAGTTTGTACGCTCGGAGGCTCCGTCGTCTGTCCGGCAGCGCGGACGGAAACACCCACGCCGCAGAGACCAGCAGGGAGAGGCGACATCGGGGACAAGTCAGCCTCAGGGGAACACGGAGGGCACGTGGGGAGGGTGGCCTGCCTGCAGCGTCCAAGCTGCGTGGGGTGAGGAGGGCATCACGCGGTGGGAAGTCAGAGCTCGAGCACCCAAGGGGGTCCTGAAACTGAAGCCAGATCCGAGCAGGGAAGGAGGCAGGATGGGAGGTCTGTCTATAAGGAGAACTGATCAAGTAAATAAATACGGGAGCCGGATTTCTCAGCCACAGAAAGGAAGTTACAACTGCAGAAAAAGAGAAAATTAGAATGAGCCCCATGGTGACTGTACAACACTGCCCCCAAATTCTTTACTGAGGTGGGTGTGACTCCCTGTGCCACTGCACAGTCCTCTGTGCCCTGTTTGACCGGGAACAGATGGCAGAAATAACGCTGTGCCAGTTGGCAGGGCTAGGCCTGTCTCTGGGGACTTGTCTTGGACCCAGCCTCCATGCTGTGAGGAACCCATGCCACACGGAGAGGCCACACGCGTGTAGGTATTCCAGCCAGCAGCCCAGCGTCAACCACCAGACACGAGGAGGGCAGAGGCCTCCGACGGTGCCAGTCACCTCCTGTGTGGAACCACCCCGCCTTTCAGTCTTTTCAGAGGGCCTGAGCGGGAGCAGTGACACTCCACCTAGCACCCAGATCTTGGCCCCTAAGTACCATTTCTGCTAAAATGCACCATTTCCCATGGTAAAGATCCAGAGGAAGAGCCATGCATCGCATCTCTCTGCAGTAAAGGGCATTATTTGGACAAATGGCTAAACTTGAATTTGGTCCACGGCATCCATGTTAATTTCCTGATTTTGCTGGTGGAAGTGTGCTTGTGTAGAAGAATGTCCCCATTTGTAGGAAATATACACCTCGCACTGCAGAGGGTCTGTGTTCCTTCCAGATAACCTTGCCAGTGAGCAGCAGAGAGGCTTGAGGGTCCCATGTCTTGAGGACTTTACCTCAAAAAAATCCCAGTTCTAAATTCATTATGTGGATTTAAGATACACATTTGTAAGAAATTTTTTATAGTTTAAAAATTCTTGATAAATTGAGGCCTGATGAATTAGTTTAGGTGACGCCTGGCCTCACATGTAATAGCAGCAGGAACACGAGATTGCAAGTGTTCCTACGACAACCTAACCAGGTGATGTCATAGGGCCACTAGGCCACTGCCATCCGGAGGCTCCCTGCACGCAAGGTGCGGGGCCGGGCCACCGGGCCAGGCGAGACTTACCCGGTAGTAGGCTTCTTCTGCGGGAGGCGGCTGGGCGGCTGCGGGGGCAGAGGCGGGGGCTTGCTCTGCGAGCCCACGGGCTGGGTGGGCTTGCTCGGCTGGCTCAAGGCTTCTATCACGCTGGGCGTCTTGGCTACGGGAGGGGGCGGCGTGGGCGTCAGGGGATCTGCGGAGAGAAAATGAGAGAACACGAGGGTCAGCCCCAGGGCTTCCCCCTCCAGCCTTCTCCCTGGAGGCCTTTTTCTATTGCTATTTCCTAAGGAAAAAACCTGCCGCTGCTTTCTTGCTGATTTTCAGAAAACCGTATTATTGAGGAGGGGGCAGGGAGTCCTTTCCACACTAACAAGGAAGCTGAAAGTCTAAGGTTATGGTGAAGAGTTTTCTATTAGCCGGTGAGTACTTTCTCAGCTAGAATGTCCTGTGGGGAAGCCGGCACAGCCTCCTGCTCTCGGCCCTAAGAGGACGCAGGCGGGGCTGCCTCTGCCAGGGCCCAGGGCCTGCTAGGGCCACAGCTCTTTCCCCCTTGGATGGCCTGTGGCCAGAGGGAGCAGAGACCGTGAGCAGCTGACTTAGTAAATGCCCCACAATCTGTGAAGTGCGCAGGGCAAAGAGGTTTGTTGCCATCCCCGTCGCACAGGTGAGGCACTGAGGCTGCAAGAGGTGAGGGGACTTCACCCAGGGTGACAGAGCTGGTAAGAACCGGAGCAATGCCAAGTCTCTTCTCCCAGTCTCTCCCCTCTGCGACGAGCATTAAAGCCCTCTCTGAGGGTCTGGTTATCATCCTGTGTCCTTGTTAGAAGTGGCAATCTGCCTCAGGACGAGAGCTAACACACAAGGGTGGGCTGCTCCCTACCAGGATAGCTGCCAGGGAGGGACTGGAGTGGGGAAAATGAAGGGATCCAGTTAGAGTCTGTCTTTTCTTTTTTCATTCTTCTTTCCTTTTTACATTTTAAAGGAAAAGTCAAAAGGCAGATTCTAGCACACAAATCCAGCCCCAGGAACATCAGACGGAGAGGCAGGAAAGTGGGTTCTGGCCCGCTGTGCACCCTCCTTGGCTGTTCCACGTGGCCAGCCTCGACCTCCCAGCACAGCGTCCCTGGCTCTGCCGCCGTGCACACACCATGCTCCCTGTGCCTGGGCCATGCTGCTTTCTATTTTAACTTATTCTAAGGAAGCCACAAGCAGCTTGCCCTGGGAAGGCCCCTGCTCTGGAAGCTATGAAAGCCCCGAGATGCTGGGCTCCTCCCCTGGAGCTGATGCAGCAGGAGACAGGGCAGCATCTGTGGCTTATTCCACTGATACGGTAAAAAAAAAAAGACACCCTGGCTCTGCGCTTCGGAGAAAAACCTCTTCCTAAAAACCTCCTCCTGCAGCTTCCCTCTCCAAAGTTTTGGAGACTTTCAACCACCTGTTGACATTGAAAAAAACACATGCTACATTATGAACCAAAGGACTGTCCCCAAATATTGAAAATCACCAATGGCCAAAGGAAAAGGAGACTCCAGGGTAGTGCATAAAGGAGGAAATGCTAAAATGCTTTAGAAGACAGAGGAAGGAAGCCACCTTGGGGTGCGGTAGGGGGACAGACGGGAGTCTGAAGCTGGGGGAAGGAGGCTGGAAGAGCCACGGGCGGCCACACAGCGCCGGGCACCCGGCACGTGTCTGTGCCAAGTGTGCAGCCCCGTGGCTCTCTCCCCGTGCGGCTGCTGAGGATGCCCCCCTGCCATCCAGATCTACAAAGCCCACGGGCAAGGAAGAAAAAAGAAAAAAACGTACTGGTAGATGTCACTCGAAGAGGGGGCAGCGGTGGATGGACAGCTGGCGGATCTGACGAAGATCGCTGCCGGCTTCCACCGTCCACACTTACAGAGTTTGTCTTCCACAGGGTGTTAGGTGAGGAGGCTGTCTGAACTAAACCCACACGCACACGCATGCACACACATGCACACACACAGAACAAAAACAGAAACAAAACACTGCGTTATTGATCCTCTCCCTTGTGAAATGGTCACTATGACCCTTCTAGAATAGTAAACAGGATGAACTTTTTAATCCTTGTCTGAGGTATCTGGAAGACAGATACTGATACAGCCTAAACCAGACATGCTTCAGGGAATATTCCCAGCTGGTTTTCTCAATCTGACTGTGAAATTTAAAAGTTATTGATTTTATTACTCAAATATAAATACTGTTTGAAGAGGGAAATAAATAGCCACAACGATCTCCCCCGAGCACTGCACCGGGGCTTAGGGAACTTCTGCTCATCTCTGTCCTTCCGCCGAGTCTTCCCCGTGGCTGTCCCTGCCACGCCAGGAGCAGCGCCCCATTCCCAGCCCGAGCTGGTGCAGAGAAGGGCAGATGACACCAGGCAGGTTTAGGTGACCCACAAAAGAGACAGCATTTCCCCGGTCACAAGTCCTTCCTCTGCCTCACAAAGCTCCAAGCTCAGGTACACGGGGCCCAGGTGTAAGGTGTGACTCCATGTGGGAGGCTGGACACAGCCCACGGGGACGCTGGGACTGGAAACGAGAGGGCCCCGCACCCTCCCAGGGCCTGGCCACCAGGTCCAGAGGAAGCCTTCGCACTCTCCCACGGCCAGCAAGGTCTGCCTCGAAGCGCAAGGCTGAGGGTGTGGGAATTCCGTCCTAGACCACGGGTAGGCCAGACAGGAGCAGGGGGAGGTGGTGGGGGACAGCAGGTAAGAGGTACACTCTATTAATACATCTTTGAAAGAAGACCTGAAGCTAGAAGGAAGAATGGCAAAAGAGAGAAGAAAAAAAAATCAAAACCCTCCAATTCCAAGACTTCATTCAGGAAACCAAGACATGAAGATGAAGAACTTACCATACCTTTTCCATGACCCCACCAACAGAGCGAAATAAAATCCCTCCTCACGTGACACACACAGTTAGTAAAAGCCACTACCGGGAACGAAGATGACCAAACAGTCTGACCCTGGGCCTTACAGAATTAGCGCCCGTCTACAGGACTCAGGAGGAGGAGGGTGGCAGGGAGCAGGCAGCGGCTGTGGGACTTGATCTTGCAGCTGCCTCCCCTGCTCAGGGACATCCTCACCCAGCACAGGGCTGGACACTGTCTGGGGTGCAGGGTGTGTGGGGACACTGAGCGAGCTGATTCCTGGGCCTGCCCTTGGTGGGTTTGCTCCTGAGGTGCGTGATTCAGCAACAGGTTTACCATCGCTTCTCTGGGCCTCCCTGAGGGACCAGCGCAGAGCTGTGTGGGAGGGTCTTTGAGACACCCAGGATGGCAGGGGAAGACGGGGCCAGCCGCGCTGCCAGGCACACATGCAGCGGGATGGTTGCAGCTGTCTGCGCACCCCTGGAGCCAGGTCTCCCCGCCACTACCATCATCGCTCACCGGCCCTCCCCTCCGGGCTATCAGCGGCTGCATAAGCACGACACGGACAGAGCTGCAGCAGCCGCAGCGCTGGGCAACATGCTCCTGGAGGCTCTCGCCCTTCCTAGGCCACCCCTCAACAAAGCCAGAGCAGCCCTCCTTCACATGGGAAACCCTGAGAGCCAAGGCCACAGCTGGCAGCCCCAGAGCTGAGCCAGTCGCTTGCCGCACCTGCTTCAGCGAGCATAGTGGCCAGCTGGTCTTCAGGACAGGACAAATTATTCAGCTTTTGGGAGCTTCAGTTTCCATATTTATAAAAATCAAAAAATATCACCTGTTGCGTCAAACTCGCTATGCTGAAAGAGCAGCTGAGGTGGGGACACCTCTTTAGGTATCCTTAAGGTAGGATCCACAGGGCCAGCTTCGTATTTTACAATCAGGCTGAGCACTGTTCCCCAAATTAGTATCTTTTTATCCTTCGTTTCATGGGGATCAGGGATAAGAAATGATCGCAGGTGTCACAAGCTGGCCCAGGTGCAGGCAGAGGAGAAATAAAAACGGAAGAACAAAAGCGTAGGAGGGAGAGTGAGTAGAGAAAGGAACACAGAGGAGATCTGCGGGAGAGCAGCTCCCAGCCCCAGCAGCCCACTGTGCGCCCTGAGCCGCCCTGGGGGAGTCCCCACACTACCCAAGCACGAAGATGCCACACCTCTGCCAGAATAAGAATCTAGCCATGAGACTCTACCACCATCTGGCATCATAAGAATGATGGAGTCCCTTTAGGAAGCAATCAGAAAATAACTGCAAAACAAAAGAGCCCAAATGTCACCTAGTTGGGGGCAAAGCGGCTGCAAACTTCCAAAGCACAAAGCGAAACAAGACCCTCTGCATTCGCAGGGGACGGCTCACATTCTCATACCTTTGCCGACGTTCCGAGGGGGTAGTGGGGGGGCACTGGTGGTGCTGGGGGCTGCAGGCTGGGTGGGAGGTGGGCTGCCGCTTAGGATGGCTCCATAGGTCTCATTCTGCAAGATACTGGGCACGAAACTCCTTTGCTTGTCCTTGGCAAGGTTTGTGGCATCTCTTGCCAAAGACGCAGTGTTAGACTGAAGTTGGTTGGACCCCAGCTGGTAGAAGCTGACAGGCCGGTCCTCCCTCCGGTTGGGGCTGGGCTGCAGAGCAACGTCAGAGCAGAGGTGTGTGAGATGGAGATGCGGCTCTTGGTGCTAGCATTCACTTCTGCTTGGCATGGCACCATCTGAGCTCTCGACTGTTGCATGAGAGCTACAAGATTTAAAACCTCTTGAGTCTTGTAATTGAAAACCCCCAGAAAAAGCCATAATTTACAGACTATAATTCTCCATTCTGTGAAGGATTTAAAATAAGCTGTTTCATCTTACTAGCCACAGTTACCTCAACCTGGCTTTGCATTTTCTCTGAAGTTCCCCTTCCTAAACATGCTTTCTTGGGCTGGGCACGGTGGCTCATGCCTATAATCCTAGCTCTCTGGGAGGCCCAGGCGGGAGGATCGCTCAACGGCAGGAGTTCAAAACCAGCCTGAGCAAGAGCGAGACCCCGGTTCTACTAAAAACAGAAAGAAATTAATTGGCCAACTAAAAATATATATATAGAAAAAATTAGCCGGGCATGGTGGCGCATGCCTATAGTCCCAGCTACTCAGGAGGCTGAGGCAGGAGGATCGCTTGAGCCCAGGAGTTTGAGGTTGCTGTGAGCTAGGCTGACGCCACTGCACTCTAGCCCAGGAAACATAGGGAGACTCTGTCTCTGTTTAAACATGCTTTTATATGTCACACCACAGCACAGCTGGCTCTGGCCACCCACCTGCAATCACTCTCCAACACTATATGGCTAATTCAGCAGAGATCAATGCTTTCTTCCCATATGAACAGAAACTCCTGAGGTTCCTCCAAATCAGGGTTAGCAAACAGTGGCCAGTGCGCTGCCACCTGTTTTTACAAACAAAGTTTTATTGGAACACAGCCATGCCCTATCATTTACATATTGTCCCCGGCTGCTTTTGAGTCATCCTGGCAGAGCTGTGTTAGTGCAACAAGGACTGTGATACTTTAGGCTCATGGGTCTAAAAAGTTTACCACCTGGCCCTTTAAGACTTTGCTCACCCCTGCTCTACCCGAAAGTCATGTGCTTCTTTGGAACTGGATGCCTAGAATGGAGGCTCAGGGAACTTACATCTAACTCACATAGGAAATCACTTCACCTCGCTGATCCACATTTCTACATTCTCATCTGTTATATGGCTCTAACTTTAACTGCTTCTCCAGTGCAGAGCCAGGTGCTTAGCAGGGGGCTGCCACAGCTCAGTCTCAGCTGTGGCACCCCTCCTCTCCCTCACAGGACCACCCACCTAGTCTAGGTTCTGGGCCAATCAGCACTCACACCCGGCCCAGCTGTGCAGAACGCAGCAGCCAGTGGCTCTTCATACCCTTCATACCTTCTAAATTCCAACAAACCACAGCCACCATTCTCTGCTGGAAATCAAGTGAGGGGGCGGGCGAGCTGGAGGACCACAGAGCCCCTGCTCTTGTGCTTTTACTTGGACTCTACCTGCTCTATCACTTGCTCATAAAAGAGAAGGTGATGCACATCCCTTTGATGAACAGGCACGCTGGGGCAGGTGGTGTCAAGCTTTCTTTTTCTAAGGCAGGTAAGTATGAAATTAGTCAGCTCTTCTTACTTTGACCCTGTTTTGTAGTTAACTCTGCAATAATTTCTTATTCTGTATCCCAAGAAACAAGTACGGACATTAACTGCTCCATGAGCAGGGACAGTCCAGTGGGTTCAGAAATGCCACTGAGATAGTCTTTCTAAAGATCTACAGTAAAAATTTAAGAAGTTTAAACCACGGAAGTGTTTAACATGGCCTTTCCCACTAACTTTCACACGGAACACGTTCCAGGCATGCTGCTAACGGGGAGAGGGAACAGGCCACAGCTCAGAGTGGGGTTTAAAGTCACACTTGGAATTTGACTCTCAGCCCTGAGACCCGTGTGAAGGTGGAGACCTTCCTGGGCCCCCCAGGTGTGCGAGGCAGTGAGTGTGGTGAGAGGGGAGCTGGACAGGAGGCGGGACCCTCGTTCTAGTCCCAGGCTGTCTCTAAACTGTTGCTTCGCTCTGGCCGAGCCAAGTTCTCTCTGGAGGCATCCGCATCCCCATCTGATAAAGGAAGGGGTTGGACCCAAAGAGCTCTAAGGGCTGCTCAATGCTTTCAGCTGAAGTTCTTAAGATCAACCAGGGGAACCTGGCTCCTTATAACATGATCCCATAGCAAGTGAGCTTCCTCTAAAACTCCCTGGACTCAAAGGCCCTCCCAAATTTTCTTTCGTAGCAAAAGGTGAGCAGCTGCCTATGAATACATAATTAACACGTGCAGGAGCTGGGAGGCAACAGGTAGTCCCGGGAAGGGAAAAACCAAAAACCTACTGAGATCAATGAAAATGAAAAGCAAGCTCTATTTTTCACAAAATAGCTTTCTGCCTTAATTACAGGCTGGGACCCACCTTGCTCTGAATAAAGCTTATCAAACCCTTTTAACGTGTGGTAACCGGGTACAGACCTGCAATTTCTCATCCATGTCATCATCACTTTCATCCAGGTCTTCATGGAGCAACCGCCACTCATATTCAACATGGACGTGAGAATTAAACCTTCCAGATAAGGCTTGGGTCAGCTGAGGGAACAAAGGGGTGGTCAGAGCTGCTGCTCACACACTCAGCCACATGAAGCAGGCACCAACCACGGTGTCCACACAGACGGCCACCAGGCAGCACAGGGAGAGGGGCAAGCAGCCTGCCTTTGAGCCAAGGCAAACTCGGTGAAATCTCTGGTGTCAGGTTAATTCTCCTCCCTCTACCTGATTCATAGCGAACCCTGAAACTCAAACCTGGTAACTCCCAGCGAGGGCTTTGTAAACTGTAAAGTGCGGGACACAGGCAAGGGACATATGAGATCTAAAGGATGACGACCAGCCTGCAGGTATCGACACTACACGTGAAGGCGAGCTCGATCTTGGGAGAACGAGCGTGTTCATTCACCATTAACCCAGCGTTTTCGACCAGTATGAAAGGACTAAGTCCTCTAGAAAATGACCTGAATGACTGTTTTCTCAATTCTCTCAAGGTAGGTAGCTGGCTAGTTCCACTCTGGGTGTGCAGAAGAGATGTTAATTCATTACACACATTGGGTGTCCTAGGACTTAGGGCTTAATTCTTCCCCATAGCCAGGTGGTGGGTGTGTGACTTGGGCAAGTTACTTCATTTTAAGGTGCCTGTTTCCTTATCTGTAAAATGGGGATATCAGTAGAAACGATGTCATAAGGTAGTTATAAAGGTGAATGAGGTGTGGATACACAGTGCACAGAAACAGCACCTGCGACTTATCTCAATCTTACACTTGCACAGCCTTTGTAGCTGGTTCTGTTTACGGAGCACTCGCCGTGTGCCGACTCACAGTTCAGCAGTAACTCTCTCCACCACCCGCACACTGGCACGCCTGACTTCGCTTTACAGACGCGGAGCAGCCTGGGGCGCGTGCATGTCCTCCCCCAGTAGCAGAGGTGGAGCCCCCTGCACGCCCAGGGCCACCTGACCTGGTGGGCTCTTCCCACCGTCCACACTGCCTCTTCTTCCAGAGCAGGAAAGGAAAAGATGGTGCAGAATGACACCCACTGTTTGGTGGGAGGGAACACAGTAAGGAAGCCAGTGTTGGGATGCTGCAAAGTAATGCATGAAGAGCTTACAGATGCCAGAGAACGGGCAGTGTGGCTGGCCTCGGGCCTCTGCTCGGGTTGCCCAGACAACGCCAGTGCTGTCATCAACATGTCCAACCAGCAAATACCAACCATGTTCCACGTCTCACTACGAGGGGCAACCACCTCCTCTGTAGACTCCCCACTGTACTTTCTGCAAGCCGGGCCGATTCTTTGCTGGTCCCGCCTAGGACACTGAGATCTGCTCAGTGACACTGGCCGAGGGCTCAGAGCAAACCCTCCCCGAGGAGGACGGGCCCAGCTCACTGTCCAGAAGGGATCTCCCTGCCCTGACCACGTGGCATGGAGACTCACCAGCTCCTCACAGTGCTCATGCTTGAGGCGCTTGGCGATGTCCAGCGGTGTCTCTCCCGACTCGTTGGCTAAAAGTCAAGGGCAAGGCAAGGAGGCATTACAGCAAAACCCAGCAAAGGTCTGACATCTAGGGGCAATTCACAAAAGGCACAGCAAAGCAGCACTAAATTAAATTGAACCCGATTAATGAAATCTGCAGTTACTTTGATCCAGTTGGGGCTGAATTTGCCTTATTATTGTGTAGAACTGTAGGTGAGTATAGAAAGTAAAATTTTAACCAACAAAGTTAGAGCTAATCATAAAAATAAAACTCTTAAAGCAGCCAACTAATTAAAATCAATATCCAAACTGTGAGCTGTCGAATAAAGCAGTTCATCATAAATCTAACTGAAAGCACTGCTAACCTAGTCCCACACATTTGAATGTAATAAACCTGTACATCTTTTTTTGTGCAGTCTATAAATTTGAAATTTTGTACTTTCTTCTGAATAAGTCTCAGACGATGAGGTTTGATTATGATTTTAAAATAAGAAGCATGGCCCTCAAGGAGATATATGCCTTTATTCTACTCTTAGTCCTCTTTGTTCAATAGTTCTTCAAAAATACTTCCTCATGAGATGGTAACAACCGTGCCTTGGCCATCGGCGTGTCCAGGTCCTCGACAGAGGGAGGAAGGCAGGCTGAGTAAGAATTAGGGCTGATGAGGGGGCAATGGATGGCACCTCTATCCAGTGAGCCACCTAAACCCAGAGCCAGGGACAGGACTAAGTCTGGTCTCAGGTGGGGATGAGAAGGTTCAGGGTTTGTGAACAGGTCAAAATTACCTAACCTCGTCTGAATGTACCCAGCATCAGTGACAGCTGCAAGGCCCATCCTTTGCCTATCTGTGAAATGCCTGTAAATGCACCCAAAGTCTGAGTGACAAGTGGGTGAATACTGCCAATCGGTACGGAGACCACGTCAGCCTTGCGGAACAGGCAGGGACAGGCCCCTTCTCATCAGAAGTGGTTTCCTTTCTCCTCAGCTCTGACAGGGGTCCAAAGTGATGGCACTGTTCCAACAGCAGCGTGGGAACCGCAGATGGGGCTGGAGGCCAGAGGGCGGCTGGACCCCACGCGCTCACCTATCTCGATGGAGGCCTTGCCGCGCAGGAGGAGCTTGAGGCACTCGGCGTTGTCCGTCAGGCAGCAGTAGTGCAGGGCCGTGCTGCCTTTGCCCGTCTGTTTATCCAGGTTCCCGCTGGCCGAGAACAGGGACAGGGAAAAGAGAAGGAATAGTGAGTCACAGGTCCAGGACCAGGGACTGTCCAGCAGGGAACTTGGGGTGAGTGAACAGTTTCTCTGAATCATCCCCAAGGTGGGTGCGACATGGGGCACACTGTCCATCCCACCAGGTGGGTGTGACATGGAACCATCATCCCTATCCCTGTCAGTGTGGACAAGGAGGCCTTGGTACGAGGTGATCAGGGAAATAACAAAGTGATGACAAAAGAGGCCAAAATGAGAGTGCTGAGCAGGGGCCAAGGGTGGGACAGTGCACCCCCCAGGCTGGCCCGGAACCCCCGTCTCCTTCCTGCTCCATGGGCCATGCCCAGAGCCGCTGTGCGCCGCTGGGCTGGACGCAGGGCCTCAGGAAGCCTGCATGACTCACCCATCCTGTCCCACCGAAGGATGGGGCCGAGCCTTTTCCCATCTTATTATTTGACACTCCTGCTGGAAGGGGAAAAGCCACTTTTCCAAAGTCCTGAGTCCCAAGGCTCAGGCTCTGAGCCTGTTCGTCCTGGGACTACCCTCAGAAAACAGGCTGAGGGGGCATCTTGAGATGATTTTCAAAAGTTCTTCCAAAGTAAAACAAAACCAGTTATCCAAAAAAGGTGCTCGTGCTCGGCAGATGAGAGACGAACCTTGGAAAGTAGACTGTGCCGGGGACGCCATGACCACCCTCTGTGCACGGGCGCGCTCCTTGCCCTGTCCTCTGTGAGTTGGGTCTCATGCTGCCCAAGCACAGTGTCTTGAGCAGCAGAGGAGAGTTATGAGGGAAGTAAAGATCCGCATGGTAGCCACTGTTCTAAGCCAGAGATCTTGAACCAAAACACTGGATTATGGGCATTTTGTTTAGGTCGAGAAGTTGTGTTTATGCTTTGATTAGAAATGGCCATTTACTTCCCCTAGAATGCAGCACCTCTATCTACTTGGTGTCTCCCTGAGGCCCAGACACTAGAAGTTGGATCTTGCAGATACCACTGAGGGTTTCTATTCTCACACTCCAGGGCTTTTTTAGGATTGCCATGGAACAACCCACAGCTGGCAGCACTTTTTCTTTCCAATAATTCATGTTTAGATCTGGGAAGATTCTCCTGGCAACACAACTAAAGCAAAGCAGCAGCATCTGATTCCTTCTTAGAAATACCAAGGAATAGAAACAAACACCTCCCCTTAATTTTAGAACACCTACCTGTTCTGAACTAAAAAGTCTACAATGTGAAGAGAAGTCCGATCCACGGATCTGACTGCGAGGTGCAGGGCTGTTTCATCTGGCTCCTGAAAACCAAAGACATTCGAGAATTCTAACAGGAGCTTTTGTGTCCAACACAAGTGAAATCGTGTATTTGTCTTCCAAAAGTTTTTTATTCTTTCCTTCAAGACACTTATCTCAGGCCAGGCACAGTGGCTCACACCTGTAATCCCAGCACTTTGGGAGACTGAGGCAGGAGGACAGCTTGAGCCTAGGAGTTTGAAACTGCAGTGAGCTATGACGGCACCACTGCATTCTAGCCTGGGTGATAGAGTGAGACCCGGTCTCTTAAAAAACAAAAAAACCCTGAAAAACAACCTATCTCTAAGATATATAAAGCCCCTTTAATCTCCACGCAAACTCTCTGCTCTTGGGCACATGCAATTTAGAGATTGGTTCTATTTCTCCTTACTCCACAGGAAATGAATGAGAGACTCAGGGTTTTCACTTCAAAGTCCTCACAGTCAATGCGTCCCCATCCCAGTATCGACAGCACGAGGGATTGCCTGCAAGAAAAGTCTTGTTCAAAGAATCCAGGAAGGTGCCAGCCTTGTATGCTCCAATCCCTTTTCTTGTTCCCCAAGCAAACAGAAACATATGTTTCTCAAATAGGCTTAAAGTTTTTCATTCTACACTTACAGATAAGGCCGTGAATGCTAATACCTATACTGTCTTCAATTCATACCAGGTGTACGTGACCACCACTGCCTTTTGTGAAAGTGCGGTAGGCAGGTGGGGGAGAAGAGACAAATGAGGGTTGCTTCGGGTGGGTGAGAGAACTGGAGGGGAAGAAAGAGTCATAGGACAGGAGATGGGGACAGAAGCAGGCATCTCCTACCCCGTGCCTGCACCTGCCTACTCAGTCCCCATGACACAGCTCAGCGCTGAGCACACTCCGCCCTGGAGCGCCTGGCTCCAGTTCTCTCTAGATAGCAGGTGACAACAGGCCCACCCCACAGCCCACACGTGTGTTGTCTGTTACCAGGGGAAAGATGCTGCTGCCCTAAAGTGCCCCTTCCCAGGATGCCTGAAAGGACACAGCTGAACCCCATGACGACCGGGATTGTAAACACAACAGCCCCACACAGCAAGCTCTGTTGATAAGGGGCAAGCCCGGGCCTGAGGTCAGGAGGTTGCAGGGGACCGAGTGTGTCTCCACAAGGCCTTTGTGTGTAAGAGTCAGAAGACATGCCAACCCCTTTGGCACTGGCAGCTCATTATGGACTCACACCTGACAGTAATGCCCACTCTCTCAAGAGAGTTCCCTCTAGAAGAGGGGGGATCTCTCCCCACTCTGTTCCCTTGAGTTCCAGGGAGTGACTCCCCCAGAGCTCTCCTCCTCGGGGACCTGACACGGAGTCTGGCTGCACAGGGCTCCCCACAGAGGCTCAAGGCTCATGCTAAACCTGTTCATGGAAGAAGGGCTCCTTTCCGGCTGCCTGGGCTTCTGAGAAGACATCTTTCCCTCCACCCCAGTAGGGGCTTTCTTTCCAGAGCTGGTGGTACAGTTTGGTAAAATAAAAAATTTCAGTTAGACCGGAGGAGTAAGTCCTGGAGATCTACTGCACTGCACAGTGACTACAGTTCGTAATAATGTATATTTCAAAATAGAATAAATTTTAAATGTTCTTATCATGAAAAAATGATGAGTATGTGAGGTGATGGATATATTAATTAGTTTGATATAATCATTCCATGGGGGAGACAGAGCAGAACATC
>VBSM01002608.1:169116723-169132083 GCA_008086735.1 Cheirogaleus medius
GTGGAGATACGTCATCTCATTGGACCCTCAAAACAGTGCTGAGTTTTTATTTCCTCCTTGCAGATAAGTACAGCAAGTTCTCCAATAACACTGCTTAATGTCATTTTGTTATAACATTGGTAAGAAAACTATTCCCAACCAGGCCACTATCTGTGTGGAGTGTGCACATTTTCCCCATGCCTGTACAGGTTTTCTCCTGATACTTTAGTTTCCTCCAGTGTCCCTAAGCTATGCATGTGAGGTGAAATGGCATGTCTACACTGTCCCAGTATGAGTGTGGGGGTGCATGTGAGTGTGCCCTGCAATGGGACAGAGTTCTGTCCAAGGCCGGTTCCTGCCCTGAGCTGCTGAGACAGGCTCTGACCACCCAAGACCCTGAACTGGGATAAGTGGGTAAATAATTCTCTTACTAATTTTTATTCATCTTTTTAAAACATATGTATAGCTCACATTTATTTCACTGTTTAATATTAGAACTGTTGTGGGTCTTTATTTAGAAGTTTGGTGATGCTTTTGTGACAAGAAATATGCTGTAGGAACTTAACTCTTGCTCATATCAATTAGCCTACGGTAAAATAGTTTCCTTATACATTGTCTCACTTAAAGTTGAAGTTTCCAAGAACCCATCACAACAACGTTAAGTGAGGACTTACTACTGTGTTTCCCCGAAAATAAGACCTACCCATAAAATAAGCCCTAGCAGGATTTCTAAGCATTTGCGCAATATAAGCCCTACCATGAAAATAAGACCTAGTGATGGGCGTGGCTACACAGCGTATCTGCACAAACGATGCATTTTGTCATGGAGCAGTAACAGAAGATGAGCAGCCCTTCTCATCTGCCCCATGAGAGCTCTATTGCTCGACATAAGAGATTGGGGCCAATGGTTCTAAAGGAAATAGAGTCGCAAGAAATTCAGGATGGAATTCGGGGTTTGGAGAGTTATGATGATGTTCCAGAAGACAATGACTTGACTATATTTGAATAAATGTCGATTGTTGTACCGTACTTAAAAAAAATAACACATTCCCTGAAAATAAGCCCTAGGGTGTCTTCTTGAGGAAAAATAAATATAAGATCCTGTCTTATTTTCGGGGAAACACGGTATCCACAGAGACGAAATTAGATTCTGTTTCTCAGGCAGCTGGCAAGCTCACTGGGGGAAGACTTATTTTACTCATGCAGGTTCTCCCCTCGGGCCTCCCAGCTTGATGACGTGTTGTGTTGGGCAGATTATTTAATGATTTAAACATCTCTTGTGACAGGCAGTCAGACTGGACAGTTGTCAAGTTTCATGTACTTTCAGTAATCACTGTGGGAAAGTCATTACTGCGACCCCTGGAGGAAGAGGGTAGAGATAAGCTGGATTTCCTGCAATTATTTTTTCATATATTATTCATCTGCCCAGGGCTCTGAGGCCCTTGAAGGTGGTTCTTCCACAAACACAGGCACGAAGCTGTTTAACTGCACTCCGGCTTCCCTGGCGTTGTCAAGGTTTGCTCTGCCAATGCAATGCCCTGTCTTTTTTTTTTTTTTTAAGACAGCCTTTTGGAGAAAAGCAATGAACTTAAAATAATAACACATTTGGTATTCAGGAGGAACTTTCCTTATGCTTCTGAAGGACAGAGTTCTGAATGGTCCCGGGTCAGAGAGAGAAACAGACTGGCCTCTGTGGGCAGATACGTGTCTGGCCTTTCCCTGCCCAGTTACATTCTCTCGACACCCCCAAAATCCGTCTGGACATTCACAGGCCACTAGAGGGTGTCTTTGGTTTCCCCTGCAACAGATTTATCTGCAGATAGTGTGTTGTTCTGAGATAAACTTAGTACATTCCTTTTCATCTGAAAGTAAAATATTAGCTTATTTAAGTAGGCACAGAGCTGGGACTATTTCTCTGACTTGACTCATTAAATACTCACTGAACCCTGACGATACGGAAATAAACACAAAAATGAGTAAGGTGCAATTCACCAGAAAACTATATGTAAATAAATACCTAGGTATACTATGAAGTGGAATAAAATGTTTTAAAATAGAGCCAAATGCTACAGGAGCACAGAGAGCCAAGCAATTAATTTCAACTGATGAGGAACAAAAGGAGGTGGCATTTTGCCATCACATTGGCCATCCACCCTCATTCTGAAAAAAAGAAAGGAAGGGGGAATGTAAACTTCCTTTCTATAGTGCCAAGATTGGGGAGGAGGACCTCAATGCAAATAGAACATTTCTATTGAAGGGTTACAAATAGGTAGTATTCGTTTTTATTTGTTTTTACATTAATTAATTATTTATTTATTTTGGAGACAGAGCGTGGCACTGTTACCCAGGCTAGAGTGCAGTGGCATGATCATAGCTCACTGCAGTCTCAAACTCCTGGGCTCAAGCAATCCTCCCACGTAAGCCTCCCAAATAGCTGGGAGTGCAGGTGCAAGCCACCATATCCAGCTCACTTTTTAATTTTGTACAGAGGAGGTCTCACTGTGTTGTGCAGGCTGATCTTAAACTCCTGGCCTCAAGCGATCCTCCCACCATGGTTTCCCAAAGTGCTGGGATTACAGGTGTGAGCCACTGCCCTTGGCCTGTTCTTTTTAGACCGGGTCTCATTATATTACCCAGACTTGGCCTCTAGCTCCTAGGCTCAAGAGATCCTCCCGCCCCTGCCTCCTAGGGAGTATTCAGTTTTTAGAATCATCTAGCCCCAGAAGAAACAAACACTCTGCTTTTATAAGGTACTTGAAGAAATGATTTATCATATACTTTGTTTAAAATTGACCAATATTACAGCATTTCAGGCGATGGGAACCTTCAATGTGAGATGAACAAACGGCAAGAGCAGGTGTAAACTACACGGCAGTATCTCAACGTACCATGCTGGGCCGTGGCAATTCCTTTGCTACACAGGACCCTCAGGCTCTCCCAGGAAGAGTTCATTCACCTCTGGATAACTACCCAGAGAGGACCTCAAGTTTCAGAGTGTGTACAATCAGTGCAGGGTACCTGTGTGGCCTCCATCGCCCATGTGAGCAAGAGCCAGCCGGGCGCCAATGCCAATGCATCATGAAAACCAAGTGCTACATGTCTGACCTCCTCGCCTGATAACTTCCCCCAAAGCTTCTGGGAGGGTGGAGCATTATCTCCCTTTCCATTTTAGAGGAAACTGGGGCTCCAGCTCAGGAAAGTTAAATAACCTAACCCAGTCCCAGGACTCAGGTAGGGACTGGGATATGTGTGTCCCTACTGCCTGAGTCTGGGTAAAAATACAGATTTGAAACTTAGATCCTCATCAAGAAAGAATAATAACTTTGTAAGCCTCGTGCGTGGTATCTAAAACCACACATCATCCAATCTCAAGGAAATGCTACACAACAAACACTTGTTACAGGATTCAAATATACACAGCCTTTAATCCAACACTAAGCAAATGGCTCACCTGATACCTGATGCGTGAGAGAGCCAGTAATGGCCATGGCACTGTTCACTCCTTTAGAAAGTCTCAGCTGTCTCGTTGCATCAAGTCACATTATCATAATGCACAAGAGCACAGGTGCTGCAGCCTCAGTTTCCCAAAGACACATCCCACAAAATGGTTCCAAAAATCAAAATTCTCTGCTTTTACAAAAGGCCCATACACTACCACCTATCTGTAAAACCATTCTTAAAGACATTGTTCACTGTTACTCAATGACCTTTGAGAAGACCTGCGCCATTAATTCTATTTCAAGCTTATTCCATGGAAAATGCTATCTCTGGAAACGAATTTTTACACTTTCTCTTATCACATGTTTTTCTTTTATCCTGTCCTGCCAGAGTACCTTGCTCCAGCCTCATCACTCAAATGCAGACACTGTCTCTTTTAACTGGCCTGGTGACCTCTCTCTCCTTCCTTAGGTCTGCCTCACTTTGCATCACAACAGAATAGATAAAGCACCCCAGAGCCCTCCTATTTCATCATTGCACTAAACAGGGCTGAAGTCTAAGGTGGGCAGGACACATGCTGCCCACTGGTCTTCCTGTCCATCTCCTTCTCAAAGACCAGTGTGATCTGGGTGACTTACACTTTGATAAAACTGGCAAGAAAATTCCCTGTTGTAAGCTCTGCCTCAGTGGGCTGGACGGATGCATGAAGAGGCACAAAAACTTCTCAGTCAAGTTTTGTATCAACAGTACAACAAACACACGCACAAAAAAGGACTGAAGAAAACCCCACACTCGCAAGGATGCTGGCAAAGAGAAGAATACACAATCACGTATCTATGACAACTAGCCCTCTCCATGGCTCAGAACTTATGCAGAGAGAACCAAGATGAGAAAGAGACTCAACAACACAAAGTCCAGGGTGTTACACACACAGCGGCAAGTGAGCCTCACCATACCACCACCATGTAGACATGTAGACACTGCTTTCCTTTGGCCTCTTCCTAAAAAAACAGGCACTAATTTCTATTTGGTCATCCAAAAGGCTAAAGTGACCAAGAAAACCTAATTTAGGCTAATTTATTCCCTAAAGAAGCAACAATGGATGTACCCAACACTTGTCAGTCCCCTCCCTCTTGGGCTTTGGTAGAAGGCAAACCTTTGTTCCGAAAAGAACCACCCGTCCCATACTTACATGTCGCTCCCTGGATTGGGTTTGACCGAGCCCTCGGCTGGTAGGCAATACTCCATAATCTCATTAAAGCCTGCATTCCCAATATTCTTGGCAAGCTGCAAAAATAAAAGTCTATTTCAGGGTACTCAATTATTAATACATTCCACTGCTACATATTACTCATACATCTGATGGTTTATTTAATGGCCACTAAGAAATAGAGCAATAAAGTGGTTTGCCTTTAATGAAGATGGACAAAACCCAAAGCCCAAAGGTATCCATAAAATTAAAGATAAGCAGTATGCCTATTACAGAGGAGCGTTCTCATAAACGCCACCTGGACAGAGTGCCAACAGAGACAGGGAGAACTGGTGACTTGGTCCAGTGTGGGTTTCCATCCTTACCCCTACACCTCCCAAAAACCTGTGCTCCACATGGAGTGGATCTGTTTCACATGTCCCAAACGACCTTTATTTATATCACCTACCAGGTGGCTCTAGCCAGTGGAAAAGACAGGAAGCCAAGATTCTGGTTCAAATCATGGTTCTATTACTACCATGTGAGCACAGGCAAGTCAATTTACCTGTCAGAATTTTCATCAATAAATGGGATGACACCTACCGCAGGGCTGCAATAATGATAAATTGGACAATTTAGGTAGAAACACTCAGTAAACTGAAGCACTAAAAATGTAGTGTGTCAGCTCCAATTGTTGCTTGCCAATCAATCTTCTGACATTTAAATATTAAATTAACACACTCTAACTGAATGCTTACTGAATACCAGGCATTGTCTTTTATACACACGTTGAGCATCTCTAATCTGAAAATCCAAAATCTGAAACTTTTGAACACAGACATGATGCTCTAATGAGCATTTCAGATTTTTGTCACCTTAAGTGTAAAGCACAATGCAAATGTTCCAAAACCCAAGAAAGTCTCAAATCTGAAACACTTTTGGTCTCAGGATTTCAGACAAGGAATACAGCATTTCAGATAAGGAATACTCAACCTGTGGCAGATATAAAGATCATGGTTTATATTATGATACTTTGACAACACGGCAACTGGCATTCTTTAGAATGAATGAATGAATGAATGACTAGGATCTCCTGAAGAGCAGGGATTTGTTCAACCCATTCCCTACACCCAAGGTCAGCTTCTGGGTCGCATCCTTAAATGTTTAATGAAACAACACTAGAAGGGAGCCCTGAGTCCAGTGCTTTGAGAGAACAGCTATTTTAATTTCCATGTTGAAAATGATGTGTTGGGGAGTAGTGACACTTCTGATATTTCTACTCTCAATTAATTATGCAGACAAAGGGTTAACAGAGATGCTGGGGGTGGGGGGGGACTGTAGCTGCCTCAAGGGTCTGGTCTCCCTCCTGGGGGAACTGGCTTAAGAACAGCCAAAGGGATGTGAGTTAGATATGGTGGAATTTCCCAGTGGCAAATAACAGCATACAGTGGGATGGGATAGTGAAGGATGTGGAAGAAATTTTTTAAACTAGTGGGGTAGCTTAATAGTTGTATGATGAGCTTTCCTAATTTTACCTGGTCCTTGATAGGTAAACGAAGCTTCTAGATGGTCCAAAGCACCAAATGCTAACCAACTCTACCTCCTTGCTTTGTCCTGGCTCTTGGCCTCAAACCATTGTCCTTGGCCTCAAACCATTGTCAGGAGGCAAAAACCCCTATGTTGCATTGCAATTTTCCCAGGGACAGGCTAATGGTCAGGTGGCATACCACTTATGGTCACAAGTACCCACGTACCATGAAGCTAAGGGCCTGCAAAGAATCCGTTGGCAATAGGTCTCCGATCCAGGACTGAACCTCAATATTGGAGCCCCTGGTTTATAGCTAGGCATGCTCAAATGCCCCCATCTTACAATGTGGACACAGTCCCCAGTGGAACACAACATTTTCCCGAAGGTGAGTGACAGAAGAAGCCAAAGTGGCACCCTGTATGTGCCAGAGACCACCCTGGTGCCTCTTCATCTGTGTTAAGCAAATAGGGGTGGGGAGGGTAGAGAATTCCCCAGGAATCAGAAAACTGCTTCCCTTCTGCTTGGACTTGGCTGGTTTACCAGGGGACAGCTGGTCCAGGGAGCCACTACATCCATGCGTCACACTCATCCAACACTAGAGAAAAGTGCTGCCTCATGGTTCTGCCAAGCTCCAGTTTATATTTCAGCACACAGAGAACCCCTCCGGAACCACCGAAAAAAGCAAAGCATTTGCACATGGAGGCTGCAGGGTCATGTCAAGAAAATGTGGGGCCCAGCAGGCCGGGCGGGCAGAAGCTGGGGGGGGCAGGAAGACGAAGTGTCAACCTGTGCCCTCACATCCTGTGCCTTTCACTGTCACCCAGAAGGAATTCGAGGGCTGTGACGGGGCAGAAATCAAGCTAGACTGGATGTGGGAGGAGAGATGGGAGTGTTTAAGTGCCATAGCACCTAAGGCAGCAAGGCTGCAGCCCAGCCCCTCACTCTTCCTGCCACCTTGTGAATGCACCCTGCACCCCTCGTCTGTGTGTGGGGCGTGAGCCTGCTCTACGGCAGCTCAGTCTAATGAGGTAGGAATGAATTAATAAGACAGAAACACAATGCACAATGAGAGCAGGGAAAGAAGTTGGTCCCGAGCATTACAAGGACAGAGATGTCAAGTTGAGATAGCAGTCCCTTGGTCAGGAGGACTTCACTCCTCAGCACTCTCCATGAGGGGGAGTCATTCTCCATGGGCCAGTCTCCTTCCCTGAGGGTAGCACCGGAGACAGGGACATGGAATCGCACACTTTGCACGCCCTTAGCACCTACCTGGGCAGGGCCCCCTGAGCCACAAAGAGGCCTTAGGTTTTACCTAGAAATTGTTTTTAGAGTTTGGGGTGGGTTGGAGTAAACCTCCTGTTCCCTTTTTCATGCTTCCACAGGGAGGGACATCAATTACTGTGACTTTCTTCTCCTTTCTCTAATATGACTCACACCCCAGCAGAGGAATGAGCACATGAAAGCAACAAGACTTCTCTGACAGCTGCCCTTAGCATCCTGCCCACAGGAGACAACCCCATGGTCAGTTCCTCCTCCATGCTGGCTTCCTGGGGCAGGAGAGTCATGCCGCCTGGCCTGGGTGGGTCAGCAGGCCAGCATACTGTCACCCACCTTGTGAACCATGGCAACCAACTCAGCCTCTGCCAACAACAGATCTTCATCGGATCTGTATTTGCTTACCTTGCCTATCTCTCAACTGGTTCCAAATGTGTGCAGGGAAATGGGTTGTTATTCACTGGACCCCTTCGATCCCAGAAAGGCGAAAGGCTTAGAGAACCTGGGACACCTTCAATATACAGATGGATACAGGCCCAGACAGGTGAAGGGGCTTGGCCAAAAGAATCCTCTGGGGTGCAGGAGAGAAGTTTACATATTATGATTTTACCTGAGCCTTTAAAACTTCTATTTTTGATCTATTTTATAAAGTATATAATATACTTAGTAAGTATAGGTATAATTTTAAGTTTATATATATATGTATTTTTTGGTGCTCAATTTTTTCTGCTAGGATTTGTGGTTTAAAAAAGCTCAGAGCCATGATTTTTAAAAAAGGATAGGACACAGGCCTGGAGTCCAACAGTCTAGAGTGTAAACTCTGGCTCAGTCACACTGGGCAAGTTTCTTAACTTCTCTGGCCTCATTTCTAAAATGGAGTTCTTATTTAGGTTAGATATATTGTCTGTAGAGCGCCTACAACAATGCCTGGAGCCCAACAGTTATTCCATAAATGATAGTTTTAGTTAATTTCTTGTTGCTTTAAACAATTACTTTTAGCATCCTGCGTGGCTCAGGTGAAACAACAGTTATGAGTTGTAAGTAAGTTCTTGGTCTTTGGGGGGCTTTCCTCTCTACACACTCTCCTTCAGACCTGGCTGTGGGCTGACCCACTTTAACACATGACAGCTTATTAACAGCCTCATGAGAACTGACACAGGAGAAAGTCAAGAAATAGACTGAGTCAGTAAATATTTGCTAAGGTAAAATTCAATTCAATTTCAGAATATCAAGATTTCCTTTATTAATTTCACTTAGGATAGTGAAATGTATCATATGATGCTAGTACCCTAGTACCAATGGTACTGTTTGTCATTATGACCTGAAATATCAATGCTGAAATCATTTATCTTCTATATTAAGGAGGAAATTTCTCCCTTTAGAATCTATGCTTACCAGAAGGTTTTCTAAAAACAGGTTTGCTTTAAAATCTAAGGATATCAAGCCAGTGTGTGCCAAAAAAGTAAAGAATGCGTGACTCCCCAGAACTGATCAACTTAATACTTCAATTTCTCAAGTTCCATTCCATTGACTAAGAAGTAACTTTAAAAACAGGTAAAGGGACAAAAAGATTACTAACCACCCACCTTCATGGATGCTGCTGAAATCCATTCAATTAACATGGAAAACACATGTGTTTTGAAACAAAAACAAATTAAAAAGGAAATGGTGAAACAAACACCATGTCATCTGGTGAGACTACTTGCAAACCTGAGGCCATAAAATAATTTACAGAATTAAGCAAAAGACTGTTATCATGAGGAACATGGTGAGGCCATATGGAAGGACTGGAGTGACATTTATGGGGTGAGCATGTGTCTATTTAGGGACTCAATGCCAAGAGAAAATGAAAACACAGTCAAACCAGGTCCTGCTCACATACCTGCTGTCTCTTTCAGGCCATTAAAAAACCCTTTCCTCACAGACAACAAAAGCAAAAATAGACACATGGAATTGTACCAAACTAAAAAGCTTCCGCAAATCAAAGAAAATCAACAGAGAAAATCTCCTGTGTAATGGGAGAAAATATTTGCAAATCCATACTCTGATAAGGGGTTAACACCCAAAATGTATAAGGAACCCAAACAACTCAATAGCAAGAAAACAATCCAATTTAAAAATGGGCAAAGAACCTGAATAGACAATTCTCAAAATAAGACATACAAATGGCCAACAGGTGTATGAGAAAATGTTCAACATAACTAATTATCAGGGAAATTCAAATTAAAACCACAGTGAGGTATCACCTCACAAGTGTTAGAATGGCTTTTATTAAAAAGACAAAAATGTTGGCTAGGATATGGAGAAAAGGGAATCCTTGCACACTACTGGAAGGAATGTAAACTAGCATAGCCATCATGGAAAATGGTATGGTGTTGCTTCAAAAAACTAAAAATATAACTACCACATGAACTAGCAATCCCAATTCTGGGTATTTACCCAAAAGATTTCAAATCATTTTGTCGAAGACATATCTATACCCCCTTGTTCAATGCAGCATTATTCACAATAGCTAAGACAGAGAATCAACTTAAGTGCCAATTAATGAATGAATGGATTGAAAAAAAAAGTGGTATATATACACAGTGGAATACCATTTGACCTTTAAAAAGAAGGAAATCCTGTCATTTGCAGCAACATGATGAATCTGCAGGACGTTATATTAAATGAAATAAGCCAGGCACAGAAAGAAAAATACTACATGATCTCACTTATATATGAAATATTAAAAAGTCAAACTCATAGAAGCAGAGAGTAGAATGATGGTAACCCGGGGGGGGGGTGGCAGGGGCAGGGGGGAGATATTGGTCAAAGGATACAAAATCTCAGCTAATGTACAACATGGTAACTATAGTTAACAATGATGTATTATATTCTTAAAATTGCTGACAGATTTTAAGTGTTCTCACCATAAAAAATAGGCATGTGAGGTGATCAATATGTTAACTAACTTGATTTAATCATTCTACAATGTATATAAAGATACCAAAACATCACATATACCATAATATATATAACAAAAAAACAGTAAATAAATTTTTTTAAAAAACCTCCCCTGTCACCCTGAGGCATGGACTGTCCTTGCTATTTACTCAAAGATGAGAGATCCTACCCCTGCGTGACAACTTGTCCAGACTGCACCCACCAATCTCTTTTCACAGGGTACCAAGAGGTCTCATCAACATTTGCTGCACAAGAAAACATACTTTGATGAACAAGTCAACCAAAGGCTTTGGCACTGCACACAGCTCTATGGATCAGAAAGGTTCAGCAGCGAAGCAGACAACCAGCACAGGCCCTGTGCGGTCTCCCTGCGGAATCACACGTTAGGGCATGTGATCATTTTTGATAAAATCATCTTGAAGGAGAAGATAATAATGATAGCTAATAATTTATAGTTCCTACTATGTGCCAGACATAATTCTAAATACACACGGGGGGGGGGCGGGAGAGGGAGGTGTCAAGACTTAGGAAATCCTCTGTTCAGGCATAAGATTATCTAAGCAAAATAATGCAACCCAAGTGGCTTTAAAAAGGCTTGAAATTTCTATGCTTTACAGATGAATACTAATACCTGACTCTCTCCACCTACTGCCTAACTGAAGGGCTGAGGAATAAGGTTTCAGACACGATGTCACACAGGCAGCACACAAGACTGGGGAGATGTCCACCTCCTGTGGGCCACCAGAGGACCAGCCAGAGGGCAGGGTATGGTGGGGGGAGGATAAATCCCACACAATGCACCATGGCGCTTTCTCTCCTTTTGCTTTTCTAATAGCCACAGAGGAAAAAAGGCTGCGATGAGAGAGTGTAACTATGGCAGATGAGATTTAGAAAATATCTGCAGATATTAATAAAACAGAAAATGCCTGATTTCTCATCATGGTTGAGAGTTGGCCAAACTTTATAGATAAGAAGCTCTGGAAGACAGAAACTGAGATCTGAACCAGGGATTAGAAGTCACTTCACTGTTTCATCAAGATGGAAACACATTCCTTTCAACTTTCTTTGGTGTTTTCCTCTTTAGTAGGCAATAGAGTCTCGTGAAGATCATTAGTTAAATTCCTGAGGCACATTTAAGCAGTCATAACAGATGGAGGAGTGGGGTCAGGTTTCTACCAGCTCACGAGAGCCAACTGTTAAAATTTCAGGAATTTTCTGAGCCAACTATTAAACACGGCTGCTATTAAAAATTATAGTATATAAACTCATAGCTAAATAAATTATATTAAAAACTAGGTACTAGACACTCAAAACTCATCACTTCCTAATTATTTTACTACATTTTACTATTACCTATGTATGTTCTTAAAGTTATTTGTGTCCACTGTATTTGTATGGTGGATGTACCACACAATGGTGTATAATCAAACATCTCTGTCCAACTTCACGTTCAGTAATTAACATGCGTAGCTTGAAATTGACTGTGGTGGGAGTATTTATGCCATGAGAAGAGGCTGCAAACCAGGGTTCTTTGTGCCCCAGAGGTGGCTGTTAAACATTTGTGGGGGTGGGCAATGGGCAGGGACAGTAGTGATGTTCAAGTGTTTACCACACGGCAAGGAAACACGCCAGAAAGGCCAGTTCATGTCCCAGGCTCCTCAAAGGTTAGGAATGTGTGGTCTGGAATCAGATTAAAGGGGCCCTGGTCACAAATCTGTCACATTAATTAGCCACATACCCCTGTGCATATTAAAATATTCTAAGCCTCAGTTTCTTCCTTTGTAAACTAGGGGTAACATACCAAGGCCATCTGGTTTTTGTGAAGATCAAATGAGCTAATCTAGAAAGTGGTCTGCAAAGTGCCTACTACAAAATAAGCAATTATTGCATCATGAATCACTTGACACTTCCCATTGTTTTAAGAAAACAAGTAGCAACTGCCATAGTTCACCAGTGTTTACTGAGAAGTAATTGTTTCTTTGAAAATATATTGTGACAATCTCAAAGCTACACCACCATCAGTTACCCAAGAGAAACCACATGCACAGGTACACACCTTTATCAGTCAGTCATATGCATATTACATTAACAATAATAATTACAGTATGTAACCATGAATGCATGCTTGGGTCTTGCTAAGTCTAGCTTATTTAAGTTTTAAGTAACTAGGAATGTTACTAACTGGGCTGCCAGGATCTACTCTCGTTTCTCCCAACTCTGTCTTTTGAGGCCATTAAGGAATTCCTTGGAAAGACTGGAAGGGTTTGATAAAAGAGAAGTACGTTAGCAGTTCAGACACACTGCACCCAAAGACATCATCAATAAGATTGATGGCACCTTGAGAGGAATATGGACCTCGATAATTGACTTTCTGTTAAGATTACTGCTCTTGATGTTAAATCCTCTAGATGTAACTTTTAAATTCAACATTAAAATCAATGGCAATCAATATCCACTTACTATTTACTGTCAACATCCAGTTGCCCTCAAGGAAGAATTTCAAGCACTGCTTTCTAGCCAGCAATTATGGACTTTGGAAACAGTCCTTACATGCTTATGTCTTAGGTGGCCAAAAGCACATTCTAAGTCTACGTACCTTGTGGGGCCACAGGCTCACTACTCTGAAAGCTCCTTCAGAGAAAATGCTTCCACCTCCACATCTCTCTCTATCCCATGGCTTACGTGTAAACACTGAACCGAGAATAAGACATTTTTAGGAACAAAAGCAGTAAAAACAAAGACCAGCATCTCTCCCAAGGGAGACACTGTGGGGCAGGGGAGTGTCCAAGGGGGATGATGCAGGCAGTAACCACATCCTTGTCAGGAATGGGCTGGCAGCTTAGAGAGACGGAATCCTTTGCTGTCTTTAGGCTTTGCGTTCTGATATGTCTAATGGATGAGGTGGACTGGACTATGCCACCATCCTATTCCATTCCAGAAGAATCTTACACCAGTCTCAACACTCCTTTTTGATTTCACTTCCCTTTATTCACTTAAGAATAAAATTTTGCAACAAGAAATGCCCCCAACTACTAGTAGCTGACAATCAGGAATTATCACTGCATTGCTAATTACCCAAGCCCATCTGGCAACCTACCAACAACCATGAACCCACTGGAATTTCAAGAAATCAAAATGGATTATAATGCCAAGATAAAAACTTAGCTTCTAGTTCATTTATTTCCAACCCAAAATCAAGGATTTAAAAATTACCAGCAGCTCAGATGTTCCCAATACATCTAAGGTCAGGGACTGCATCCTGGAGTAATGAACCCCCAGCTCTCGGTGGATTCCGGAACACTCGATGCAGGTCAGAATGCCCAGGTTGGTAGACAGCCACGTAGGATCTGCGGAAGGGAACAGGGCAAATTTGACCTTGCAGTTAGAGAGTTAGGGCCAGAGGTCTTCCTGGATAGTCACTGAATGTGAGTTTTGAGCATGAGCATTTTCTGATCCTTGACATAGCTGGAACCCTCATTCACCAGTAATTATCACCAACTTACATGCAATCTGCATATACACAAGTCTGTTCCCCTCCTTGTCCCTCTGCCTCCATCTCCCCATCCTTCTATTCACTTAAGTGACAGGTGCTATGTTTGCAAAAGTAAATAGGACACCACACCCCAGTGACCCTGGGCTCCTCAAGGTGGGTGCTGAATACAGACCACACCCATTGCCAACCTGCTCACATGGGCAGCATGTAGCAAGGGAAAAATGTGAGACCAACCAAAGTCTAGTACTGTAGAAGAACAGGCTGTCTATACATGCCAATAATAATAGTAGAGAACATACACTAGGTGCTTAGGATATGCTGTGCTTAGCACTTTAGTAGCAGCAACAATACAGTTTGCTTGTAAGAGCTCCAGAAATCACAGAGCACTTTTGTATGGTGTCTCCTTTAATGCATACAAGGGCCCCATGAGATGACCAGGACAGGGATGCTTATCTCACTGTACAGCCGAGGCAGCTTTGCCACACTCAGACTCAAGGTCATGACTGAGTGCAGAGCAGACTTCAGCCCTGTGTTTAACTGAGTTCAAAGCCACATATTCCCCTTGGCACGTTTACTTACTCACTGAAGTATCCCACTATGTGCTCAGCACACAGTAGGGACCCCCAGAATGCTGGACAGATGAATGCTGAATTTACTTGAGTACATTATCACAGCCCACAAGTACAACTCTTCAGAATTGACTGTTGCCCTTAGAAATTCACAGCAGGTAATTTTCGCAACCTTGGTCACCAGGTAATCGTGAAGCTATTTTAAAAATGTCCTATTTATAAAAAACTTTACCCATGCTAGAAAATCTTCTGGGGCATCTGTATTTGTCTAGGACTGCTATACTATATCTATTATGATTTTAGGGGATTACGTGCATACATTTAGGTGACTTTATATCGTGTTTTCATATCACCCACATTGCCTTAGCATTTTAAAACAACAAAGTATGTAGCTTCGAGTCCTTTACAAAAGCGTTTTAAAAATCCAAGTCCTGCACTGTCTTTAACCTTTCTCAAGAAAGAGCATGATTCACTACTTATTACTCCCTACCTACCTGATCTGCTGTCAAAAAGGTATTTTTTTAATGGATCTAAGACCAAATATAGCTTTCAGGGTAACAGGAACCTAATGACACTTCTCAACTGTCCACTCTATTTTGGTTGTGTTTGTATTTTTATAAAAATTGTCATAGAATTAGAGGAATGAAAAGGTAACTGACTGTTGTAGCCAAGCCGCAATTTTTCTCACTTTACAAATGTTCGGAAAAGGCACCTACATAGTTCCCCTGGCTCCCAACACCGTCCCATCTTAATTAGAATAAGTCAACTCCTTAAGCTATTAAAATACTAGTTGTTAAAATCAACAGTGACACTACACATCCATTAAAAATGAAGCCCCTTATATGCTTTACCCACATGCAAAAATAAACATCCCATTTCACAGAATGTGACAGCTCGAAGGGACGTGTGCCTTTACTTTACAGATAGGAAAACTCATGTCTGTCAA
>VBSM01002608.1:169132183-169181212 GCA_008086735.1 Cheirogaleus medius
AAAAAAAAAAAAAAAAGAGAGAATGGAGCAAACCCTGGGCACAGAAGCCCATACACATGCCACCTGGCAGAGCTGGTGGGATGGCCGGATGACCTTAATTTGACCCTCACTGTGCCCTTCAGTTTTCATTTCTCAAAAAGCACTTAAATCTTTTCAGCCACATCAGGCCATCTATACTCAGTCCTGCTCTGGGGCCCGACAGGCGAACATCTTCCCACCCCTCTCCCCACTGTGGTCTGCACACAGTTCATTAAGCATTTGTGTAATGGGATGAACTCAGGCTGAGCTGCACTTAATTTCGTGTTTGAAATGAAAGTGAAAAATCAATGAATGGATTCTCTGAATCGGAATGGGATTTAACTGTCCTAGAGCCTTGGGTAGAGTGGGGGCCCCTGGTCACCTGGCGCCCCGCAGTCACAGCACACATCATTGCCCGTCATCCTCTGGACTTCCGAGATGATCTCCTTTGTCAGTTCTTGGACTATGTTATTTTCTCCAGTATTGTCATCCCCCTTAAATGCATTGTTTAAAGCTTCTTCTTTGCTGTTTTGCAATACAGACATCCATCTAGAAAAACAAGAGCAACACTGTGTTCAATCCCAAGAACAACGGCTGAGTGCAGCCCAAGTCCCATCTCCAGGTAACTTACATTTGACATTCCTGTTCATCTTCTGCTTGAAAGTGGTATGTCCTGTCATCTGCGTGGCAAGAGGAATTTCATCAATTGTGAGCCCAGACATTAATCCATACACAATTCCAAAACAAAGCAGTTTCTAATTAACCTCAAGAATAATCTTAGCTCTCTGCTAGGAAATTAATGATTTGTATAAAATCAAGCACTCTCTCACATCCTTCAAAGGTCTGCCCTCACTTGGTAATAGTGGCTTTGTAATGCAAATTAATAAACCTGCCCTATTCCACCCTTCAAGTCTAAAAAGATGCTGCTTCCTGGGCAGCTATTACATGAAAACCACCACTATCTTCTCAAAAGCTTTATATTTAAAACTCACTATAGAGTTGGCCCCCAAAAAGTAATTGTTAAAGACCTTTGAATAATACAAGCCTTTTCTAAAGAGAATATCTCAGAAGTTTTCTGGCTTTAGTAGCAAAAATTAGCATGAGGAAGTCTAAGAATAACATGCTCTGGGAGTCTTATATTACAAATACAGCTAAAGCAAGAGGACTGTGTTAAATAATAGTTGGATACAAAATCCTACACTCACATACAGCTGGCATCAGCAACGTTTTACAAGTGTTTTGCCAGGCTGCTGACCCATGTGTGTGTGTGTGTGTGTGTGTGTGAAAGAGAGGAAAAAGAGAGAGGGAGACAGAGAGAGAGACTAATTTCTGTGTTGTTCTTGCCAAAAACGCATAACCTCAGTCCAATCATGGGGGGAAGGGGGAAAGCCAGAGAAATCCAAATTAAGAGACATTTGACCAAAGAAAGGACCAATACTCTTCAAAAAGCATCATAAAGACCAGGGAAGGCAACAGAGCTGATACAGAGGGAAGGAGACCGGGATAAAATAATGACTAAATGTGATATGGGGTCCTAGATAGAATCCTGGAGCAGAAAACAGACATTATTGGGAAACTGGTAAAATCTGAGCACAATTTTTAGGTAATAGCATCAAACCAGTGTTAATTTCCTGGTTTTGATAACTATCTATGGTAGGTAACATTTACCACATACTACTGGATAACTACTAAGACATTAGGGGAAGCTGGATGAGAGATATGGAAATTCTCTATCTATATTCAGTCCAAAAACAAAGTAGAAAAGAAAATAAAATTTTAAAAAGGGAAAAAAAAGGGCAGGAGATTCAGCTTCTGCAGAGGGCAGAGCAGTGTTTCTTAGGGAAACAAAATAAACATCTGTGCCCCTAAAGTCAGCAAACACACCACCTTCAGGAGTGGTTTTTACTCCGGTTCTTTGGGCACTTTGGTTCTTAGACCAACTTTTGGTGAGCTGACCAGGCTGAAGCTCAAGCTCAGAGAGGTTAAGGTGGCAAAACCAAGTGCAGCCAGTGGCAAAGGATTCAGGTTTCCTGACTCCGGGCCCAAGCCATCTTTACCCCCTTTTTTTACATGCCTGGGGGAGCAGAGCAACACTTTATCCCATCTGTTACTGAGGAGAGGAACAAGGTTGGAGAGAAATGTTTCAAGTCCAGCAAAATGAACTTGACTTTGTGATTCCAATGTAAGTGGCTGAACCAGGCTGAAGGGAGGGAGGGGTAAGGCCACTCTGTCCTGCTTCCAAGGACTCACCCGAGGTGAACAGCCTCATCTTGTGGGGGGCGGCAGGGGAGGATCCACAATCCAGGCCCCACTTGGGGGCCCCAGGTGGTTTGCTAAGCGGGTCCCAGAGTTCCCAGGGGCTGTCATGGCGGCACTCACGCCAGCGCCCTGTGTCTGAGCCACTCCACAGCCAGGCCAGGCACAGCTCAGGCAGAAAATCAAGGAGATAAGGGGGAGCCCATTTTCCTTTGGTCAATTCTACATTCTAACGTGTGAAAAGTGGAGAATTGCGAGCACACCTCTCTGAAAAGCTCCAAATAAGAATTCCCTCCACCAGACTCTCTCTCTCTCTCTCAAGATGCCTATAAACCAAAGAACAGTTTCCAGCATTTCAACTACCAGGGAGAAGAAACACAAGAGGATATGGGGGACAACCAGGTCTCTGACGTGCTGGTGGCCTGGAAGGGCTGCTTCTGGCCCGGGCTCTGGCTCCAACTGGCCACTAACCTGCTCCTTCCAACCCAGCCAGGGTGCCTGTGTGAGTCAAGGATAATGGCTCAGGACTTGGATTTGCAAAGGGTGGGGTCAGTCCAAGGGCAAGACTGGACAAGCTCCCAGAAGGGCAGTCCCTGCCACAGAAATACCCTTCTTGAGGAGCCAGTGCCTGTTTACACCTTGATTGGGTGTAAACAAAACAAAATCCCTGTTTAGAGTAAAGGACGATAAAGGATGATCTTGCAGGAAATAACTGAAGCCAGCCAGCCAGTCTGTTCCTGGGTTCTCTGAGCAGATTCCGAGACAGCTTGACCAGGAGAGGAAGAGGAAGTGGGGACGACTCATCAGGTGCCTACTAGATCCATGCCTAAACTAGCATCCTTGCTGCCTGTGCCCAACCACCCGGTATCTTGAGAGCTCAAAGCTATCTTGGGGACACTCATCCTCCTAGCCTGGGCAGGAAGTACAGGAAGAATCTGAGAGAGGCAGAAACAGCCTCTGCTGAGTCAGTCAGGATTGGGTCCTGTCCCCACATCCCTCACCCTCCCAGGATGCCCACCAAACCTGGGCTTCTACCGCCGTGCAATGTTTCAAGTATCTCACAACCACCTGAACCCACACAGAAGCACACAAAGTGCTTTCACTACAGATGCTCCTGGGGAGTAGCACCTCTTGAAAACTAGCAGAGGACAAAGAATCTGTAGGACTGGGATGCATTTTACCCACAGGCGGACAAGAAGGGAGGAAGGAGAGAGGGGAGTTTTTCTCAAAGATGACAATGGACTCTGGCAAATTCACGACAGTAACTCCAACAGGGCTCAATGAGCCCTTTTGGGTATCACAGCCTCAAAGTCCTTCCTGCAGATATTTATTATGTGTCAGGCTGCAGCAAAGACACCAGCTGGATCTCGGTAAATGGCAGCGTGCCACAACGCTTGTGTGTAGCCAGATTTACACGGGACCACCTTCCCACACGTATGAGAGATGCAGTGATCCTCGCCTGGCAGGGAGTTATGCACACATACCCGCTATTGATCCTCCCTGGTGCTGGATGTGTTGCTAAAAACGTGTAGGCTGGGGAATACCTGGGAGTAAATGCTTCTGCCATTTGGTATCTGGCCAGGCCTCCCTACAGGGCGAGTCAGAGGGCCTGGGAACAGCTGAGGGAAGAAGTCCTTGCCTCCACCTCCACCTGCAGACAAAGCTCAGCCCATCTCAGTTCACTGTTACAGGCTAATCGATTACTGAAGGGTGCTTTTACTATTAGGGTAACACATGGGTTACTATTTCAGAAAACAGAAAGGCCTAATACCCTCTGGGTCTTCCCCAGGCACTGGTGGACATCAGATTACACCACCAAATTTTTTCCCTTTAACTCAAGCTTTTGTGGCTATCTGGAGGCAGGTAACCTGGCAGGGATACAACTATTTTTTTTTAGAGACAGGGTCGCACTGTGTGGTCCAGGATGGACTTGAATTCCTGGGCCTAAGCAATATTCCTGCCTCAGCTAGGACTATAGGCACATACCAGCACGCCCAGCCTGTGATCACATTCTAAAACATGGTCAATACTCAGCATTTTATAACATCTTGTTTGAAAGAAGGGCAAGCTTTGATGAGAAGATATAACTGAACCTGTGGACCATACTAAGCTGAGTAGGGATGGGCATTCGAAGCAGGATAAAGTTAATTTTTATTTTACAAATCAGTCTAGAGTCTGAAGGACAGAATGAACAATAACCACACAATACCTCTCCACACATCACGGTCCTCAGCCCTCCCTCCAGCATGACGCAGAGCATGTGCAAAGGGGAAAGGGGAAGATGTCACCACGGGCAAAGTGGACATGGAACATGAAGTCATGGGATAAAAGACTTTCTAGCCCTCAATAATATAAGTCAATGACATTTGAAAAAGCAGCCATCTCCTGCTCAGGGGTACTGAGGCAAGTAGAGACAGCACCACCTGCCTAAAAGGTACAGTCTAACATTTTCCTCTGTAAAGGTAACTCCTGTACCCAAATCCCTGGTGACTTCCTCTTCAAAGGGGAAACTGGCCCTTTCTTCCTTCAAATGGTAACACTGCCACAAAGAACTACCAAGGACAAAAGGTTTATCTTATTTTCTTTTAGACAGCACAAGGCCTTTTCTTTTTATTAGGGGGTGCTAATAAACATTTGTGAAAATAGATGGTTCCATGGTGATTCTTTTGTGAATGCCACAAAAAAGAAAAGTATACAGAAAGAGTAATTATGAAGGAAGATAAAATAATTTCAAAAAATGAAGTTTCGGCCAGGCGTGGTGGCTCACACCTGTAATCCTAGCACTCTGGGAGGCCGAGGTGGGCGGATCACTCAAAGGTCAGGAGTTTGAAACCAGCCTGAGCAAGAGTGAGACCCAGTCTCTGCTAAAAATAGAAAGAAATTAATTGGCCAACTAAAAATATATATAGAAAAAATTAGCAGGGCATGGTGGTGCATGCCTGTAGTCCCAGCTGCTCGGGAGGCTGAGGCAGGAGGATCGATTGAGCCCAGGAGTTTGAGGTTGCTGTGAGCTAGGCTGACACCATGGCACTCAAGCCCAGGCAATAGAGTGAGACTCTGTCTCAAAAAAAAAAAAAAAAAAGTTTCAAGGGCTCTACTGACGACTCTACGATTTTAGTTTTATAGCATCTCTAACACCACTCAAATTATGCAAGTGTTTGACAACAGAACTGTCCTTTAAAAAAATCTGTTTTAAAGTGAAGGAATTTTAGGCTTGAGGACTTATCTTGTATAATCTCCTTGCTTACAAATAGGGAAGCTGAGGCTCAGAGAGCTGAGAGCAGGTTTCCAGGTTTATAGAGCCCACAGTGGGCAGGGCCAGTCCTCAAAGTCCAACCTCACCAGGAGAGGCTGGCAAGCCAACAGTTACAGTGGGAAGCACAGAGCGTGTATGCCCCCTTGAAAAGGGGGCATTTCTCCTCAAAAGCCAATTCTTTAAAATGCAGTGTTTGAAATGGGGCTCATGCCCCAGAGAAGGGTTTAAAATAATTTCTCCATGGCGCAGCACTCAGAAAGAGCCTTACGTGAAATAAGGTCAAAACACTTCTTCTCTTCGGGGTTGGTCTTCACCTGGCAGGTTAACAAGTTGAGCTTCGCTGGAGGCCGGTTAGCCTGTTTAAAAACAAACAAAAAAGGATGAGTGAGCAGGGCTGGAAAATTATACAGTATCATTCCTCTTGAAAATACAACAAGAGCAGGCTTTTTACTAGTTTGCAAAGATTGCAAAGACAGCTTTCAAAAAGCAGACTTTATGTAGGAAAGCACAACAGAGGCACACTGCAGAGTCCTTGAACCTCAGCAACCTGTGAGGGCACCCATCCCCCTGCAAGGGCACACCTGGAGACCTGCACAAACCCGCCCAGACAGGGGACCAGCTGCACCAACTTCGAGGCCGCTGGCAGTGGATTCCCCGAGATCAAGATGCTCCATTGCTAAACCCCTAAACATTCAGTTCTGATTCCTCCCAATGACACAGAGGGTTTGCCACATAACCTGGGCACCCAGCTCAATTTCTGGTGGTTGTAACAGTGTTTTTCTGAGTGTAAACCTCATTTCCAGGGAAAGTAATATCACAGCACAGAAATGGCAGAGAAACAGTTTTCCCTACTGTCTGAAGTGATGACAGATAATAGAGTCACATTCCTAAATGCCAACCATCTCTGTCACTTGCATTTCAACAAAACATACTTCATTCATATAAGTAACCTCCAACACACAATGGCAAAAAACAAGAGCTCACAACACACTTTTGTCAGAGGTATGCCAAAAATGACTATTTCAACACAATTTAAAAAAAAATCATACTTAGTTCCAACAAGCAAAAGGCAGAGAGGGTAAGGTGATAATTTCAGAATCAAAAATTCTGAATGGCAAAATGCCTCTTGGAAGTCTTAGGAGAAATCACTAGATATGAATGGGCTTATCTTATCTACTTACCAAGGTGCTGAAGGAAAAGATCAAATAAGAATGTCTTAAACTTCCATTGTTCCTGTGCCCCACCTCCTGTGGCCACCAGTTGCTTCAGGATAAAGTGCTTAGATGTGGAATCCAGATACCCACACATACGCATCTAAACCTGGACAGACCTGTGAGACCCACACACGTTTACAGATCTAGCGGGCTCTCTCACTGAGTCCACAGATTTGGGGTGAGAATGAAAGGAAGTCTCCATGAAAACTGGACCCATCCTTGCAGTGTGAAAGATTTAAGTTTGATAAACACAAGCTTCGATAAGCAGAAATTGGATAAACAGCGTTATACTAGACTCTCTAGTTCGTGGATGTATTGATCTTATCTCCTACACAGAAGTCACCAAATATTCTCCATAGTACACGGATCTAATAGAATTCCTGGATCATCAGAAATCAGTATTAGAAGACTCCAAGTTCTGCCTAATCTTGCCAAAGTGGACAGTTCCAAGTAAAAGCACCATCAGTTTTGGAACTTTACCTGGCTCATGCAGGAATCAATGCACCATATGATCTATTTCTATAGTGACAAGTGGGAGCCCAAACCATGTACGCAACCGAGACTCTATGTGTACAGCCCACATAGAGTCTGTTTCTGTTCTATCACCTTCCTATGATCACACAAAACTGTATATGTGCAACTTTTAGGGCCACTTCAAAATTGTAGATCTACTGAGTCTTAGATACAGAAACAGTAAAAGGGGTTTGTGCACTTTGATAACTACAGAGGCACTTTCATGGACAAAATAATGATTTTTAATAAAATAACTACATTTACTCAGCTATTATTACTAAATACATGAGGCAGCCACTGTTCTAAACATGTTCATTAATTCATTTAATTTTCCTAAGTGCCCTTTGAGGTAAGAACCATTTAGCCCGGACGACTAAATAATTTGACGGGGGTCACACAGTGTGGGAGCAGGGAAGCCAGTGTTTGAGCAAGCCAGCCTAGCTCCAGAGCTCAAGGGCTGAACTGCCACCCTCACTACCCTCGACGTGGGTATCCAGGGCAGGTGGTCGCTTACCTGGACCTACCTTCAAGAGAAGCGAAGACTCACACTGCAAATTATCACTACCCATTCTCCCTCCCACCTCCACCTTGCAGTCTTCCTTTTTCCCTGAGGTCTGGAGAAAGCTGTTTGTTCTCCACTGAGATAACTACCGTTAAAGACAGATTTCTCACCCCATAGGACATAAATACCACAAAATATAGAAAAAGAAGTGCCTTTATTTGAAATAGGGATAATTATAAAGGCACAGATGCGGCTCCATACTAAAAAATGACAACCACAAGAACGGGTCTACAAAACATATAAGCTGATCTTAAGAAGTACCAGCTGTTCTAAGTTTCACATTAATAATTGTTTGCTATTTGTCCTTTCAGGTTAAGTATTAGCTAACAGCAAAGCTGTTAGGAAAATTTATGAGACAACATTTTTTCCATTAAATTCCTTCCTTGATGCAATTTGTAAAAAAGTATCATCATTTAATTCAACTATAGAATAGTTTTATCTAAGTCACAAGATACCAGTATTTCTTGAGAACTTAATTTGAGAAACTGATTTAGTAAAAAGAAAACTCAGAAAGGAGTAGGGGAAAAAAGATTCAATAGCCTTAGCATTTGTAACAAGGCATGGATCATTTGTGATTCTACCATTTAATCATGCCATTCTATTTTTTCCTAATTTTTCAGGCTTTTTAAAAAGTTTATATTCTATCTGCATGACTGATGCTCATTTTTAAAAATTTTGGGTTGTATAAGAGCCAGTGGACATTTCTTCCAGTATAACAGAGTCCCCAGCCCCTAGTGGCATGGCAATGCTGTGAATTTGGCAAAGAGGATACTAATTAGAGCTCTTTCATCCCAAGGATGACTCCTTCCCAGTGCCAGAAAACACAATTAGGCTTGGGGAACAGGGAATATCAGCTGGGCTTTCACTGAATCCATCTCGGATGTTATCCTCATCCCTCTGCTCGAATACAGAATACACCAATTTCATTTCCCAAAGGCTGCCAGCTTCCCGTGGAGGGTTTTCCTAACAGTGCAAATGCACCCTGTGTGCTTTCACTTCCTAAAGACCCACTTCTCAGCTGTGCACCACACACTGCTCTTAGAGTCCCATTTACTCAGCCAAGTCTTTGGAAATTTGCCTTTTCCTGATGGTAAACTGGCATACTCAGAAGCTGCTGGCTAAGCAGGTAAGCTACACAAGGAGTCAAATCAAAACTAAACCAAACCAAACAAAAAAGGCATTTCTCCACTCTCTCTTTCTCAGTCCAGGTTAATTCACACCACCACGTGCAAATACTCTGCAGATGCAGCAGTAGGAGGATTCTTCAGGAGTCAGACTTCCAGAGCGAACAGAACAGTAAATAAGGAAAGGCAAGAAAAGAAATACTCAGCAAGCGAACAGAGGGCTGGAAAACTAACCTATTACTTTCCTGTAGGCAGTGGGGTAGGGATCAGGACAGAGCCCCCCGCCACTCCTGCACCTATGGCAGGCAACGGCTGCCAAGACATGAGGAGGCACCCAGAATCCGAGATTCCCTGAGGAGGGTTTCCCCTTGAAACACAAAGCACTCATTATTAATAAATATACACGCTGTGTGACAGCTGAGCTGTCAGCATCCTAGTGACGCTCGTTATAACTGTACTATCTGCTAAAAACTGGGGCAACCCATCACAACGTAAAGAAAACTAAGCCTCCGTATCTTCTGGGGTTCAGGAAGCTCATGCAATGGAAGTGATTTGAAGTGAAGTTTATGCTGTCAGCAAAGGTCACCAGGGTTGTTTTCATCTGCCGTGGAGGGAGAGCCACTCATGGCTTAAGCTGAGGTCCTGGGTCTAGGGGAACTCACAAGGAAGCAAACATGCCACTTGACTTGAGCTGTAAGAGCATGTACTAAAACTCAGTCTTACTCTATGACAGTTTCTACACAGAGGCAATCAATCTGAGTTAAAACAAACAACTGAGCTGACACCAATTTGAAAGCAAACCACAGACAAAGTCACAGGTGTTTAGATCAAGAAGGGAACCCAGACTCATCCAGTCCAACATTCTTAATTTTAAAGACCAGTGATGGCTGAATAAATTCACTTCCCTCAGTCTAGAACTGATGCCTCCACACCCATGCATATATTCATATGGAAGGAATGTCACATTAAGGTCCAAATTGTCTGGTCCAGGGAGTAAGGTGGTGATCATACAACCAGTGAAAGCTGGATTTTGGGAAAAAGAAAATGACCTTTATTTGTCCAGTCAAAAGACATATTCACTCTCCTAGGCCAGAGGTCACCAAGAGGTCCCCACAGACTACACTTGCTATATTGCGAGTTCTAGTCTCTCTCTCTCCCTCCCCGTAATGCAATCAGCAAAAATGAACAGACCCCCATGGGAACACAATCCTTATTTCTGTGACATCCTTCAAGTGGGGTTTTACTCTATTTCTCTACTCCTAAGTAGCACGGGGCTGTTTCTCTGGACCGCATGTTGAGTGATGACGTTTCTATAGGAGGCTAAAGCCCATCTGTGCTCCTGCCCAGCTCTGCCTTCACCAGGGGACCAGAGGGACAGGAGGAGGCACAACAGTCACTACCATCCACTAATGTGATCCAGGCTGCTGGTGTGCACATGCCACTAGGCCTCCACCTGGGGGACAGAAATGCAAACCACCACCAACAAAACAGCAACCAACTCAGCCTTGAGACGTTTCCCAAACTGTCTGCTCGCCTACGTGGTTTTCACCAGCTCCAGCCACACCAGGAGAGGTGATAATATGCCTAATGTCACTGTGTAAAGATCATGGGGGGTGTGAGGGCTGTGTTTGTTCCTAGGCTCTGAAAGCTAGGTTGGTAAGGAACTTTATCCTGTGTTTTCCATAAGCTCAACATATAGGGCTCTGTTTTTCTCTCGTGGGGTCTTGTAAACAAGAAGACAGAAAGAGGCCTTAAGATTGGGCACAGTATATGAGCTTTCTATAATAAAATTCCTGAAATCTCTTTTCTCCTGGATTTCTGATTCCCAGAGTCCTGACCATTTAAATGTTTTTCCCTTAATGGAAAAGTAGAAATCTTCCTAAGCAAGAAGTTCGATGTCCAGAGACAAAGATAGCAGGGGAGCAGTTTGTTGTTTTGTGGTTTCTGGAAGTCACGGGATTCTAAACAGACAAGCTGGCTTGACTCTGCTAGGCAGTGAAAGCTAATAAGGCTCCACCTGATTGGAGAAGCATAAACAGAATGCAGGTGTACCGACTCGAAAAGGAACTCAAACACGCTTTTCTAACAAGGAAATTCTTTAAAACGCACCCTTAATACTGTAACAACAACTCTTGTTCTAACTGCACTGAGTCCTCCAATACCAACTTCACCTAACCACAAGCAGACACCACGGAGTAAAAGAGAATACTTACGGTACCATGGGATATGGTCAGAAAACCATTTTTAACTGAACATTTCCTTTTCTGCCACACTTTTCGGATCCTTGTGGATAAGTGGGAAAAACAATAAAAGTTTAGACATTTTGGACACAGGAGATAATGAATGTACATTTCAACCCTAGTAAGACCATTTCACGTACCCATCGCTTTTCTTGTAGAGGTTGCCGTTCCGCTCAGTCCCGTGTTCTTTGTTTCCCTGAGGCTGATGCAAGCTATAAGCTGTACTCTGGCGAAGTTGGGAGTCCTAAAAAATGATCAGAAATTTGTGTCTAATCCTGTCCAGGTCCCAGTTTATTAAAAAGTGGTACACAAAGTAAACTTAAGCCTAAATGTTTGGGTTTTTAAAAATATACATTAGAGAAATTTTTTCTCGCAACACCAAAAGAACATAAGATTCACATCCAGGGATTCAAAAATGTCATCTATCAGGCATCTATCTTTCCCCATGGTCTCAGCACCCTTGCTGAAAATAAATTGTCCCTAAATGTAAAGGTTTATTTCTGGACTCTCGATTCTATTTCTTTGATCTATAAGCCTTTTCTAATGCCAGGTCTACACTCTCTTCATTATTATAACTGTGTGGTAAGTTCTGAAATGGGGAAGTATGAGTCTTCCAACTTTGCTCTTTTTTAAGATTGTGTTGGCTACTCTGGGTCCCTCACATTTCCATAAGAATTTTAGAATCAGATTGTCAATTTCTGCAAAAAAGCAGCTGGGACTGTGGTGGGGACTGCACTGAATCTGCAGATGCAGGGGAGTACTGTCATCGAAACATTCAGTATTCTAATCCAGGAGCATGAATGTCTGGCATTGACTTTTTAAACTCTGCAAAAATAAAATAAAAATAAAAAAAACAAACTAAATCTTCAGCTGAGCAATCAATAATCTGCTTAAGCACTCTTTACTGAACTGACAACTGACTCTGAAACAAGCAGGCCCCAAAATGGGAGAAATAAACTCATTTTCCACAGAGAGTTCACACAGCACTCGGCCTCTGGACAAATAGGGCACACAGCTCCTCCCGGGCGAGGCTAATGCCAGTTCCCACGCCCTCTCAAGGGCAGTACATCAGCACGAGAAATTCAGAGCAAACCCAGATCTCAACATAGCTGGGAGCTCTGCAGTGGAAGGAGAACGAAGAAATACTGCTCACCTGTGTGGAATCTCTGTGAAGGACTAAAAATAAACCTGTCAAAATACTAAACTGCACAACCAAGAAATATGTCTATTGATTTGGAGAGGAAAAAATCCTGCACAAAATAGTGGTGAAATCACGTGATAACACTGCTAATAGCATTCATGCCAGGCATATTAATAGGAACTACTTGCAGGTCTTATGAACAGGATAAAGGAAATTCTTCTTTTCGACAGAATCAGGCCCTATGCTGGAAATTAAGGAAGAAATTACCCTGCCCTATTCTTTTTTTAGACCAGGTCTTTCTAGAAGAAACTAACGCATGCAAGCAAATCTGAAACTAAGCTATCATATACAATTTTAAAATTTGTAAAGAAGAGGAATATAACCTGTTTAACATAAAATTGAACCTGCTAATTTGGCACTAATTATTTCGGCATCCCCTAAGTGACTTCTAGGTGACTGGATAAGAATAGCCTTTCTAACTTGTATAAAACTCCTAACCAAAGTAAAGGGGTAGTGACAAAGGAAGCCAGCCCTTTCACATGTTTCCATTTAATGGAATGCAATTCAAGTGGGGGGCGGGGAGGGAGAGAGGGAGAGAGAGAGATCATCTAACAGATAAGAAAGGCAACTTGCCAAGGGTTGCCCTGATGCTCACAGACTCTCCAACACGCTCTGTACTTCCCTGAGAAGGACAAGGACAACCAACACTTGAGTGAGTGCCTCGATGTGAGGAGACTGAGTCTGAAGGACACAGGTTAAGCAGGCACTTTAAGGAACCTCAGAAGGCTCTCATAAAATTCTATCAATGTCCATACATCCTCCAGACCAATTCTCAGATCCCAGGCACTATCCATGATCGTAACTTTTGTGTGGGCTGGTGAAGTATTGGCCATTGGGTCCTGCCAAGACAGAATCTGCCCAGGTGAGCAGTGGACTCAGTATCTGAAATCATCAGGAATGGGAGGAAAAGAGTGATGTTGCCTGTATTACAAATATCATACACAGTTTTACTCACAACATCAGAATAATCTCTGAGCTAAGACTCTAGAATATCATAAAAACTGTTACACTTTGTTTACTTCTCAGAAAGTGTGTTCTCAGACAACTCTTGTGATTGACTCATCTGTCGCGGAGTCATCTCTGGAGGCTTAAAGTTTCTCTGCCTGGGGAGGGCTGTGATGTCCAACCCGTCCCCACCCTCCGAGGGTGTGTCAGGTGTGTCCACCCACGTGCTGAGCAAGCCACAAGCGCTGCTGTAAGAATAGTGTTTTCAAATCTCATTACCACCTATTTTCCGTTATTTTGGGATAATTTTTAAAAGACTCTGACATGAGATATTAAAGACACATGACACAGCTGAACAATAACAGGCCTGACACGGAACAGACCAAGCTCCAAATCCTGGCTCCACCCCCACTGTGTGAACCCCAGCAAGAGCATTTATCCTCTCTCGCTCAGACTCAAGTTGTAAACGAGAGCGAATACTGCCTGCCCTGCTAGGTGGTTGTAAGGATTACTGGTCACACTTGGAAAGTGTTTGGAAAAACCTGAAAAGTGAGGCAAGCAGGAAATGCCCTGGCAGCAGAGAGGAGCAGGTCCCGCCCCAGTGAGTAGACACGTGGAGAAGAGGGACAAGGCTAGAGACAGCAAGGTAGGGGTGGCTGGAGGTCTGAATCAAGGGCAGGGGGAGGAGTAGAGAGGGGTCAGCACTATGAGGACAGAGGACAGGTCTACAAGGAGGCTATGTGGGCAGAGGGTCATATCGGAGACAGCAGCAGAACCCATTCCTGTTCAACAGTGTGACGCCACAAGGGTAGGGAATTTGGTTTCTTCTGGTCACTACTGTATCTTCAACATCAAAGAGTTTAATATTTGCTGAATGCATGAATGAATGAACTGGTGCCTGTTTATTAAGTTGATCAGAAAGGATCTCTTAGATCTCCTAAGTGACCCCTAAGTGAACCCTCTGAAGTGAGCCATATTATTCCTATTTTACAGGTGAAGAGACCAAGGCATGGAGAGAGGTCCAAGAACTTGCCCAAATGCAGACCTAGGATTCAGACAGTAAGATCCATGCTCTTCTGCTCCACTAGACAGCTATGCAGGCCAACCACCTGTCTCCACCCCCTGAGACTCTGCTAACTCCTAATCATCCTCCAAAGCCCCAGTGCAAGCATCGCAGCCTCTGGGAAGTCATTTCCAACAGTACCTGCCCACCCCACACCAGGCAGACACCCATTCTTGGAGCTGAGCTACATTAGTGCTCATCACACTGTGCCCCTAATTGCCTCTCTGTCCCCACCCCAGATCATGAGCCCTCGAAGAGGTGACAACTGTGTCTATCTTATTATGGGGTATGTGCAGCACTGGTTTAAAGAAACAGTGGACAAAAGGGTAGCTGAACATGTGAATCAATGAACAGGTCCTCTACTGAGGCCGACATGAAGGCCAGGACCAGGCCACCCAGGAGCTCAGCAGGAGAGGCAACAAGTGGTCACCTGGCAGAGGTTTCTGATTGAGGCCAGAATTGGGAATGGTAAGGTTGGCAAACTCAGACAGGGAAGCCAGAGTCAGAGGAAAATTATGGCTGCAGTGGACCTTTGCTACCTGGATGGCACAAGCTATTCAACCACATCCTACTAGACAGGATGTTCGAAAAGGGGGAAGGGGGAGCACAGGGTGGGGAATGGAGGTGGGAAGGGGAGAGAGAGAAGAGATGCACAGACCATGTTTGAGATGTGCAGAGTGAAAAATCATGGTGGTTTCAGCAGTTGGACCTACTGAGACCATACCCCAGAGCCTGACTCTCCCCTAGTAGCACAAATCTGGGTTCTCAACAGCAAACAGTGAAGAGCCTGCACAACAATGATGGGGCTTTGGTAGGGTCTGTCTGAGCCAAGCTCCAATGAGATGGATGCAGGTGGGATGGGAAAGGCAGAAGATGATGCTGCTGATGGGGAGAGAGATCATGCAAAATTAGCAGTGCTGAGTGTTTTAACTTTTCAGATGGGGTCTTTCCCAAAAGTCAAACGTCATGGTGCATGCATAGGTGTTCACTGTACAATATTTCAGCTTCCCTGTAAGTGTGAAAATCTTCATAATAAAAGAATGGAAAAATCAAACAGTAATATCCTCTTTACGAAGAGCAGAAAATATCAACAACAAAGCATGAATGTCAGGTGACTGGGAGATGTGGGGTCACTGGGACCACAATGGCACAGTCTCCACACCAGCACATAGCCACAGGGTGACAAAGAAAAGCAGCCTGAAGCCACCACACTGTAATGGCCACACTCTTCATCTCTTCAAATGACTGATGTCTGAGATTTACCGGAAGAGAGTGAGGAGCACTGGCTTCTACCAACCACTCAGGCACATAACTTGATTTTTATCTACTTATACAGTCAGACTTAGAATTTTTATAACACTGAATAAAAATCATCGAATACCTTTGGTTTTCTAAGTCACAGAAGAGAAGCCAACCAGAGGGAATGAGAGCCTAAACAATGCCCGCATGGTCAATTCTCATTGTAATCAGAGGAACACAAGTGGAACTCCCATCATAAAAATCATTTTAAAACACATAAAATTTAAATGTGAATAAACATTTGCTTATTACTTGCAGCTGTGTTCATAGATTGTCCAATTAACTGAATTCACCAAAAAGCAATGCAGAGCGTGATACACAAAAAACACAATGACGACAGCAGAATGGTGAGCTAGGTCTCGGCACGGAGCCGGCCAGGCATGAAGCCAGAGAGAACCAGTAAAGAAGGTTCCTTTGACCCCTCTGTGCAGTCAGGGCAGACAGGCTGGCCAACAAAAAACCAACAAGCCATAAAAGACTTCTGGTCTGTGCTGGTGAATCTGTAATACTTTTATGCAAAGCTATTAAGCAACCAGCTCTCCCAACAGCCAGTTTTCCCAAACCTCCTAATTCTGCACAGCCAAAGCAAACATGGCCCTTGCACCGTACCCTGAGGGCTATTCCACTCCAGCGGCTGCTCTTCCTTATTTGAAACCTGAGCTTTGCTTCATGGGTTTGATCCTCCTGCTCAGACCAAAGCAGCTCTCAGCCACATCCATTAGGGCACTGGGGAGCACCTGCCTGGATGGCACCCCGGGCCCCACACCCAGCACTCCTCTTCTAGTTACAATTAGGCCACTATTTGCTCTGTACTGCAAGTTCTTTTTCTTCCCTTTTCTTTTTGTGCTCATATTCAATGTTTGGGAATATCATAGCAGCAGGACACATATTCTCTAGTCTGGGAGGAAGTCGGCATGCTGTGGGTAACTTCTGGCACTACACATGACCTTGCTCCGCGAGGTCTCGCTCAGTCGGCCCATGTTACCAAGAGCCGACACAATGAGTGCTGTGGCCCAGAAGGCAGGGGCATCCTCAGGCTGCTTGAGGTCTAGCTGGAGAAAAGGTATCTGTGCACTTAAGACACAGCCAACAATCTAAAAAGGAATAGGCTGAGATTGGAATGAGTCCTTCAGCCAGAACACGCTCTGTGAACTCAGGTCACTGTGGGCTGGGGGATCAGGGGCAGCGCTCCGGAGGCAGGGCTTCAGACCAGAAGGGTATGTAGGATTCAGCCGTGTGGGGGGTAGGGGGTTGGGGTGGGAGGGAGCTGCTTCATCTTCGTGAAGGAATGGCGGCAAAAGTATAAACTGTAAACCTGGAAGATGTCCGTTTCACTAGTATTCATAACACAAACTCTTTAGCCTTTAACAAATCTACTACAATGAAAGAGGAGGGGTTAAAATTAAAAATACTACTAGCCATTAATATATACTAGGAAGATATATAGAGAGAGACAGACAGATAGATATTGAAGTTCATAAACAAAGCATGCAAAATTCTCTAATTAATTAAAATACTGAACTACTTACTCTCCTAGACTTCGGTCACAAAAGGTAAACGCATTTGGGAGAAAAACAATATTCAGTTATAGTACAAGAACTTACAACAAAATAGAGCACACCAAACTGCCATGAGTAAACTTTATGCTCTGCTAAGTAGTTCACTAATTGATCTAAAATCTATATATATGTTTAGACACATTCTTTTTATTGACAAGGGAGTGAATTTATGTTAAATTCACATTATAATACCTACATTGTAGTGAAAATATAATTATCTTTAAAATGCAATTTTTAATGGTTTTTTAATGAGCCCTCCAAAGCACAAACTTATCATTGCTAATGTGTTAGCACATGGGTGTCATTATATAAAGGAGGTGATGCAAGACAGAGTGAAGACTTCTGCCCATCAGGATGCAGCTGTAAGAAAAGCAAGCTCCTCTAGTTTTACATAACACAACCCAGGGCTGGAGGAGCCCCAGATGGTCATCCGCTATGTGCCTACGCCCAAAGGGCCAGAGGCCAAGTATTAAGTACATCAGGGCAGGGAAACCACGAGGTCCAGCTACAGAATAAACGCACGAATAACATGTGGTCTCTGTGATGAAGTCACTAAAGCTACACATCTAGCAACTGAGAGAGCAAAAAACGTTTATATACTGCCATTAAGGCCACGCCTCTCGTAAATGCTTTCCCCCCTGAAATAAACATATTTTAAAAGATGGCTTTATATAACTAAATTTAGAGAACATACTAAATGTTTTAGTGCTCCTTAACACAGCCCCGCAGTGAACTGTGAGCTTCTAGAAGACACGACATTCACATTCACCAGGCCCAAAGCCTCCAAACCACAGGGATAAACAGTGATATTTCAAAATTAAATCTTCTCACCTCTTTTTGTTCAACCTGCAATGCTGATTTCAAAATATCTCGAAGCTGTATCAACTGTCTTCTTTCTTCATCCTGGGCCTGTTTGATCTTTTAAAAAAAGAAAAATGAACAAAACAGAAAATGGAGACTGAAGCACAGAAAAACGTTACTGCTCATGGGCGTTTGCACACAAACGGGGCACCTGCCTCCCTTGTGAGTTACCCTTCCCTCCAACCAAGACAGGACAGAAGCGGGAACTCCATGCTCCATGCAGCATGACAAGGCTATTCCTGGGTAGCATGGCATGCAGACACGGGATTACACAGAAGCAACATTTAAATGAAAATGTCCGTTGCATAAAAATTGTTTCAACACCACTGTGGAAGGGAAGCTACTAACCGTGTGAAGATCTGTTGAAAGTGTTTCGATGGAAGGTTTGAGGCTTTCCACTGCCTTCAGTCCATCCTGGAAAAAACTAGGGGGAAAAGGGAAAAACAGAGATTGCAATTCATGAAAGAGAAAACTATTTTGTTAGATGGAGAAAAAACTTCTTTAAAAGAAAGTGACTAGAGTCATGTAATTCCTGGGGGAAAACACTGCATGAATAGAACTTTAAAAATATCAGGCAAACCAAGAATAAAATGACACTCAAAATTAGAAGTGACTAGAAAAAGAACTGCAATAAGCCTAAGTATTTGAGATCTATAACGGGAAAGAGGATTCTACTGACAAAAGGCAGCAAGGGCTTGGATTCAGGAGTCTCCGAGCATCCAGATGGAAGGAACAAGAATAAGGCACTAAGGGATTGTCCTCAACGGGCGACAGCTGAGTGGAATAGAGAAGGCAGGCAGAGAAGAACTAGCAACTTTGATGCACAAGAACAGCCATGATCCTTGTGGGCAGAGTAGGAAACCATGGATGGAGAACTTGAGATCAAAATGAACTTGAGAACGCAATGCTGTAAGGTCATTTATAACAAGTGATTCAGGAAATACAACAGAAGCTAGATGGGTTTCTCCACAGCGACTCGGCTCATGCTCAGCACTGCCTCTGAAGTGTGCTGTGCTTCACACTTTTGAGAGGAATGAAGAAAAGGCTTCTCAATGATCTCAGGAGAAAGTTCACAACATGACAAGGCCGACAGTGCCCGTGATCTGGCCCCTGCCTGTGGCTCCGGCTTCAATCCACGCCATTTCACCCCTTCATTCACTTGGTTCCAGACACACCAGCTTTCTCTCTATTCATCCATGGCCACCAGATTCTCCCTGCCTCAGGCCATTTGCATATGCCGTTTCTGCTCTCTGCAAGCTTCTCCCTGCAGTGTTATCTGTGTCACCTGGCTGATCCCCACTCATTCTTCCAGTTTTATGTTAAATAGCGCCTTGTTAGTGAGGCCTTCCATAATCCCCTACTTTAAAAGAGGTCTTTTTATGTTCTCTCAAAGCATTTCACATCTTCCTTCAAAACACTTACCAAAACTGCACTATGTATTCGTGAGTGTGGTTATTTAAAATATAATTCTCTCATTAGATCTGAAGTTCTATTAGGGAAGGGACAGTACCCACAAAGCCTGGCACATTTCAAGTACACAACATTTGCTGAATGAAGAAATAAACTAACGAAGGAAAGAGAGTTGTCAACTTCCCCTAGTCTACTGGATACCAAGGACACTATCTTTAAAAAGTGACCTGGGTTTCACACGTGCCATGTGAGGTGATGTTTACTTCTTTTAACCCCAGCAATGCCCTGTGGGACTTCCCCACACCAAGTATGTCACAAAGCGAAGGGGCTGTGCAAACAGTGCGGCAGGACACGGAATACAGTAATTCCGAGGAGGACGGAGAGGGGAAACTCACACACAGGACGTGGGTTATGTAGCATTACCAGCTAGTTATTAGGTGCCACAGAGCCTGGGCTGTTAGAATGTTCTTACTTAATCTTTAGATATACACGTAATTCTTTATTTTATATTCCTGTTCCCGTATTTTACCTGTTTTTCCCCCCTGAATACAGAGGGTATCCCAAAAGTCTCCATACAAAAAAAAATTTTGTAAATAAGGTACAGTTAGCTACAATTTCCCATTTTCCCTATGTATGGTGGCTTTTGGGACACCCGGTAGGATATGCAGCTGGCACAGCAATTGAATCAGAGTGTTACCATGCTCTAGCTACAGTCTGCTGCCATGGTTAGGGCAGAAATACCAGGACTTACACATCTCTGTGCCGCCCACTCCCAGCACAGTGGCCAGCGAGTACCAGATGCTTTTCAACTGAAAAGGAAATTTGTGTGAACAGTTGCAGAGTGCAGGAATGAGAAACTGAGCTTCTCCCTTTTGTCATGAACTCATCTGGTTCTTATATTTTAATTTCATTTTTTTCTTTATGTAACTATTTCCTTAGTAAGTTCAAATTCTTGTGAAATAGGTAGGAAGAGAGAGAGAGAGAGAGAGAGAACATGAGAAAGATAGTACTAAGATAAGAAGTAGAAAAAATATTACAGGAGATAAACAAAAAAATACCCCTGGGGAGAGGGAACAGGTGTTCAGCTCCAAGAACCTTTGCAACTTGGCAACTCTCCCTATGGTGAGAGACCTTGTAGTGGAGTCAGGTGCCCAGGGACATGTTTCTTGTCACGTAGTTTCCAGCAAGACACTGGGTGGTGCACTTAGAACAACAATATGAATTTAGATATAGATTTCACCTTTGCAATAGCCTAAGCTTATCTTAAACATCTATCCACCTAAAAAACCCCTCCCTCTGATTTTCAAATCCCCTGTCTTTCTGTGCCCTCCTTGTTGAGGTGTGTCTGGGCATCCAGGCATGGCTTCAAAATGCAATAAGTCCCGGTGTGGGGTGGGGGTGGGGGTGGGGTGTGTGTGTCAAGGAGCAGTGCCACTGCTTTGCTAACTGCAGTCACCAAGACATTCTTCAGTACGAGTCCCTGGCAAATTTTCTTAAGTTGAGCCCATTAACATTTTTCCAAGCTTCAGTCAAAGAATTTTACCATCAACATTATCAAATCAAATTTTGTTTTCTATTAAACATTTTCTAGCCTGTCTCTCCAAATTCTCAAGCCTTTAAAATATGCCCAATTAGATGCACTCTTTAAGGTCCCACCACACAGGGTGGCCTCTCCCACCCTTGGGCTCCACCGAACCATGCTGAGGCCCCTCCTGGTGTCTGCTGACCGGTCTGCCCTTTCCTGTCCTGCAAGCAAACTTCTCCAGGGCCCCAAGGCCCAGTCTCATCAACTCTGTACTCCCAGCGCATTGAGCAACAGCCGGTCACAGTGGTTCTCAGCAGGTATTTAAGAACTCGTCAACTCAACACTCATTACCACCTTTGAGAACATGGCCATCTTTTTTTGTGTTATTATTACTGTTTTAAGGACTGCCCTATTTCTAGATTCCACTAGAGAATAGGATCCTCAACCTTCAACAGCAAAGGCTGATAAGACAAATTTTCAGAATATTGCAGGAACGAGGGAGAGATGTCAATTCTTTTCTTAAATGAAATAATAAGACAAAGAACATAAAGTATTCTTCAAGAATGCTTAAAGTAAAAAGCAAAAATGAGTCAAAAGCCAAATAATGCATATCTAAGTAGTTCTAAGGATGAGCACCCAAACACGGCTCCTAGGATCTGGCTTGTACACCGTGGCCTCCGCCCTGTGGAGAACAGCAGTGTGCAGAAGCAGTGCTGGCTGAGCAGACAGCCTCTGCCCACCAGGGCACTGCACCCCTCGGGTGACATGGTGCTTTTGGGGTGACAAGTGGAGACTGAGTGTGTTCGATGAGGGAACACGAAGCATTCCCACATGTAAAAATGCACACATGCCTGCCGGCTCCTCTCGTCCAGGAGCTGAGTCACTCAGAAGCCACGTTTTATTCCCCAAAATATGAATTAAAAAAGTCAAATCTGCTCAACTGATTTGAAGAGCACACAGTGTACACACACACACACACACACACACACACACACACTATCATCCAAAAAGGAAGTAATGGAAGACTCATATTTTTAAAGGTTACCCAGCTCATGTCCATAAAAGGCCGAGTAGTTCACTTTTCCACAAGTGGTCTGTTGCTACCCAACTGATCAGTTTGGGCAAAATAAAGAAAAAAAAGGAAATCCCAGAATAGCTTCTTCTTAAAAATAAAATATCAGCAAGGAAGCAACCCACTTCCTAAATTGCCTCACATATGGATAAGAACTGAAGAAGTAATTTGCATGCTAATCACAAAGTTAGAATTTTGAGTCTTTGTAAAAGAAATCATCTTGACAATTCTACAAATTCAAGGTCTTTTCCACCCTCTGAGACTGTTTCTCCAAGCTTGGAGCTCTAGGATGAACCACTCAGCACATCTTCCTTTGTAGTTTGACCTCAACTGCTCATGCAATGTCACTAAAGCTGTGCTAAGAATTCCAAAGCAGAGCTCAGTTCGATTCAACAGTGTAATTCACTGCTGTAAATATGTCACAGGTAAACATGCCATGCAATGTAGATAGAAAAAAATAAATAAACGACATGGTGCCTTCCTTAAGAAGTAGTTCAGTGGGAGACAGAGACATGACATGGAGGATGCCACCATGGAGACATGCAGAGAGTGTGGTGGCAACACAGGAGGCAGAAAAATAATTCCACTGGGGAAGACAAGAATGACTGCAGAGCGGTAACGATATACGAGCTAGGTGCTAGGAAGAGCAGAAGAGGGGAGAGCACAGAGGAAACAGGATGACATTCCAGGAAAAGGAACAATGGGTACAAGGTACATTGGCCTGGGGCACGGCCTGCTCGAGGAGAGGTAAACAGGTAGACAGATGTGTCGATTCAATGTCTAAAAGATTTTTTAAATCAGTCCACACCTTCCACTCCCACTGTTACCAGTCCAGCCAAGCCACTGTCCTCTCCGCACTGTACTGGGACAGGAGCTGGGTACCTAAGTGACTGCTCACATCCTCTTTTCTAGAGAGACATAGTCTCATTCTGTCACCCAGGCTGGAGTGCAGTGGGGTGATCATAGCTCACTGCAGCCTTGAACTCCTGGGCTCAAGCAACCCTCTGCCTCAGCCTCGTGAGTAGCTGGGACTACAGGCACAAGCCACCACACTCAGCTAATGTTTTTTCTTTATGAGAACGAGGCCTCACTATGTTGCCCAACCTGGTCTCAAACTCCTGGCCTCAAGCAATCCTTCCACCTCAGCCTCCCCAGTAGTTGGGACTATAGGTGTGCACCACCACGTCCAGCTGCCCACATCCACTCTTGCCCCAGATGGTTCCTTCTCCACAACACGCAGAGTAACCTTGTTATAGGAGAGAAGCCTTCCAGAAGCTGCTTCCAAACACCACCACTCTCTCTCTCACCACACTGTTTTGCCTTTTTAAAATCTGAGTTAAATATTTGGCCATGTGTTTCCTACTTGTTTCTCGCATTAGAAACTAAGGTCCGTGAGGGTAAGAACTTTGTTTTCCTCTTTCTTGGATCACCAGAACCTTAAGGTGTTTGACACATGGTAGGAGCTCTAAACAAATGAGTCCTTTGCTTAACCCTTTTTAAGAGCTTCCCAAGACATTTGGGATAAAATCTAAAAACTTCAACAAGATGTCTAAGGCCATTCGTGTCTCTTTTCTATCCAGTTTCATTCATGCTACTCTCCCCCTTCACTCACTACGCTTACGCCACCCTGGCATCTTTCCTAGTTTAGGACTTTGACTCTGCCTGGACTGTTCTTTCCCTACTTCCCCCAGAATGTTAATTGCCAGCTCTTCCTCAGCCTTTAGATTTCAGAATACTGCCTCCTCGAAGAGGCCTGCAGCTCATGTAGCACCTCAGTACTTACTGTGGGCCCTGGCTTGGCTGTGTGTCCTGGCTGTTAGAGACAACAGGGAACAAAACAGAAAAAAATCCCAACACTAAATCTTTCCCTAAATTCCCTTCTATTATATTCTTTCTTAGATTCCTACACTTTTTACTACTTTAGTAAATGTCCAATTATGAATGTGTTTGCTGAAGCTCAACTCCCAATTCTTGGAGCAGGAACTAAGCCGCAGCGGCACATCACTTTATCTCCAGCACCTAGGACAGGGCCTAACAAACAGCACATGCTCAGTACAAGTTTGTTGATGAGTGAATGGAGGAGCCAGGGGCCTGTTTCTATCAGGGACAGAGGCCAGGGAGCAGAAGCAGGACAGCAGATGAGGGCCAGGCTGTGAAGGGCTGACGCTTACGGCTAAGTTGAGTGAGTACCCAAGGCAGTCCCTGAGCATGGAAGTTTCTCTCCTACTGACATCTTCCGCTGTTGTTCACAGACATGGGCCCCACAGGATAAGTGATATATGAAAGCATTTTCTTGATTTAATACACCGCATTAACATATATCATTTCCCTTTTAACACACAAAAAACATCTGAGAATCACGGGACAGATCAACTAGTTTTCCCCTCGACAAAAAGAGCAAAAATAAACATACTTGACAATTACTGTAGAATTTAAATTTTATATTGTATACATACTGTTAATTTTTAATCTTCTAAAACCATAATATTCAGCCTTTTAAATTGTACAGTTCAGTAGTTTTTAGTATATTCACAAAGTCATGCAATCATCAGCACTAATTCCAGAACATTTTCATTACCCCAAAAAGAAACCCTAGACCATCAGCAGTCATTTCCCATTTCTTCCTTCCCCCAAGCTGTGGCAACCACTAATCTGCTTTCTGTCTCTATGGACTTGCCTATTCCTGACCTTTCAAATAAATGGAATTATACAATGGTGGCCTCTTGTGTCTGGCTTCCGTCACGTAACATCTTTTCAAGGTCCACCCATGTTGTGACAGTCATCAGCACTTCATTCCTTTTACTATAGATTTTTAAATGAGTGTTTACTTTTCCCCATACTATAGATCTACCAGAAGTGGCCATACACAGAGAAACATGTAAAATATCATCCATAACAAAGAAAAAGAACTTACTTGCATTGGGCATGAAAATATTTGATCAGATTTTGCAGTAAATCCACCCCCTTTTTAATCTTGATTTCATTGACCTTCAGCAGATACTGTTAAAAAACAAAAAAAAGGAAATGTCACAGAAATAAGCAGAATATGAGCTTAACAGAAGCTTCTGAGGACTGAGATAGTCTCTTCTACATCTTTGACATCTTTTACAATTAGGTAGAGCTCATGGTAGACAATATCTTCTGGATGCTATAACTAAATGGTTCTTTCATTAACAGATTGGAGCTATATGAATTATCTGATGGTCAGGTAATTAATTACTTGTGTAAGTGCCAAGAACTCCTAGTAATAAGACATTTTATCTTAACCTGCTAGGAGAAATCTTCACTCTAGTAGCACAAAAGGAGGAGAATGGTGAGAATGAATGGGATTTCTAATCATCTTGAACCTTCCTGTCTACACACTTCTGTCCCAGGTCCCTTTCCTTAGCAAAGTCTAGAATACTAACTGCTAATCTTTTGCAGCTGAGACCCTTGTCACCATGTCTTTAATCCTGAGACACTTTCCCTACACTCAAAAAAAGAAAAGTGACTGTAAACTGAAATGAACTAAAGCCATTTTTAACTTGGAGAGTTCATTAATGACCACTAAGACATCAGGGAGCCCCTGGGAGCTACAAAAGCAGCATCAGGAAATACATTTGTTCTTTCCTATGAGTTTACAGAACAAGGACTCAGTAATTCCCTGTCCCCTCCACTGTCAGAAGATGGTGTAAAGGACTCTGAGAACATCTCATCTCTGAGATGAAATGTCCCTGAAAAAGCTGCTCACCCATGCACAGGCTCTCAGCTGGCGGGGAGTGCAGCGGGAGGGGCAAGTTCAGGTGTTCTCTCAGGTCTGTCTGCAGTCCAGTAAGGAGGTAGGAAGCTGCTCTGAAACTATAAGCTACGAAATTTCCTTTTACCTATAGTAACTGTCTATAGGTCCTCCTCTCCATGCTTCTTTTTGGTATTTATTTGCTGTTAATTGAATAAAATGTTTGGCAATGTATCAAAATTTAAAGTGTGTGTGCCTCTTGACCTAGAAATTCTACTCACAGGAATTTATTCTAAGAAGATAATCATAAAAGTTTACAAAGATGAACAGAAAACAAGATTCACTGCAGCCTCATTTGTAAAAGTGAAAAACAACAACATCCCAAATGTAATGAATGGGGAATTCATTCATCAAGTATGATGCATCCATCCAAAAATAATGTGCAGCCAGAAAGCCAATAAAACAGAATTTCTGACTTGGAGAGATGTCCATGACGTGCTAGAGAGGGAAAATAATACATAAAGCCTCAGCAGAGAACGATCTATTTTATTTTTATGAGTGTATACATAGAGATAGATGAAAGATATTTAAATGTCAAAGTGGTTATCTTTTGGTAAGTAAAATTTGGGGCAATTTTTAATTCCTTTTTATATATATATTTTCTTATATTGACTAATTTTCTTAAAAAGTATATACAATTTTAATAATTATAAAATAGCAAGAGAGAATCTTTCACACCTTCTCCATTCACAGAAGGTCTGTACCACCTATTTGACATACTGAATTTCTCTATAAAATTCATTTAGAAGAAAAGGTTCCACAGGTTTAAAATAAAAGCCTGAAAGCCACACTTCTAGATTAGATCCTGGGCAACTAAAAATGTAAACACCTGAATAACATCAACCACTTAAAGCTTGAGAACTTCAGTTTGAGGAAATGAACAATTTAAAAATGATTTTAACAGAGACAAGCTAATTCATTTCAGAGCTGGGTTCTCAAGTAACTGTTTTTCAAATGTTCTTTCTCACAGAAAGCTCTTCTATAGCCCATGACTATTTGGCCAACTTCTACATCTTCATCAGATGTCTTCTCTGCAAACTCCAAGTTCACCATTAGGCAAACCCACCTCTGCTCTTATGTGTGCATACAGACAGCATGGCTCTTGTCAAACTGCAAAACATCAGTGCCTGCCCCACGTCGGTGCCTGCTCAGTACAGACTGGGCCCAACACCTGAGGACTGCCTCAACAGATGGCTCAGTCTGTGACTTACAGGCATCAACTACACAGTGTATTTCCAACAAAATAAACGATTTAGCCAGTCCACATGATCCACTCACCTAGACATAGGAGAGAAGTGATCAGTGCAAGGCATACATCGAGAAAGCAATGACAGAGCCAAGTGGGGAGCCAGTACCCCATCATGTCAAGGCTGTGCTCCCAACGTGCTGCTTGAATGTCACAACTCAGTAAACATTTTAAGGAGTTTTGCAGAGTTTAGGTAAATAGATTTCAAGTTTACAAGACAAAAAGGGCAGAACCTGATCACATACACACACCCTTTCCAAATTCACTCTTTGTAAAACACTACTGCTTAATTTCACCCAATTCTTTGTAAACACTACTACAGCACTTAAATAAAAGAAACAATACCTTGTGTTTGTATAACACACAGCAGTTTTCTAATCCCTGGCTCATACTGTCTCACTGATTTCTCCATCACTATATGAAGGAGGTGAGGAATATAGTATTATACATGATGTATTAATTTTAAAAATGTGCATAAAAATTCATTCTCCTATCTATAATAACCCTTTGAGTTTAGTTAACTTTCTAAATATTTACTTAATGAAAAACAAAGCAGTAAAGGAGGAAGAAAAAAGACGTAAGACATAAAAACAAAAGGTAACAGCAGCAGTAAATCCAACCAGATCAATAATAACATTAAATGTCAATGGATTAAACAACCCCATCAAGAGGCAGAGATTATCAAACTACTTTAGATAAACATGATCCAACTGTATACATTGTCTACAAAAGACCTACTGTAGATTCAAAGATACACATAGGTTGAATATAAAAGGGTGGAAAAGATATTCCTGGCAAATAGTAACCAAAAGAAAGCTGGAGTGGCGGTACGGTTTGGTATGATTCGTGTGTCGGAAATGTGGTCTCCAATGCGGTGGTGTTGAGACACAGGACCTCTGGAAAGTGAACCGGTCATGAGGATAGGAGGATTATGGAGGGAGTGGGTGGGTCAGTTATCACGAGAGTGGGTCTATTATAACAGACAGTTTGCCATCTCTCATGTGCCCCTCGCCCTGTGATGCCCTGCACTGCCTTGGGATTCTGCGGAGTCCCCACTAGCAAGAAGGACCCTCACCAGATGTAGCCCCTCAACCTTGGACTTCCCAGCCTCCAGAACTATAAGAAATAAATTTCTTTTCTTTATAAATCACTCCGTCTCAGGTATTCAATTATAGCCACAGAAAACATACTTAGACAAGTGGCTCTACTAACATCAGGCAAAACAAATCTTAAAGCTTTCAATTGCCACCCCTGGTTCCTGGGGCTGTTTCTCCTCTGCTGATCACTTAAGACTTTGCTCTGGAAATAAAAACTCACTTAAATATATTTCTAAGATATATATTTATAAAGGCTCAGCTCCTGCTGCAATTAACAAACAAACTTTGGATTAGCTTTGTTGTTGACTGATTACAGGGAATCAAGAGCTGCTGAAACCGGTTTCAACGCCTGTCACAAATACCACTGGTGCACCTTGTACATTTAAAACCTAAGTTGGCACTGCTGTGAGACAGAAACAAATGCCATCCGGCATGAGGGGCTTCACTGGCACAGCCAGGAGCAGCAAACCCTCAAGCAGAGGTGGGAGCTGTCTGCACACCACTTGTAAACACACACCTACAAGCAAGACATAGAAATCAGAAAGGCTGCGGGCAAAGGCCTGATGGTGTCTGATCTCAGTGAATGCTCCGAGAGCAACTGCGCTGCTGTCCTCCCCTGCCCAAGGCCAGGGCTGAGGCTGCAGGATGGAGCGGAGCAGAGAGGAGCTCCCCAGGGCACCTGGGCATCTGGGCTGGAGGAGCACCCCACCCTCAGCAGGAGGAGTCTGGGAGGAAGCGCTCCAGACAGGTGATGTGGCTTCCCAGAACGCATCATGCAGAGGATGGTGTGGACTGTCACCTCTCACGCTGGATTATTTTCCAGCTGAATTCCCACCCCCAACCTTAAGCTAGTCACTGACTCCATTGGTACAAGGGGAACACAGACACTTCATTTAAAAAACAGCAAGGAGTAAGTATGTTAGCCAAGTTCCAGGGAGGGGAAGCGAGTTTGAGAGACTATGTGTGTGAGGACAGAAAGAACATTCTTTTAAATTGTTCTCTATTTTTAATAAAAGGCTGGTGTTAGCGTAACCTAATTCCACCCTGTAGGAGACTAAGACTCCCCGAGTAAAAGAAAATGTCAGCGCAGGGACAAATGGAGTTCGATAATACATTTGGTGTTTTCTCTGAAGCCACTGATACAAGTCAGAGACAGATGGTCTCCGAGCAGCGGCTCACTCCCGGGGCGAGTCCCCACACGGGTAGGGGTGGACCTTGCCAGCCTCGGCTCGTCGGGCCTGCCGCTTCCCAGCGTCTTACCTCGCACATCTGCAGCTGGAAGAACCGCCTCTCTTTTTCCATCTCTTCAGCAATTTCAGCCCCACTTATTTCAGTACGAATCATCCCATGGAGCTTGGCATGTTCCTTTTTCTCCTTTTCTATTTTTGTTCTATGTGTGAAAGAAGAAAGGATACGTCAAGATGCCTTTTGAGCTGACACTCCAAACTGGACGGCCGAGGCCACCCCATACACAGCTTGCTGAGACCAACGCTCCACACACATCTCAGGAAGGGAGGGAAATGAGTGTCGTCACAAAAAGGTCAAACTTGGCCTTCCCCCTGCTTATTCAACAAATACGTCCTAAGCACCTGCTTTGAGCCAGCTCTGGGTCAGAGCAGGTGGAAAGTCTGCTCACGCCTCGGAGGTTTCCTTCAGCAACAGCGCTGGGAGCTCGCCTGCCCTCAAGCGGCCCCACGGGAACTTCCCTACCTCCTGCTCCTCGCCCCACACCTCCTCCCCGTCTCTGTCCTCACCTCCTCCCTCTCACCTAGTAGAGCCACACCCGTTCTCCTGCCTTGCCTTATGACAGTGCTAATCACTGGAGAAGAAAACAAACCACCTTTTCATGCTTTCAGCTTCATTCTCCTTCCCACGTTCATCTCATGCCTGAGCAATATTACCCAAACGTCACGTGTGCAGTTCAGGGAATAAACTAACCTGCTGGAGCACAGCCAGAGCGGAGCAACCAGGGTAAAAAGGAGCCACAAAATCATATCTGCTAAGAGGGGCTTGAAATAATGTGAATTTTTAATTCTGGAGAAAAGGAGACTAAACAAAATGGACAGAAAGTACTCAAAAAAAATCCACAAAGGGCTGCCATGAAGACAAGGGAAGAGGCACTTTCTGTAGGGCCTCAAGGTAGACACTAGAAGACACAGCACGTTCTTTAAGAGTTGTTCAACGAAGACATGGGCTACAATGATGACATGGGTTCCAGAGAGTTCCTCATCACTGGGGGCAGGGGGCTGGAGTGTCCAACAAGAGGCAAGAAGTGTAATTTCTCTTTTTCTTTAGCCTGGAGCACACAGTAGCTACGTAACAATTTGGAGGAGTGAGAATGCAAATAGAAGACCACTTGGAAGGGATGTTGTTGAACAAGTTCATGTATCCAGGAAGGAGTGTGACTGGAGGGCCCATGAGGTCCCTGGGGCTAGAACTGCACAGCTCCAAGGTTCCCCAATGTCACCGCAAAGGCAGCAGGACACAGTGTAGATGTTGGTCATTTCTTTTAATCATCAGTTATGGGACTACTGCCCAGGGATTTTAAAGACCTCTAAACCTAGCTGTCACATATCACAAGGCCTCTCGGGACAAATGAATCTCCCACACTAACAAGTAAAGAATTACTTCCCTTATTTATCCTAGAATTACTTCAAGTTTTAAAGGGTGCTGCTCCCTCCTCCTAAACTCTGGGATTTCATGAGTAATTCTGTCCCCAATCTATCTACGTGTGTCTTGATGTTACAGAATTTGACGTTCTCCTTCTTTCAAACCTTTTCTTTTCAGAACCAGAGGACTCTCAGGCAATCTTCTTCAGAAACCCCCTTGCTCCAGTCATGCACAAAAGCATTTCCTCTGTGGCTCGGAGCAGGCAGAGGGTGCAGATGAATGGACATCAAGAAACCCGTTTCCTGGCCTGGCTCAATCACTCTCTTACTGTTTGACCAGCAGCAAACCACTGAGTCTTGGTTTCCTGTCTGTAAAGGAGGAATATGCTGATCCTTCCCATATATTTCACTGGACTGGCAACTAGTACACAGATACCAGCAGGCCTGGGACAAGAGGCTGGAGCCTCCCCGGGCTGCACAGGTCTCCAAGGCACTCGAGCCTGACACTCCACCTGTGCTTCCCCGTGAAATTCCAGAATTTGGGGTCCAAGCAACTTCAGGTATGAAATTTAAGATTTCCAAGGATTGAGTAAGTATTAAAGGTTTGGTGTTCACTGGTTTGAGCTTTGTGATCCTTCACCACTGAAAAGATACCCAAGGCTGGTTTAAAAAACAAGTAAGAAACCCACTTAAATACTGATAGTTACAACTGAAATTATTTTCTTCTTAAACTCTCACTTTACCAGACAGCTTCACATAAAAGTTTCTGTTTCCACTCAGAAAACTCCATATTGCTCAAGGCACAGTGATTATAAGGTAAATATAAGGCACTAAAATTTTTTTTTTCTATTTCTCCAGTATTTAAAAAAATTGAGACCATTATTCCCAACAATTGCTAGCTCAGTTCTGTCCAGCTTGACTCTTTCCACTCTAAGAATGAGAAACTGATTGGAAATGTTACAATAACTGCCTGAAGTCAACCAGTGGCAGTTCTGTTTTTAGTAGAAATTGGGGTACGCATCTAACAATCAATTAGTCCATTCCTCAGAGTCTTTACTGGTGGATGAAACAAGCAAATAAAACTGAAGGAGATGGCTGCTGAACAACTTCTCTTCCTATAAAACCGAGGGGACCAGCATCTCAGAGAAACACAGACGCAAAGCTAAGAGCATACAGTTTTCACAAAACACCAGGAAGTTGAAGTCTAAAAACTGCATCACTGTCATAAACGGTAATACGACGGAGAAAGTGTTTAAAAACAAAAATAGGGCCGGGTGTGGTGGCTCACGCCTGTAATCCCAGCACTTTGGGAGGCCGAGGTGGGAGGATCACTTGAGGCCAGGAGTTCAATACCAGCCTGGGCAACACAGCAAGACCCCATCTCTACAAAAAAATAAAAAAAATTAGCCAGGCATGGTGGTGTGAACCTATAGTCCCAGCTGAGGTAGGAGGATTGCTTGAGCCCAAGAGTTCCAGGCTATAGTGAGCTATGATTGTGCCACTGCACCCCTGCCTGGGCAACAGAGTGAGACCCTGTCTCAAAAAATAAATCAATAAAATTACTTATTAAAAAAAAAAGAAGAAAGAAAGAAATACCTCCCGAGAGAAATTGGCCTTAACTTCCCTCAATGAAATTTCCTGAAAATAATATTCTATAACCCTCATGACATTATAGAAAATGGGACAAGGGAAAACGTGTTCAAAGCAGCAAGGATCACTGAATGCAGGCACCAAGTATGGAAGCATCTGTTATCATAACAAACCACAGCAACATGGTTTTAGGTAAATTCTTTCCTGGATTAAGATTTATTTAGACAATCCCTTTAGGCAATAAAAACTTGATTTAAAATTGAAATCTCAAGTTACCTATGCATATTTTTAAAAATGAGAACACTCACATTTTTGTCTCATAGTCCTTCCAAGCTTTATCAAAAGGCTTTTTCAGATCCTGTAAAAAGAGTAATAAATTAAGCAGGACTAATTATTAACTTCTGTGCAACATAAACTTATCCCTAGACTAGTCCTAAAGGAGCATAAATTTCTGCAATAAATGATGTTTGTAAGCCCATGAAAAATAAAGAACCTACAGTACACACTTTTAAGTAGACTGGTGGGGGCAATTCCTTTTTTTCCCCCTCTTTCTTTTTTAAAATACTTATTTAGAATATACCAAATGCTCATAGAAGTACAGAAACTCGTGCAATGTGCCATGGCCCTTTTACAACACTCCTGGCCCACCCCGTATCACCTGTACTTTACTCTCTGCCCTAGGTTTATTCTGAAATTAAATCATAAAAGATAACATTTAAACTGCAATTATTTCAATATGTCTCTCTAAAAGAAAGGGACTCTTTTATTAATATGTGAATCTCAACATATGCTTTGAGCCCAATAGTAAGAACATAAAAGGTCACCCACATTCTCCTGGGGTCTCTGACTAGCACTAGAGAGATCTGGAACTCAGGACTTGATACTCTCTGATAAAGCCTGGCTCAAAAAATTACTAAGCCATTAGAAATTTTCTCAGATGGTTCCCTCTATTTACCTTCCCTTCAATAGGGTTCTTTTGGAAGAGAGAAAACTCTTCTTTTGTTTTATTTACTTTTTATTTCTTGGCTCTTCAATAGCCTTACAGTAAAGCCTGAGGGCCACAGCCTGTCATACAAGGTCCTCCGTGAACGGGCCCCTGATGTGCCTTGTGGATTCCTGCTTCCCTGTACGTGCCTGTGTCTGTTCTCTGCCTGGATGCCCCGGCCTCCCATTTCTTGGGATAACTCAGCTGCCTGTTCTCTGGGCCCCCAAAGGGACAGTAGGGTATGTCCTCTGGTGTCCTAATGGCTCTCTCTTGGCACACTCTGTGAAGGAGACACTGAGAAGCCTCTGCAGAGGTCCCCAACACAGGCCAGATGTGACCCAGGCATCACGTGCAGATCCAATCAAAGAACTCAAGTCTCCCAAGAATGCTGCCACAATCATCTCCCTTTCACAGCGCACATCTGTCAGGGCCAAGATGTGCAAAAGCAAAGCATCTCGCACCCAAACACCCTCCAGACCTGACTGCTACTCACTCGCATCCTCCCGAAACAGTTCACAGCCTCACTGTTTATAAGTGGCAAGGCACGTCCTACACAGCCAACACTCTCTGGGGGACAGAAAAATGAAGTTGGCTCTCGCTTTACAAATGTGATTTTTCCCGCCAGGAAACTACATCCTTGCTAGGATCCCTTCCTGGTGGTAAATCCACAGCACACCAACTAGAAAAACAGAATTTCTCTCACAGGTTTCCCTGCTCAACTGAGAGAAACCAAAACTATTTATAGTTTCCAACATAGCAGTTTCTCTCCCTTCCCACTCTCCTCCCCTCGAGTCTGCTGTGCCAACAGGACAGCCAGAAAGGCCAGGGATCACCACTGTTCTGCAGGAAGTTGGTTCCAAGACAGCAAATCAAAGCAGCGGAGATAACAAAAAACCATGCCGTCCAGGTAAGAATGCACTAGCATGGCCGCTGCCCCAACAGGCCAAGTCACGGTGGCTCCACACAATGTAAAACCTGCCCCGATGTCACGGATTCGCGCCATACCCCTTTCACTCCTTTCAGGTCCCCCTTCAGCAAACTGTCCAAAGGGAAGGAGATTATGTTGTTCATATTCTGAATCTAAAAAACAAAAACAAAGAGAATATTCTTATTCAACTTCTTATTCAAGGAAGGACAGCAAGGATGTTAAAGAACATCAGGTAATATTAATAATTAACCTCCACTTAAAATCTGGCCAGTGCAGGTATGACTGCCTTATTTGGCCTTAAATTCTTCGTAATGATTTGATCTTACAAATGAATATACAACTAATGAAAAGGCTAGGTCTGTATATTTTCACAATAATAATCTTATATTGTTAAGCTATGAAGTTTGTGAGAAGACAGTCATTACAATGAAGAAAAATATTTCCAAATAATCAATGACAGAACCACTTTCAGGAGCTTGGAATAAAAGGAAACACCCACTCCCAGCTCTCACTCACTGCCCAGCCCATCCACGCCGGTCTGTGCTCCAGACCCCAGTCTCTGCGGCAAGCTCCTAACACAGGGACGGGGGAGTCGTCTGTCTGCTGTGAAGCAATATGAGCCAACGCTGCGTGCTAATGAGGAAAGAACGAATGTGAGTGTGTCATGGGGGAGGGAGGGTGTGTGAGTGATTGTGTGCTTGAGTAGGAGGGTGTGTGTGTGTGTGTGAGTGTGTACGTGTGGGGGGGTGTTCGCTTATGTGTGGATGTGAGTGAGGGTGTATGTGTGAGAATGACGGTGTGTGTGTGGGAAGGTGTGAGTGTGTGAGAGAGGGTCAGGGTATATGTATGTGAGGGTGTGTATATGAGTGAGGGTGTGCATGTTGGAGGGTGAGGGTACATGGGTGAGTGTGTGCATGTATGAGAGAAGGTGTGCGTGTGAGCGTGAGGGTACGTGGGTGAGGGTGCGCATGTGTGTAAGAAGGTGTGCTTGCATGTGAGGGGGTGTTGCTGGGGAAAGCAGATAAATGGGAAGAGGAAGGCAAGAGCCCAGGTGCCCCTTGTTCTCCCTGAAGCAAGAGACTGGTGACTTTGACTGTCACGTTGATCACTCAGGTAGAGGGGACACCTCCTGGCAAAAAGGCCCACTCAGGGCCAGCAAGCCTGCACTGGCAGGTCCAACGTGAGTCAAGATGCAAAGCTTCAGGCAGGAAGGGCCTTTGCAGACTCAGCTACTGAACCGGACAAGATTCCCCTCTGCACGTGGAAAATGAGCCTACTTTCGAACCTCCCTGGGCTGATCACTCCCTCAAATCAACGCAACTGCCAGTTCCCACGGCTGCCCTGTGTCTTCCATGCCACCCTGGACTGCCTGCGCCTAGATTACAGGCCTATGGAAGCAGACAGACAAGAGGAAGGACTCTGGGATCTTGCACATTCACTCTTATAATAGAGTAAAAAAATAATTTATTTTTAGTATAATTACCTTAAATAAGAAGATGAAATATAGGCACCATTTTAAAGGCAATATGGGATCTGATTTCCATATGCTATTCAGCATACTAAATTTTTAAATGGAGACATTCCCGTGAGAAATATTGATAAGGTATGTAATAATGCCTGCATCAACCAGTTCTGCCAAGTACATGACTGATTCACAACTGTCATTTGAGAAAGGACTGTTTTGGGTAACTTCTCTCTAGGATTAAACAACTCAACACTTCTCCTGTACCTGGCATTCCTTCAAGGTACAGTGTAATCAGCTAGGACTTGCTAGGATTAGTCTTAGGAGTTCAACTCTGAAATACTGAAAAACTCAGTTTAAGGTGAGATCTTACAGACTGGGAAGACCAGTGGCTGATGAATAATTTACAAGAACAAGCACACCTGGGTTCCCACTGTCACCCACAGTAGGAAGAAATGGGAGTGAGGAGTGCAGATGTCGCTACAGTCCCTACCGCTCAGTGCACATCTCCCTCCTCCAGTGCTGAGCCAGCTCTGCCACGCCAGGCCTGCTTCCTGCAGCTCTTCATTCCTCTAAACCCACCCTTCCGCGACACCATAGAGTCATCTTGGGCTCCCTGACCTGGCCGTCCTGCACCTACTCAACCAGTTGCCAAAAGTCAACTCTATCATGGCCTGTCCTTCCGCCAACGTCCCTCTGCCATTCTCGTGTCCACTGCCTCCCTGGGCCTTGTGCCCCTTTCTCTGGACTAAGGCAACAGCTTCCCCTGCTCCCTGCCACTATCTGCCTGCCCCAATCCCTCCTTCACAGTCCTGCCAGATTTATCTGGGGTCATGTCTCTAATAAAGACTACACTTGCTATTCCTGCATTTAGACCCCTCTATAAGCCATCCTCATTTGCCACTCTTCATCTTCGTATTCGGCCAACTTTGCTGTTCTCTGCTTCCCTGACTGCATGCTTGTGCTCAATTTCTTCCATCCAACTGAAACATCACCCCTTGTTCTACTGCTCACAGCCTCCGCCCCCACCCCCAGCGGGAATTACTCAAAGGCCACCTTCTCCATTAAGCAACCCCAACTTCCACAGCAGAAAGAGGACCCTCCCTCTCCAAACTCCTCCAATATTTTCCTTTTTCTATATTTCTTGAGAGCTGGTTTTTGGAGGTTCTAGCAGGAGCGCAGCTACTCGTATACTCTTGACCAAACTCTTGACCAAACGGTCCTCCTCTGCCGGGGAAGGTCATCCTCTTCTACCAAGCGTGCAGCTTTGGAAGGGACGCACAGCGAACGGTGAGGGATGAAGGGGACGCCCGCCTAGCCAGCCAGATCAGCCAAATCAACCCTGGCAATCAATGGGGTGGCAGATTTCACAGTCAGATTGCCCTCACATCCCCTTTTTCTACATATCTTAAGGCGCCTGGCAGCCCCTCTCCTGTAATCATCTTACCAATCTCACACCGTAAGTTCTAAAGGGCAGCATCCACTTGAATTACATTTTATGTTCCCCATAGCTCTTCGCACAGGGTTGGCCCAGAGTAGATGAACAACATTGGTGGGATAAACCAATATCCTTAAATACTTCTCTGAGCATATAATACATAAGGGACAGAATCTACAGGGGCTTCAGGTACAACCTTAGTTCTGTGAACACCTTTAAACCAGACATCACGCAGCAAATGCACAAGTGAATTCATTCATTCAGGTGTATTTATTGAGTACCTATTCTGCAGACAGCAACAGCTGGCTACAAAGACGAATGAAACGCCTGCCCTTTCAGAGGAAGAATTAATACATACACATCAAGAATAAAACACACACCCACAGTAGCGTATTTCACACTGTACAGATACCAGTGGCTCCTCGTTGATGAAGGGTAACAAAACAGTGACTTTGGTTTTAAGCAGTCAATCTGAGCCTAGGAAGAAGGGTAACTGTACCAGTTGCCAACCTTTGAGATGCTGCCCATTCATCTACATGATCACCCAAAGCCACGCTCAGAGTCACCTGCACAGGTTGATTCGGTCCTGAATGCTACCTGGCTGGGGGCCAATGCTGTGCCGTCTAGGACAGGCACATGCAAGAAAGAGGCTGGCAAAACAGCACAGAGGGGAGGAGCAGAGCTGCTAGGGTGGCAGGCTGAGCCGAAGACACCAGAATCATCCAGTTATAGGTGAGTTGGGGGGGAAAAGAGTTAGGTGCTCACAAGTTAAGAATCCTATTTCTAGGAAGAATCCTAGTAGGTTTTTCATGAAGGGGGTGTGTAAGTATTAACGTAGGCATGAGTGAGTGGGAAAAACAAGATTATCTGCATCAGGGAAGAACATCATCACGATCTGGTCTCTGCATCTGTTTTGAGATGAATTGTTATTTAATTCAAATAAGAACTTAGGTACTGATAACAGATATTAGGGTGGGAAGAGGTAAACTAAGCTTTGGTACCTATAGCAAAATATTCAAGTAGAGAAGAGTGAACAATCTACGGACATCCAAACACACTTGGATAGCTCACTTTCATTCTTCATTCATTTCAGCAGTGAGTGTGACCTTGCGTGCTGAACACTGGGGACAGGACCCACGGTCTAGAGGTGGATGGGACATTCAACAGCCAATTACAACTGTGATGGATGCTACAAAGGAGGTTCATGTAGCCCTCGGGTATTGGCAGGAGAGGAAGCTGGAGGTACGGAGGAGTTAGGAGACAAAGATGGAGCAGAGAGGACCTCGGTCCTCGGAGAGCCGCTCCCCTTGGGTTCAACAGGGGAGATAAACCCCATATTTATGTGAACTACCAAGTGAAAATTCTGAGAGCCATGAGGAAAACACCATAGAACTACAGGGAAGAGAAAATGACCTTTTGCCCGGACAGGAGGGAAATCATGTTGGGCAGGGGGTGTGAAAACGACCTTCAAAAGACAGAGGGCATCTGCCTTGCGAGATGGGGGTGGGGGTGGCCTGGGCAAAGGAACAGTGTGGAGGGTGGGCCACGGTGCTGCTAGGCAGCAGCTAGAAAGAGGGGCTTGGGAACAGGGTCAACAGAGGGGGCTCTGGCTTCATTGTCAGTTTCTCTCTTTGGGGTTATCTAAATTATCCAAAATAGGAAACTATTACTTTTCTAATCAGAAAATAAATTATTACAATAGAGACAGAAAAGTAGATCAGTGGTTACCTGGAGCTGGGGGAACTGGGATTAACTATAAGAGCATACAAGGGACCTTAGCAGGGGAGAAAATGTCCTAAAACTGCTCTAAGATGATGGTCAAACCACTTAATAAAGTTACTAGAAACCACCTACATATGGTGATTTTTACCATATGTAAAATATGCTGCAATAAAGCTGGGGTTTTCTTAAAAGAAATTCTTAAACAAACATAAATAGAATATCCGTCATGGCTTTACTAATACAGCTTCCATACTCCTGGACATTAACCCATCTGCCCTCGGCACAACCCACACAGCACACAGGACTCATGAGTCAGGGAGAACTTCCAGGAAACGGCTGCTGTGGTCTCTCCTAGGCCAGGTGTGCCCTGCGGCATGAAGGCTGGGCAGGCTCTGCGTGTTCCTCTGACTATGTGTGTCCAGGCAGCCTCAGGCCTGCAGCTGAGCCAACCGTGGCCAAAAGAGATGAAAACCACAGCCAAAAGATTATTGCACATCCCCTGTGCTCAGGCAACTCCAGCCTCAATTTATGAGTAATGAAATTTTTATGATCTATGGGAAGAATTAAATTATCCCTGGGTAACCTAACCAGAATCTTTTCCTTAGTGCCAAGCAAGCACTGGGCTTTCTCTTATACTCTGACTTACTTTTAACAAATACATTATGTAAAATGGCTTTTTGAAACAAGCACAACCTGAACACAAATTATTAATCTTAAATCACTGCTATTAACTATGGACCAACAAATAGGCAATCTTTTCAAATAATAGTACTCCCTTTTTCCTCTGTCTCTCCTGTCTTTGCTCCTCCTGAGTTTACTTGTACATGTCTGACAGGATGAGTAAGTAGTCAAAGGTCTGTAATCTCACAAGTAGAAATAAAATGATTCAGTCAGTGGGGCAGGCAGCAGACAAGCCTATTAGATATCAAGAACAAAATCATTATGCTAATGCCACAGCTGATTAGCAAATACAGATGAGAAGATGGAGGTGGGGAACAGAGCCAGCCACACAGCCATCTCTTCATGTTGTCCTTCCTAATTATTGTGTTTGTTTTGGTCTTAAAATTCCTTGCCGCTAGCTCTGTCACTTCCACTCATAGGTCACCACCTTGCCTGCTCTCTGGTCACTGGTCGCCAGCCCCCGCTGATCCGGCCCCAGCCCCACCCCAGGAAGCTGTGGCTGCCTTCTCTTTTATTCAGGCAGCGAGTAATTCTGCTTTGCCAAATGATCATGCCCAAAGGGATCCAACCAGAAGCCTGACCCTGGACAGGATTCTCCTGTCATAGCTACTTTTGCGAAGCACCCAGCGATCACTGGGCAGAATTCTCCCAGCTCCAGCCTCATGGATCTAGAAAATAACAGGTATTCCCAGGGCTCTCCTCCAAAACCCTTAACAGCATCCAACTCTCTTTCAGGATAATCAGCTTTTCCTTCAAAGGAGCATTTTGTTACTATATAATATAAAACCTGGCCAATAAGTCTTACCTGAGACTCACATGTGCCACATAATTTATTTGAATACGCCCAATTTATCAAGAAACTTAAGAGGTAGAAAAGGCACCATTTTGAAATCCACTGAGTTTTTCCTTTCATTTTGAGCAAATGCTGGTCAATCATAGAGTTAAACAGAAAAAACCAAAGCTTCAAAGAAAGGCAAACCACTTTCTACACAGGCCAGGAAATACCTCCTTGCCAGAGGGCGAGAAGTTGCAAAAAGACCTCAGGCAATGCCTCATTGCTGCAGTCAGGGGCGTCCTCAGCTGGATTCAGCATTAGTAAGGATACGTGCAAAACAGCCTTCAAGTGGCTGAAAGCTTCCAGCCACCTCTGGAAGTGGGAGCCCAAGACCTAGGACATGTGCATGAAGTGGGATGTAAGGTTTGAACCTGCACTGGCCCGTAAGACAGACACTAGCTACATGTGCCTCTTCACATTTAAACTGATTAAACTTAAAGCTAAAAACTGAGTTCATCAGTTGCACTAGCCACATTTCAAGTGTTCAACAGCCACATGCGGCTAGTGACAACTTAACATTAGATAAAGCAGATATAAACCACTTCCATGTACGCAAAGAATTCTACTGATCAGCAATGCTCTTGATGAATGGTTTTAAAAAGGTTTTAAGCAGCTTTAGTGAGATGGAACTGACATACAATAAACTGCACACATTTAAAGTGTATGATTTTATACATTACAACATATGGATACACCCATGTACTCTCATCAAAATCCAGATAGTGAATGTTTCCCATCATGCCAGATGTTTCCCTGTGCCAGTTCTGCAAACCCAGATCCTCACGCCCCAGTCTCCTGTCCCTAGCAACCACTGATGATCTGCTTCTGTCGCCACAGAATAATACTTTTGCAACATTTTTTAGAATTTTATATGTAGTATATGGAATCACATGGTATATACTCCTTTTCATCAGGCTTCTTTCATAATTATTTTGAGACTGAGTATAATTACTTTGAGATTCTTTTGTGTTGTATCAATAGTTCATTCCCTTTTAATTTTTTATTTTTTAGAGACAGAGTCTTGCTTTGTCACCCAGGCTGGGGTATAGTAGCCCAATCACAGCCCACTGTAACCTTAATCTCCTGGGCTCAAGTACCCTCCTGCCTCAGCCTCTTGAGTAGCTGGGGGTTACAGATGTGCACCACCATGCCCAACTAATTTAAATTTTTTTTTTTTTTTACTGCTGAGTACTATTCCATTATATGGATACACTACAATTTACCCACACACCTGTTGATAGATATCTGAGTAGTTTCCAATTTGGGGGCTACTACAGATACCACAAATAAAGATGCCATGATCACTTGTGGGATAGGGACTCTCTGAAATAGTGGTCAGGAAGGCCTTTCATAAGGTGACATTTGAGCAGAGTACGAAGGAAGCAAAGCCGCGGGGAAATCTGGTGGAAGTGCACTGCTGGCCGAGGGTATTGCTAACACAAAGGTCCTGAGGCAGGAGTGTGCCTGGCAGGTTCAAAGATGAGTTCTCTGTGTCTTTCCAAAGGCTGCTTACCTGAAAGGATGGGCACCCAGGCAGAACATTTTTGAAGAAGCAGAAGGTACTAGGTAAACTGGCCTGAATAAACCACCAAATGGCACACAGCCATTTAATCTCATTTAATCCTTCAACTACTCTGAGAAGTAGGTGCTATCATCCCCACTTTACAGGTATGGAAACAAAGAGAGGCTTGTCATCCTTTTTGCCCCCAAATCACACGCCTGTAGGTAGCAGAGTTGGGCTGAGAGCTCTGAAGCCAGACTATTCCTATCATTTCCCTATTAAAGAGTCTGCTGCCCTCACAGGGCAACATGGCTCACATCTGACCCAAGGTCAGGCCAGGAGAATCGGGGACTGAGCACATGCCACCACCTAAGGTACTGTGTCCATCAAATGTCCTTCTAGCTCCTTTTACATAAAGCAGCCTATCAGATATGGACAAGGGAACTTAAAAAAGGAAAACCATCCAGGTGACTTTCATTTTTGTTGTCAGTAAAGAGGCCTCCCCTGGGCTATAGATAGTATTGCCATAAGGCTACCGCCGGCACATGCGCACATGCACTGTCCCACCTAAGCACCCTCCTGAACAGGTGCACCCACCACTCCTGTCTCTTTGGCAGCACAGCTGCTCTGATAGTTTGTTTAATTAAAAGAAGAGGGGGAGCCCATGTTGATCTTGAGTGTTTAACACAAACTGAAAGATCAAAACCAACCAGCTGCCAAAGCACACTGGTAACTTTCACACCAGAGTGAGGAGAGGAATCGCTGACCTGGTTTCTGCTCTAACTGCTGCTTCTCTGGCAGTCAACTGCTCTCCTCTTTCGGGTTCCAAGTGGAAGAAAAATACAGCCCTCTTTCCTTTCTCCACTAGAGTAAATGATGAGCTCGGACATGTCAGCAGGCCTACCTACAACCACACCGACACCCGTTGAAGGCTGGTTCCGGGAGGCAGGGGGCAGCACAGGAGAATCCGGGGGTCAGCCAACACACGCTTCTAAACCCCGTGTGACGTTAAAGTATTTAGTGAAGCCATCAACCAAAAATGAAAGCAACTTTTCAAATTTATTACCTCCAAGAGTCCAAGAAAGTATTTGCTCTGCCCTCAGTGAGACCTGAGGCAGCCTAAGTCCCAATCTCCCCAAGGGTAAGAGTCAGAAGCACCAGCCCAGGCTCCAGGGTCAGTGCTACCAGGAAATGTACTAAAAAGGTAGAATCTTGGGCCCTACCCCATACCTGTGGAATCAGAAACTGGATGTGGAGCCCAACAAGGTGTGGTCTAAGAAACCATACAGGTGATACTCATGCACTTAAGTTGGAGAACCACGATTCTGTAATTACGATGTTGAGGCTGATTTTGTACTTCAAATAAGTTCCAGGCATTGCTGGTCCAGGGACTGCACTTTTAGAACCTTTGCCCTACAGCAATGCTTCTCAAACTTGTCACCTGGGGCTCTTACACAACTGAAGGGTGTGGTTCAGCAGGCCCAGGGGAGTCTGAATTTCCAAGAAGCCTCAGGCAATTCCAATGGTGCTCTGAGAGTACAAGGCCAGATCCTCTGGGGGTGCCAAGGAAACAAACTGTGTCAAGTGCTTTGTAAACTAGAACCTGGAATATACACATACTGATGTGGTTTGCTAGGTTTTAGATTTTAAGGAATGATTAATAAACAGCTGAAAATGCTCAAGGCAAGAGGCATGCACACAAACATGCATGGTTGGATTCATCTACATAAACTCACTGATGACTATGCTTAGAGAGGCAGGGGGTTGACTCCTGGTTGAGCCCATCACCCACAGGAGGTGACAGGGGACACAGTCCCCACAGCTCAGAGTCCCTCGCTTCTGCACCATCGGCCTCTACCAGCTACCAGCTCCTTCCGGGGGCCTCGATTCAGTCTCAGGCCTCTCTCACCCTAGAAAACCTTCCCTCCTAGCTTTCTTCTTCCATTATCAATCTTTCCTTAGAATAGTGAACACCTGCTGTCTCTGCTCCTTCACCTGCAGTTTGTCTTCTGCCCTTACACAAAGTCAGGCCCGAGTCCCTGTAGCCTTGCGTCACTGAAGCCACCAAGGCTGGGCTTCTGCACCTCTGCTGGGATGCAGCCCACCGGCTCCTTCACTCACACCCTCTACTCAAGCCTCTCCACACACTATCTCTTTAGTGTTTTAAAAGCTTGAGATCCCCTACATCACGGCGAAAACACAATGACAAAATCTATTTGAGTTCACTAATACTTTCAAACAGAAACAGCATGTCCTAGACACATTTGGGAAGTTGTGAAGACATTTGTTTCTAAACCTTATCCTCATGCTTGTGTGCAGACGACTCAAGGACACGAATAAGAGCCCACAGAACTCCCTGCCGCTCCCCACCTCCCAGGGATCCAGGGCCCAGGACTAGAGTCACTGCTGCCTGCTTCCGAGGCTGCACCCGCAGAGCTCCATGGGCTGTCCGCGGCCAACAGGGCACACGCTGCAAGTATCTGTGTGTCTCCCACCCAGACAGGAGTTATCAGCGCTCACTGCCCCATGCAGCACCAGAGCAGGGACAGTCCCCAGCAGGCACCCCCAGTCAGTCATTTCTCTGTGAGCTCTTCCTCCCCACGCCCAAAGCCTTGCTACCCTGTCCTCTCCCACTATGGCTTTCCCTGTTTTCTCTGACCACTAGAAGTCAATGTACCACGGGGGTTATAATGAGGTAACATGGCCCACCCCCAAAAGAAACAGTATCAAAGTACAATTTAAACATATTAATTACAGGGCTGTGTTACAACCAAAACATGGATCTCTAACATCAGCCTTATTATTCTTCATTGTCTCGACCAAACTAAGAATGTGCTTTTATTTTTGGTTAGGGATTTGTGAGTACAGAAAGTAGCATAGTCTTGAAGTCTTTTGAATCTTAAGATAGAAATTTCCAACTGTAAATGAGGCCGTACATCTAAGTGGCAGAGGTTTCTAGGTGCCCAAAGTGACTGTCAGTAGGTCCATCCATATACACTCTCTCCCCCGCTAGAAAAGCCCTCACCTGAACTTCCTCACTCACAACCTGTGGACTCCTAATCTGCGTACAAGTCTAACAAGCCATGTCATCTCCTTTTTCAGTTCACAGCATGGTAGAACAAGAGACATCAGAGGCAAGCACTGATAGCAGGAAAAAAGGGCAACTAACAGGAAAAGAGTCAGAATCTTAAATGCAAATGTTGGAAATGGAAGTCAAATATTCTGAAATCTAAGGGTAAACAGTCCCATATGCCATAAGCTATTGAGGATGTCTCTGTATTTCAGCATAGTTCATTACTTTAGGCCCAAAACAGTGACTTAAATCTTCCTCCCAAAAAGATGAAGTTATGATCATCACCCCTGTTTCATGTAGAAAGAATGTAAGACATTTTAAAATATAAAACATTTTGAATAGAAGAAATTAAAGGGAAGTCTACGAAAGCACTGAGGGTGAGGACCTGTGGTGGTAAGATCTCTGTATGAAGTGATGAGACAAGCTTTGCTAATTTGGAGAATCAGATCATATTTAACCCAAGCCCGGCAGCATTGGGCAAAGAGTACTGCCGCAACGTTACCAATGTGTCTAGGAAAGGACGCCTCTGTGCCAGGCACAGCACACACAAAGCCACAAGCTGCCACTCATCCCAACACAACCTGACTAGCTCCCTTTACTCTATGGCTATAATGTCTACTAACTTGGATCATTTGCATTAAAAAGGTGATGACTTATTTGCATGCTGCTGGGTGGAACTTTCAAGTTCCTTTCAATGTGGGTATAGTGAAATTCCTCAGCCCAAGGTCACTGGATGTCACAATGCAACCCTATCCCTGGCTCAGCATCCACCAGCCCCTGCTTTCAGCTAACACTGGTCTCCACACAGAGCGGGTTCTGTGTACTGTAAACATCTTCTGTCACTTCTCTGATAGCAAAGACAGAGACTACACATCTGTCATTAGCCTTCTGGAAAGCTGTCCTGCGCGATGCGGCCTTTCATTAGAAAGCCACTTCTCAGCACAGAGGCAGGCTGGGAAAGTCTTTCCAGATTCCTCACATCCACCTGAGAAGAGGAAAAGAATCCCAGCAACTGGGCTCACTTTACGACCACTTTGATTTCACATATTATATTTCTGGAGCTGCCTTGTTTTTCCTTTTATCCTGCATAACTGCAGAGAAAATTCATAGACTTTCTGAAAGTGAGATTCTCACCCATTGGTAAGAAAATCTCGCTTTATATGAAGTTGGCCTTTCTCTGGAGATGTTCCAACTGCTTTATAAGCATTCCTTCATGCCTCAAAGCAGGTAGGTGGTAATTGTTATTCTTTCTGGACAGGAGGTAGCATTGAGATGCTTAGCCATACAGAACTGAGATGTTTTTTAAATGCCCTGAAGGAAAGTAAAAGCAAGGCTTGGAAAATATGAGATAGGACAGATGTGACCAAAAATAGGAAGAAGGATGGTATACAAAATCCCAAAAAAGGAGAATTCTCCTATAATCAGCTCACGCTCAGCCCAGCTTCTCAGGAGCTGCCACATGGCGTTCCTGTGGTGGCACAGCTTCCATACTGGCACTTGGCTGGAAAAATCAGGCCTGGTGAGGGCTAATTTTGGCTAAAATAAGAGATTTTCTCTCTCTTTGATCCTTTCCAAGAAATAGGATCAATAATGCAGACTCCATAAAGTGAAAGCTGAAACTAAAGTAATGCACATGCACTTACAGCTACCATTAAATAAGTTCATGTAACATAACAACACTAAAATGCCGCCTGTGTGTTGCGTTTTCAATTTAGAAAAACCCTTTCCACTCACTCATGTCATCTTGATGCTGTCCCCAGGAGGTGGGCAGGTCTCACCACCCTTGTTTTACGATGAGGAAACTGAGGTCATCAGGCTCCCTGGTGACACTCGGTGGCACGGCCTGATCTTGCATTTATTTCTCTTTACACTACACTTTTTCCTTATGTCCAACACCAGCCCACCCCCACCAGGAGTTAACAAGAGCCTTGGTCCCTGTAAACGCCACAATGGGAACAAATGTGGGTCTGGAGTTTTAAGTTCTGGATTTGAATCCCAACTCTGTATCTCACTAGTAAGTGACTTCATGTGTGTGTGAGCTCTACAATGAAGGTAACATCAACCACCCTGCTCAGCTGTCCTGAGGAGCAAACCAGGCAGCCTCTCCTTCGCGCCTAGCCTGCATCTGCCACGGTGCTCATCAGACCACGGCCGCTGATGTCTTTACTCGCTGTGGAAAGCTGGATAGCAACGAGGACTTGCAGTGAACTTTGAAGTACTGCAAGTGGTGAGGCTAGGGTGGCAAGCAATGTAGCAGTCACAACATCCAGGCCCTGCCCTGCTTTCTGCTTTGGCAGTAAAACAAAAAAAAAAAAGAAAAGGAAGGGGCTGCTTTTATTTAACTGTGTAGCTGCCCATGTTGATAACTGAGTACAGGCTAGTTTCATCTGGATTCCACAGTGTGGAATGTTGCAGGTGGCCTGTGTGTACCTGGAGGCACACATCCCAAAGCAGTCAAGGATTCCGTGACTCCCAAGGGAGATGTCAGCTCTTTAAACCACCCAGGGCCTCAGTTATCTAATCTATAGAGTGGGGATAACACTAATTCACCTTACGGGATTGTTATAAGGATTAAATAAGCTAAAATGTGTAAGAGAAACTAGTTGGCTATATCAGGTATGGCATTATTATCTCCCTTTTACAGCTGGAAGAAAATCTTGGTCTAGAGATCAGCTGAACAAAGGAGCTAGTTGCCTGGGGGCAAAGGGCAGAACCCAGGCCTCCTCCCACCTGGCTCCTATCCCACAGCCACCTTGGGACTGCTGCTTTCTAGGTCAACTGCTAAGCCTCCCGAGGGACTTCCCTCTGGCATCCTCTTGGGATCCCCTCCTGCTGTTTGCTTGCCGGTGTTGGATCCTGTTTTCTGATTCTCTGTTTCCTCTTTCTTGGCTTTCCTCTTCATTTCGCTGGAGTACACCCTTTGGGAGTTTCAGAGAACTGACCCGGGAGCTAAGCCTTACATGTCTGAAAATATCTTTACTCTCATGTTCAGCTGGCTGGGTCTAATTCCAGGTTGAGTTACTTTCCTCAGGATTTTAAATGGCATTGCTCCATGCCTTAAAGTTTCCAGTGTTGCTGTTGAGAAGTTCAACATCTTGTGATTCTGACTCCTCTGTGCGCTTTTGGAAGCTCTTAAGGTCTCTTGCGATTTCATGTTAAGATGCCCTGGGGTGTGCTGGGCACTTGCGAGCCCCTAAGTCTGGAGACTCCATTCTTCTTTTGCTGCACTGATGATGCAGTGACGTTCTCCTCTCTTTCTATTCTATTTCTGAAATGGCTTTCAGCTGGATGCTGGACCTTAAGGATTAAACCTTGTCTTTTATCTATTTCCCGCTTTTTAATCTTTTTCTCTATTTTTTTTTTGGTCTTTTTGATCTATTTTCTGAGCAATGTCCTCTACCCCAACCCTTCTCGTTGGATTTTTAATTTTGTATTTTCTTACATAATTGTCTCTCGTGGCCTCCTTTAACAAGCTGCATCCCACTCTTCCCTGATAGATCCAATGTCTTCTACTTTCTTTGAGAAATTAAATGCAGTTTCTTTAAAATTTTCTTCTGCTCTTTGCATTGTCTGTTTCCTCCAAGCTCTTTTTCCTGCTCATTCCTGCCTCTCCCACTCGGAGGCTGCTCCTTTCTATTGAGGAGTAAGGTGCTAGGCTTATCCCCCGAGGGGCTGGGAGACCAGGCAGCCAACTGATTTGTTCACGAGGAGCTGCCATCATGTCAGCATCTATGGTCTTTACCCTGGAACCATGCAGTTTCTTCAGTTTAAAAAAAGCCGCCCCATCTTTTCTGACTTGGTGGTGAGAGCCCATCGTGCACGCCTGCCAGCACCCAGGGATCGGGCAGAGGCAGGCGAGGGCTCCAGGGCTCCATGTGCAGCCGCCACGGTGTTTGGGGCAGTGACAAAGGGCGATGAACTGGCCAGGCGTGGTGGCTCACGCCTGTAATCCTAGCACTCTGGGAGGCC
>VBSM01002608.1:169181312-169216489 GCA_008086735.1 Cheirogaleus medius
AAGGGGGCGATGAACTTGATCAATGTCCCAAGAGATTTCAAATTCCTTTGAGCAAAAAAACTTCAGCAGAGTAACAGCTTTTTATTTTTATTATTTACAACAGAAATATTTACAAGTGAAGACGGGGGGAGGGACCAAGAGCCTTAATGAGCCTGTTCTTTCCACCTCCCGTGAACCCACACATTATGCTCTCTTGTTTCTGCCCTTCTAAGGCCACACCTTACAAACCCACCATCATCGCCATTTCAAGAATGAGCTATTTTTTTCACTTGTTATAAGCTTCCTGACAGGAGAAATGAAAAAGACGCTGTTGCTTGCAACCTACGTAGAACCCTACTGGGTTCTCGACCTGGTCTTCCATGACCTTCAGGAGAAGCAGGGGAAGAAAAACAGGAAGGAGAGGCTGGGTGACCCCCAGGGTCCACCCCACCTGGGCAGGGTCCCAACAGCCCTCCCAGGCTGCCCACTTCTTCAAAATTCTGCTCCTGCCACGACTGCACAGAGCTGCCAAGCAACAAGAAAGACTCGATTCTCCCAATATTACCAAGCACCGACCACAGGCAGTATTTATACTTGCTTAGAAAGCCAGACGTTTCTTTCAGTCCTGCTTTTCTTTTTAGGCTCTACATTTGGGAGCATAAAAGACCTTTAAATACTCATGGTAATTTCTGTGCTTTGATTATAGGTTACCTTGCTTTGTAAGATGGGTCTGAGACATATTTATTAAATATTATAAGTATAAATGCCTGCTATAATTACCAGAAACAGAGACTATTCTACACAGATTAGAAACTATTAAAAATCAAAGTCGGAGGCCCTTATGCAGATAAGGGCATTTACCCATTTTGTCCTACAGCCTGTACATTTCAAAGGCCAAGTGGAATTTAAAAGGTCTTGTTAAGGTTAAAAATTACAATTTTAAACTTTATTACAAATTGAACCAATGTGTATAGAAAATACAATTCTTTTAGGTACCAGAGGAGCTATGAAATTTATTCCTAGTTTATCAAACAAACCATAGGCATCCTCTACTAAGCTACCTTTCCAACTGAGGTACCTGTGGGCATTTCACACACCGAGAGCTGCACGCACACAGTGAACACTTACCAGGTTTTTGAAAAGTGCTGTCAGCTCCTTGGTGAACACTGAGAACTTCAGGAATGCACTTCCTAAATCTGGGTCATCTCTGCACACACAGTTGCCACCGAACTTCTCCAGAGCCTGAGTGTACTGCTCTTCGTTCTCCACGTGAGCTGCGACAGCAACACAGAAGGGGTCGTCAGTGTCTCGTGCATGCCATCCTCCTTCCCCACCAGGTTCTGCTCAGTTGTGAATACAATCGAACACATCAGAATAAAAATCTGAGAAAAGCAGGAACAGAAACAGCTTTGCTATCGAGACAACAGCCCATGGTGCCAGTGATGGATCCCAAAGAACAAGCGTGGGGAGCAGAGGGGAAAGCCCTGGCCCTTTGAAGCAGTCCTCGGCGTACCAGATGAGACTGCCAGTGATACCCACCTTTCCACACCTCTGAGGACTCCACCTCAACCAAAACAGAAGCAGAAGTCACCAGTGAACACATTCATCCCACTCCCAGAAAGTCAACAAGAGACCCCCGTTTCTCTGCAGCCTGAAGCTCAGGCCTCTAACTCAGGCACACACCACAGCTACCTCTTTTCTCAACACAGGAACAGCACCAGTCTTTGCAGCAAACGCCAGCTCTACGCCTGTGCTCAGGATGCACCCTCTGTCCAGAGGCCCTCCCCTCCCTGACTCCCGTTCATCCTACACACTCATGCTTCCTCCAAGAAGCTTTCCATGACTGCCCTAAGCCCTAGGGATCTGGGCTTGGCACCTCTCCTATCCTTGCATTTAGCATGTTATATTCAAACTATCTGGTGAATGTGTTCCCCATTCACTGGAAGCACTCAGAGGATATGGACTAGGTTGTATTCATCTTTGTGCCTGAAATACAAGACAACACACATGTTGTCTGAACAGAAAAAGCAAACCCTGGTCATACATCTGATGGCGTTTGACCATTATCAGGCCTTAAAGCAGCCACCTTAAAGAGTAAAAATCTGGACTCTGGGTCGCAGCTCAATCGTTTTCAATCCCTGTTGGACATCAAAATCCTGCACGGATCTATACTGAACTCTAGACACCAGAGTCGCATCTCAGACCTCTGATTGAGAAATGCAGGTGGGGTGGGTGTAGGGGACACAGGTAATCCTGGTACATTAATGTGGTCGAATGTAATTCCCTCACTGTTGGGTCAGGCATTTTCAAATGAAACCAGCCAGTCTATAACAAAACAGCTACCATTTGCATGGATACCTAATTTCTATGTTTTCATCAGTTCGATTAGAAAACACAACCACTTACAGGCACAGAAGGGCAGGCAGACGCATGGCGCAAACTTGGGTATAAACTCCATCAGAAACAGATGGCCTGGCCGGGCGCGGTGGCTCACGCCTTTAATCCTAGCACTCTGGGAGGCCGAGGTGGGCGGATGATTTGAGCTCAGGAGTTCGAAACCAGCCTGAGCAAGAGCGAGACCCCATCTCTACTAAAAATTAGAAAGAAATTAATTGGCCAACTAAAATATAGAAAAAATTAGCCGGGCATGGTGGCGCATGCCTGTAGTCCCAGCTACTTGGGAGGCTGAGGCAGAAGGATCGCCTGAGCCCAGGAGTTTGAGGTTGCTGTAAGCTAGGCTGATGCCATGGCACTCTAGCCGGGGCAAGAGAGTGAGACTCTGTCTCAAAAAAAAAAAAAAGAAACAGATGGCCTTAGTGCTGAGCTCCTTCACTGAGGAACAAATCCTGAAAGCCCCTCCATGGCCCCCAAGTTCTTCCTCAGGGAAGTAAAAACACTGTCACCCAACACCAGTGCTGGGGCTGACAACCAGGCAAAGGAAGGGACACTCCTGTCCCTGAGCCAATCCCTGTGCTCCATGGATGGTCTGCTCCCCCACCTACAGGGTTCTAGTGTGGATCTGGCAAACACAGAGAAAATTAATTTACTGTTTGAGTCCTTTTCCTCCCCCCCACCAATTTCAGAAAAAGGCCTGAGAGTCCCAGAGACAAATTAAGTGTATTTCTGAGCCCATATTCAGCAAATAAATTAAGACACAAACTCAAACACGTGTGCACACATGCACATGCACACACAGAGCTCCTGAAGAGTGTGTAGCACGGTGAGAAGAACCCTCAGGAGATGTGGGCCCCAGTCCTGTGTCCGCCAGTAACCATCTGTACGACTGTGGTAGGTCACAGTTACACCGGGCCTGCTGCATCAGCTACGTAAAGGATGAAGACCCGCTGTGACATGCTTACAAGGTTCCGGTAAGAGTCAAGGAATAAGTTAGAGATACTCAGTTCGGCCACACTCAGTGCATAACCAATAACACTAACAACAGTAACAGCAGCAACCATGTCATTTATATGGAGCACAAACTTTATATGTATTTTTTCTAAACTTCATAAGACATGTATTATTTCTCATAATGCTAATAGGAAATTATGGCTTAAAGAGATCAAATAACTCGTCCTCGAAAACAGCCAGGAAGTGGCAGAGCTGGGATTCAAACCCAAATCTGTCTAATTCCAAAGTCTTTTCTTCTTTTGCTCTGCTACACTGACGTTTGTTTCATAGCTAAAAATAAGTTTGTCTTGCCAAAACCAAAAGTACCCAATTTTTAGATTTTTAAAGTTCTATTTCACAGATAGAGCAACAATTCCTTGTATTTTATTTATTTATCATTCTAGAACATGTGGTTAACAGTGAAGGGTAGGTCATTTTTACACTATGTTAAAACTGGTGGTCAAGACACAGGCAGGTCCACTGGGTCTGAGAAGGGAGCCAATGGCCACAGGCAGGTGTCTGGCGCTGAGCACATGCCCCTGAGTGACAGAAACAGGGAGACAACCTCCATGCTCCTGCTTCCTCTCTCACTCGGGCTTCCCAGTGATGCCAAAGGAGAGAAGCAGGGCCCTGATCACATCCTTCAAGGTGCTGGGCTGTGTGATTGCAAAAGCACAGCAGGAGAGAAGCTGGAGACTCCATGGAAACCTTGCGGTGCCCCTCAAACTGGTGACCGGACCCTCCATGCTGCTCTGAATAAATACCCAGGAGAAGGGACTTAGCATATGACTTTTCATCTTCTGTTCCGTCTAACTTGATAACACGAAGAGGGGGCTACCACTAGCCCTACTTTCTCAGGGATTCAGTGGCCTTCATCCCTGACCACGCAGCTGGCAAGAGGTGGAGCCAGGAGCCAAATCCACCGTCTGCACCAGGCAGGCTGCCTCCCGGCCCAGGTAACCTGCAGAAGAGAAACCTGCCTTCTCTCACGGGTAGCTGGCCAACCTGGCATGGAGAAGAAACAGAAAACCAAGGCTTCCTGTTCTAGCGCAAGAAATATGAAAGAACTCCCAAGAATCCCTCCTCTGGGCTACTCGACTGCCTACCTGGTGGAGGTTAGGGTTTTTTCTTTTTTAAAAAATTCTTTCCCTTATAAATTTTCAAACTAATGTGTTGATCCCCAGCAATCCCAAGGTGATCAGTGAGGTTTTCAGCTTGTCATCATCATCATCATCTCATGGCGTTATATTTAAAGTGCTCTGATCCACTGTAATCATTACTTTCTGATGTCCCAGCTTAGGTCAGGGGAACCTCTTCAAGCTGGTCTAGCTGGAGGTTTTTAGACGTATTTTTCATCCTGCAGATGAACGTGAAGCTTCTTGCTAAAGCTCATAAGCCCTCTGTCTCTGTGTCCTCCTACGACACCAAGCCTAGTGCCCACCGTAAGAACTGCAGATCCTCCGTTAATACACGGTAACTGACTGACCTTCTGCTCCAGGTCACCCAAAGTTGGAGATTTTCCTACTAGAGAACAGAGAGCAGTTGAGTGCCTTTAGTTTTCTTTTGCCAAAAACAACCTTAAAATAGGAACCTAAAATAAATAGCTTGGGAATAACGTTTCTGGAAAGATCCCAAACTGGATCTATCAGTTTTTATTTACAGAATTATGAAAGCTGTTTTTCTAAAAAGAGCTTACTCTCTCACCCCCACTTGTTCAAATATAACTTAAATTCTAATTCTTATTAACGATCCAGATCCAAGAATCTCTGACCTACGAGGGACTTTGGAGAGTCTACGTCACAGAGACCACATCAGGACAAGACCTCGTTTCCCCTCCATTCTAAGCCAGCACCCTCCTATCTCCCACACCTCACTGCACAAATCACCAATCCACGAAAAGGGATGAATTGAGAGGCTCTTGCAGAAAAATCTATTATGAAGCCAGCAAGCATGGGCACATGCTGAGTTTAGAGGCAAAGATTAGCCTTTGTTGTGTGCTTTTTCATTTACTTGATTCTGTTATTTAAAAAAACCAGTATCAGGCCGGGCGCGGTGGCTCACGCCTGTAATCCTAGCACTCTGGGAGGCCGAGGCGGGTGGATAGCTCAAGGTCAGGAGTTCGAAACCAGCCTGACCAAGAGCGAGACCCCGTCTCAAAAAAAAAAAAAAAAAAAAAAAAACCAGTATCAAGGAGAAGGCCTAGTGCATATGGTTCAAGCAAAAGTTGCAGGATCCAAAAAGGACAAAACGCAGCCCCCCTGCTCCTCCTCAATGGGCCAGACACGCAGATACAGCTCTGACAGGTCAATGTGGCCCACAGCACAGCAAGGAAGCAAGACACGGACACAGTGCTGCTGCCAGAGGACAAGGGGGTCCCACAGCCTATTCCCCTCCTACCACCGAATGTTCATCTCAAACATTTCACGTGCTATTTCCAGCCCTGCAATGGGGGTGTGGCAATATGCTCGTGGTAGCTGGGATGAATGCCTGGGGAAAGATTTATCACTCTACACACTGATCACCTGCAATGCACCAGGCACCATGCTGGGTGCTGAGGGGACATTGAGCTGGGGCTCCAAGGACGCCAGGAACTGCCAAGTAGAGAAGCAACAGAGAATAGAAACGGGAAGGCATCAGCCCCAGGGTAACACAGGGAGTCCCATGTGTTCAGGCTGTTAACACTTTCTCTGTTTCCAAGCCCCTGCCTGCATCCAGCTCTTAACAACCATCACATAGCAGCACAGGTCCCACTGTCCCCACCTTCTCAGGGCCATCCATGCCCTCTGCTGGGTCCTTTCATTCCAAAGGATCCTGAAAGGGAGTTCCTCTCTCCATAGACATGGAAACCAAAACTCAGAGAGGGTGTCGACCTACTCAAGGTCACACAGTGGGTTTGCAGCAGAACTAGAACAAGAACTCAGCTCTCCTGACTCAGTCCAATGCTCTTCCTCCCACGCTGGGAACCGTTTCTTCATTTGTTCATGACAGTGTCACTATCGTTGGCTCTAGGCTAAATCAAATGTTACAGCCTTCTAGTCAAGCACACGTACTGTTAACTCAAACACCAAGGGACGTAACCAGTGAGAGAGAAAAGGGGGACATGTATCAGCCTGATGGCCGCCCAGCCCCAGCCTCGGTGCTCACCCACCGAGGACCCTCCAAGCCCTGCTGCACGCAGGGTCAGGCTGAGGGAAAAATCACCTGCTGATGCCAAACATTCCAGCCACCCACACAGCTCAGCAAAGGGAGCATTTAAGGAGAGCCATACGTTCTCCACGGTAGCAGCTTTGAAAAGACACTCCCTAGATAACATGATTATTAATATTTAAATATGCACCACAATGTAAACAGTAGGATATTCAGCACAATTCGGTGTAAAGTAGACCATTTCCTCGGGCTGTCAGCCCCATACACCACCTGTCTCAGGTCTGACTTGGGCCCATGATCTCATGGGAAAGCAATTTCTTAAAGTCTAATATAATCCCCATTTCTTAACAGGGTCTCTACCCTGTGGACATCCCATAGGAGAGACCATTTTAAGAACGTTACTTGTAGAGTCATCCCAAATAATTGAACTGAAAAAAATCTTTCCATTCACAATTTGGAAATCTGTATCAAATGTCTTAAAAACATTTTGGCACCACATAATCCCACTTCCAGAAATCTGTCCTAAGGAAATAATCAAGGTGTTCAAAGGTGTGTACAGAACAATTTACAGAGTGGAAATAGAAAATGTATAAAGCGGCCGGGCGTGGTGGCTCACGCCTGTAATCCTAGCACTCTGGGAGGCTGAGGCGGGGGGCGGGGGGAGCGCATTCAAGGTCAGAAGTTCAAAACTAGCCTGAGCGAGATCCCATCTCTACTAAAAATAGAAAGAAATTAATTGACCAACTAAAAATATATACAGAAAAAATTAGCTGGGCATGGTGGTGCATGCCTGTAGTCCCAGCTACTCGGGAGGCTGAGGCAGGAGGATCGCTTGAGCCCAGGAGATTGAGGTTGCTGTGAGCTAGGCTGATGCCACGGCACTCACTCTAGCCTGGGCAACAAAGTGAGACTCTGTCTCAAAAAAAAAAGAAAAAGAAAATGTATAAAGCTCTAATAGTATGGAAATGGTTAAATAACAGTATTATCTACAAAATGGAATATTATGTCAGCTTTTAAAATCTTAATATAGGAATACGGTGAGAACAGAATGCCAAGTTAAAAAAAAGGCAGGACAGAAAATTGGACATTTAGTCTCAATTTTGTAAAATGTAGAGAAAGAGGCTGAAAGGAAAATACATCAAAACGCTAACAGTGGTGGTAAAAATAGCAAGCACTTAATAAACTGTATATGCTAGGTTTACTAAGTCAAGAGCTTTCTAGAAGTTATTTTATTCTTTCTTTCTTTCTTTTTTGTTTTTAAAGAGACAGGGTCTTGCTCTGTCACCCGGGCTGGAGAGCAATGGTGCAATCATAGCTCGCTGCAGCCTCGAACTCCTGGGCTCAAGCAATTATCCTGCCTCAGCCTCCCCTCTTAGGCACCAGCTGATGTCATTTTATTCTTCTTTGAGGTGTGTATTTTATAGAGGAGGAAACAGACTGTGGGAGTGTGAACTAGCCCAGGGACATGCAGCTTTAGGAGGCAGAACTGTGCTCAAAGCCATTGGTGGGCTCAGACCACGCGCTCACCTGAGCCTCTCTTGGTTATATGGACAGTGAGATCTGGCCCAGGTTAAGATTTTGCAACACTTTTCTGAATTTTCTAAATGAAGCTTATGTTATCTTTATAGTAAGAGAACAATGTAAAGAACAAATAAAATTTAAATAAGAAATGTGAAGTATTAGCTCCAATTGCTAGATGATTTTAATTCTCTGTGCCTATGCCTACTAAAAATATCTGTCTTTCTCTACCAAAGCTTCTCCCGAACAAGTTGACCTGAGGGAGACAGCCTTTGGAACCGAGTGCCTGTGTTGTCTCTGACAACCAGAGGGCTCAATGAGAACGCCCTTCCTACCTAGAGCCCCCTGAGCTCCTGCTCAAGCTGCCTGGTCTCTCTCACAGAGCTTCACCACCTGCCACTTCCTCCACCTTCTCCAACACCCCACGCCCCTGCCACTGTCACTGTCAAAACCTCACTGAAAACTCATTTCCATTAAGTCTCTCCTAGGGCGTCCCCTCCAATCTTGACTGCTCAGGAACAGCCAGTCCTTGTGTACGGCATCCTAGGATGTATCCAGCCTGGTTTTGTCTGGCACAGACACCTAGCAATGGAGTTCTTAGATCAAGGTGTGGGTTGGCTATTAAAAGACGAAAACTTTGTCTGTGATCACCTCATCCTCTTTGATCCTGCCTCACATTAATGATCCTGTCCTTTCAATGACGGCTCAAAGTCTGTGTGAATAACTCAATACAACCCCAATTACCTAGCTGGGAAATGCCCACTGCGCGCGCAGGAGTACCCGTGGAAGGCAGGTGAGAGGGTGAAGGGTAGACACTGATCTACTGCACATTTTTTTTATGCTGGTGCTTTCAATCCCTTTAAATTATAGGCGCAGAGTAGAGAATACATCGACATTCACTTATATTCATTCATTCTGTATTTTCTAAGTACCCATTATGGGTCAAGAATGTTTCTGGACACTAAAGAATAAAATCCAATCATGCTAAAAGCCCAGGATGCAGCAAGCACTAACGAACACAAAGGTTCATAAAACAGAGCCCCTGCCCTCAAGGAGCAAACCCTCAATAAGACAGCAAGACTCATAAACCAATCAGTTTGGGGCAAGGACATGAAGGAAACAGAATGATGCTGTGGGGGAATTCAAGGTGCTTGGTGTGGGCAGAGCAGGGGAGGCCGGAAAGGCAGGCAGGGGCCTGAGGCAGAAGGACTTCGCCCAGGTACCAGAAGGCCGCCAGAGGGCTTTAAAGAGACATGATGAGATCTGCATTTAAGAAAGATGAATAAAGCTTGGTACCTGCCAACTCACAACTTAGCAAGACAAAAATAAATGTGTGAAAACAATCCATTGTGATATAAATTGCTCAGCACTACAGGAAACACAGCTCTCTATGAGAAAAAAAGTCCATTTTTTGGGGGATGCTGACAGCTAAGGCTTCTTGGAGAAGGTAAAGCTTACAGCTTAAAGGAGTTTCCTCTTTCAGAATCTAGTATGGGATGAGATTAAAACCAAGCAGCCAGGTGCCTGACTCACCCCTAGATGTCCCTTGAACCAGAGAGTGACTTCCATCTGAGGGCTGCTCTAGGACCAAATCCAAGAAGGAGACAGGCTCCCTCAAGGTGTCTGGGGTTCAAAGCTGGGAAACGGATCAACATTTCTAGAATGGGAACTATAAGCTATTAGAGACTTTACGTCCTGTGGCTTGACGAGACCCCAGAGCCCTCATTCCCCAGGGACAAGCAGCCTGGGGAATGTCAACGGTCTCTAAGGCCTCATATAACAATAGCTGCCATTCATGGTGTGGAGATTACATATATATATAAATAATCTTTCATCTTTACATCAACTCTGCGCGATTTTACAGATGAGGAAACGGGTTCAGAGATGTTTGGCCAGTGTTTTACAAGAAGGCAAAGAGCCAACTAGGTGACGGTATCCACCTGTAAAACATAGGGGTTTGGCTCCATTGGTGGTTATTTAATTTTTTGGCTATCATAGACAACAATAAAAACCAGAATAATGTTCTAGATAATCTCTCCAGGAAAAAGTACCTTTATATAACTTTGCATAGTTTGGGGATGCACATACCCCTAAAGCCATACTCCACAGACCCAACACACCAAGTGAAAAAGCCTGAGCCCAGATGAGATTAAATTTCCTACCAAAACAACAAGATGACCCTATGTATGATTCATGTTAATACTTGGACTTCAAGTCACAAGCCTTTGCATTCCTTCAGATTCACTATCTTCCGTGATTAACACATTGATCACTGCTGACAGGATTCCACAAGTTCCCCACCTAAATTCCAACCATTACGGGTACTCTTAACCAGCAGAGATGAGACAGCAGGACTCTCAGAGTCTCACAACTGGAGGACATTTCCAGGGTCTTCGAGTCCTCTTCACTCCCTCTACCACTTCCTCAGAGACAGAGGCCATCAACCTGCTGCAGGAACCTTGCAGTGAGGACCTTCCTAACTTCTGCGGCTGCTCACCCAGTTACCTTCTCCCACACATTTGAGTCGGAACTTGTTCTTGTTAAACCCCCATCTAGAGAGGAACAAATAATATTTCTAACTTCCTCACCCCACAGAAAGCCCTTCAAATATGCCCTCTCCCACCCCTTCTAAATGAAGAGTCCTAGGTCCCTCTTACAGGGAAGTCCCTCTCAAAATGATGCTTTTACAACTCAATATTGGGACAATGACCTTCCTTTTTCATAAGCACTACAGACTTTGCTGAAGTCACCCGTCACTCGCCTTCAGCACACACGACATGTACTAGCTCATACTGAACTTGTTGATCAACCAAAAAAAACAAAACCCTCTGGGGTTTTCCAGAAGGACTGCGATGGCTTGGCTGGATGCACCTAGGATGCTCCCACACGAGACTGCGTGGTTGTCTTCCACTGTGTATCCCCAGCTTCATCCCGCCTGAGCACCAGGCAGTGCAGCTGGTGGTCAGAAACAGAGAGCGAGAAGTGCACCTGGCTTTGAATCTCAGCTCCTGCAATCACCAGCCATATAACCCTGGGCAGATTACTCCCCTGTGCCTCAGGGAGCTCATCTGACAACTTGGCATCTTACAGACAATGTTGCTGTGGGTATTAAATATATGTAAAGTTTTTATTAGCATAGCACTTGGCCTATAACAAATACTCCAAGAGCATCAGATTTTTATTATTGTTACTATTCTACCCTCAAGTTCATGAATATCAATAAGGATATACTTTCTTTTCTTTATCATCATTTAATTTTCTAGTTTTTTTTTATCATGGATATGGTACACATATATTTTGTATCCTGAATTTTATTGCCCGAAGATTTTATCATAATCATTTTTTTCATGTTGCTATATACGCATAATTCCATCAAGTAGAGAGATGCTAATTTAGTTATAGGAGACTTTCAGTTTTCTCATTGTGATAAGCAGTGCAACAACAGTGAACATCTTTGTGCACAGATCTCTTTCCACATAAAGATTTTTATTTTTCTTGACATACATCGCCAAACTGCTTTCCAAAAACTCTGTGTGCCAGTTTTCAATGCCACAACAACATAGCAGAGCACCAGTTCCACCATATTCTTGCCAAACAATGAGAATTATTCTGATTTAGTTATTTTCTCATGTAACAGATAGAAAATCATGCCAGATATAGTAGTAATACCTTCTTAATGCACAATAAAACTTTACTTCCTAAATTCTTGACATGTATTTTGTTTGAACTGCCCTATTCTAATTATATGACATCTATAATAGAAACCATTCTCCGTATTTAATTTTAAGCTTACTTTAATACTGTATTCTAGTTAACTTTGCAAATAACAGGGAGAAACACAAAGTTGTTGAACTCTCATGTTCTCTTGTAGGTTAAAGACGGAAGGGTTTGAGGAGAAATTAGCATTTCTTTCTTTGTACTTTTCATTTCAAGGACATGAGGATTTCTCTAGGACATTCAGATGGAGGGTAAAGAGAGGTTACCATTTTCAGCAAGAATGCTCTGCCAAGTCTTTAAGACAGACTACTCCTAGGGAAGTGAAACTGAAAGTCTTTTGCTTCCTTCTTGATAAAGATGAATTTTTCCACCCACAGACATGTCAAACACAGCTGAAAAATGTTAGCCTCAACTTCCCGGGCAGGAACACCGTTGGGCTGAGACAGAGCTTGGGAAATTTTAGACTAGTGAGTTTTCAAATAAATATGAACTGTTGATTGTTTGGTTTTTTAAAGAGGTCAGCCAGCAGTTCATCATGAGTAGGAAAAACTATTGTAGAAACAGATTCTCAACAAATCATTATAACAACTGCTTTTACAAACCTATATACAAGACATCCCAGAAAATACATCTGGCTGGGTTGTCATCCTTTTGAAAACTGGGAACAAACAACATACTTGCTATTGTGTAAGAAAACTATTATTTGTATAATACGTGGATCATACTGACACCCTTTTGGCACACTCCAATGTGTAAAGTGGGGATGGAGGGGCAGGTTCTAGGATGGTATTCTCAAAGACCAGCGCTATCTCCTGGGAGCTTTTTTGAAATACTCAGGCTCCATTCCCAGACCTGCTGAACCAAAAACTCTGAGAGTAAAGTTTGGCAATCCCTGTTTTAACAAGAACACCAGGGGATTCTGATACACTCTGAAGTTTAAAACCACTTGCTCTGATGTAGGAGTTGGCAAACTTTTTCCTAAAGAGCCAGAGAGTAAATATTTAGGGTTTTGCACGGCACTAATCCCACCATGAGTAGCCCACCCTCATGACCCCATCCAAACCTAATTACTTTCCAAAGGTCCCAACGCCAAACACCATCATATTGAGGGTTACTGAGGCAATATTGACTTTATCGTGTAGGTAACATGGTATGATGGTAAAAACCGTTCTTAACTAGCAGGCCATAAAAACACAGGTGGCTGGCCAGTTTGCTGACTCCTGTTCTAAGGCATCTTAAATCCCCCATCTGTATAAATCCATGTAAATCCTCACATAGCAGACTATAAGGTCTGTCATAATATATACACTGTTTATACCTAAAATTGTAAGTTTGCTTCTCCTACACTATGATGACAGTCTAAGAACTTACAGCAGAAACAAAATAATATACATACAACTGAGTATTTATTGGGCACCTACTATATATCTGCCCACTCTGTGCCAGGCACTGTAAGGAACACACAGGAAGAGCTGCCATGCTTATGTATATGTCCAGAACCACACCTGTTACTTTTTCATGTTATCTCAGTTAATGCTCACTAACAAGCCTATGAACTTTTAATATTCCCATTTTACGTATGAGGAAATTGAGGCTTAGAAAGATTAAACAATTGTCTAATGTCAGACTTTCTGAGTGGCACTGCTAGCTTTTAATCCAGGCTCCTTGGATTCTAATATCTATATGCTCTTTATCCTAAACTGCCTTGTCTCCCAGAATTTGTTCTTGACTTCAAGGGCTTACAATTAATTAAGAAGCAAAGACTGACACAAAATTATGAGAGAACAATAAAGAGTAATATGTAAAGTGTTAACAGTCCCTGTGTATCAGGTACCCTTTAATTTGTGGCTGAACAGAAGAGTCAAAACTGATTCAACCTCAAAACCGTAAAAATTCAGAGGTGAGGTGTAGTAGGGACACCTGGCCCCCAAAGATGTCCACATCCTAATCCCTGGGACCTGTGAACATATTCCGCTACCTGGCAAAAGGTAATTGCAATTCTGGATGGAATTAAAGTTGCTAATCAGCTGAATTTGAGACAGGGAGATTATTCTGTCTATCTGGGTGAGCTCAATGTAATCACAAGTGTCCTTAATTATGGAAGAGGGGGACAAAAGGATCAGTGTTTGCTATGGGACTATGTGTGTCCCCCCAGATTCATATATTAAAGCTGAACCCTGCAATATGATGGTCTTTGGAAATGGGGCCATTGGGAAGTAATTAGGTTCCGATGAGGTCATGAGGGTGAGGCCCTGGTGATGGGATTAGTGCCCTTGTAAGAAGAGACGGCAGAGAACTTGCTTGCTTTCTCTCCCTGCCCTGTGAGGACGTGTTGAGAAAACACAGCCATCTGCAGGCCAGGGAGAGAACCCTCACAGAACCCAACCGTGCTGGCACCCTTATCTTGGACTTACAGCCTCTGGCACTGTGACAAAATAACTTTCTGTTGTTTAAGCCATCAGTCTGTAGTATTTTGTTATGGCACCCGAGAAAACTAAGTGTCAGAGCAATGCAGTATGAGAAAGACTCACTGTCTACAGCTGGCTCTGCAGATGGAGGGGCCACAAGCCAAGGAATGCAGGTGGCCTTCAGAAGCTAGAAAATAAAGAAATGGATTTTCCCTGAGAACCTCCAGGAAGGAATCCTGCCAACACCCTGATTTTAGCCCAGTGAGATCCATGTCAGACTTCTGACCTACAGACCTAAAAGATAAGTTTGTGTAATTTTAAGCCACTCAGTTTGTGGTAATTTGTTACAGCACCAAGAAGACACTAATACATGAGAGAGGCAAAGAAAGTTAACACTAGATCAAGTCTCAATCAGACAGAGACAGGTGGGGAAGGAAGAATGGGCCCCACCCAGGTGACAAGTCTATAGCCCAGGGTGGGGCCATAGGGCCACCACACAAAGTCAAAAAGCAGTGGGAGGCCCAGCCTGGAGTGAGGGACACTAGAGCAGATCAGGAAAGGAGGCAGGAAAGTCCCGGTTCCAAGGAAATTAAGGAATGTGAGACAGGAACAGGAATGTGGCAGGATGAGGCATAAATGCTAATTATTCTCACTGTTCTTTTAATCATACATAAAATGAGTGTTTTTCCCATACAAGGAGTTGCCTTGTGATTTTACTTTCATGATCAAACACTGTGGGGAACTTCTCCTTTGAAACTCACTGCATTAAGAGCAGTGACTTAACTCTATAGTCATGACACACCTAGCCAACTGTGGTAGCCACAGCTTCGTCTCTTAAAATCTGCCTGACTTATTTCTGATATCTAGTTCTAAAAAAAATTTAATCTATCCTTAGACTCTTCTACTAAATATATTCAAAAAAATGTGCTACTAAAAGCAGTTCTAGAGAAGAGTTCCAAAAACACTGTGAACGATGACAGCATCACGGGAAAAAGTATAGAGTTCCCTCAAGTGACTTTTTTGAAGACAACACTTGTTCTAAAATAAAGATTTCAGATCAGTACGCTGGCTTTAAAAAAAAAAAACTCAGACCCATGACCTTACAATAACTCAAACTTGGCATGACATAATAGGTGACTAAAAGATGACAAAAGTAAGAGACCCCCTCCAAGGTCGCAGGCAGCCTGCTGTACGTGTGGTGCCTTGGAAAGGACATGGGCCCTCTCCTCTCATTCACTATCTCTGTGACTTTCAGCAAACTTCTCAACTCCCTTGGGCCTCCGTTGTCCTCTTATAAAGTGGCAAATGCCATTTCAAACAGACAGAAGAGCATGTGTGGAGGGAAGAAGGCACAAAACAAGGCCCACTGGGGAAACTGCAAGCTTTTTCAAAGAAGGGCACAGAGGAGTCGGGAAGGGCCTCTGGACAGGTGGCCTGGGTCCAGGTGACTCACAGGAGCTTGGATCCTAGCTGGTGTTCAGCAGTATTTACTCACCTTAGGCCTACGGGGGCAACGATCAAGGAAGGCCATGGCAGTTTCATAGATGGTGAACTTGGAAAAGGTTAAGACCGATATCCTCTTATAGTCCACATTAGCATATTACAGTCTTGGGATAGTTCTGTAGTGCAAGAAGCCTGTTTACCTGTGCTTTTCCCAATTTCTCTACCATTCTCAAGCCCACAGAGGCCTTCCTCATCTCTCTCATGCTCTGTAACTTACTTCCATGAACTAAAAAGAGGGCGATGAAAAAAATGCTACAGAGATTTAAGCAGAGAAATAACATCACTGGGTTTGCATTTTAGGAAATTACTCTGCGGGCAGGGGAGCAGGAAAAGGAATGAGGTTTGTGGCACACGCTTAGCAATGTAGGTCAGCAGGCAAATTAGACAGAAGTGCTATGAAGTTCTTAAGGCTAGCCTCCTGATACCAAAACACCCTTCCAATGCATGTTTGTTTATAAGCTGCACCGCCAGCCACCGGGCTAGCCTTGGGAGTCACACCAAGTCCCTCTTCTAGACTAGCAGTAGTCACACAGCCAATGTTTGCACAAGAAGCAGATTATTTCATTTTTATTTCTGATAAGAACAGCTTTTTCAACATATGACTATAAAATCTTTTTTTAATCTGACCAGAATATAAAATATCCCTTTTATATAATATATACAATATCCCTCAAATTACAAACTCAAAATGCCCAAGTGAACACAGTAAAAAAAAAAAAATATCTCCCAAGATACTTTTTGGATTTGGTACTTGTCAACAAAACTGAGCATCCTGTTTCTAAATGATTTCTTGAAGTCTTGAAGATAGGCACTCAGTATAAGATGTGGTAGCTTCGAAACAGAGCAGGCCCCTGAATGCAGCCCTGAATCAGCAGAAAGACAAGCAGGGCCCTAGCTCTTGCTCTACAGACAACTTGGGAACATCCTTAACCTGCTAATCCAAAGACTCCTTGTTTATATAACAAAAACGGGCTGTTGTCAAGATTAGCATAACACACAGAAAGCATAAGATACACAAAAAGTGTTCAAAGAAATAAAAATTATTCCTCCCTGTCCCCATCACTTTATCAAAGAAAAGAGCTAGAGGCCTTTTCATGTTAATTTTAGAATCAGCTTGTCAACTTCCCCTTGCTAGAATTCTGACTGGCATTGGGGTGGATCTTGAGATCAATTTGGGGAGAAATGACATTTAACAATATAGTCTTCCAACCCACATACATCATATATTCCTCATTTAGGTCTTTTTAATTTAGGTCAGCAGCATTTTGTAGTTGTCAATGTAGAGTTCTTATATATCTTTATTAAACTAGTTCCTGAATACACTTGGCAATGCTCGGTTGTAGTATCATCTTGCACTAGGGATCATTCTAGACTCCTCACGATGATGGCTTGCACAGCCCTAATCAAGGGAAAGTTAAAAGTGGCTATGGGAGCTTGTGCTCACACTATTACAACTGCGGGGGCAGTGAGAGGCTGAGTGTCGGGTGGGATGTACGCTTCCGGACTATTCCACTTCCCTCATGACATCATGACCACCTAAGGCATTTCCTGTCATCCTGCTCCAATTACCACTTTCGCTAAAGGGAGACACCATAAGGATGAGGGGACGTGGTACAGACATCAGTGAGCCCAACAGCTACTGTGGGAACAGACCCTGGGCCCTCAGCACCCAAACTCTTTCTGCACCTTGGTAAGGGCACACTCCCATGAGTGATCCTTCAGCCCTGTTTCAATCTCTCAGGCTTCCTCACGGTTTCTTGTCTCCCAAGGCTGCCGCTTTTCTGTTTCTGAGTAAAACTGTATCATCACTTAATGACTTTTTAGAAATATTTTCTACCACTTATAGGATTTGTGTTTTTATGTTTTTGTTTTTTATGTTTTTTCCAAACATACTTATAATTCTAGATCAAATATTACTTTAACTAGCTGATTATGCTTGTATATTTATTCATTTTCTTCCTAAACTAGAAAAAGCCAAGACGTGGATGAGAGAGAAATGGAAAGGATACCCTGACATGATTAACAGCACCAACCAAATAACAGAGGCAGGAATGAGCCCCACTGGGCAGGACTGCACTCCGGGAGACAGGAGGCACAACAGGGGACAGAGAGTGGAGGGGAGAATGGAGGATGAACCCCTACACGTCAATAACAGAAGTGGCAAAACGAAACACTCTTATCAAAAATAAACATCCCAACTTACCTCTATATTTGCATGCCCAGAAGGAGGAGTTTCATTCATTAACTCATTAAAGGTGGTCAGTATTACGGCGCCAGGACTTCAAATGCAATGTTTTCTATACAGTAACCCCCAGGGAAGAATGTATACACTCACCCAGCCCAGAGATGTTTATTGCTTTCACAGATTTCTTCATTTTGTAGAGAACCATCCGGTCCACGTCCAAAGCCTAAAATATACAGAATAGATTCATTAGAACGTTTTTACTTAGACCACAACTACCAGAGAGCGGCCACGTGAGGCCTTGGCTCAGCCAGGCCCCTCGGGGGTGGTTTCTGTGGGACAAATCCTCAGCATGGTGTGGAAGACTTGTTTTCGACTTGCATGGAACAGCAGCTTTGTTGGCAATCACTAAAACCAGCTCCTCCTCACAAGCCTCATTCTCTTGAAGCAGTGAGCTGCCTCCTGCCCCAGCACCTGCTGGATGTTTGCCCACCGCCGTGAAATGAGTTAACCTGAACTAATGCTGTTTCTCCCACATCTCATTCTCCCTGCGTACCAACAAGGCTCCAGGATGGGCCTGTCTGCCCGGCGGGCCCTTGGTGCTCCTTCCCCTACAGGGGGAACGGCAATGTGGCAGACACAGAGTGCCCCATCCCGAGGGATGCCTGGACAAGCAGACTCCAAGAGACGGCCACCTTGCAGGACCAGACCTGCCCCTGCCAGAGGCAGCGTGGTCTAGTGGGAGGCAAATTCACTCTGGATTTGGAAAGACCCAACATCAATTTGTTAGCTGTGTTAGAAGGCACATTCCTAATCCTTTCCAAACCTCAGATTTCTCTTCCAGAAACTGGTGGTAACAATACCAACATTGCAGGAATGAATTAAATAGACACACTTATGTATTTACTATTCAGCTAACGCTTATAGACCAACTACTACGTAACAGTAGTATATGGCACTTAAAATGCCTAGCACATAGTAGGTGCTCAAACAATTATTTATTCAATGACTAATCACACCTAGAGATTTAATCATACCTCTGCTTTCACAAAAGATACAAAGGTAAAATTTCCTTTTAACCCAATTAACATACAAGCACAAAGGGTGTCAACTTTTAGTTGTGATGGGAGGGAGAGAACATTTGTAAAGTGGGACAGTGACACCAATCCCAGGCTTCCTGTAAAGACTAAATGAAGAGCCCAGCCTCATAGTTGGCACGTAGGAGACACCTGATAGCAGTAGTTGTTAACTGCCCATTGTGAGTTTTGAGCATAAACACTGCAACAGCCTATCCCCTGAAACAGAGCAGAGAAATGGAATCTGGACTTGAGCCTTCCTGAATCACCTCTTAAATCCATTTTCAACAGCAATATCATAAGTCCTAGTTCTAAGGTCACAATGACAGTTTTATTGGATGCTAAAAACAGATGTCACTAGTGCTAACAATTTTAACATGATCACAAGGCACCAGACACTTGATAGAGTGGTTACGATACAGAGAGAAGTTATAATGACGTCGTTACACATTTGTCCAAACCCACAGGATGTACGAGACCAACAGTGAGCCCTAAAGTATGGGTTTGGGTGAGAACAATGTGTCAGTGTAGGTCCACTGGGTGTAAGGAGTGTCCCACTCTGGTGGGGGACATTAACAATGGAGGATGTGGTGCTGGAGGGGAGGGGGAGAGGGATATATGGAAAGTTTCTGTATTTAATTTTCTGTTTAACTTTGCTGTGAACCTAAAACTAAAAAGGTCTGTTTTTAAAAGGCATTATTTTCTGCCATACTGTAGAAAAGAGAAGATAAGGACTGATATAAGATACTCAAAATCTCTTATACAGAGTTAACTCCTGTTTCCCTAAGTGGTTCTCTCTAATCCATTCCTAACCTTCCTTTGAGATATAAAAGAGGATTTGGAACAGTAAATAGCCCATGGAAATAACTATTGAACTCTCTCTCAAAGTCTCATTGCTTTTCCTCCCCAGTCTGCCAGCAAACAACATCCTGCAACTTGGGCACCGACGCCCAGGCCCTGCCCAGCTCTGCCAGCGCCTGCAGGCGGACTGAGGGTGCACTCAGGGCTGTGACAGAGAGCACAGCTCGCGCACAGGAAGGTGCAAGTTCAATGTGCTCATCGAGTTCCCAACCCCAGGACAGGGGCCATTACAGAAAAACGTACTTAATCTAAGAAACATCAGGCTTCGCACTGTGACAGAGCTTGGTCCTGCTCACTCTGTGCAGTTGCCTAGAACAGGATCAGACCCGCATTCAAATGATAAAAACCGCTCCTCTCTCTAAACCTTCCTCCACACAGCAGAAGATACTGGCGGACAGCAGCAGCTGGGCTCTCTGGGAGCACCGTATGTCAGCCAGCATTCCTATTCAGCACTTTCCATGTGCCAGGGGGTGTAACGGGAGGAAACCTCACGCACGAAGAAGAAAAACACACAACGAAGGTTCAAGAGGCATCTCCTAGTCCGGTCACTGAAAGGCTTCCTGATGTTTTCAGAACAACAAGCTTTAAAAACCTAACACTCTGAGCCCTACTTGCTACTCCAGCATCCTCTCCCAACATTCTCCCACTTTCACCTGTGCCCTGAGCCAGTCATAATGAACCACCTGTCGTTCCCCTCACTGTGCCGTCCACTCCTCTACTCCCAGCATCTGTGCACTCTCTTCTCTCCCTAGAACATCCTCCTGGCCTCCTCTAAGCCCCAAACTCCTCCTTTCGCAAACTGGTTCAGAGGCGTTTCCTCCTCCTGAGAGCCTCTGATACCCCCCATCGCTCCCTCATATGGGCTAGGTACTCAGCCTAGGTTTTCCTGCAGCACCCAGTGCTAGTGTTTCATCTAATAAAATTTACTGCACACCTACTACGTGCCAAGTACTAAGCCCGATAGAATGGTAAGATAGGACACTGCCCATGCCTTCGTGGAGTTTGCACTCTAGCAAAAGATAATCCCCTACACAAACACAAAGGACTCACCATGTACAATGAACTACTTTTTTCACTTGACGGGCTTTGCTCTAGACCTGTGCTGTCCACTCTCGTAGCTACCAGCCACATGTGTCTGCTGAGCACCTAAAATGTGGCTAGTGCCACATGTTAAAACAATAATATTTTGGACATCTTAGGTCACATAAAATATTAATAAAATCGATCTTACTGCTTTTCTTTTTACTTTATTTAATGCTCTACTCTAAGGTCATCATATCCTCCATGCCTACAAGAGAGCCTGCCATAGAACCGACTCAAAAAACAGCTCAGTGAATGACTGAGATCAAAAGACAGGAAGGGCTCAAAGGCCAGGCAACGGTGCTTCCCAGAGGGGAGAGCTGTGCGTGAAGGTTGCTCAGGCCACCGAGAGGGTAATGGATCAGGACAGCCAGGAAGCGGATTCCAGGAGAGGCTACCCCAAGATGAGGGAACTGGCTGGAACTCAAAGCTCAAAACCATCTGGGCTCGGCGCTGGGCAGCAGCCACTCTGGAAAGTCAGCCAGGGGGATCTGTTCTGCCTCTCTCAACCTGCCTCCACTTTTTTGCCTCTGATATTCCCAGAGAGGACAGAGCAATCTCGTGTCTACAGGAGTGTGGCTCAATCATGCTGAGAAATGTGGAGATTGGAGGAGTGGTATGCATCAGGGTAGAAGGCTGATCACAGATGACACATACTTTATCACACAGTTGAACTCTGACAAATTTCCTCTCACATTCCATCGTGTGACACACCCCTCCCTGATCGTTTACTGCATGAAAGTCTTGTAACAATATACCACTTTATGGAGTCTTCTACCTCGGTTATTAAAGGGGAAGCAGTGTTTCTCAACACAGTGATGAATGGATAAACTGCTTTTCCAGTGTTAAGTAGAGGTTGGAAATAAAGGCAGAGATAATTTTTAATTAAAATTGCAAGAGCGAAAAGTACCCTACTCAAAAACACACCCTTCATTATGGTGCATATTTATAGATAATTAACATTAAACTTAGGGAGAGAAGTTAGAATGACTGTTTAAGACTGAGTACTAGAAAAAGCCTCGTGTCAATTACATGTAAACACAGCACTGGAATCTCAAAGCAACAAAAATAACAGAACCTGAGAGTCTCCAGAAAGCAAAGGCGTCCACCCATCAGGCTGGGATTTCCAAGCAGGTGAGGCACTGACCTACCGCCCTCTCCCTCACCATCCCCCCAAAAATCTACTGAAGCTCAGAAGAAAGGAAAAAACCTGCAACCTTTACCAGAACTTACGTGTAAAAACTACAGACACAGGCAGAAAACCTAACAGACCGTAAAGACCTGAGCAGGAACCGTGCAACACCTCAAGTCTGGCCAAGCTGACTCCGAGGAGCTGGCCGGGAGCAGATCTTTAGCTCGTAAAACAGGCTTCACAGGGTAAATCTGTCACATAAACAAGACCATGGGGATGCATCCCAAATATTTCTGAGGAAAATAAACTATTTCCAACCACTTTAAAAGTACTTCTTCAGAGTTTCCAACCATTCTACAGCCACTGGGTCCCTCTTTAGTCACCAAGTGGCTCTGCAGAATCCGGCTGTTTGTGTGCTGGCCTCTGCATGAACCCCAAGGCTGTCCCTCGGCCACTGACTCACCCAGGAGGCCCTCGCCCTCTTCCCCCATAGGCTCGGCATACACCCTCGCTGTGGGGCGCACCCCACCTTGGGTCCCCACAGAACCCTACAGGTGTCTCCATCATATGTCATGAGAGGCGGGACAGTGTGGCCCAAGTTTACCCTCTATCTGAGGAGGTGACCTGGCTTGGGGGTGGGCAAACAATGGTCTGTGGGCCAGTTTTTCTATGGCCAAGAGCTAAGGATTCTTACAGACAGCCATTCCCAATTGACATGAAGACCAACTCTGAACCCCGATTAAGAGAAATTTTATCCCCCTAAAAGAATTTTACTTTGCTCCTTAGTAAACCTGCATTACTAAAAAACTGTATTCTCTTATTTTGAATTTAATTAATAAAGAATTTGTGGAAATTTATTATCTCTCTAATTACCTAAGTACCTATATAATATCCTTGATTTTGCCTCTAGGCCTGCAAAGCCCAAAATATTTACTATCTGTCCAATTACAGAAAAAGTGCGCCAACCGCGGCCTCAAGGATCCACAGGAGTCCAAACCCAGGGGGCACTTGCTACAGAGTGCCAGTCTGGTCCCAGCACCCTGAGGTCTCAATTCGTGGCGGCAAGGGGGCGCTTCATTCTTGGAACCCAAAGATGCTGCCCTGGAGAGGGAAGGGGGCTGCAGACCGCAGGCCGTCCCCATTCAGGCAGCCTCTGCACACTCCGGCCTCCTGTCCCATCTCATATCCCCTGTTCCACTGACGAAGGGCCAGCCTGAGAGGAAGTGACATTTCTGAAAGACAGGAGACAAAAGCAAAGCAAAACAAAACACACCCCAATCTGTGCCCCGAGGGTTGCTCTGCCAAGAAGAGTCAGACACACATTAGGATGGCAGCTCTGTGTCATCACACATCTGACTTTTCAGAAAATAACACAGAATGTTAATGATGGTGTCAGATATTTCCAGAAGCCTTTTGAGAGGCACAGACTCGCACTGTGGTCTGCAGGCTCGGTTTAAAGCCAAGCAATAATGGATCTACCTCCTTCTGGGAATAAAGCCAGGCCTGAAGAATAGCAGGTGTCACTAGGAATTAAGATCAAATAAATATCCGCGCTAAATCACAGCTGTGGAAAATGTGTGCATAAGGACAAACGAGAAGGGCATTTTGGTTTTATCTAAAATAATTGAAGTTCCTCGTAGTATATACACATCGGCAACAGAAGATGCACACAAGGATGGTCATAACACTCTTCAAAACAGCCCCAAACCGGACACACCCAAATGTCTGTTGATAGTAAAATGTAAAAACTGTCATATATTCATACAATACAGTGTTACACAGCAACAGAAAAAAGACTTCACCTACCCAGAACACAAGTGAATGTGACAAAAATGTTAGCAAAAGAATACGTGCAATATAGGCAAAACTAAATTGTTTGTGTTTAGGGATGTATATATTGCTCGCAAGAAGATGGTGTAACAGTTAAAACAGTGGCAACCTCTGAGGGTGATAGGATAGGGCAGTCCTGCAAGGCTCTCTTGGAATACTGGCTGTGGCTAGGTGATGGCTTTATAATGTTAATTATTTAAATGCTATGTATATGTGTGTGCGCACATATATATATAATATGTATATATTTTAATATATGTATATGATATGGTTTGGAGATTTGTCCCCTGCAAATCTCATGTTGAAATTTGATCCCCAGAGTTGGAGGTGGGACCTGGTGTGAGGTGTCTGGGTCATGGGGGAGGATCTCTCATGAATGGCTTGGTGCTGCCCCTGCGGTAATGAGGAAGTTCTATCAGTTCACCAGAGAGCTGGCTGTTTCACAGTGTGCCCTTCAAGGGTCGCATGCCCTCCCTCCTCTTGCTCCCTCTCTCACCATGTGACAGGCCAGCTCCCTTTCCCCCTCCTCCACCATGAGTGAAAGTTCTGTGATGCCCTCACCAGAGCACATGTCAGCTTCATACCTCTTATATAGCCTGCAACTGCGAGCCAAATATACCTCTTTTCTTTATAAATTACCCAGCCTCAAGTATTTCCCTTATAGCAATGCAGACAAATACAATAAATGAGATATACTAATACTTATACTAATATAAGTAAATTTTTTAAAGGAAATAAAACCTGGAGTTTGGGGGAAGAGCCGGAAAATGTAGCCCAAGTGACAGTGAACCCTCAGGGGTAATTTATTATCCTAGCATTTTGGTCATACACAGTAAGTAAAAGGGACCTAGGGATCCTCTAAGTTCCACTGCTAAACCTTCAGAAAGAAGCCCGAGACAAAAGAAAACTGAACCCAGGTCTGCCGGCGCCAGCCTGGGGCTTTTCTCTCATATCAGCTGCTTCCCAGTGATCCTGGGAGGCGGTTTTGGGCAATCTTACTAAACTACTGGATCTAATCTTGCAAATAACTTTTTCTGAGCTCCTAAAGTATGTGACCCTTGAGGGCAGGCAAAGAAACACTTATTTGGCTCCTAAACACTGTTTTCATCTCTGGGATTCTGCTCCCACCCTGGACAGAACCGGGGTGGAGGCACAGTGAGCGCCTCTGCAGAGGAAGGCCAGCGTGGTCACAGGTGCACCCACACCTGCTGGGCCACGTGGCAGGGTGGGGCAAGCCGGCCCATGGGCGTGTGGCACTAAGGATACAATACAAGCAGCTCTGCAGAAGATAAAAAAACAATCATTTTTTAAATTCCATCTTAGTAAGTAGCAAGTACAAGCTTATGTACCAAACCAATTAAGCACACATACATTGTATTATAAAAGCCAGAAAAAAGTAAACTGTTACAAAAGAGAGAGAGGATAGATAAGTTTAGCATCATACACATAAACTGTGTGTGTACACATAAAGATATAGGAAGAAAATCGTCATTGCTGTGTTAGGGAAAGGTGGAGGATGTGTTTGCTTCTCCACTTTTAAACTATCATTAGCATGAGTACATTATTTTTGAAATTTTTTTAACATTAAGGAAAATGAAAATATACCAGTATCCTACACTTTATCTTTTTCTATTCTCCCATCTAGCAGAATATTGAGGATTTGTTTAAATTTGAGCACAAAAATGTGCCAAAGGAACAGATTAAACAGTAAAGAAAAATACTAAAATCTGCCCATTTCTCTACAGCTGTCCCTCTGTATTCATGGAGGCCTGGCTCCAGGACCCCAGTGGACGCCAAAACCCAAGGACGTGCAAGCCCCTGATATAAGACTGCACAGTGTTTGCAATTAACCTGCACAATCCTCCTGTACAGCTTAAATCATCTTTCGATTACTTATAATACCTAATATAAGTAAATGCCATATAAATAGTTGTCGTACTGTACTTTTTAAAATTGGTATTATTTATTGGGTTTTTTTCCTTGAATATTTTCAATCCGAGATTGGTGGAACCCTCAAATAAGAAACCCTCAGATGTGGGGGCCGACTGTATACACAGAGAAAAAAACCGTGGAAGTTGCTCATGGAACCATCACAATGGTTACCTGAGGAGAGAAGGCAGTGACCGTGACCGGAGACTCAGTTTTTCGTATTGTTTGAAATATTTACAACAAGGGTGTATTCACGTGCGACTTGGGTGGTAAAGACAAATAAATGATGAAAGAGAAGACAGCTCTGTGGAATATAAAAAGGAACAGCACAAGAACTCAACCCACTGGGCTGAAGCGCTATCCCCAAAGCACTGTGCGAACAGCCACAGTGGCTGGGTCCAGGGAGCTGAGGACTCACAAAATATGGAAATTATCACAGGTCCCAGACACGTGAGAAACACCCAGAAGGAGGCACCGGGTGTGGGGAGGCCACAGCAGGACCGGCCACCCCAAGGGCAAGTGCTGAAATACGCCTCCCTCCTTTCCCCACAAGTTGTTTCTGCAAAGAAGTTCTCCGCAGTACTTTTAAAAGAGAAAAAAAAATGGGCAAGGACTCAAAATGCCCAGCCTAGGAGAATACTCACGCAGAGCATGTGCACTCATGATTACCTTCCAGACAGCTGTCCACTACGCCTGAAGTGGACGGTGTCACGTGATATGAATGTGGGAAGTGAAAAAAGAACCCATGTAGCTCTAAACACACACACACACACACACACACACACACACACACACACACACTATGTAAAAATGCCATATTAACAAGGAGTTCCTTCACATTCACAAAGTTTAAAGAACCAAGTGCCCAGAGCACCCCCATGAAGCCGGTCCCTTGGAGATGTCGATGGGAAGCCGCTAACATGGGCTTCGCTAGAATTACTGTTTTAGAGAAACGGAAACAGATGACAGTGAACTCAACTCCAACTCTGTCAAAAAGCTTCACATCCTGATTTTTATTTAGGGGAAAGAAAAGCTTCTGGGAAGTCTGAGGGAGTGGGAAAGAGAAGGTCACACTTCGGCAAGAAAGCTGCTGCAGAGCGCAGCAGAAAGGCAGCAGCACAAGTGGCTCTGGGCAGGGGTCACCTGACCCCCTGCTCCAGGGAGAGCCACAGGGGCACAAGAGGGCCCAGCCTGGGGTCCCCGATACCTGTGACACCTACATTTCTGAGCTCTGCCTCCTCAGGCTGACAGAGGAGAGCAGACTCAAGGCAGGAAATGGGCCATCTCAGGAGAAAGGTCACAAACAAAAAAGGGGACATTACACCTTCCGTGCAGAGCCCAGACTGAAGGGCAGCCTGCAGCCCCACCCTGGGCCAGACCCTCAGGCTCTGGTCACAGTCATGCAGGAGGCTGGGCTCCCAGGGTGGGAAGGTGACCTTCAGCTGGAAATGAGGTCAGCCTTCTACATCTTCCCAGTCCCAGAAGACAATGGAATCCTAAGCCAGGCTGATTTCCCCAGGAAACAAGGCTCAAGCCACATGAACTTCACTTTAATAAAATAAACAGGGGAGAGGAGACGTGGGCTAATGGAACTTTCTGTCTGAACCTTGCATGGAGACAGGAGAGCTAGGAGACTAGGACTTTGTTTCCTGCGGCCTGCCTGGAGATGCCATCACCACACCTGTGCTGAGGCTTCTGAACCCATCCTGCTGTCCCCTGGCTATCACATTTGTGTTTTATTTGTTCCTTAAAAAGTACATCTTGTGGCCAGGCATGGTGGCTCACGCCTGTAATCCTAGCACTCTGGGAGGCCGAGGCAGGCAGATCGCTCGAGGTCAGGAGTTCGAAAACAGCCTGAGCAAGAGTGAGACCTGTCTCTACTAAAAATAGAAAGAAATTAATTGGCCAACTAAAATATATAGAAAAAATTAGCCGGGCATGGTGGCGCATGCCTGTAGTCCCAGTTACTCGGGAGGCTGAGGCAGTAGGATTACTTGAGCCCAGGAATTTGAGGTTGCTGTGAGCTAGGCTGATGCCGCAGCACTCTAGTCCGGGTGACAGAGTGAGACTCTGTCTCAAAAAAAAAAAAAAAAGTACATCTTGTAACTGTGACCAGAGGCTTTAAGCAATAGGTGCATTAAGAATGAGAAAAACCAGTCCTGGGTCCCTTTGGAGAGGAGTGCAGTGGTTAAAAATCACAGGTTTGGAGTCAGTCAGATCTGGTTCTAAATCAGGTTCCACTTACTAACCGAATGACCTCAGAAAAATAACTTCACTTCATGACTTCCATTTCTTCATGTATAAGTTAATAATAACAATACATGCCTCAAAGGATAAGATCATCTGTGTAGAGAGTGTCTGGCACTCAATAACTAACACAGATGATTCGCATCCTCTGGTTTTCAGAGGGGCTAGGTCTACACCTTGTCTCCTCTGACCAGCCTCCCTGGCTGAGGGGACCCCACCTGAAAACGAGGCTCCCAGCAGGCCTCCCCTCTCACGCCCTGGCCTCTCCCTAGACCACGGCAGTCCAGCCTGGTCAGGCTCTGTCCCCACAAGCAGCCACACTGTTGAAGTATGGGCAGTGCTGGATGACCCCCCCCCCCAAGGTCCTCCAAAAGCTCCTCAGGAAGGGAACTACTGTGCCACTCAGGTAAGCTCCTCAGCCTGGAAGAGAAACACCTTTAAGTTACAAAAAGACGGCAGCAAGTGTGTAGGTCCAATCGTAAGTACCACAAGGCAATTTACACTCCACAGAGCACTTTAACTTTCACTGTCTTTATTGCAATATTTATAACAGCTTGTTTCCCCAAACTAAAAGTAGAAGAAAATGACTCAAAGAGTTCAAGTGACTTGCCCAAGGTCACTTATTTGGCTTTGAACTCATGAAAGGCTAGGAGAGCTGCAGCAAATTAAGGAGGAGCAGAGGGCAGCTTCTGAACTCTGTGTGTGTGCATATATGTGTGGCGTGTGTGCGTGTGCATGTGTGTGTGCATATGGACAGTGTGTGCCTCTGTATGCATGTGTGTGTGCATAAATATGTTCCTCTGTGTGTATGTATATTTGTCTGTGTGCCTATGTTATGTGTGTGCACATGTCTGTGTGTGCCTTGTATGTATTTGTATGCATGTGTGTATGTGTGCACACCCATGCTTCCCCCACCCCACCCCCCAGCCAGAGGCAGCACAGACAGGCAGCACCCATTCTACACTTGCTGCTGCTTTCTGGGGAAAATCACTGACAGCCACACTTCCTTTAAACCCTTTTCTGCTAGTCCAGGCTAGAGCTAAAGGCACATGGAGCTGCTATTCCACACCAAGAGTACTGTCTGCCCCTTCACCAAGAAAGCTGCTGGGGCCATCTCCTCAGCCCCAGCAGGCCCCAGCCTCCCTGAGGGCAAGGCAAATGGCCCCCAGTACCCTAGCACCTAAAGTCCACCAGGAGCACAGGCAAAGCCCCCCAGACCAGCTCGGGCAACCACCTGCGTGTTTCACAATCTTTCGAGGGCCAGGGGAGTGGATGGGAGTTGGAGCCAGAAGTCATCATTTGTATATGTGCAGGTTACACAATCCTGGGCTATTCCTGGGCTTTTCAAGGGAAAATTAAATCACTGCTATCTTTAGTCTGGCCATTTCTCAATCTTCCAGTCCTCAGTTCCTGTTTCCCACCCAAACCTGGCCCCATTCCCCTATGATAGAATGGGAAGCAGGAGGAGAGAAAACCCCAGAATGGGGAAGGGAGAAGAAAGGCAGGAAGGAACCGTGAGTCTTGCTGAGGCTCTGCACAAAGCCCACCTCTGTCTGCAGCAGAGATCGTTTTCTGAAAAAAGGAGGGTGGCGGTGCAAGTATGGCCTCGTACCTTTAAAGCCCTGGTGATCTGTGCCCCTCTCCTGCATCTCCCACCCACAGCTCCCCACCCCCACATCTGTCATCTCAGGGCAGGAATCTTTTATTTTCCTACAATCTGAACAGTGCAATGACGGGGACGGCCTGGGGTGCACAAGAATGACCTAGGCACCCTTCCTGCCCTGACAACATATTCCATATTGACGTGTCATCCTCACGATGCAGGCTTACTGTGAGAGCCACTGGTACAGAAAAAGATGAGGGGCTTTTGTTCCCACATCTCCACACGTGAATTACTAGATCTCCTGAGCCTCAGTTTTCATATCCCAATAATGGGAGCAATAATATCTACTTGATACAGTGACTGTTCCAGGTTAGTAGAGGACCCTTCCTCTCCCACCTCCCAGTGGATTGCACAGCAAGGCCATCTGAACAGTGCCTGGCTCTGGGAGAGAGGCCAGTCTGCCTGGGGGCTTGTTTTTTAAGTGGGGTTCCCTCAGCCACAGTGGCTCCTGGGTACGGGAGAAGAGAGTAGTCGGCCACCCACTCCTGATTTTAGAACTGGGTTCTACACTCCACTCCATTTAAACCTAGGACTGTGCAGGACCCTCCAGGGCCCAGGGTGCAAGGGAGCCAAGAAGAAGGTGCGAGGAAGTTTACCATCAGCTCCCAGGGTCTGGCCCCGAACGCACAGGGCTACTTTACCTGTTGGCCTCAGAAGCATTTATCTGAGGAAAGACCTCTGTGCTGGAACACACACAAAAGGCTGAGTTCTGCTGCCCCAGACAGAATGGGGTCCCCAAGCTGGAGCTACACTCCCGACGGTGGCCCAGCCATAGCGCAGGGGCCTGGGTTTCAGAAGGAGCAAGGTGGGGACAGAGGCAAGGGACCACCAGGAGGTGTGGAAGGTCCTGTGTATTTTTTTTCCTTACGTTTTTTGGCTGAAAATAACTGTGTCCTCAGGAGTACAGGATGACAAGCTGAGGCGTGGCCCAGAAGAGAGATGCAGGCCAGGCAGGACAGGAGCCTGGAAAGAGGGGTGGGCCGGCCTGGGACAGCAGGGCACACAGACAAGGCAGCAGGCACAAGGCCAAGAGTGAAGGCAGAAGCAAAGAAAGGCAGGGCCCCTGTCACTGCGGGACAGGGTAGGAGGGGACGGGAAGTGCAGCAGAAGGCAGGACGGCTCTTGGCTGGGCTGCTGAGGTCCAGCAAGTACTGTTTATTTTCAGCATTGAGGGATGAATGCTTCTCCCCAAGGAACGGCTTCAGCCCATTAGTTTTACTTTCTTTGTCTGTTTTCCATCCAAAGAAAAGAAAATTCAAAACCCCAGCTAACAGAACGAGAGGGAAGCAAGGGAAAGGGCTCCCTGGGCCACAGCAAGCAAGGGAGGAGGCTGAACCTCCCACCATCAAGCTGGACCACGGCCGGAACAATTCCCTTTCCTGCTAAGGGGACATTCAGGCAGACATCGTGGAGAGAAGCCAGAGGGCGGGCCCAGCATCCTATCCATGCCCCCCCAGGACACAGTGCCCACTGATGCATGCTGCAGTCCCCAGAGAGTGCTCCCCAGGGCCATCACTCAGGGGCACGAGAACCCCAGGCCATAACCAATCGGCACAATGAACATGGAACTACATACTCCAAAATGCCCAGTCCCAAGGACAAAGACTTCATTTAATGCCTCTCTGTATGCAGTCTGAGGAGTGAAGGGGAGAGGGAGAGGGGGGGAGAGAGAGAAAGATGTAAGGTATAAACTATAAAATGAAGACAATCTATGTTTCTCAGACCAGAATGCTTTCTGCTTTGAAGCCAATATATACAAAGTATTTACTACTATTCCTCAAGAAACCTCAGAAAGCTGCAATAACCTACAAGAAAGTCAGCTTACAAGGGTTCTGCAAGTTCCAGCCACATGAACCAGGCATCGGGGAAGGTTTACTCTGGTATAGTATTGAAACCAACAGATAGTGCACAATGAGAAGATGAGTGTGGCAGCAGGGAAAAGAAACACCATATGGACTGTCACCTACTGACACTGTGGCCTTAGATAAGTCATCTCTCCTCTGAGGTTCCAGATATAAAATTCTAGGAAAGTGCCATCTTTAAAACAGTCTGCACTTTAGTTACCTTTCCAAGGAACAAATATTACAATTACACTCAAATATATGTAAGTATATATTATATATATAGATTAATTTTTCAGAGGAAACTAGGACTCCTTCCCTAAAATCTCAAAAAAAAAAAAGTCAATTGATAAATATGAATACTGTGAACATGGGACTATAACCCTATTTCAACTGTAAAAACAAACAGTTGGTCATGGCAGAAAATAATTTTTAACTAAGAATTCCACTGTATTTCTCTGGCTTGGATTTCTCAAAATAGATGGGAAGAAATGAAAAGCGTATGTCCGTACGACTTATTCAAAAGTCAGGGTACACGCACGACAACACCAGCAGTGGTGGACGAACAGCAGTAACAACAGCCGTCCATCTGCACAGTGCTTTCAATACAAAGCTCATGATCCTCCAATGTGGGCAGCGGGTAACACAGGCAGTGTCATAACAATGCAGACATCAAGGTTCAGAAAGGCTACGTAGTTTTTCTAAGGCCACAGAGATATTGATAAACCAAGATGCCACCTTTGTATTTTCCTTTTCTGCTCAAAAATTACTTTCATATTCTCCTAGCCTGTTGTTCTTTCTGACATCATATGCTGTTTCCTTAGTTTGTTCAAAGTAAACTACTGTTAAAAAGTCAAGAAACAACAAACCAAGAAAATAAAGCTATTTTAATCTTGGGCGAAAGTTTTAAACACCTGTGGTTGTTCCATAATGCTGATTAGGCAGGTTCCCACCACTGAGGTTACTAGGACACAGTCCTTGCTTTCAAACACTTGAAATTTCCTGAGGCAGCTGAGACTTCTCAGGAGCGGAACCCTAGAGAACAAAGACAGACTACGGGCTCCTTTGGCACCGGGACCACGTCTTCTCATCAGAGTCTCCAGCACCGGCTCAGAGCCTGACATGTGTAAATGCTCCTTAAATGTGGAGGGAATGAAAGTGTGCAATGCTGCTCCTTAGTTTATACCAAAGGCCCTGTGACAGGCTCTGTTAGGGAAAGATATCCTGTAGCAGGTAACAATCATATCCTGAAGAAAGTGATAAGTTGCTAGCAGGGCAGGAGGTGCTCCAGGCAGGGAGGTCAATGAGGCAGAGTGGGCCCCACCCAGCACTTGGCTGTCTGCATGGAAGAATCGGGATAGACAGGAGCAAGGACTGAGAATGGACAGGACAAACAGCGAAGGGACAGTCATATGCTTCCTTCACTTGGTCAGTGCTCTTCTTAAACCCAACTTCTCTGTGTGCAATGGATTAAAAAGGTCTCTTACGAGAATAAATTGTTCAAATGTATAACATCCCATCCCCAAAACTGAATCAGTGGGAACATCGAGGCTGTTTTCATTCATTTGAAATTTGCAGTTGGATGTTGTGTCCTGTACTTTCATTTCAATGACAGAGACAATTCTGATTTGCACGTATAAATAGAAGCAGATGGCCACATATTCTTTTTTAAATTTAAAATTCAAAAGCTTTGAATTTTGTTCCAACTCTCTACCACTAACATCATCTAATATCTCCTTGTAGTCCTCATCTCAAATATGTTAGACAAGAAGCATCCGAAACTTACAGTAACTAACTGTAAGCCCATGCATGGACAATATGGTCACAGCATAACATGTTAAACATTAATTTCTTTGCGTACAGTCAATTGTGCTACTTGCCTGACATTTAACTGAAGGCAGCACATGCACATACACACTCACGCTAAACACTGACTTTTAACATCTTGGCGCCCACCAATGTGCTAATTTTTTTGTCTTCATCACCCCAGAGCCAGGCTTGGCACTCAATAAATATTCATTAAATGAATTAATTGGGCTGTCAGGATAACTTGCTCTTTATTTTTTCTTCCTTTCTTTTTTTTTTGCAGGAGACCCTAGAACAGCTTTTCTCCTGCCCTCTCTGTGAATATTTCTGAACCTGGAAACGCGTCACTGATTAGGAAGATCACAGTGATGCACTGGTCATTCTGTGAATTCAGTTCTATACATGTCAACCTGAATGGCTTATCAGAGTGGGCATTAAAAACAGCCTAACTTTAGAACTATGTCACCAGAACAACTACAGAGTATAACCTTCTTATAAACTCCAGTCCCTAAGTCCCTCAGCATCTAATGTACTACTTAATAGGCACACAAATCAATCAGATGACTTTGTACCCCAGCCCGATGCTTATCAAGAGTGCAAAATGTTTGGGCAATATCACCTTGATGCTATGGGATTCAGACATTAGAGTGCAAATCTTATTTGAAAAAATTTTTTAACAATTATTGGAAATACCAAAGATAAAACCAGTATAGAATTTAGGCAGAAACCCAGAAGAGCCTCTGGGGAACCAATGCCCCCGTCCCCCATCAATTCTATCCTAATTCCTTCCATAATCTCACCAATTCCTTTCACCTCTGTAAAGTTAGTAGGGAGTTTGAACTCCATAATCTCTAAGGACACTATCTACCAAATCCATGGCTATGAACACACAGAACCAGAATGCTACTTCTTTAAGCTCCATTATTCATTTACATCAAATTGATCATTCCACAATAATAAGATGATCTATGAGGCCATCTCTTTAAAATTCTATAGGAGAATGTTTTTAAAGTAAACTGCAGGAATCTTTATATTTTTTTCTATGAGAATGATTTATCCCAGCTCCCAGGAATACCTACAGTATTATTCCACAGAGTACATATTTCAGAATCTTGTTTCAGATTATTGTTAATTAAATGTTCACTTTCTCTTTAACAGCCCTTTCCAGTGAGAGGCATTCAACATGCATTAAAATCTCTACTCTCATGATGCATTTCATGATCTAAAAACAATTTACATGTTATAAGTATAAACATACAGATCAAAGAAGATATATAATGGCCAAATAAGCACATGAAAAGATGCTGAACATCATTAGTTACCAGGGTAACGAAAATTAAACCACAATGAAATCCCATTACACACTCACTAAAGTGGCTGGTAACACCAACAGCTGAGGATGCGAAGGAACCAGAGCTCTCATACACTGTCAGTGGAAATGAAAAATGATACATTTTAGAAAACAGTATGGCAGCATCTTATAAAGTTAAGTATATACTTAACATACAGCCCAGCAATTCTACTCCTAGGTATTTATCTAAGTCAAAAAATAAAACAATATGTCTACACAAATACCTGTAGTCAAATGTTCATAGCAGCTTTATTTATAACAGCCCCAAACTGAAAAAACCCAAATGCCCCTGGTGAACTGACAAATTATGGTACAGTAGTCCCCCTTATCCACAGAAGATATATTCCAAGATCCCCAGTGGATGCCTGAAACTGCAGATAGCACCAAACCCTATACGTATTATGTTTCTTCCTACACATATATACCTATGATAGTTTAATTTATAAATTAGGCACAGTTGGAGATTAACAATAAAAATAATTATAACAATACACTATAATAAAAGTTATGTGAATGTGGC
>VBSM01002608.1:169228215-169245850 GCA_008086735.1 Cheirogaleus medius
AAAAAAAAAAAAAAAAAAAATGCTGCTGCTGCTATTAATACTTAAATGGGTTTGTTTTGTACCACTGAGATGGGTCAAAATGGTTGGCATAAACAGTACTTAGTTAATGTTAGCAGAAATGGAATTCACTTCTCTCACCTTCCCAGAAGCAGGACCTAAATTTCCTCCTATGTAAAACAAAGGAAATGGTACCTACACATATGGGTTATGATAAGAAATAATAAGCTCTTGTTAGACCAGTGTCTGGCATATAACAAAGACCACAGAAAGGTTTGTTATTAGTATCTCCCCTCACCCCCAAACACGTGATGTCACTCTACCCAAAATATAATAAAAGAATAAAAAAGTCAACATTTACAATTAAATAGATCAGACCACACAGGAGAGACTAGAGTAGCTGCTGTCAATAACCAAATGTACTACATCCTTATGAAGTGTAGAACAGCTAATCCTCAAATCCCAACATAATGACACAAAATCTGTGCTTATCCTACACATAAGGCTTCCATACCAAAGAGTAGTCACAGTGTTAAAAATGTAATTCACCACACTAACAAGCTAAAAAAGGAAAACCATATGGTCATCTCAGTCGGTGCAGAACAAGCATGTGATGAAATTAAACACCCATTCATGACAAAAATCCAGCAAAGTAGAAACAGAAGGAAACCTGCTACAGGGCAGCCACAAAGCCCCTGCAGCTAACACTGTGCTCCTCTGAACAGTGAGGGGCTTAGCGGAATGAGGCCAGGGGTCCACTCTCCCTCCGCTCCTCACACTGCACAGGAGGCCTAGGGAATGCAAGACAGCAAGAGAAAACAGGCAAACAGACTGGGAAGAAAGAAGGCAAACTTGGCGTTCGCAGAAGACATGATCATCTACGTAGAAAACGCTAAGCAATCTACAAAAAAGCCCAGAACCACCAATAAGTCAGGTTAGCAGGAAGGAACTTTTGGGGGTGATGGAAGTGTTTTATATTGTGACTGTGGTGGTGATTATGTGCCTGTACATTTGTGACAGTTCATCGAAGTGTACTCTTATAGGGAATTGTACTGCATGTAAATTACACCATAATGGCTGGATTAGAGTTAGTGTGAGAAGGAAAAGTAAATTTTTAAAAATATTACCCTCTGGCAGGGCGTGGTGGCTCATGCCTGTAATCCTAGCACTCTGGGAGGCCGAGGCAGGTGGATAGCTCAAGGTCAGGAGTTTGAAACCAGCCTGACCAAGAGCGAGACCCCATCTCTACTAAAAATAGAAAGAAATTAATTGGCCAACTAAAAATATATAGAAAAAATTAGCCGGGTGTGGTGGCGCATGCCTGTAGTCCCAGCTACCTGGGAGGCTGAGACAGAATGATTGCTTGGGCCCAGGAGGTTGAGGTTGCTGTAAGCTAGGCTGACGCCACGGCACTCACTCTAGCCTGGGCAACAAAGTAAGACTCTGTCTATAAATAAATAAATAAATAAATAAAAATAAATAAATAAATAAATAACACCATAATAAAACTGACCAAAAAAGGAAACACCTTACACTCACCTTACACCTCAACTTACAGGCTGCTGCCATGCTGCCTCTCCTGCCCACACAAACACAGCACTGCTGGGACCTGAAATAAGTCCAGAGGCTGTTATTTCCCCACCTCAAGGGAGATGTGTGCATCAGCAAATGTCCTTGAGAAAGACATTTTAAGTAATGCAAGGGATGAAACAGCTTCCACAGGAGGCTGGATGAAAGGGATCAGGATTCCGCACAGGCTGGTAAGACAACTCTTTACAAAGTAAATGTGGCTACAGCCCAGGAACACGATAGACAAATAAAGGACACTTGTTTAACAAGATCCTAGAGTGTTGTCAAATATCAAGGGGTTCCCCTAAGTCTAGGCCTCTTGTGTTACAGATGAGGAAACTGAGGCTCCAGAAAGAGGAAGTGATTTGTTCAAGGTAACATAAAGTTTCTAACAAAGACCAGAAGGAGATAAGTTTTTAAAAAACAGAATATAAGGAAACACTATGTAATCTGAATTTGTAATTTCTGTGCATAATCAATAAACTAACCCATGTGAAAGATCACTAAGTCGCCTGTCCGGTAACTACTAGTATGTGCTGAACCCTGGATTCAAGCCCCAGCAGTGGGGAGGCCAGAGCTGTGGCCCCTCCCACACACTGACCACAGTCAGCACATACAGGACTCACCTGCCCACAGAACCACACTCTGGACCCACAAATCAGACACAGAACACCCCCCACCTTTAACATCTTCACCTTACCCATCGCAGAATCAACCTAATCTTTCCAAAGGTATTTAAAATCCACAAGGTAAAGGAGAAATGTCCTAATCCAGCCTCAAGAGTTGAGGCTCTGTTAAAACTTTTCCATTTTCACTTAGTTTTTAAAAAGCAAAAGTCGGAAAGCAACATTAACCATCAAAGCAGCATGTACAAAACAGGGATTTTCCCCCTTTTGTTTGTTTAAAGCTTCTACCCACTTAAGCCAGAAACAGGTGTTTTCCTGGATTCTCACCCCTTTCTCAGCCCCCACAGCCAAGAGCCCACGTGCCCCTCTTGCCTGTTTCCGGCCGTTCCTCCACCCCTCCCCTCGACCCTGGCCCCCACTCAGACCTCTCCAAACCGACCACCTTCACTAGCCTCTGCCTGGTCCCGCTGCCTGCCTCCCACCCTAGCCTAGGAGGAATCGTTCTGACACTCAGATCCTGCCCTGTCCCATTTACCTGAAAGCCCTCCATTGCTCCCACCAAAACAATAAAGTCTAAGCTCTTCAGCTTAAGGCAGAAGAAGTCAACATACCTTCAGAAGAAAACAAATACCTTTTCTCCGACAGAGGAAAGGAGAAAGAAAAGCAAGGAAAAAAGGATTTTAACTATGCAGAGAATAAATGGTAATTCCAAATTTTAAAGGCAAGGTGTTTGGAGAAAAAAAAGTAAATGCATTGTGTCTCTCTCATACACAAACAACCAACCACCTACACATACATACAAACTATAATGGGGGTAATAGTTGCTTTTAATTTTTTAAAATTCTATCAATCTTTAATTTCCCTTTAGATCTCCAGCAAAAAGTCCTTTTACTTTATAGACATTGAATTAAGAATTTCTATACAGATACAGATACTTATTGTCAAAGTAAATTAAGTTCAAGCTCTTTATATGAGTACTAATAAATTTTAATTTTATTAATCTTCGTAACATAAAAGATATCAAAATATACCCCCAAAAAGACTTTATTTGGCATTCTGCACAGCACAAGGTTAAAGGGCAGGAAAAAATAATATAGGCAAAGATAAGACTATGTCAGGTATCTAAGAGGATCAGCATTTTAATCCAACCCTTTGACAATCTCAATGGACTTAATATATCCCAGTGCCTAAAATCACGATTTTTACTTCACGGCACTTGATTACCTATAAGCTTCGGCTTATGAAGATTTCCAAATCATCTTCATCCTAACCAACTTAAAAAGAGATTCAGGCCCACCAAGACCCTCCCTTTTTACCAAGGTAACTGGGGCCCAAGAGCAGTTATGGTGCAGAGGACACCCCTCGTCCCTCCCCTACCTGCCCTCCAAACCTCTCATCGCTCGACAACCTTCTAGCCCAGGGTTTCTCAACCTCAGGACTAGGGACACTTGGGGCAAGATCACGTGGCGGGGGCGGCCCTGTGCACTGTAATGTTTAGAAGCATCCCCAGCCCCCACCCGCTACATGCAGGAGCACCCCTCGCCCCCAGTTGCGATGACTAAACACGTCTCCTGACCTTGTCAGAAGTCCCCTGGGAGGCACAACTGCCCAGGTAGAGCAGCTCTGCTCTAGCCTAATCCCACTGCCCTGCCCTTCACAGGAAGGCATCACCAGTCATCCTCCGACTGGTTATCCTCTGACCGAATTCTTCAGCCTCCACCCCAGGGCACCCCCAGCGTTCACAGTGGCTGACGCAGCTCTCACTCTGTCCCCCACCAAGGCTGCCGGCCACTCCTACCCAGTCCTACTGCCCATCTGAAGCCCCACTGGCCTCCCCACGACTCTCCCTGCTGCATTTACAATTCTCCCTCCTCCACGTCTCTATTATTTTGCCCCTTTCACTCCCTAATGCATGGAGCTTTCCCGTCAGCCTGCCAAGAGGCCTCGGGCCATACAAAAGAGAACCACTGCAGGATGATTTAAACATCCGGCCTCTGCGAGAATGAGCAACATCCTAACTCCAAGAGTGAAAGAACAGAGCCATGGGTAAAATCAGAGCCACCCAAAGGAAAAGGCTGACTTTCCACATTCCAGCACACATCTGCCCTGAGAGGCAAAGCCTCCTTGGCTACCTCTTATAAAGGCAGCTCTAAAAGCAACTCTGTCCAGGGACACCTGGCACCAGCTCCATCACTGCCCCACTGGTATATAGGAAGACTGGCCAACTGTTTGGTTCAAAAGGTCATCTAACTCAGTCAGGTTCAAAACTACAGGCTCCGTCTCTAATTTGATCAATTCCATCATTAGCTACTCTGTAGCCACACACAGATCCCTGCTTAGAACACAAAAGGAAAAATTCCAGTTGGCATGTCAGGTGAAAGCAGAGAAACACTGAATCTGGAGAAATTCAGCCCATTTCTGGAGAGCAGAGAGAAGAGCCACCTCCCAGTTGCACCATGTGGCATTAGGAGTAAACGCCACACCATTCTCAAATTCCTCTCTCAACACTTCCCCAAACAGGATGTGTTCAATCAGTGAGTCATGAAAAATAGGGTATTTCTAGAAATCTACTGGAAGGAAGGTGTGGGAGAACATTTCTAAAGAGAGAAAACAAAAAGACAACATGCAAAGCTAATCAAGCATTTGCAAGGCCAGAAGTGGGCTCCTGGTCCCAGAGCAGCTGGCCTCCCTCACTCTGTAGTAGAACTAACTGGACCCTCCAGCAAATCCATCTTCTTGCACCTTGGCTCTACCTACTTAGTCAGACCTGGGCTTTTTAACTGATCAGAGAGAGCCCAGCTTCTGAATCTACACAATGGGGACAGTGCTTATTTCCAAGATGGTGGTCAAGTCCCGGATGTCTGATTCGTCCCCTCCCATGTCCCTCAAGATGATGACAGCTTCCGAGGTGACTTCTCCCTGCTTCTGAACTCCCCACCATCATCAGGGCCTCCAGAAGGCCACCTGCTGCTGTCACCTTGTGCTGGTACTACCTGTGTGCAATGGCATCTCCCTCCTAGCTCCAGCCCTCACTGTGCCACAGGCTCTGGCCAAATGTTCTTCACGGTTTTCTCACTGCATTCCCAATCCTATCCCTAGGCAGTCTGGTTATTAGTGTTTCCCATTTTACGAATGAGGAAGTGCAAGCTTAGAAAGCAAAGAGGCAGCACAGATAGTGTCTTGACAAAAAGTGTGAACTCAAGAGCATCTGGGGATGAAATTCCAGCTTTGCCACTTCCTTGCTCACTGATCTCAGGAAAGGTGCTTCTTCTCTGTGTCCCACTCCTCTCTTCTTTACATATGAGGATAATAAGACCTACCCTTATAAGATCCTTAATCCTATAAGGAGTAAATATACTTAACATTTGTTAAGCACTTAGTGCCTGGCACACAGTAAGTGCAATATACACATTTGTTAAATAAAAATAAGCAAATGAGCATATTTGCCCATGGCCACAAAGCTATCAACCAGTGAAACCAATACTTGAGACCAGATCCAGCTGGCTCCAAAGCTACAATCATGTACAGGTTGAGGTACAACATGAGCTCCTCAAGGGAACAGGCCATTTCTATCCATCCACCGTTCCTACAAATCATATCAGTCCCAGGCCACCATACACGCTTTACAAGTGTTAGTAACAAAGTGAAATCTGAACAATTTATAAAACGCTGTCTTGGCAAAGAGATTATAAATAGAACTACCAGGGACTACAAAGAAAAAAGCACAAAAACCATGAAAGCCTCTCATCAAGGTAACCCTCTAATCTGGATCTTCATTCTGAGGATGTTTATGTTTTGGAGACCTCAGCACGACCGTGGCTTCTCAATTTCTTCACTATCTGATAGACTCTTCAAAGTCCCAACATAATACTAGCCTTCATTATAACTGTCACACAGACATCGATAACTATCACCAAAGCAACCTGCCAGGGTCAACCTCCCAGCACTCTGGGACAATAATTAGATGAATCAAACGGTTTCAAAGCTGTATCTCTGGATCTCTCAAACGTGGAACTACTTTGGTCCCCATAAAAGAAATAACACAGACTGGTAGCATTCTCCATTCCTAAAAGGCAGTAATTTGGAAATATAAAGAGAATCCTTCCTGAATCAAGAACCAGAGAAAAAAGAAAAAAGAAAAAAAAAAAAAGAGAGAGAGAGAGAGAGAGAGAGAGGAATCCCAAGAGCCCTGGTGGCGATGGATACAGAACAAAACTGCAGCCGGGAACGTGCCTAACCTGGAGTTCCTTCCCCCCAGGGGCAAGGCAACCCCTTCCGCACAATGGCACATTCAAACATGTTCTGACTTTTTAAGGGACCTACACTCACTAGTTCAACTTCCAAACTCTTCCCCTCTAAGAATCAAGTCCCTGTGGCCAGAAAAACAAGATTTCAATGAACCAATAACACCACAGCTCCTAGGAACACCATGTCTCACTCCTGTAATCTAAGCCAGTGAGTTTTATTCATTTGACAAACACATTTAAAAGCATGTATGAAGTGACAGGCATGACTCTGGGTGGGGGAGATGCAACATTAAATAAGAGTCAAAAATCCTGCCTCCACCCAGCTTATGATCATCAAGCTTATGATCTAACAGGGAGAAGGAGAGAGTGAAAATAAATAAAAAATGTAACAAGTTACTTGCTATGCGAGGAGGTGCTGAGTGCTGGAGAGGACAGCAGGCCAGGGAGCTGTGGCCAGTAGCAGGAGCCGTCACCTGCACAGTGATGAGCATAGGCCTGTTGGGAAGGTGACATGTGGAGGAGGCAAGGGAGAGGGCCATGCAGGAGATCCAGGAGGAAAAGAAGATGGTTCTGGACAGAAGGAACAGCCCACGCAAAGCTCAGAAGGAGAAACCCCATACTGTGTGCAGAGCAGAGCAAGGCAGGGAGTTTAGACCACGGGAGCTGGTGGAAGACTCCTCATCCAGAGGACTCCGGCTTCCACTCTGGGAAAAATGAGGGTCGAGTGGACAGACAGTAGCAAGTTAACCCCTTCAACGAATGTTCTCTAAGCACAGGGGTCAAGCAAGTCAGACCAGGTCTCTTTGCTCCCAAGATCACAAGCTGGCGAAGAGAAACAGGTGAACAGCTGATCGGAGTACAACACGGGGCTGTGAAAGGGGTATTGGGGGTGCAAAGCCACAGGGGAGCCTCTAATGCAGCCTCCAAGAAAGGGGTGCTGGGCTGAACCCACAAGACAGGCAGGGAGGGCCAGAAGAGCAGTCGACTCTACAAGCAGAGGGAAAGGGCATGGGGACCTGGGCTGGATACCCAATTGCCAAGCAGGCAGGCAGGCCCACTGCTTTGGGGAAGTCTGAGCAAGAACAGAGCCTGTGATGGGAAAAGCAGCGACAAGAGCAGGATAGAGCTGTGGTGGCACCCAGGTGTCTAAGCAGGTATTAGGCAGAGCCTGGCCTCAAGGCAGCAGCAGGCGTGTGACACAAACAACAATCACTTAGCGACCACTCAGCAGCATCTCACTATGCGGGAAGAGGCACCATGTCATGATGCAAACCCAAGTCTGTCAAAGCTCAGGCTGTTACCAACACACCAGATACTTACTAAAACTGGGCTCGGAGTTAGAAGTGACTTGAGTAAGCCCTAGCCCAAGTCCCTCCTGGGGTCAGAGGACAGCTCGGGTGGGGAGCGGAAGAGGGCAGAGCCTGAAAACCAAGTGAGGAGTCAAGGGAAACTATCACCTACCCCTGGAGGTGACATGGTCCTGGCTATGGGAGCAGAGGGAAGGATTCACACCAGCAAACCCTTCCAGCAGACAGAAATGCCAACCACTGCCTCACCACCCCCATCCATCCCACTGGCAGGAAGAGGAAATTCCTCTTGCCCAGACTGGCGTATGAAGAAAAAGGAAGGAAATGGCTAGGGAAAGTGACCAACACAGAACCGCAAACCAGCCAGCCTGCGTGGCATCTCCCCTCCAGGAAACAGGCAAGGGTTTGTGCTGCCAGGAGACAAGAAGCTAGCCTATCCACCGGCATGGAACAAGCCACACCACTCCCAGGTTACACAGAACCCCTTGGCCATGCTCGAGCACTTACTGCTGCTGAAAACATCGCTGCTCTCTAACACCACTATTCTCATCAAATCCAGTCTGCTTGAAAGGGCTTCTCCAATGACTAAAAAATGCAGGCATTTTCCTAGCAACCTTCCCTTAAGAGGGAAAAACTTCCCTGCTTTGCACGTATCTGCCCTCACTCCGGCTGTGATAGAAAACAAGGGCCATCCTCCTCGCCAAGCAGCTCTGGAGATGAAGCACCATACCCAGCATCCTGGTTCTAGGCAGAACCTAGGTCCACGTGTGGACACGGCTCTCTTTCCCTCCACCATCTCTCCGGCAAGAGGCTGAGTCTAACTGGGAACGCAGCTTGCAATCTAGTTGCAGGACTGCCCACTGGGGAATCAGTCCCAGTATGGTTGCTTCCTGCAAGTTCCAGACACTTTCCAGGGTCTGGGCTCTCAGCCCCTGGTTGCCACTGGGGTGGGGGCTGCACTGCTCAGTGGCAGTTTGCAGTGACAGCTGGACCACCCGCATCCCCGTCACTGGTCCTCTGGGTCCCCAGCCAGACACTGAGCAAACGAGCCCTGTTCACTACTGAAGGTTATGACTGACTTGCTGTTGCCAATAGCAACTGCCTCTGTATCTTGCCACATTTATCAAACCACATGGTAATCATTTGTTTATGTATCTGTTTACTGCCAAAGTGTGAGCTCCTAGAAATCCAGGACTCTCTCTCTATTCACGTCAGCGAACATCCCAGTGCCTGAACAGAATAGGCAGATCTTCCATGAAGGATGCAAAAGCAGTAAAAATAATCATCTCTTCTTGCAGGAATCACAAAGCTATTTTCAATCAACACCTTCCTAACCTCTTGGAGCAAGGCCAGGACCCCTCCCCACTCCACACACTCACTTCTACCCTACCTCAGACTGACAACAGCCAGAGCCACAGAAATCAGCAATCATGCCAGGCCCAACACCCCTCTGATCTATGGGGAACACGGGTGCAGGGAGCACACACCTCCAGGGCTCTGTACCTCCTTAGTGTTCTCTAAGCAGCCTGTCTCCCCCTCAGGCTCAGGCTCAGGCACACTCCCCCCACATCCCCCATTACAGCACTCTCACTGGTCTCCTCGTGCTATCAATTACTCCGTCATTTACTCAACAAACACCCTCCAGTCGTCTGTGTGCCAGGCCCTGTGCCCAGCAGCTGCCTAATGCCCACGCATCCTTCCAGGTCCAGCCGAGGTTCAGGCCTCTATAGGAAACCAGCCAGTTCCATGCTGGCCACACTGGCCCACCCTCCCACTGGGCCTCTTCCATCAGGCCAGCAGCTCACCAAGGAAGGTGGCCGCCTCTCCTATCTCCCCTGCCACACTCCCATACAATGCCCAGTTCAGTAAGGAGCTGGACACACACCACTCAGGTTGGTTCATCAACAGACAGAGAAACCCTCCGTCCAAGAGCGAGGGAGTTCACAAGGTGAAGGCAACAGAGATGGGACCAACGCTCACCACTGTGGGTGCCACACACAAAATGAAGCCCAGCAGCCAACGTTCCCAGAGCAACTACAAAGCCCACATGGAAGCGGCACAAACTGAGTGGGGTCCCCTCCAGCCCATGCCAATTGCCCTGCAACCCACTCTGCAGGCACACCCATCTGTCTTTGAATTTGCTTGGCTTCTCTGTCCCTGAACTTAAATGTGGTGAAGGTGGGGGCGGGGGCCAGGGGGGATGCAATTTTGAACATAATTTTCCACCAAAGTGCTGCCTTCCTTGTCTCAACACCCCCAGATCTGTACTAAAACTCCTCCTCTCTGCCGAGTCATGTCTCTATCCTGATGGTCCATGTTCCACCCCCAGCCCAGGGGATTCCATATCCTAAGATGACAAGAAGGGCGCCAGGCAGCACTGACTCCAGGACACACCTAGTCTTCCACCTCTGGGCTGTAGCCCCATGAGGGGCTTTTGGAACTGCTGGAAATGTCACAGAAATTTGGCAGGAAATAGAACTATAAATGCACTTCACTTTGTGATGATAAAACTAAAATTTCAGTTATATGGCAATATGTAGGAACAGTGCCATTCATAATTTCTTTGTCAACTGTGCAGCATAAATTTACATATATTAGGTATCAACAGAAATAATTTGCATTTGGGTGTGCCAGTTCACAGACACATTCTGTTGTCCCTTCAGATTCTGAGAAATCCAATGTTCCAGTGGCACCATCATTTATTGCCTATTTGACAGCCAGATGGAAAGAGATCATCCATTTGGATATCACACATAAACTCTGCTCAGTAGGAAGGGTAACATTTACTCTGTCAAGCATAATGAAAATACATCATGTATCAGCCACAAATGGGTTCACACCTCCTGGAGTCACCCAGTCACCTTTTCCCAAAGAAAGGGATCAAAGATCAAATATCAAAACATAGCAACAGAAAGGAATGAGGAAAAAATAGGGATTATGATTACAGACTCAAAGACTGGGTACCACTTATCATCTAAAATCCTTTTCTCAAGGATAAAACCAAGTGAGTGGGCAGGATATAAAAAAAGAAATATACACTGTAACTAGAATACTCACTATGACAGATGACATAAACATATTTTTAACACTGAAGGAAGATATGATTCTCTCAAAAGGATGATTCATTCCAATGATAAATAATTCAAGATTATAACTTCTCCAAGGTTATATGGCCAAAGAGCACATCCTTATCAAACACACGCCATGAATTATGCCTTATGCTAAAATTTAGAAATTCTTAAAAGCTTCTATTAAAAGATTCACCTCCATAGCATTTAAATTATAATTATACACACATTCATAATGTTATCTGGACTCTACTCTCCAATCTTGCTGCTATTATCTGGTTATTATGAATAAGCAGTACCTTTTCCCAGAACAGCTAATACCACTAGTATTAATAGTAACCCAGTACTATTAATGCTCTTCTGATGTAACATGCAAATATTTCTAAATAAGCTGTCCTCTCTAGCCATTTCTAAAGACAGTAACACATAACAAACAATGCACATACAACCCTTGAAATCCCTTTTTAAATAAAGAGACTAGACAAAGATGTTTCTAAGCATATAGAATCTGTGTACATGCACACGTACTCAGAAATACCGTACCATATATTTTTTTAAAACTCAAAATAATTATTATTGAGCACCTCCCAGATACTCAGCTGGTTCTGGGTAACAGAAAGATCATTCATTGGATAAGAGCTATAAGATCCTGTTTTAAAGTCTTGGGCTGCCATCTCCTAAATATCTTATTTTATGAAGCCATTAAAGTTCTGATAGGCTATTTCCTCCACTATAAAATGTGCTCAAGGCCTGTCCTACCCAGACAGTGTTTTGAAAATAGCCAAGTGTAAATAAGAATAAAAGCTTATTATTTTAAAAATTAAAAATTGCTCCTGCTCTCAGGAGATCACAGTGGTTTCAGGAAACAAGGACACAAACACAGGAAACAGGTCCCCTGTGCGAAAAGTGCACTTGTTTTATAGAGACTCATCGTTGAGCAACGCTTAGGGGACAGCACAAGACTCAAATGTATCAGGCACAGCCCCAAGTCCCTCCCTTCACAGAGCAGGTCCCGTATGATTAGGGGCTGCTGCAGCTGAGGCCAAGGCCCTAAAAGTATAGAAAATGGAGATAATGGAGGCTGCCTATGAGAAATGAAAACTTCCCAGGCACAGCAGCCGCGCTTGACGTTAAGACGAGCAGGATTACAGATCCACTGGAGGGGAGGGCATCCTCTGCCATCCAATGGCCCCTGGCACAAACCACCCCCTCACCATGTGCAGAAGGGACACCTAGACTGGGTCTGGGCACCGCTTCCCGAACCCTTCTGGCTGGCTGACACCTCTGGCTCCAGTGACAACCATCTGTCCCAGCCCTATGGTGCATATCCCAGCTCCATCACGCATGCCTCCAGGTATGCAGGAATCCCCTCCAGCAGGTGGGAGAAGGGGCTGGCTCCTCACCAAAGGAGTGGCTGCCACCTCGCTCCAGACCTCCAGGCTGTCTGGCCCTGGGTGAGAGCTCCTGCACTGGTGACGATAAGGAAGGGAAGAGCACCCTGCACGGACTGCTGACATCTTCAGGACATGGGCAGGAGGCTCTCTGTGACCTATTCCCTGAGTCCTCTCTTCTAGGGCTTGAGAGGGAAGGAAGAAGTGACACAGGATAGTCCTCCCCTGGCAGCCAGGGGGGACCTTCAGGCAGAGGCTGGCAGCCAGCACCAGCCACCATCTATCTTCCCATTTACTAGACAGCCTACATCAAGTAGTAGGCTAGACTTTCTAAATTACAGAGTCCCCAGGCTGGAAGATGCCTTTGAAGTTATTAAAGCTCAAGAGAGGTGAGAGGTAGACCTGTGCTGAGTCCTGCATGGCCTCAAGGAACGAGGAGTCCTGCTCCCTACAATATGCATTTGGGTAATTACTATGCATAGGTATATATAGGTATATAATGTGCTTTATATAAAAGCACATTTATATAAACAGGTATTGAATGAATGAATGAATGGTTGATCTTTTGTTTTTAAATGGTAGGTTCCTGAAAGGTAGAGACAAGATTGTATTTTTAAGATTTTTATCATAATGTTCATTTCTGGTATACAGCATTATACTCTACATATATGGCCAGCTGCCAGAGATTAGCCAATCTCCTGAGCCCCACTTTGTGCACACAGGACACAATCCCTGCCTTCAAGGAGCTTATGCCATGTCCCCTCCTACTTGGGGCTTTCTTTACCATCCCCCTGGCAGAACCATTGTTTCTCCTTCCCTCCAGCTCCTGGGCTCCTTCCTTCCTGGCAGGAACTCTGCAGACTCCCAGGCCTGGCCCGGAGCAGGTGCTCTACGGAGCCTTAATGAAGGGAGGAAGGAGGCCTGGACATACCTGCCACAAACCAACCCATCCCAGGTGATGACCATACACTAGAAGACAGTCAGCAAATGAGTTGCCATTTAACTGTCTTCTCTTCCTTTGTATTCCCAACACCCTAATCCAGACTCCTGTAACTCCTCCTCTTGGCAGTGGCCAAGGCCTCCTCTTGGTCTCCCTGCCTCTGGCCTTCCTCCCCAACCCCATCTCTCTCCCCAACCCTGCCAGATCAGTCTTCTACAAGTCCATCTCTGCGCATGTTACCTCCCTAGTCAAAAGCCTTTGCTATTTCCCTACAGCCTTCTGAATCAATTCCCAAATGACATTCCTAGCCCTCCATAATCCAGCTCTGATCTGCTTGTCACCTGGACTTACTCAAGAGGTACAACTGAGACCAAAGAGGAAAGGTCAAAAGTACTTGTTTTCACTGAACATAAACTTCCCAGGGAAGAAAAGGCTGCTTCGAGGTAGCAAATACCTGTCACTGAAGCAAGCAGTATGTTTATGTTCAATTAAGGGGCCAGACAGTAAATATTTTAGGCTTTTCAGGTCACACAGTCTTGTTTTTTTTTTGTTTTTTACAGCCCTTAAAAACTGTAAACAACATTTTGAGCTTACTTTTGTGGACTACAGTTTGCTGACCTTTGCACTGACTTTCAAACAGGAACAACTCTGAGCACCTTGAACCCAACTTGCAACGTTCCAACTTACACACCTCAATTCAAGCCCTCCTGTCTTCCTTTGATGAGATTTCGATTTTAAGATGAGAGAAGCAAGGACCACACCCCCAGACCAGGGGGTGCCTATAGCTATGTGGAAGACCACCACACTTCCCAGATGTAGGACACTTTATACTTCAGAGCATAGACATCACAAGTCGGTCCCAAAAATGGATTGATGAGTGGATGGACAGATGAATGGAAAGAAGGATGGATGGATAGATAAAAAGGGATGAACAAAGTGAGTCAAAGAGTAACTAATTGCTTTGAGCATTCAGAGAAGAAAGTGGTTCTGATGAATGGGGAAGGTTAAGGGAGGTTTTACAGAAGACAAAACATGATTAATATGTTTTTCAATGAAGAAATTAGATATTAAGTGGGATGCTCTATAGAGCAGAGATTCTGATAATTCTTAAAAGATTTTCCTGTTAATCTAATTGTTTCAAAAGATGGCATGACAACCTTGATTCTGCAAATCAAAATGAATTTATTTCCAAACATATAGCAATTCTTTTAAAGGGAAAAGTATGAAATCACAAAATCAAAAAGATTACCTGGGCTTTGACATGCAACAAACATTTTCTGAGAACCATGTGTGCTAGGCAACCTGCTCAGATTCAAAGAGCAGTAATAATATTGATGATACTAGTATGCCTAGGGTTAGGGACTCAGTCTGGTATGGGGGGTCCCACATGAAAACTAAGAAATGTAAACAGGGGGAACTCTAGACTGGGAAGCTCCCTGAACCCAAAAACGAAGTGCCAGAGTACTCTGAGGTCAAGCAGGAAACCACATGGTCAGCACAAGTCACTCACCAGGCTGCTTCTCTCTCCCTTTGCACACTTAACTCGTATACCTAAGGGCCCGGTCAGACTTGTACTCACATGAAGCTACATGTCCCAGAAACGGATTTCTACACCATTCTGCCATGGCCCAAACTCCAACATGAAAGACATACTAAATGTCTCGTTTGGGCCAACACTAAAGGAAGGAACTGTTCTACATAAATTAATTTTCTCAGTGAACTCAAGCTCATCAAAATTACACAGCAGAATTCAAAAACTATTTTCATGGAAACTTTCCTAGTGGATTACATGCTTCCCAGTCCATCAAAGCAGAGGACATGTATTATTACTATTCTTAGTGACCAACCTATACATCAAGTAACATGTTCTGCTGTAGCTTAGTGAGACCCTCCGATTCCTAGCGTAGGAGGTGGCTCCAACTACTCCAAGCTAGTCTAACTCTCCTCTCTCTCCCTCGCTCCCATGGGCCTCAGCTATTGAGCACTGGGTCCCTGCTCCTGTTCCTATTTCACTGCATGGTCTTTTCTGGGAGCCTGAGGATAGCATAACCCTAACCTACAGAGAAACAAAATGGGCTTTATCACAGCTACTTTCTTCTTAATTGGGTTTTTTTTTTTTTTTTACTTCCAGGTTCTAATGCATGCCCTATGGTTGGCCAGCTTACTCAAACTACTGTTTTTGGAAAAAACAATAACAAATTTCTGAAACATACATTTGCTGACATGGCTACTCCCTAATTTAAACCCAAATCTAACAGCGTCAGAACCCTATAGCAGTTCATGGTGTATTACAGGCAGAAATAAAGTCCTGAATGTTACATATCAGGCCTCATGGCTTAGTGGACAGATGCTTGAAGGATCCAAGGAGGTTCACAAATTAAAAGAGCAAATAAAACAGGAGCTCTTACAAGATTTCATATTAGCTATGACTAAAGACAGGGGTGGGGAACCTGTGGCCTTAAGGCCACACATGATCTTCTGGGTCCCTAAGTGTGGCCTTACAGAACAAATCCTTTTATTTTTATTAATACATTTTGTTCATCTTTTATTTTTTAAATGAACATATTTAAAATACCAAAGAATAAAATAAGTTTCAGTGAAATAGTGCTCCCAGATTGACCGGCACAATTAAAACATTAGTAAGCCGTAAGGGCTAAACTGAAGGCTGCTACACTCATGATTTAGTTCTAACTGCCCCCGTCTGACTGGCACCACTACCGCAAGAGGGTGGTTGGCGAGAGTTTATGGGGGTTGAGTATGTCAGTCTGTTATCAGCTTTTGATAGCAGTGCACTATGTTTCTGTTTGAAGTGTAATTTGTGAATAGTTACACAGCTAGACAGTATTTTTTAATTCTGTCTGCTTAACAGCCCATGATGTCAAAGAAGACCAAGAGAACAAATGCTAAAGGAAGAAAACAGATTTTTTAATGAGGATTGGGAATTGCAGTATTATCTTATTTCTGCTAAAGATAAGATGATTTGCTTGCTTTGTGATACTGCAATATCAACATTAAAGAAATTCAGTGCTCATCAGCATTATAACACTCATAAGGACCACAAGATGAAAAGCAAAAGCAAAGACAATTCTTTTTTTTTTTTTTTTTTTTGAGACAGAGTCTCACTCTGTTGCCCTGAGTAGAGTGTCATGGCGTCAGCCTAGCTCACAGCAACCTCAAACTCCTGGGCTCAAGTGATCCTCCTGCCTCAGCCTCCTGAGTAGCTGGGACTACAGGCACATACCACCATGCCCGGCTAATTTTTATATTTTTAGTAAAGATGGGGTTTCACTCTTGCTCAGGCTGGTCTCAAACTTTGAGCTAAAGCAATCCTCCTGCCTCGGCCTCCCAGGGTGCTAGCATTACAGACCTGAGCCATCTCCGGCGATAGTTGGGGGAGGGGGGCTGCAAAGACAATTCTTTCAAGCAACAATAAGACCTGGAAATAATGCTAGTGAAGCAACTTATAAAGTAGTTAATATACTTGGGGGGAAAAAGGGGAAGCCATTCAGTGATGTAGAAATTGTGAAAGAATACATTGTCGAAGCTGTAGGATGCTTAGATGCCGATACCGTTTCAAAGTAAAAACAACTGCTTCTTTCAAGGGGAACCATAACTGATCAGCAGTATGAATTAGCCTTCAACTTAACAGAACAACTTCATGCAATACTTCAAAAGGAAAATGATATTATTCAATCGCTTTGGGCCAGGCACAGTGGTTCACACCTGTAATCCTAGCATTCTGGGAGGCCAAGGCAGGAGGACTGCCTGAGGTCAAGTTTTGAAACCAATTGCTATGCATGAACCAACTGATACTACTGATTCAGCACAGGTTTTATCCTTCATTCAGGTCATAACAGAAGATCATCTTCGCTATGAAGAGTTACTTGCTTTGAACACTTGCAAACAGAACATGGTGAATATTTATCTTCAACAATCTTCAATATAAATATCATGAAGTTGGACTGAATTTGGTAAATTTATTGAGTGTTTGTACAGATGGTACACCTTCCATGACAGGAAAACATGAAGGGTTTATCACACAGATAAAAAAAAGTATTAACAGTCCAGATGCTCTGCTTTCTTTTCATTGTATCTTATACCAGCAAAATCTCTGTGCTAAAGCTACTATTCTAAGTGACACTTCACAACAAGTTTTAAGTATTGTTAACCATATTTGTGCAAATGCAAGGTGGCATCATAAGTTTTATAACATGCTAAAGCTGAACAATGAGGTATTCAATGTGGATTTGCATATCGTTCTAAAGTGCATTGGCTATTGCAGGAACAGGTGTTAGCCAAAATTTTATCTCTGTGAGAACACAGTTAAATTTTATGAAGAACAGAATCAGCAATATGAATTATTGAAAGATTTCTATGGAATGCAGCATTTCTGTGTGATATGTCAAATCAAAATGACGTGAATATTTCTTTGTAATGTAAAACTAAGTCTATATATGATATGTGGCAAAAAATCCAAGCATTTTGAAAAA
>VBSM01002608.1:169263675-169287016 GCA_008086735.1 Cheirogaleus medius
TGTGCTGTTAAAGGGGACACTTTTGTCTTACTAACATAAACAAAAATGTGAACTAATATTCATGTAGGAACTACACTCATTTATCAATGACATGAGTAACTTCTTTTCTGAACTGGGCAATGATCAAGCATTTATTCACAGTCTTATCAAATCATAGCTGAATTTGCAGACACAGGTTGGCTATGGATGCAAGCATTTGGCAAAATTAATGAAAACATTCTGTGAGAATCAACTAACTATATGGAATTTAATAAGGAGTAGTGTATAATTTACAATTATGTATATATTATCTTTTAAATCAGTAAAAATTAAAATAAACTCCTGTGTGCATACATACATGTTTTTCAGAGAGGAGATTGTTAAACATTTACCAGCTCACTTCTGAGTGTAATTGTATTGTCCCTGCCAAGAGGCAGGGCACTGGACCTTCCAACTCTGAGTCATGCTTATGGAATTAAAGACATATAGGATAAAACCTCAATAAATTGGACTATATGAGCAAAGGCAACTTGTATTAATAAAAATTATTTGTCTTAGAGTAATTAAGAAAATGCCATGTGTTGTTTTCAAATACTTAGAACAACACAACCAAGTGCCAACAAAGGGTGTGGCTTGTTTTAATGAAAAAGGGAAAAAAAAGTTTAATTAGCACTCCCTATGTAAATAGGTTTTGCTAAAGCTTTCAAAGAGTGCTTGCAGTAATTTATTCTTTCTTAGATTTTGTAGTCCCCCCTCTTAGGTGACAGAGCAGTCCGCTTGTGCTTATCTGCATATGTTCTCCCTGGGCTGAAGAATGTCCAGTGGTTTCCTTTTGGCCACTGGATAAGGTTTAAACTCTTTAGCCATAGCCTTGTCCCCAGCTTCCTCTATTATTACCCTCTCCAGCTGTGCTTTGACCCAGGGGTTGGAAAACTGTGGCCCAGAGGCCAGATACAGACCACAGCCTGTTTTTGTAGTGTCCTTGAGCTAAGAATGGTTTTGACATTTTTTAATGGTTGAAGAAAATCAAAAGAAGAATAATATTTTGTGACACATGAAAATTACATGAAACTCAATTTGAGTGGTCATAAAGTTTTATTGACACTCACTGCACCATTCATTTTACCTCTTAGCAGCATCGGCTCAGTTGAATAGTTTAGGCAGACATCAAATGGCCCACATGCCTAAAATATTTGCCTTGCTATCTGGCTTTTGTAGAAAAAGTTTGCCAGCTCCTCTCAAACCACACCAAGCTTGCCATTTTTCCCAACTCACAGTGCCCTTTCTAACTATTAAGTTGAATGCACTTCTCCCTGCCCGGCATCTGTCTCCCATGGGACGGGTTCTCTCTCATGGTTCACTGAGTCCATTACAGATCTCCCCAGCCATGAGCCCCCCACACCGACAGCTCTGCCTGGCACATCTTCCTTTCATCCTTCTAACAAACTTCGGATCATCTTTCAAGATCAAACCTAAATCTCCCCTCTAGGACGTCTCTTTTGAGCCCTCTGGGCAGAACCACCATCTCCTCTCTGCTTCCCTAGTGCTTTAGGCATAGCTTGGTGCTGTTGTGTGGGGTGGGGTGAAGCACCCTGTCCAGGGCTCAGCCCGCTGTGTAGGGCTCCCCTTCCCCCCTCCCCTGCACACCACACCCTCTCTTCTCATTGGCCTGTGAGTCATTGTTTCAGCCATATTATGAGTCAGACAAGATGGGAGCAGTCATCCTATAGTGCTGATAAGTCTCAGCTCATCCTACAAATGGAATGCCTAGGTTCCCCCGAAGCACTTCGTGCTTTCATTATAGAAATTTCACATTTGATCATGACTAGAACGTTTGTTTTCTCTTCTCACTGCTGTCACTAGATTTTATTTATCTTTGTATGTCTAGCTCCAAAGCAGGGCAGGTATACAGTAGGTGCTCCATAAATGTTCATAAAGTTGAATTGCTTACCATGGAGGTAAGCTGCAGCTGCAGCGTTGTGATTGAGGGGGAGATGGTGTGAGCTGATGCTGGGCGGGTGGACAGGCCCAAGATCATGTTGGCCCTAGAACTTTTTGTGGGTGTGGTTTTTCTACGAACAGGGGGCTGGCATGATTTGCTTTATACTCAAAAACATCACATTGGCCGTTCCTGGAGAAATGATCGCAGAAGGGCAAGTGTAGAAGCAAAGCGAGTAAAATACTAATTAGTAATAGAAAATTGGACTCTGAAAATAAAAACATTTGTGCTTCAAAGAACACATCAAGAAAGTGAAGGGCTGGGCGTGGAGCTCATGCCTGTAATCCTAGCACTCTGGGAGGCCGAGGCCGAGGCCGAGGCCAGAGGATCGCTCAAGGTCAGGAGTTTGAGACGAACCTGAGCAAGAGTGAGACCCTGTCTCTACTAAGAATAGAAAGAAATTTTCTGGACAACTAAATATACATATACATATATATAAATTAGCCGGGCATGACGGCACATGCCTGTAGTCCCAGCTACTCGGGAGGCTGAGGCAGAAGAATTGCTTGAGCCCAGGAGTTGGAGGTTGCTGTGAGCTAGGCTGATGCCACGGCACTCTAGCCCGAGCAACAGAGCCAGACTCTGTCTAAAAAAAAAAAGAAAGAAAGTGAAGATACCCCACAGATGCTAAGGAAATATTTGTAAGTAAGATAGGTGATAAGGGATTCATATCTAGAATATTTAAAGAACTCTTATAACTCAATAATAAAAAGACAACCCAATTAAGAAATGGGCAAAGGATCCAAATAGACTTTTAGATATATAAAGAAGACATACAAATCACCACAGGCATATGAAAAGATGCTCAACATCATTAGCTGTCAGGGAAAGGCAAAGCAAAGCCACGATGTGATACCATTTCATGCCCACTAGGCTGGCTAGAATGAAAACGACAGCAACAAGTGTTGGTGACGATGTGGAGAGACTGGAACCCTCCCACTTATGGTGGGAATGTAAGATAAGTGCAGCCACTTTAGGAAACGATCTGGCAGGTCCTCAAAAGTTTAAACATGGCATTATGTTATGACTTAGCAATTTCACTCCCAGATATGTACCAAGAGAAAGGAGAACACATGTCCTCACAAGAACTTGTTCACGAATGTCAATAGCGTTTTCATAATAGCCAAAAAGTGGAAATAGCCCAAATGTCCATGAACTGATGAATGGATAAACAAGATGTGGTATAGCCATACGATATGTTTTAGTTTTCTAAGGCTTCCATAACAAACTCCCATAAACTGAGTGGCTTAAACAACATAAATTTATTGTCTCCCAGTTCTAGATTCTAGATGTCAGAGATCAGGTGTCGGCGGGGTTGGTTCCTTCTGAGGCTGTGCAGAAGGATCTGTTCCGGCCTCGTTCCTAGCTTCTGTTGATTGCTCATCACCCTGATCTCTGCCTCTGTCTTCACATGGTATTCTCGCTGTGTGTGTGTCTGTGTACAAATTTCCCATTTCTACATTGGAGTGGGGACTCACCCTAACCCAGTGTGGCCTCATCTTAATTACATCTGCAGCAACCCTATTTCCAAATAAAGTCACATTCTGAGGTACTAGGGGTTGGGATTTCAACCTATTAGTTTGGGGGAGCAAAATTCAACCCATAAAACAATGGAATATTATTTGGCTGTATAAAGGAATGCAGTGGCTCATGCCTGTAATCCTAGCACTCTGGGAAGCTGAGGCGGGAGGAATGCTTGAGGGCAGGAGTTCGAGACCAGCCTCAGCAAGAGTGAGATCCCATCTCTACTAAAAATAGAAAAAATTAGCTGGCTAACTAAACATAGAAACAAAAACTTAGCTGGGCATGGTGGCGCATGCATGTAGTCCCAGCTACTTGAGAGGCTGAGGCAGGAGGACCCCTTGAGCCCAGGAGTTGAAGGTTGCTATGAGCTAGGATGAAGCCACGGCACTCTAGCCCAGGTGACAGAGCGAGACTCTGTCTCAAAAAAAAAAAAAGGAAGGCAGTACTGATGCATGCTATAACATGGACAAATCTTGAAAACTGTGTTACGTGAAAGAAGCCAACCATGAAAGACCACATATTGTATGGTTCCATTCATATGAAAGGTCCAGATTGGGCAAGACTGTAAAGACAAAGTAGATTAGCGGTTGCTTAGGGCTGGTAAGGGAATGAGGGAACAAAAGGGTGGTAGTTAAAAGGATAGGGTTTCTCTTTGGGGTGTTGAAAATCCTCGAAAATTGATTGTGGCGATAGCTGCACAACTCTATGAATATGCTAAGAATGATTTAGTTATATACTTTAAATGGTAGAATTCTATGACATGTGAATTATATCTCAGTAAAGCTGCTATAAGGGAAAAAAACCCCATGAATTAGTGATATAAAAATGTTAAAAGACTTTTTTTTTTTTAAAGTATAGATTTACAGGGTTCAGAGCCCAAAGTTCAAATTATGGCCCTGCAACCTTCTCTGACCTTGAGTAAGTTACTCTGGGAAGCTTAACTTTTTCATTGGAAATATGGAATGAGGAGAGAAAGGTACTATCACATATTCTAGCAGGGTTGATACAAGAATTAGAGATTATCTAGGTAAAATACCTGAAACATAGTAGTTGCTCAATAAAATGTATTATTACTCATATGTTTTTATCCCATCCTTAAAAACTTTGTATGATTCTATAACAGACAAATCTTCCTTTGGTCATTTTTTTAAAAAAATGGTCAAATAAGGCCTTGTTAATCTCTCAGGAAGCAAACTCTCAAAAAGGAGCTAAAACAGAAGAAAAACATACTCCCTCATATTATTCATGCCACCGGAGGACCCAACTCTCTGCTGCTTCTCTGCCTTTGACGTCTCTTCCCCTGAATTTTGCTTTTATTCCTCGAGCTGGTAATTGAAACTGTCAGAGCAGCTTCGTGCTGGTCAGTACTCCGTTGATGAACTCCAGCTGGGACTAAAGCGCGTGTTGCTGACTTGGAGAGGGAGAGGGAAGCCCTCAGGAGGAGCCTGCACTCTGAGGCAGCAACCAGGCAGTTTGGTTATTGAATCTGTGTCCAGGGAAGTCTTGCAGCCCACCCATTTAAGGCCCTGGCCTGAGGAGCGGAGCAGCTACAGAAAGCTGCCTTGAGAATAAGCCACTGAGATGAGGTTAGGATATACTGCGATTCCTCTCACAGGGCTGAGCATTTCCTGATGCATTAAAGAGAAAATTAGAATCAACTATTGCTCTGGTTGTAGATCTCTTAGGAGAGTCCAGTTGGTCATCTCCATCACAAAGCCAGGAGCCCTAAAGTCAAATAATATAAAGTGATCCAGTTCAAAGCGAGTCAGCCAACATTCACAGGTAATGTACAGTGCACTAGGCACTGTGCTGGCCTCTGGGAACACAGAGATGAGGGTGACACGGTGCCTGCAGAGGCGCTCAGCCTGCATGCCACCCCACGAGAGGGGAGCACAGAAGCAAAGGAGGTGTTCTGAGAGGTGTTCTTCTGCCGTAGAACAGGGGCCCCGGGTGACACAGAGACAGACGTCCCGAGCTGAGTGGGATATCCGCTACTTGCTGCCATGATGGGCTGGGTGTCAAGGGCCTCTACACCCTTCCCCAGATAGATCTTCTTCTAACTCTCTAGACTGTCTAATTTATTTCATCCTGTCGCTAAGTCCCCAACTAGGTCCTGTCCAAACCAGTCCTGTCGTCACCACTCCATCTGAACAGAAGCAGCCTCGTTTAGAACATACTGTTCGGGGGCGATCTTCTTGTGAACTTTGAATCCCCCACCTCGCAAGCCTGCTCTGAGTGGTTCTTTCCCCCCCTGAGAGCCTTCCTCGCTGCTGTCCTCATGCCCAGCACGGGTCCTTGCAGTCACACGGGGCCAGCGTCATTGCTCGCCTGCTGGGAGCGTGCTGGAAATGACCCACCCCCTCCGCCGGTGCTTCTAGGCTCAGAGGCGTTGCTGACGCTTGCCTAAGCGTGAGGATTTCCAGGAACCCTTTTAAAAGCCTAGATTCCAGAAGGCCCTACCATAGGCCTACTACATCAGTCTTCAGGGGAGAAGCCTGGAAATCTGTATTTTTAATATGTGCTTGAGGAAATTCTACGTAAAGCAAGTTTATGAAGCTTTATCTATCTTTTTAGAGGAGAAACTCTAAACCCAGGGATTTGGGATTTCTTGGCAAGTGTATGAATGTGTGGGGAAAATCTAGACGTGAGTGAGTTTATAAGAGTTTATAAGTGAGTTTATCCCTTTCATAGAACATGAACTCTTTCAAGTCTCAGGGGAACCACTGACAAACCCACGGTCGGAGAGCAGAAATGTCCCGAGGGATCTGAAAGTGCCGAACATTAATTCTGAAAGTGCTTGCTTAACTGCCACCCAGAGTGGTTGGTTGGCCTGTAGGATTTGGAGCTGTGGATACTTTTCTGACTCTAAGCAGAAGTAATAACCCTTAGTCATATAAGAGACCCAGTCATGGCTCGAAACAGAGACTTCATTTTCTCAGTTCTGTGGAATTCCCAGGGTCTGGGAGACCATACGGTGACTCTTTGCCAAGGATTCAGGAGTTGTTTTCTAAGGCCTTTTAATGTAGTTAAAGGTTGGGGAGCAGCATCCAGTGAGCTGCTTTGGGCAGCCCAGGGGTCAGATGTCAGACCGGGAGCCCCTCAGGATTTGGAGCCAGGCCCTTTTCCTCCCAGGGTTCCTTTTCTGTTGGTGTTTTTAAAGCAGGGCTACACCCTGGCTACATTTGCCGCAGCGTCCCCTTCCTTCCTCTCCTGGACTCTCCCACTCTGCCTGAGGTTCTCGGCCAAAGCTGACCTCACTGGCGACTCTGCACTGCATTTTGGTGAGTCCCACTTGCCAGCGACAAGAAGCGAGCTGTGCAGTGTGTTCAGGCCCTGCTCAAACTTTCCACACGGCTCGGAGCATAGCAACTTCGGGCCGGGCTTCCAGTCTGCACCAGGGTTCTGTCCTGAACCTGCTACTGGGCAGAGCCCAGAACGTGGCAGGAGGGCCCCTGGTTGGGCCAGACCCGAGGAAACGGCCGGTTGGGCACCGGGGTCAGTCTGAGTGTGCTGGGGTCGAGGCACAGCAGAGCAATAAGGAGGGATCGGGGGCAGGATTGCCAGCGATCAATGCCTCCTTTGTGCCCTGCTCCCGAATGTGACACAGCAATCCAGCCTGGAGCTCTCAGAAGCAAAGAGCGCTCCTTGCAGATGCCTCCTCACCACCCTGAGTCAGGTCAAAAGCTGCCGATGCCGTAATAGGATAGGGTCGGTGCCCTTGGTGGAGTGGGTCTCAGAGCCCCGCTGACTTGCAGACTTAGACTACTTGTGGTTCTCATACTTCTAGGTCTAAAAGTCCCCCAGCAGGGCAAAAGAGCCACGGACACTCTAGCTTTCTTGCTCAGAAAGGCTGACCAGAAGCAACACAAAACATGGCATTCTTTGATTGAGACCCCTGCCAATGTCAACCCAAAGTGAATTGATTTTTCACTTCCTGGTTCTATTAATTTAATTTGGCCGGGCACGGTGGCTCACGCCTGTAATCCTAGCACTCTGGGAGGCCGAGGCGGGCGGATCGCTCAAGGTCAGGAATTCGAAACCAGCTTGACCAAGAGTGAGATCCCGTCTCTACTAAAAATACAAAGAAATTAATTGGCCAACTAAAATATATATATAGAAAAAATTAGTCGGGCATGGTGGCGCATGCCTGTAGTCCCAGCTACCTGGGAGACTGAGGCAGGAGGATCACTTGAGCCCAGGAGTTTGAGGTTGCTGTGAGCTAGGCTGACACCACGGCACTCTAGCCTGGGCAACCAAGTGAGACTCTGTCTCAAAAAAAAAAAAAAAAAATTTAATTTGCTCTTCTTCATCTTTTTGTCCAACCAGAAACTTTGGCACCATCCTAAAGTCCTTTTCCTCCCTCATCCTGCAAATCCAGTCCCCAGATCTTGACAATTCCACTTATACAATAGCCAGAGAGCTGTTCCCCTTCCTCAGTCCCCACGTCCCTGCATTTCTGTGAATGTGGTGCTATAACAAGTCTTCCCATCTCTAGCCCAAACAACTCTCCAATTCATCCTGATTACATGGGTGCCAGAATTATCTTCCCAAACGTGATTATTCAAAAATGCAAATCTAGTATGGCACTCCCTTAAAAATCCTTCAGTGGCTCCCCACAGTCTGTGAGTAAAATCCCAATTCCTTAGTGTGCTATATAAGGCTGTTCAGCCTAATTTCCCATCAAACTTCAACTACATCCAGAGATACTGTCACATTTAACTCATGCACTCATTCAGTCACTCATTCTCAGTTCCTGTCATGCATCAGATCCTGTGCCAGCTCCAAGAATCCACAGTCCATGACCGCCTGGCACTGGCCATCTAGAGGGGAGGGCAGACTCTAACAAGAAGGTACAATCGAGTTCAGTGGCTGAACATACTGGGGACATCACCCAGCCTACAGCCAGGGAGGGCTCCCTGACCCAGAGAAGTTAGGGAGCAATGAGGAACATGAGCTGAAAGTTGGTGGTGGGAGAGAGTTTGTGCAAAGTCAGAGGTGAGAGAGGGCTTAGTGTTTTCACGTGCCAATCAAGGGACAGCGTGGCCTGTGAGTGACAGCAGAAAAGCCAGAGAGGCAAGCAGGAGCCTGGTCATGGAAGAGCTTAGAAGATTCTAGGTTAACACCGTGACTTTACCTAAGGCTAGTGAAGAGCCACAGAACTATTTCAAGCAAATCTGCACCTTCAAAATATCTTTCTGGCTGCAGTTTGGGCAACAGGTCGAACCGTTCATAGCTTCCCAAATGGCTTTCACCTCTGTGCCCTAGCACAAGCCTGTGCATCCCTCTGCCCCTCATCTAGCTGGCAAACTCTTTCCCACCTTCCAAACTCAGCGTGAAATCTTTGAACTTCATAACAGCAACCTCTCCTCTGTCAGGTCCAGGTAGGCACATCAGGACCCATTCGATTCCTCCCTTCTGCTTCATGTCTTCTCTCTCCCTGGGAGGGGTCCTGTCTCCTCCCAGACCCAGAAGTCTCACAAGGGCTTCAACTGCCCCAGATGCTTGTCTCTTTCACACACAGGACATTTCAACAAACAGGCTCCTAAAGGAAAAGGGAAGGACTTGTAAACATCCTTCCAGTCTTTTGTGGTGGGGTAACCCTTGGCTTTGTACCTAAGTTTGGGCAAAGGCCTGATGAGCAAGTCTGAACTTCTGATGGGCTTCACTAAAGTGGTCCTGGGTAGGTTATGCAGAGTGCACAGTGCGGGGCTCTGGGGCTCCCCACCGTCAGCGTCATCATCCGGCTTTGGACGGGTGGCAGCAGAGTGTCTGGAGGAAGGGGCACCTTCTCCCAGTCACACAAATACCTCAGTATGGTCTGGAAGCAGTGAAGATGCTATGCAGTTTTGATAAACTAGATGGGGTGTGTCTTTAGTGAAGATGTAAGAAACTTGGTTTAGTTTATAATTTGTAAGTAGCTTCTAGCAGTTTTAAGTTAGGATTAACTGATTGAAGGAAGAATGGGCTTGTTTTTTGGGGAAGGCTTTTAACAATGGCTAGACAGAGGTATTTGGTTCACATCATCCACCCCGCGCTGGGGGTTAAGGCTCTGGACTCTTGCAAGCAGTAAACACCCTTGCTGAGGTTACAAGCAGTTTTTGTTCCTATGTGCACATTGGTGAAAACTGAGATTCATTCATTCACTCAACATATTTATGAAGCATCTTTTTTGTGTGTGTGCCTGGCAATGTGCCATCTACATTACACGTGTCCTTACAAAGCCCTTATTATGCGTGTACTGCAATTCCTATTGCACCACGTAATAAGCTAAATAGGAAAGGTTGTGTCAGGTGCTTAGAGAGGATTTGGAAATGCAGAAGAGGGGATGAGAGCCCCTCTCGCTGCACCCTGCGATGGTGGTTCTAAAGCTGCTCTTGAGCTCCAAGCGTTAGAAGGATGTCAACATCAGGAGGTGGTGCAGACGAAGGGAAGACCAGCAAAGTTTAATTATGCTCGGATCTCTCTTGGCACAGACCCATGAAGAAGTAAATCAAAAGTCCTGGCCCCCGCCCCAGTGGGCAGCTATTTAAGAGGCAAGCAAGTGGCCCCATACCATCCAAGCACACACAAGGTAAGAGGACATCAAATTAGCAGGGCAACATCCAGGATCAAAAGCAATGCTTGATTTTATCTTTAGAGGCAATAAAATGTGAAGCCCATTCTTGAGCAGCAATCAAAAAGGCAGGCTGCTGGCTTGTCCCAGTTCTTTGGAGTTTTATAGTATGTCAGTTATCATAGCAGTTCTTACAGTACAGACTCCATGCCTTGAGATGGGGCAGGGTGGGTGTGCAAGGTGAAATGTGGGTGAAATATTAAAGCCTGTGACACAGCACTTGGCCCTCAAGCTGTCCTGCCTCTTCCAAGCAATGTTCAATTAAAGACTATCTTAGGGCTCTTGTGGGAAATGATTCCTTTTCTTTGGAGATCTGTTTTACGTGAAAGTAATTATAATCCTGTTTCTAACGTGCGGATGGTATTGTTGTGAGCGTTGCTTCACTGTGGTCGAGTCTGTTTATGTCTATGGGGTTAGTTACTTACAGTTCAAATTTATTACGCTTTCAAAAATACCTCTGACACAGGATTGCTTTAAATTTTATTATTTCATAGCCATCTATTAAACTGAGTTTATTATGTGAATTAGATAACCATCAATTATATCCTGATGAGGATCCCTTTAAGATAAATAACCTATTACAATTGATAGTTCTTATAAAAAGTGATAATAGTTTTGCCTGGGTCTGGGGCAGGCGTGGCCCAAGAGAGAAGACCAGTCTGTGTCATGGAAGCATTTTTAGTGCTGAAAAGGACTATGACAGCTCCTATGTCTTCAGAGGGCTTTATTGAAGTGACAGGACTTTAGGATAGGAGAACACCTGTGGTGAAAAAAAAGGAACGACCCTGGAGAAGATGGACCAGTTTCCTACAGGAGAGTCTTCTGATGACTCGGGTCCAAAGCATTTGTTCCTGCCATGTTGGCAACTAGACTGTCCCTCCTGGCCTGCTGGGGACCTAGACCAGAGGGACGGATCCCTGAGGACTGAGCTGAACAGGAGGAGAGACGTGCTGGTCAGGGGGAGGCCAGCGCTGTCGTGTGGCCAGCTGTCACCTGACTGCTGCTGGAATAGCCAGGTAACCAGGTGGACACTGTGCCCAGAGAGAAAGCCCAGGCCCCTAATGTCACTGGCTCAGTGGCCTTATGAAGGACAAGGACTTTCCAGGACTAAGATGGCTGAGAAAATAATAAATGAAGCAAGAGCTGCCACTTTTAACCACAGAAAGGTAGAGCTGCATCTTTATCTAAAACTATAGGCTCAGTTTATTCTTGTCTATGCCTTAGAATCTGTTTTGGGGTCAAATATTTTTGGACATTAAAAAAGGAAAGGAAGTAACATTTGTGAGCACCTACTACTATGTGCTAGGTGCTTGGCGTGCATAATTTTTATTTAATGATTCTAACATCCACTTTATGGATAAAGAAATTGTGGCATGCGGTAAAGTCCCCCAGCCAGTAAGGACAGAGCTGGGACTATAAACTTGGGGTCATTTGACCCCAAAGCCCACAGGCTTCCCGCTGTCCCCATGCCTTTCTGTGAACAATCTTGTAAATCTGATTGTAGCGGCTGGAGGCAACAGTGCAGACGCTACCTTTGCTGCAGACAGCGAGGCAGCAGCGTCTGTGCTAAAGGAATGTGTCCCTTTAAGTTTCTAGAAACATGTGGCGTAGCATTCACACTAAGCCAGCTCCACATCACATCTTCCCCATCAGCGAAAAAAAAAAAAAAAGACTCATGAATCAGAAAAGAGAGCAGCCAGCTGTCTTCTATTTATCTACAGGAAGAATATGCCACAATCCACCTGGGGTCCATACTCTTGAGGAAGGCTCTGCAGAGTCCTCCTCACCAGAGTCCCCCACGAGCGCCTGGCCAGGAACAGGGACCCGGCCACCCGGACTTTCTCTGAGAAGAGGGGCAGGTGCGCACGTTGCCCTGCAGCCCAGCCCTCCTCCCTGTCCTGGCCATGCGGCTCGCAGGAAAGAATACCTTTGTGGAAGATTAAAGGTCAGTCAAACTGAGTCTAGAATCACACGGCTGCTTTTCTAGACTGACCAAAGTGCTGCATGATCTCAGCCGGGCCTCGCCCACCAGGGCTGCTCCGGCCCCTCAGCTGACACTCCGGCTCGGTGGTGGTGCGCAGAGAGGGGACCCGTGTCGCCTTCGTGGCTGTCGGGCAGACACCTTTCTCCTTCCCTGATATTAAAGTTCTGGGTTTTCACTATTCTGTCCTGCGCCCGGATGATTCGGCAAAAGTCACAAACTAGAGAAAAGAGCCTGGAACGACCACAGAGTAAGTAGGTCTCGGGCTTGCAGCAGAGCCACTTGGGGCCCATGTGCCCTTGGGAAGCCCAGACAATGGGCCCCGGGGAGGATGAGGCAGCCAGGCCCGGCCCGGCCAGGGAGGCAGCATTGAAGTCTGGCAAGGTCTTTGCCAAGGACCCGCTAATAGCTTCCATCTATCATCTGGGTAAACGATTTCTGGGGTTAGATAATTGACTTCTGTTTGTTGTGACAGATGAAGTTTTAAAACGCCCGAGTCCATGCCTGTCTCTTTCATTAGTGACAGGTTGTGCCTTGGGAGGGCAGCTCCGTGGTGGGAGGGAAAATGTACACGAAAGCTTCCATCCCATGCGAGGGAGGAGGCGGGCCCAACTAACACCGACTGAGTTATTGCCATCGTTTAGGAACCAAATTCCGATTGTCTTTATAGTTATCCCAGGAATATTTGATGATCCCAAGGTTCTAATCCAAACAGTTAACGTTGCTTATGTTAACTCAGAGATTTTTAATGCTTTTACACAGTGTATCCATTTTTTTTTTCTTTTGAGTCAGAGATCTCACTCTGTTGCCCGGGCTAGCGTGCCGTGGCGTCAGCCTAGCTCACAGCAACCTCCAACTCCTGGGCTCAAGCGATCCTCCCACCTTGCCCTCCCGAGTAGCTGGGACTACAGGCATGCGCCACCAGGCCTGGCTAATTTTTTCTATATATTTTTAGTTGTCCAGCTAATTTCTTTCTATTTTTAGTAGAGACGGGGTCTCGCTCTTGCTCAGGCTGGTCTTGAACTCCTGAGCTCAAACTATCCTCCCGTCTCGGCCTCCCAGAATGCTAGGATTACAGGCGTGAGCCACCGCGCCCGGCCCGGTGTATCCATTTTTATAACAGTTATCATAACTGTTACATGTTACACTTTACAAAATTTTACTCTGTCGTCCTGTGAGGTAGGCAGAGCAAGGAGGGCGTCGTTACTGTCCCTCTGAAATTCAGAAGGGCGAAACAATGCGCTCAGCGTCACAGAGATCTTGACATTGACACGGGGAAAGTTTCCATTCAAAAGATTAGGTAACAAATTTTTTCTTTTTTTTAAAATTTAATAAAATGTTAAGAAATTTTAAAAATTAAAAAATAAAAAGCGTCACAGAGAAAAGAAAGAGCAGAGCTGGGACTCTAATACAGTCTTCTGATTCTTAAGTCCTGTCCTAAACACCATCGCTGCTAATCCACAACTTGTGAACACTCCGTGGCATTCCTCACTGCCTTTTGAACAGATGTCCAGACTCGACGTGTCTAAGCTAAACTCACGTCCCCCTCACCTCCCCTGCCAGTGTCCCTGCCGCTGCTCAGGGCATCACCCCTCTTCTCTGCTCCGCATCCAGTCGGCTCACCCCCACCTTGCTCTGCGGCCGATGCTCTAGGCCACCCGGCCCTCCCACCTTGTCGCCCCAGCCCCCGCTCGGCCCCGCCCTTGCGGCTGGGCTCTGGCAGCTGCCCCTGCAGGATGTCCCCGCCTCAGTCCAGTGTACTGGGTCGCCTGCACACGGGTGCAGCCAGCTCTACCTCCCAACAGCACGTTTGGCCACTGTCTTGAATTACGCATTTCATGTTGACATGGATTTAACACAGTGTCTTATACATTATCAGCAGCCAACAATTGTTTACTGAATGAAATCAGACAGTGCGTTTCTCAAGGGCAGGAGGCACACTCATGGTGTTCACCGGTGGCTACCCGTGACCCAGCACAGCGCACACGGCAGCGCTCAAAATGTGCGTATTGGCTGATTGGACGCGTCAAAGAGACCACTCATCTACTCAAAAATTTTCAAGGGCTCCACTCTTCCTACCAAATCCATGATCAAACTGCTTAGCTTGGCATTCAACACACTTTATAAAATATAGCCGTATTAGTCAGGATTCTTCACATTTTGAGAGACTAAAAACCCAATTCTGAAGACCGTAAGCATAAAAAAGGGAACGTATTGTATTGGCTTGCATGACTGGAAAGTCTGTATCTGAAGCAGGGGATCCCTCGAGCTGGTGGGGTCACAGTGAGCTGTCGCATCCTAGGGTGCCAGAGGCGTGAGCTGGAGCTGGGCACAAAGTCAAGTGGAGGCTGAAGAAGCAGAGATGGTGGGAGGCGTGAGGGCAACTGATAGGTGCTTGAGGCCAGTCCTGGAGTCCCGGTTTTTGTGCAATCCCCACACGTTTGTATGAGCAGGATGGGTCCATTTAAAGCAGCCCCCATGGGTAAACTGGAGGGACCAAAGGCCAGGACTGCTCAGCCTGGGCTGGGGACAGAGGAGGTGTGTGCTAATGCCACGCAGGAGTGAAATTAGTTGGGAACTTGCAGCAGCGAGGGAGCCATTTTCGGGTAGCAACACCCCCACTCCCATCTGCAAAGTATTTCCTTCCCATTGAGAAGCCAGAGTCCAGGAAGAGCGGGGCTGCCGATAGCCCCGAATAACTCCCCGTTTATTTGCCTGGAACCAGGGCCCTGTGCCAGAGGGGTGTTTCCTGTGCCTTTCACTGCTGTGATCGCGTCAGCGGTTCCTCTTTATCAACGACATGGGATTTCCCCAATTTAAAGAGACTAAAGAGAAGTGACCCAGTGTTGCAAACCACCCACGTTTCCTGGAAACGTGTCTGTCCCCGGGGACTCAAAGCTAGGCCCTAGGGTCACAAAGCCAAGGCAATATAAGCAGCACGAGATTGATAGTGCCCGTAAATGTCCTGCACTTCTCTGTGCTTAGCGGGGTGCAGTGCAGGTCAGTGCTGACAGATTCCTGTTGCTTAGTTGTGTGTGTGTGTGCACGCACTCGTGTGTGTGTGTGTGTGTGTGCGTGTGTGCGTGTGTACACGTTAGGAGCCCATATATGTATATGGGGGACACCGTCAGTTCCGACCTTTTTCACAACGAATTGCTGAGTCCTAGTCCTGCTGGATCCTTGCCTGCTTTCTCTGCCATTCCACCCAGCCTCGCAGAGACGGAAGGGCTTCTAGAGCCGGGGACAGCGGGTAAGGCCGGCAGAGGTTGTGTGGCTCTCACCTCGGATTCAGACCCTGCTCGTGTTTGCTGAGGGCCCACCCCAGTGGCTGATCCTCCCACAACAGTGCCAGAGACGCCTTAACTGCAAATTGCAGAGCAGGAAACCAAGGCTCAGAGAGGGTAAGTGACTTGTCCAAGGACACACAGATCATGAGCGGTTCAGCCTGGATTCAAATGTGGGAAGTGCTTTCCACCACACAGAGCCCAGACTCTGTAGCCAGGCTACCTGGTTCGCACCCCAGCTGTGTCACTTAGTAGCTGTGTGGCCTTGGGCAAATTATTTACTATCTCTGTGCCTCAGTTCTTCATCTAGAACCCTATGAGAATTAAAGAAATGACGTACAACTGTGTTTAACACATATTAAGTGCTGTATAAATGGATTCTTATTGTCTTAAGATGATTACATCACACTGCTACTGAAAATGATGTGCCCAGAAATACAGCAGACTAGAAGAACATGGAACCCCAGTAAGGTTAGTCGCCTTGGGAAAACTGGCCTTCCCTCCCCCACCTCGGTCAGTACGCTTCTCACCGGGGTGCCCCGGCCCAGGACAAGGTCAACCTGAAAGCTTCGGCGGGTTTGGCCTCACTGGCCTAAATTAGATGGTCTGATAGCTGTTTGGAAAAATGCACTGCATTCTTTATGTATTTTCCCCATCAAAACATGTCTGTTTCGCTCCCTTTTAAAGGGCGCCCGTGAGTCATTTGGCAGGAACAAAGAAGCTTCAGTCTGAAACTTCCATGAGAACACAATTTAAACAGTGTGGGCTCACATGATTTTTCTGAAATCCAAAAACATGCCTTAGAGGTGCCCTTAAGTACCTGTTAGCAGCTGCTCTCTCTCGACAGCTGGATTCCAAATGTAAATATTATTTGTCAGAACGTGTTGGAGTCATTTGCATGCAGATGTTCACAGCTAGATGAAGGGGGTGTGGGGGAAGCAATTTTAAGGCACTTTCTGCTTATTCTGTCTGGAAGAACGCAGCATGAGTTCCTAGATTGGTTCACTGTCGTGCTTCATTTCTCTTCTTGGGGCAACTCTCCAACTCTCCTGTGCAATCCCCGAGTGACCCACAAAAGGCAAAGACCCCAAGGCCAGTGGGCTGAGAGAAGAGCCCCGAGCAAAGTCCAGCCAGTCTCCTGAGCCCCCTGCACCTTCACGCCTCAACAAAGCCCCTGAGGAAGTGACTTCTGCGCTGAAATCTAAATGTTGAACCAGAGTTAATGGGGCGTGGGAACATGGCAGTCAGAGGTGACCTGGACCGAGCTGAGCCTGCCACGCACCGTTCCTCTGAGCTTCTGCCCAGGACCCCACTTTCTTCCCCACCCTCTCTACCGGCTCTCCCAGGCTCAGCTCGGCTTGGCCTCCTCTGGGGGCTCTTGGGCCCTCTTCCCCTCCCCCAGACTGGGGTCATTGTCCTACTCTGAAGCTCCCGTGGCCCCTTGAGCTCACCTCTACCTGGTGGCTGACTGCTCTGTGTTTTCCTTGTTCACCTGTCCGTCTGCACCAGACTGCAAAGCCCGTGGGAGCAGGGACTGCCCGGCTTGTGTCTGTGTCCCCAGGACCCAGCCCGGGCCGTGTGCGGCTGGCTGTGTGTTCAGTGAGCGCTGGCCGAGTGAACTAACAACGGTCTAGAGGGACCAAGTGTGTGCGACATGGGTCTTCTACTTTTTCTGGCTAAAATTACTCTCAAACAGCAATTAAATTTAGCCTTGGACTCAGCTGTCTTTGGTTTTTATTGATCTCTCTGGAGCCCACTTGGGAAGCGCGGCTTATGGGGGTTGGTGCTGGGGTTGGCCAGCCGTGACATCCAAACCCGTTAGCAATTGGCGAGGCGCAGACACCGGCCAATCTGACCAGCTATCGAGACTGTGCCGCAAAGGGGCTGCTTGGGGAGGGGAGTGATGCCATGTCCCCAGAGGTGGACGCCTGCGAATTGGCTCTTTTTGGAAGAGCACTTCCCTTGAAGATAGGATTTTCTGTGTTCTCCCCACACTCTATTCACTTAGGCCGCTGGGATTAGAAGACAGAGCAGTGAGAATCCTTCACTATTGACCAGGCGCTGAATAAACCCTGTGGGATGATGAACTTGCTTTCTTATTTCTGTGTAGCAGAAGTATGGCATAGTGACGAGAGCACACATTTTGAAGTCCAGCACAAGGGCGTTGGAATCCCTGCCACTGACTGTGATTTGGGGCCAAAGACTTAAGATCCTTGAGCCTCACTTGCCTTTTCTGTAATGTGGATCAAGGATCTAACTTGGTGACTGAAATGTAGACGAGACGAAACACATACAGTGCATCAGATTATAGTGACTTATTCTTCCTCTTCTGTCACTGACGGAGGGACGCCGCCTTTCCCTTCATCAGAGGCACCGACTCAGGCGGCAGCTCTCGCGTCAGGCTCCCCGCAGCGCGGCTCCCGCCCCAGAGCCTCGCGTCCAGCAAGCCTGCTCATTCCAGCAGTGCTCCTCATGTTAATGACTTGGCTTCCTGATACATATGTGACCAGTGAAATGTCAGGGTGTAAATAGAGTTATCTAGAAACAACAACTTTATTTTAGATAAAAGATTTACTGAGGGCGAATCACTACATATGAAACTCTAAGCAGACGTGGGAAACTCTAATCAGGTACAACTACTAGAAATACGGGTGAATGGATGTATATTGTAAGTTAACATGAAATGTTTAAGAACAGGCAAAAAATGGTTTAGGATTCTCTACCCCACCCTTGTGGTAGACTATCCGCCAACTGGTCCTGACCCATTGTAAATGCACCAGGGGTCACAGTTGAAGCTTTATGTTTGTATCCCATGATCCTCACTACAGGCTAGGATTACGTTGAGCCGCATAGGGCCCGAAAGCATATGAAGCGTATGTGACTCTCACATCTCTTCACCTTGGCAGCCGCGTGGTGCGCAGGCAACTCACGCTGCCATGCTGTAGTATATATGCTATGTGATGGGCGGCCCCCTGGGCAAAACTCTACAGTTGGTTCGTGAAAATCTTACTTGTTGATGTTCTTTTTGTTACGATTAATATTGACAATTTAATGGCATATAACTCATGCACAGAAAACAATAAAAAATAACAAATTTTTCATTAAATTAGAAAGGATCATTTTGTTTTTAAAGTTTTTATTCTATTTTCATAATAAAACACCGTGGCCCTAAGGGGAAAAAAAATTTTTTTCTGAGGTCCTTAGGGTGGATTCGAATTCAATATGACTGGTGCCTTTATAAGAGAGAGAAATGTGGACACAGAGACAGGATGCACAGAGGGAAGGCACAGGGGAAGACAACTGTCACCAAGCCAGGGAGAGAGGCCTGGAACAGATTCTCCCTCAGAGCCCTCAGAAGGAACCAACTCTGTCGACACCTTGATCTTGGACTTCCAGCATCCGGATTGTGAGACAATTGATTTCTGTAGTGGGAGCCACCCGGTCTGTGACACTATTTACAGCAGCCCTAGCAACTGATGATGGCTCGGTGTTCAAACCAAAGTAGCAGCCTTCCTCAATGGAAACTATTTTATGCTAGATTCTTTCTTTGACTGGCTTTTTACACTCAGCCTCATTATCCTGAGATTCATCTGTGTTGTGTGTATCTGTAACTCATTCCTTTTTACTGGTGAATAGTATTCCTTTGTATGTATTCACCACAGTTTGTTTATCTAATCACCTATTGATGGGCCTTGGGTGGTTTCCAGTATTGACTATTACAAACAGAGCTTCTGTGAACATCAGTGTAGAAGTCTTTGTACAGACAAATGCCTTTATTCTCTCGATAAGCACTTAGCAGTGGAACGGCTGGGCCATCTTTTTATGTGCTTGTCTATTGTCTCTGTATTGGCGAAGTATCTGTTTAAATCTTTTGCCCATTTGAAAAATCGGGTTATTGTTTTCTTATTATGGAGTTTGGAGAGTTCTCCATGTATTCTACTTGCCAGTCCTTCATCAGATACATAATGTGCAAATATTTTCTCCTAGTCCACGCATTACCTTTTCCTCTCTTAACAGGGTGCTGCTAAGAGCAGAAGCCCAACTTATCAATATGTTCTTTTATGGATTGTGCTTTTGGTGTATATTTAAGAAATCTTTGCTTATTCAAAAATCACAAAGACTTTCTTCTATGTTTTATTCTAGAAATGGTATAGTATAACGTCCTACATTTAAGTCTATGATCCATTTTGAGTTAATTTTTGAATACAGTATGATGTAAGGACTGAACTTTATGTTTTTGCCTATTAATATCCAGTCAGGCCAGCACCATTTGTTGAAATGACAACTGAATTGTCCCTTCACCTTTTAAAAAAATTATTTGACCACACATGTGTGGATCTATTTCTAGACTCTTTATTCTGTTTCATTGATCTGTTTGTCTACCTTGATGCCAGGACTGCACAGTCTTAATTATTGTAGTGTTATAATGAGCCAAGCGTTGTGAGTCCTTCTACTTTGTTCTTTTTCAAAGTTGTCTTGGCTACTGTAGGTCTTTCGCATTCGCATATGAATCCTTGAATCAGCTCGTTAATTTCTACAAAAAGACATGCCGATCTCAACAGACTCTAGATGCCCAGATGCCCCTTAGGGGCTGAGACACTTCTGCCCCGTGGCGACTGACCTCTCAGCTGAGTGCTTCAGACATCACCCGTCCATCACAGAAAACCTTCTTGAGGTCGCCTGTACCCAGTGATTGGTAAATCAGAGGGGTTTGTGTTCTCGGTCCCCTTTTCTCAAGGCCATTCCTAAGGCCAGGCAATGCTGAAGGTCCATCCCAGTTCTAGGGTCGTGGGGTTGGCTGGAACCTGTTGTGACTACATCCTGCATCACAGTGGGACTCCCCTGCCCAGTCCTGCTTCCTTCCTCCCTCACAAGGTGTCCATCCCTGGGGGATTCCCTAGCAAACCTCCTCCAGGAGAATTGCTGTGTGTGTGTATTACGTGGCATGTATGCACGCACACGATGTGTTACATACAATGGATGCCGTGTGTATGTATGTATGTGTTACACACAGTGTATATAATGCATCATATACAACAAATGTTTTAAGGCATTAGAGTTTAATTCTTTGGAATCCTTGTGGAAGGGCTGCCCAGGTGTGTGTATACCCACCTTTCCAGTCTAGAAAGTCTGTCCAAGAGTCCATGCCCGGCTCCTGTGACTTCGGTCTGCTTCTCTGTGGCCCACTCTGGAGGTGCCACACAGCCCCTCTGTCCTGCTCTTTCCCTGGCTCCCTTCACATGGTCTTCTGCTCCTCGGGCCCCTCCCTAGCTGCTGTCTTGGGCATCCGGGCTGTGTCACCATGGCTGTCTCTACAGGTTTTCTCAGCCACTCATTCTGTAGTTGTCTCACTGACTACAAGAAGGACCCTGGGAAACCTCGTTGAGTTGGCAGAAATGGACCGCTTCCCAACAGCAGCAGGAAGAGAACTTCCTCCATGGCGTGTCCTGTTCCTTCTATTCTACAGAGGCAGGGCCACACTCTAGCAGAAAATAGAATAGTGCATTCTTTGTGCTTTTGCTTTTAACCATTTAATGCCCACCACAAGTGGGTTACCTCATCGCATCAGAAGATTTAAAGAAAACAAACTTTGACAACTAACTTATGGCCTGGAGGCAAATATTAACGACTTATTTGCTGAGAGGGGATTTCTGGTGCTTTGGGCCCGCCCAACCCTGATTTCTCTCCAGACCTTTAGATCATGGTCTTAGGATGTAAAGTATTTTGACATTCCTGGATGAAAATCAGCTCAAGATAAATGTCCTATGGTAAAAAGAATGCTCAGAATTTTTACCTCTCTGCCTATCTCATGGGAAAACAAATAGCCTAGACTAAATATGAAAGACATATCTCACGCAGTGTTAGAAGAGTCAGTGGGGCGAACTCTTTAGATTTTTCAAATGTTGGTCGACTCACAGGAAACTATATGACGTGTTCATGTCCTTGTGTCTTTGAAGTCAGAGTTGACAGCACAGCCCAGAGAATGCCGTCCTTCCAGTGACCGGCCAGCTAATGATGTGCTCAGGGACACAGACTGGAAGGCGCTGACTTATTGTTGTTCCGAATATTGACAGAGGGTCAAGTGGACAGAGCTGAAAGCACAACACTGAGATGAAAGGCTCTTGCTCTGCAAACAGACATTGTTGATGAAAGGCAGGGAGAGCAGCAAGTGGCTGACAGATTTCATTAAATCCTAGAGCCGGAAGGGAACGTTAGGGTCACTGCGTCCTGAGGGCACTGGCGTTGAGTGACTTACCCAAAGTCAGGTAGGCAGCAGAGCCACGCTGAGAACGGGGCCTCCCGACTCCCCACCCAGGGCTCACTCTGGCCGGCCAGCCCCTGCCCGCTGACGGCAGCTGTGCCCGGCGGGCTGTGAAAGGTCACACCTTGGCTCAAACAGGCCACGGAGGAAGCACAGGCCGCGGAGGAGGAGGCTCAGGTGCCCTTCCCGACTAACTTTCCTACTTCCACTAACCCATCATGTGGCTTTGGGCAAATCACATCACCTCTCTGATTAGGAAGGATCCTTTCTCTGTGAGTGAGGACACTGGCTTCAAGACCTGGCTCTAGCCTTCCAACCCTCGCTTTCTAGAATTCTATTTTCCTAATATCTATCAGGTTGACCTTGCTCCACAAGCAAACCAGGAAAGAGGTGGTGACAAGCCCAGTTCTAGCCTGGGGTTTATGAGGCCTCAGAGGTCACACAATATCTCAGGTGGCGCATGGAATTCTCAGGGCAAGAGGTGTTTAAGTCTCTTTTGTTTTTCTATGCTGCACAGTGCCCTCAGGATGGGGAGTGACCTCTTCACTAGGCAGTGGGCGAGGGCCACCCGTCACCTGTGCTCTACTCTCATCCTCAATATCTCCAATCCCCTGCCCACCCCATTCAAATCTTAAAATGCCCAAGAGCAGCTGGCTCAGGGGCCATGGGATAAAGAGCTGCTTGAGCCCAAACCAGAAGCTGATAGGAGCTGCCTGCTCTGCTGTGATTCATGCCAAGAATATAGGACTGGCACTTAAGAGAACTGGTTCTAGTCCATTTCTGCTATTTACTAATTTGAGGAAGGCCCTCTGTTTCCCCTCTGAAACCAAAGGAGAACCAGCTCTTGAGATGTTCGGGTCATGGCCTGCTGTCTGTCCTTCAGACCCTTCCTGCCTCCTCCCCTCTTGGGTACAGAGAGGCTCCGATCCCTGCAGGCTGAGTTCCCAGGCTCAGGTGTCAGCTGTGTTCCGGGGTGCTTGGCCAGTGGGAAGCTCTGGTGGGAGACAGGAGGGAGTGAGAAGGCAGTAGCCAGGTTATTTCTTCCACGGCTCTGCCTGGGGCCGCCTGCCTGTAGCTAGGGCAGGTCCTCACGGCTCCAGCTACAGCAGGTGGGCCTGCTGTGGCCCTATCCTCTGCCACGTGACCTGGCCCTGGCTCTGCTAATGTTACCCAGGGTGATAGTGGCATCCTGTGGTTGCCAGTCTTCGGATTGCCTCGCGGACATCTGTGAGCCAGCTCTGCTCCTGTCTCCTAACCCCGGTGGGTCCTGACTGATGACCACAAGGTCCCCCTCTCAGAGCCAGTGCTCTGTCTTCTAGAATCCTCTGTGAATTGATTGGTCTTTAGCAAATCCCTTCCTCTCTCTAGACTTTGGTTTTCTCATCTGGAAGTGAAGGCTTTGTCCTTGGTGGTCTTCAGTCGCTTTTCAACATGAGAGCTCTATTCCTACAGCTAACCCTGCAGGCCCATGCTGAGGATTTAAACTCACTATTTAGTCCAGGGAGTCTCAAACTGCAGCATGCACAAGCGTCACCTGAAGAGCTCATTGAAAATGTAGGAATCCAGGCTCCAAACCCCCAGACTATGACACAGTCGGTCTGGGGTGAGGCCCGAGAATCTGATTTTCACCAAGCATCTCAGGGGATTCAGGCCCAGGCCTGGGGCCATCATTCTTCTGGTGCTTGGGGCTCCAGAGGCC
>VBSM01002608.1:169294170-169311969 GCA_008086735.1 Cheirogaleus medius
CCTCCCAGAGAGCTAGGATTACAGGCGTGAGCCACCGCGCCCGGCCAAATTGTTTCCTTTTTAAACTCTAAAGTGTTTGACTTGATTTAAAAAATGCCCTGCAAAAGGAGCCCGGCTTGGTGACGTGAAAGGGACCTCTCCTGGGCTTTGGACGGATTTATTCTCCTCTGGCCCCAGACATGACAAAAGCCTGCGGATGGAGATGGATGCGGCTCGGCGAGCACGGCCAGCTCTTCCGAGAAGTCGTTATGGCCAAACCTCAGGGGAAAATCGATCTGATGCAATTTTTAACTAATTGATGAATTGCTGTCGAAAGTCCATTCATTAAAACACGCTGTTACACTCATGGAGACATAAAATTGCCGGAGCCCAGCAGGAGGCCGGGAAGCTGCTCCCGGAGGAAACCGGCGGCCTCCTGCGCCTGCAGGACAGGCCCAGCGCTTTCCCGGAGACAGTGGGGACGGGTGGGCTTGGGGGCAGAGGAGCCCCCAGTCTGACTCTCAGTCCCTTGGATAAGCGTATGCAAGGCTCTGAAGCTCTTTTAAATGCACAGGCTAATGCCACCCGACAGGATTACATGACGTAATGTATATAAATTGCTGCTGCATAGGGGATTTATCAAAATCTGCTTGTCATGATTGAATCTTAGGGATTGAGTTGGGCAGGAAGCAGCAGGGGTCAGGCCATCTCTGTGAGGTCTTCCATGCGTGCTGTTAGGTTTCCCTCCTCCCGTGCAGGAGAAGCCAAATTTGCATTGGCTTGTTTGGGGTCCAGATGATGCTGTGAAGACAACATCCCTGTTCTGGTCAGTAAAACTTTGCAAAGAGGATGCTTGGCTTCACTAACCTGGTTTCCCTAATCAGGGGAAGTAGTTGAGCTAGTCAGTCATTAGTATTCTGGTGAGGCTTTGGGGACAATGAGGGCCAGACGAAAACCCTTCCTTCTGTCTTCTTCTCCCCACCCTTGGGGAGCCAGAGCTGCTGGGTGGCAGAGCCCCCTGCGAGGGCGTCTCAGGCTGGGATCCTGCCCTGGACCCATCCTGGCCAGCTCGGGCTCAGTCTCTGCTCGGACAGGAAACCCTACCGCCCCCCTCACCAATTCTATCCATCCCCAGACTTGAAGGTTTGCTTTCAGTGAACCAGAGAGAGTATGGGGACAGGGGATCGGGGCCACGTCTTTCACCGATTGCAGCACTCAAATATACAGTCCTTTCCTGGTGAGAGAAGTACGTCCAAACAGGCAAGCAGGCAGGGAGGAGTGTGCATTGGGGTGTGTGCCCCGGGCGGGGTGTGGCGGGAGCCCTGAGCATCTGTCTGTGGGCTCTGAGCACCTCCCTGGATCCGTCCATCTTGGATAAGTGTGTGGTCAGTCCTGGGGAGGCTGGCATTGAGGAACTGGGCATCAGTGTGTCTGTTTCCCCTACTTCCATGACTCCTTGTCCGTAGGGAAAGTCTAATATTTTCTTCTTTACATTATATCTGCGTTTATTGAACAGGCAATATGTTCACTCGGTTCAACATTTCAAAGGTACCAGAGCACGACAGCGAAGAGCCTCTCTCTCGCCTTAATTCCTAACGACCTTAACCATCCCTGGTCCCCTCCCCAGAAACCAATTTCCTGGGCATCCTTCAGACATACTTATATACTTTTCCCAGTTATGAGTCACTATGGCTGCATAGCAAATTACCCTAAAACCTTGTGGCTTAGCGTCCACTATGCCACGGTTCCTGTGGGTCAGGAGAGTGGGTGGCTGGGCCGGGTCCTCCGGCTCAGGGCCTCTCGGCCACAACTAAGCTGGTGCCCGGAGTGTCCACTCTGCTCACTCGGGGCACTGGGAGGCTCGGGTCCCCGCGGCTGCTGGCTGCCTGGGCCTCTCCACAGGTAGTTCCTGACGAGGCAGTGGCCGCCCTTGGAGTGAGTGGGAACAAGGGTGACAGAGGGCAGGTATGACTACAGCCACAGTCGGTTTTGACCTGGCCTTAGAAGTGTCACCCCCTCACCTGCACAAACAGGTGTCAGGGTCATTGGAGACCACGGAGGAGGCTGCCTAGCACGTCCACCTTTTTTGTTTCTAAGAATGGTAATAGATTATATTCTTCATTTTTCTCTTTTTACATTTCTTGGAGGGTGTCCTACCACAGTTCGTAAAGAACTTTTTTAATATTCACGGTGCGTTCCATGCACCATAAGTATTTAACCATATCTCCACCGCTTGACATTTAGTTTTTGTTACAAAAAGTGCTCTAGTGAACAGTATTTCACACATGTCTGTGATATGTGTGGGATAAGTTCCGGGTGTCATTCTCATTCCTTCCTTTCCCTCATCGCCACCCAATCCATCTCCACACCCCTTGCAGTGACCTCCAAAGTGAGTTTTCCTGGGCTGGCTCCTGAACAGGGCTCGCAGGGCTGGGGTCTGGCCCCATCTCCACCTCGCCACACCTGTCCGCGGCTTCCTCACACAGGCCCGTTTTGTGCCTCGAGTTCTCGCCAGCGCTGTCCTCTTGTCCTGAACCAAACACTCCTTAATGTTTAGGATTCGACCCAGCATCACAACCTCCAGGCAACCGGTGAGAATTTCCCTGGCTGAATTGAAGGTCCCCCGTCAAGGTGCCATGATATCGGTGCAGGGCTATATCCTGAACGTGGATGCTGTTTTAGGACCATCTGCTGGTGGCATGTGTCTGCCCATCGCCGGAGAGCTCCTGGGGGCAGAGGTCTCCCCTGTCCCTCTGAAGCTTTAGGGCCTCGAGTGATGCTTGGCACCTGGGCACTGCACTCTGATATTCGATGCTCGAATAATGGATTAAATATACCCCAGAGACAGCCATTGAAAATAGAATTTTCCTTCATGATTTGGGACAAACAAAAGGCACAATCGGTTCTGCATTTTATGCTCCCAAGCCTGCTGTGCAGTGTAATTTCATCTCTAGAGTTTCCCGCTCAGGTTCTACATCTTTTCCCAGACGGTGTTGGGGCACAGGTGTGGCCACTCGAGAGCTGCTGCATTCTCGTCCTTTTCCAGGTCCTCGGCAGCCACCTCCTCATCCCCAGGCTGAGTGACAGGGCCAGCTGCCAGCTCTTCTCTGCATCTGGACAGTTTGGCCTTCCCCAAGGCCCTTCCCCGGGCTGCCAGGGCCACGCCATGGCCAGCTGCAGGGGGGCAGAAAGGCGGTTTGTCTCAGTGGCCATTGGAGCCTGTCCCCTTGGGGGAAAAGAGACTGATGATGACCTTCCTAGAGCCAAAATGCTAGGGGTCGGCATGTTGAGGAGCAGTAAGGCAGGTGGGGAGCGAGTTCCATCCTGATGGGCTTGGGATGGATCGACCCTCCCAACTCTGTCCCCACCTGGCAGTGTGACCCTGGGCAAGTTGCTCACCTTCTCTGAGCCACCATTTCTTTAGTTGTAGAACAGGTTTCAAAGAGAGCCCAGCCCACCCTGCACCAAGCCTCAGTCAGTCCATGCTTAGAACCCTGTTCCGCCCCCGCAGAGCGTGGATCACTGCGGGTTGTAATTTTATATTTATTGGAGTCAGCCCCTTCTTTGCCCCCAGTGTCCAATTTCCACACTGGAGTACAAGCTCCGTGACAGCAGGGGCCGTTCTGGCCCAGCCCTGCTCACTGCCTGAGAGCTGGGCGCTCCACAGGTATCTGCTGGGTTGACAAACACTAGTTCCTGTCCCCTTGACTGGCTCGGCACCTTCCTCTCCACCCAAACACCTGCACTGGCTGTTGGAATAATCACACTTTGCAATCGTGGGTCCTTCCTACATGCCAGCTGTAGTTTATCCCACATAGTCACATTTAATCCCCAGGGCCACTGTGAAGTAGGTGCTGTTGTCCCCATCACACAGATGAGAAAACCAAGGCACAGGGAGAGTAAGTAAAGTGCCCTAAATCACACTCTTTGTAAGTAGGAAGGCCAGGATTAGAGCGGTGCTGGCCTATTCCGGAGAGAGGTCCAGTTTATGACCTCCACAGCCCTAGTCTCTCCAAGTGGAAGCTTCCTCCTGCCTTGGGGTGCTTACTGAAGCTTCATTTTCTCTGTAGCTAGCTTGACCGGGGTCGGGGGACGGGGAGCCCGCTGAGGGGGTAGTGCTCCCAGGGGGTCGGCAGGAGCTGGTCGGCCCTGTCCAGGCCAGCACAGAGCCCAGGGCCACTGAGCGTCACCAGGGTCCCCCCATCCCCCGCAACCAGGGGGCTGCCCTGGAGATGGGAAAGTGGCCCCAGGGACGTTGCCTGGTTAGTGTCACCTGCTCTTTACAGGCAGAACCTGTCCCAGCCTGCACTTCCCAAGGGGGTTCTCAGCGCAACAGTTTCTCAGACAAGAACACCACACACTCCGGGAAACCCCTCTAATTTCCCAGTCAGGCAATCAGTAGAGCAGTGGCAGCAGTGACTGAGGTGGGCGTGGGGGCCCAGGAGTCCCCTCCCTGGCTGGCAGCAGTTGCTGGAGCCTGGGTAAGCCCCGACTCCCCGCCGCCCTTCACTCTCGGTGCTGCCTGGAGGGCTGTGTGGGGACTGTCATTCCCAGGCGGTGCAGCCAGCACCTCAGCAGATTGGACACTTACAAGCCAGTCTGGCCCGGGTTGTATGCAGCAGCAACGTGTGGGGAGTCCCTGTCACCAACTCAGCTCCCCAGGCTCGTGTAACTCACATCGGTTGTAGGTGTCACTGTCCGTGCAGAATAGTTAGTAATTTGACATTCGTTTTGTGCCAAGGAAGACTGCTCTGGGCAGTGGCTCTGCTTGGCATGAACTCCAGCGTCGGAAGCATTCATTCATGCTTTGGTGTATGCATTGGATGCCGTTCACTAGCTGTGTGGTCTTGGACACGTTGCCTAATCTCTCCGAGTTTCCTCACCTGCAAAAGGAGGATATGAAAAGCACCAACCACATAGGGTTGTAAAATTGCAATATATTGGAAAGCGCTTGGCACCATGCTTGGCATGCAGTGAGCGCTCGGAACACTTTGTTAAGACTGAGTGCGTGCTGACCACCTGCGTGTGCCAGGGAAGGGGCGCGCCAGCGTATGCAGAGGTAGAGACTCGAGCAAGAGGCAAAGAAACTCCTGGAAATCAGCAGCCACGATAAGAAAGTGGGCAAAGGGTGGGAACAGACAATTTATGAAGATGCTACCAAATCAAACAAGCACATCAAGAGATGCCCAAATTAGTTAGTAATATATTAAAACTAGGAGATAGCACTTAAACACTGTTAGACTGGAAAGACGTAGACCCCTGCATATGCCAGGTGTGGATGGCGGAGGGCGGGCATAAAGCAAGTGCCTGCTGGGCGGACTGCACTTCTCGGGCCGCTGTCAAACCAAGTGCACGTTTGTTCTGTGACCAGTCGTTCTCGCCTAGGCCCATAAGGGGCGTATACGAAGGTGTGCCCTGCTGCTTCGTCTGTGGCAGCGGCAGTTGGAAAGCAATGCGGGAGAATGGACACATGAAACGGCTCTACCCCACACCGTGGAGACTGCGCAGCAATGACAGCGAGTTGAGTCTGCAGAGAGCAAAAGGAAGGTGTCTTAAAACACCGTGTTGAGGCCGGGCATGGTGGCTCACGCCTGTAATCCTAGCACTCTGGGAGGCCGAAGCGGGAGAATCATCGCTCAAGGTCAGGAGTTCGAAACCAGCCTGAGCAAGAGCGAGACCCCATCTCTACTAAAAATAGAAAGAAATTAATTGGCCAACTAAAAATATATAGAAAAAATTAGCCGGGCATGGTGGTGCATGCCTGTAGTCCCAGCTACTCGGGAGGCTGAGGCAGGAGGATCTCTTGAGCCCAGGAGTTGGAGGTTGCTGTGAGCTAGGCTGACGCCACGACACTCTAGCCCAGGCAACAGAGTGAGACTCTGTCTCAAAAAATAAAACCAGAAAAAACCCACCATGTTGAGAGAAAATGGTAAGAAACAGAGTGGAAGATATAAAACAATACTACTTATAGGCATCAACGCATACACACACACAAAACCCCAGTTTTGTGTGCAATATATATATCTTTCAAGACCCCCCAAAAGATATATATTATACATGCCAACATTATTGCGGTTGGGGAGAAGGGAAATGGAGTGGTTTATGGACATCCAAGAGAGAAAATAGAGCATTAGAAAGAAGGGGTCTGTTGCAGGGCAATGCGGTATGGAAGCAGCAGCAGCCTCTTGCACCTGAAGTGCAGAGGAAGGTGGAGGAGCATCGCGTGCTGTCGGAGCCGGTGGCACTGAGCGCCCGAGCACAGGTGTGTGGGTGGGGAGGTGCCTGGCGGGGCTGGAGTAGGCAGGGGCCAGATCTTGCAGGCCATGAGGGGCCACTGAGTCATCTTACCTCATGGAATGATGTGATCAGATGTGGAAGATGGACCAGAGCTGGGCGCCAGGTACAGCGCGGTCGCCACAGTCCACACGGCTGCTCGCCCACCGGTGCTCGCTCTCCACGCCCCCCTCCCGCCCGGGCACCTGCGCGCCTGGGAGGGCCTGCGCCGCCCCCGCTGGGTGGGCCCTGGCTGCGCAACCTCCCAGCACATCCCATTCCCTGGCCGTGGCCATCGGTTCGGGGTTGGGCACGTGGCCCAAGAAGTCCAGTCAAGGTGAAAGTCAGGGCTCCTGCCTGAAGCCCTGGCCAGAAGCTTCTTTTTCTTTTTCCTGTTCTGATTACAGTTGTCCGTGGCTATGGAGCCTGAAATCGCCGTCTTGCTCCCAGCCACACGTGAAGAGGGCCAAGCCAGGGACCCTTGGAGAACGGAGCCAGGGCTGGTGGGTCAGGCGAGCGCTCCGTCCACGCTGGCCCTCAGGTGAGGCGCGGGTTGCACGGTCACGGTCACGGTACGTGCATGGTGGGGCGAGGATGGCTGTGCAGGGAGTGTGGACAGAGTGCGGAGAGGCAGTATAAGGAGACCGAGAAAAAGCCATGGAGGCCCACGTGGGAGGGAGCTCTGGGAATGGCCGGGAGCTTCGTGCTGCCGGGCTGCCTGGCGGGAGCGGGCAGATAGAGAAGGCCCTTGGATTTTAGGGCCACTAGTGAGCGGTGGGGGCAGCAGCCAGGTTTCTGGGGCTGCCGTGCAATTGGAGTTGGGGAAGTAGAGCTTGGGGCTGTGAGGCTTGGGCACAGTCTGGGGTGTAGGTGGGTGGACACAGGTGAGAAGGGCACAGATGATGGGGGTGCAGGTGAAGGGGGTGCAGGTGAGGAGGCCACAGGTGAGGGGCGCAGGTGAGAGGAGCTCGGGAGGCCTGGCCCAGGGGTTCTCAGCAGGGAGCCTGAAGTCCACAGGCTTCTCAAGTTCAGCGTGGCCCAAACCCAACCCAACCACTTCTCTCAACTCCCTGCTGGGGCTCCCAGCTTCCCAGGCTTGAGGTCTCGGACTCATGTCTGCCTCTCCTGGCTTCTGGGCCTTTCTCCCAGGTTAAAGGTGGGAGGTAGGAAAAGACTGGCCCACAGCCTGAAAGGCCTCTGAGCTGGCCCTGGCCACTAGGAGCTGAGGAAGTCACCTTGCTCTCTGAGCCCGTTTCCCGGTCTGAAAGCACAGGTGGAATTCCTGCATCTCCTGCTGAGCTGGCGGGTGCAGAGGCGCTTAGAGCTCCCGCCTGGGGTGAGCTCCCACCAGCGTCCTCCCCCTACTGCCCCCGCCTCCTGCAGGCTTGGCGCCCAACCTGGCGCCTGTCTCCAGGCCACTCTGTCCCACAGTCTGGCTGGAGAAAGGTCAGCTCTCTTATCCTACCCTTCCTGAGATGGCCACGACAACAGCTTGTGTTATCAAAGCACTGACGTAACGCTCACGAGCGCTGGGTGCCCTGCCGAGCGCTCTGCAGAGATGAGCTCAATCTACAGCTGGTGCACAGCAGGTGAGGGCTATCACTGCACCCGTTTCATGGATGAGAAAACCGAGGCATGTGTGGCTACATAGCCTGCCCAAGGTCACACAGGTAGGAGGACAGCATCGATTCACACCCAGCTGCCCTAACCAACTGGCTCTTCAAACTGAAATATCCACTCGATCTAGATGTTTCTCTTCACTTTCTCACTGAAAGTCCTGTGGGGCAGGTATGGTCCATCCCACTTTCACTGGAAGAAACGGAGGCTGGAGAGCGCAGGTAACTCGAAGGTCACGTGGCTGCCAGTGTTGGTGCGGCCAAGATTCAAACTGTCTCCAGATTCCAAACTCCGTCACATCGCCTAGTCTCTGAGGCACTTTGGTACAAGTTTAGAAAAATTCCAGATTGAAGAGCTCAGCCCAGGGGGGAGGACTGTTGCTGGGGACGCCCAGCCAAAGGAGGACGCAGACCGGAGGGCGGAGGTGGCAGGGGCCCACCGGGCACGGAACGCGGTACTGTGTACCGTGTGCTACGTGAAATCCCTGTGGTTGCGTCTGATCTAAGGCACAACTTCCAGGCAGTCCTATCCCTGTGGCCCAGAAGAGACGCTCAAAGAGAGAAGTGACTTGTTCAAGGCCTCACACCTGGTAGATGGTGGGGCCTGAGAGTCAAAATTCAGGCTCTTTCTGAAGCTCCACCCAGCTCTCCAAACCAGAGGTTCAGGTTTTGCCACTTGGTTTTGACTGATTAGACACAATCTCTCTTGTGACCACAGCTTGTCCCTCTGTCTGTAGTCAAATGTCTCGGCTCTCCTTTGCTCCTGAAAACTTATGTATTGATGTCTCGGTGGAAGAAGTGGAGTTGACACGGCCTGCCTAATGAATGCTCTGTCTGCCGTATAATCGGACCAAGGCACTGCTGAGCAGGCGCTGCACCCAGCAGGGGAAATGACAGGTGGCTTTTGTGTTAGGAGGACTCACTGCTGCAGGCGGAGACAGGCCTGGGGCCAGGAGGCCGTCAGAGTGGTCAAGGCCCGAGGAGAGGGGTCTGACACAGGCAGGGTGGTGTGATGGAGAGAAGGGGTCAAAGTAGAGGCCACTGGGCTCGGGAACTGTGGGCGTTGGGGCAAAGGAGCAGGCGGAGCTAAGGTGACCCCAGTTCCTGGCCTGGAGTCCCTGGGGGAGCGCTGGGGGTCGGGGGGAGGATGATGGGTCCCTTCCAGCCATGCTGGGCCGAGGAACCTGGGGCATCTGGAGTGGCCAAGGTGGTTGGCACACGTGGACAGAGGTATGGGACAGACACGCAGATGTGCAGGCATCTTTTTTGCTTAATTTTATTTTTAAATAATTACCGACTCAGAGGAAATTACAAAATACGTACAATTAGGTCTCATGTGCCCTTTCTTGGGTTCCACTCAATGACAGTATCTTGCATAGTTATAGCACGGTATCAAAACCGAGGACTGGACACTGGTGCCATGCACAGAGCGTATTCAGATTCCACTGGTTTGGTATTTCGTGTGCGTATGTGGAGTTTTATGCAATTTTGTGACGTGCAGATTTGTGTAATTGTGGCAGTCATTTATTACTACGACTTTTTTGCCTGTATGTTCAGTGCTGGTGTCTTAGGGGCATCTCTGACAGGTACTTAGGCTGCGGACTTGGAGGGATTTCCCAGGAGAGATGCGGAGAGAGAAGGGAGGTGGCTGGGGCAGAATGCGGGGTGGGGGTGCCCCGCTCTGAACCCCGAGGGGTCTGTGGGGAAGGCTCTGTGAGGGAAGAGACCCCGGGCTCCCCTACGTGCTGCCTTGTTGTCTGGGGCCCGCTCTGCCCCAGGCCTGGGCCTCTGACCTGGGCTTTTCAGACAGGCCCATTCTCAGACCTCTGCTCACGTGTCCCGTGTCCTGTAAGTCAGCAGCCTCGAAACCCCAGCGCACTGGTGCCACAGCCGCCCTTCCTAGAGAGGAATTTGTGTCTGGGTGCTTTGCTGGGCCATGTGCACCAAATCTGGGCTCGGAAACCTGTAGCTGCGTATGTGTACCATGTCAGTGAGGCGTGACACCTGTCAGTGAGGCGTGACACCTGCAGCTGAGGCTGCTCGGGGACCCTGGGGTCCCTGCTGCGAGGACGGACACTGGGGTCTTTGCATGCCCAGCACAGGGCCGAGTGCACAAGCGACACTCCGTCATGGCGCTCAGTTGTTTGGGGTCAAATTCTACCTTTTGGCATCTTCTTCTCCAACAGGAGAGAGCTCGGCCACGGTGCGTCTCCCACGAGCCTTGGCAAGTTAACTCGAACTCAACCAGGGAGGACGCTTTTCCCCGGGAGAAGGGAGGTGCCCTATTCCTTAGTATCGATTTCATGCTCTCTCTATTTTTGTTTAGTCGTTTGTGCATGAATTCCTTCATCTGTGAACTCCGAAGCTTGAGCTTCTGACAATCACAACCGGGGACACACACGGGACAGAAAGCCCCGTCCTCGCCCGGGCAGAGGCTGTGGTGCCAGAAATGGCGCGGCGGCGCCCTCTGGTGGTCGACAGCAGCGCTGCACCCGGTCCCCAGGCGTGCGGCTTACCCAGCCCCAGGGCGGCTCTTCCTCCCACCTCGCCAGGGAAAGCCTGGCGTGATGGAAAGACAGACCTGGGAGACAGACACCAACCTGTGCGGACCCTGCTGTTTGTGCTATGCTGGCCGATGAGGGCCCAGAGACAAACGGGACATGGGCCCTGACACCCAAGCGCTCACACCCTGTGGAAGGGAGAAATAATGCCAAGAGCTAGAGACTGGGCTGGGCAGCCTGGGGTGGAGTTCCGGCTCCGTCTGGTATCGGCTGTGGGACCTGGAGCAAGCAAGCTACTTAAGCTCTTGGAGGCTCAGGTTTTTCACATGTAAACAGGGCTAATAATTACTCCCTGGCACGGTTGTTGTTAAAAGACATACTTTATGTGACATGTGAGAGGTACATAATAGATCATCAAGTGAAAGGTAATTATACTTATTATTGATGCAATAACAGCTGGTCAAAGAAGGGAGTACTGGGAAGTGTGGGGGTTGGGGAAGGCTTCACAAATGAGGAGACATTTCAGCTGGGTTTTGAAGGATGAGTAGGAGTTTTTCAATCAACAGGGGAAGGGCATTCTGGATGGGTGAACTCTGTGTAGGAAGGCATGGTAGTAGGCAGTACTAGAGTGCATTTGGGAAGCTCTAAATATTAATAGTTTGGTCAGGTGTGAGCCTAAGGTGGGAGAGATGAAGCAGGTGGAACTGAAACTGGACAGGGGAGCTTGATCTGCCTCTCCAGAAGTGGGCTGCAGAAATCTGTATTTAGTAAGCAAGTCCCCACAGGATGCTAAGGCAGACTGTCAGAGGCCCAATGTCTGGAAAGTGTCACTGTACCTGGCATTCTGCACAATTCTCTCTAATCCATACAACAACCTGGCAAAATAGACATTATTGTCCTTATTTACACAGCAGAAAGCTGAGACTCAGAGAAGTTAAGTAACTTGCCCAGGATCACACAGCTAATATGAGCCAAGATGCAATCTCTGGTCAGCTTGATTCCAAAACCCATCACACAGTGAGTGCTCGGTAAAAACCAATTGTTACCCTGTGTGGCAATATTCCTCAGGCCTAGGCTGCCAGGTGTGCTGAAGTTATGTTTCCCTGACTTTAATCCTGCCAGGATTTCCAGGAAGACAGGGCAGGGCCAAAGAAGCACCCTCATGGGCCAGGCAGGGTCTGATGCTGGGTATATGCAGGCTAGGGAGTTTTCCTGGTTAGAATCGCTCATTGGGCCGGGCGTGGTGGCGTGGTGACTCACCCCTGTAATCCCAGCACTTTGGGAGGCAGAGGTGGGAGGATTGCTTGAGCTCCAGAATTTGAAGCTGCAGTGAGCTACGATGACACCACTGCACTCCAGCCTGGGTGAGAGCATAAGACCCTGTCTCAAAAAGAAAAAAAAAATTGCTCACTGGAGGAAGAGAGTCCTGCTCTTCTCAGGAATTTGCCAGAGATAATTTTGTGGATGTGTGTATAATTTTTTAAAAATTTAAAACAATCTCAAACTTACAGAAAAGCTTCAACTGCAGCACAAATAACATATTTTTTTCTGGAACCATTTAGGGTAAGTTATCGACACCCTCGATACTCCCTCGCCTCCCTCATGATCTAATCTGAGAAGCTGGAAATGTTTGCAGTATTTCCTGCAAATAAGGACTTTCTCCTACACAGCCGGTCCTAACACAATGTCCACCCACAACTGGGAAGTTAACATGGTGCATCGAGTCCCCCAGTGACCTGTGATTTCTTCCTAGTAAATGGATACAGTTCAAATTGGCAGGTGGCATTTGATTGTCACATCTCCTTTGTCTCCTTCAGTCTGAAGCTGTTCCTTAGTCTTTATTTGACTTTTAGACCTTGATACCCTCAAAGAGTAAGGGCCAGTTATTTTGCATCCCTCCATTTGAGTGTGTCTGCTGCTCCCTTGGGGTCTGCTCCCAGGCTATCTGTCTTTGGTGGGAATATCTCAGAAATGCCATTCGACTGGCATGTGACTTCAATTTGTCCCACTGGTGATGATGTTAGCTCGGATTCTTTGGCTAAGTGGTGTCGCTAGGCTTCTCCTCTGTCAAGCTAATGAACAAATATTTTGTGGGGTGTTTTGTGGAAACTGTGACTATCTTGTTCCTCAGTGGACCTTCAATTTATTCATTTCTATCAGTGTGGACTCCTCTTTAATCCAGTGGGTTCTCATACGTTACTATCGTTATTTATTGGATGCTCAGACTGTCTCAGATTTGGCTAACAGGGAACCCCTTGAAGCTGGCTTTGGTGTCCTTCCGACACGCCCCCTCGTTCTTTGAGCGCTGTCTTGCTTTCTGGCTCAATAAGAGATTCCAGGTTCACCTTGTGCCGCCCCTGCCCCAGCCCTGGGGTCAGCCTCTCCCCCAGGAAGCGCCAGCTCCTTCCGCGGAGAATAAAATGTGAAGTCAGTATCTGGGCATGAGGTGTGCTCAGTGCTGTGGGCAGTCACCATCCCAGATCCGCTCAGTGAAATGCGCCTGTACCTGTGTGGATAAACACGCGTGTGCATGTGTGCATTCACATGTATGCCTGTATTTCTACATCTAGCCGTACGTTTTTGTATTTGGATCAAACATTTACTTATCTGACCAAGCCCCCTTTAGTGCTAAAGCCTCTAAAAACAATCCAGTCTGACCTCTCCACTGTGCAGGTGAGAGATCTGAGACCCAGGGTGACACGGGAGTGACATGGCCCGGGCTCCAGAGCCCCAGGCAGGAGGGCAGAACTGGAGGGAGAGGCGGGAAGCACGGGAGGCTGACCCGGCCCTGAGGGTGAGCAGGCTGCATGCAGAGAGATGGGCCTGTCTTCGGAGGGCGGCAGAGTGAGGACCAGCGGGAGGACGTTGTGAGAAAGCAGGTGGTGGCCCGAGGCGAGGGGGACTTTGTGGCAGTCACAGAGCCTGTGCTGGGAACGGGCAGCGCTGAGCCCGCTGACTGCCCGCCCGGGCTGCTGCTGGGGACAGGCCTCCACTTTGGCCTTTTCAGCTCAGACGGCTGTGATCAGCCCACCCCTGACCCAGTCAGCCACCTGGAGGACCCTGAGGGTCCTGGGTCTTTATACACAGGCCTCATTCCTGGCTCAATTCTTCTAGAACTCTCTTCTGCTCCAGGATCCCCCTGGGGCCGGCTCACTCCCCTGAGCTCCGAGCACCCCATCCCTGGGCCCCTCGGCCCCTCCCCTCCCCCTGGATTACCGCTCCCACCCCCATCCGCCACCCTGCAAGCAAGACTCTCCCGCACCCTGGGCTGTCCCCAGTTCAGAGGCGCCACCTGCCACGGGACTGGGTGTGGGGAGTGTGGGACTGGGGTGGCCTCCCCCACAAGCCGCAGAAGTGCAAGGCCAGCTGCAAGTTCCCCCGCCTCTCCTGGGGTCACCCAGGCTCGTACCCCTTTGGGGTTGAGCCTTCCCCGCTTTGAGATTGAGAACCCCTGGCTTATTTTTATTTATTTAATTAATTTCTTTCTTTTAATCCCAAGTCATCAAGCAAGGACTCCCTGACTTCTTGAGGGCGCCGGCCCTTTTGTGTCTATCTGTAGAGTTGCAGGTGGACTCCTGGGGCCGTGTGAGAAAGCTGTGGTCCTGGGGCCTCATTCGGAGTGTCCCTTCCCTCTGGGTGTCCCTCTGCTTCACCTTTCCCTCTGAGGCTGTGGCCAGTCAGGTTCTGCTGTAAATACCGAGATGGCCAGGAGGTGGCGCTGTTGGGTCAGAGCCCGCACACTTCTGTGCAAATTAAGCTCACAGTGGGGATGAGTGTAGGGCAAAAGGGAGGGGTGGGGACTGGGAACCAGAGGACGTGTGGTCCACCAAAAGCATTCTGCCTGTGTGTGCGTGTTAGCAAACACACGTGCACCACCAGCATACACACACGTGCAGCACACATATACATCCTACACACTGGTAAATATATACATACACACATATCCACATACCTCTATGTATATGCACACATACATGCCAGTTCATTTACACACACATACATGCATAGTAGTATACACACACATGTATACCAGTATATATACACACACATTTACAAATCAGCACATATATCTAACATACATAATATATATACACACACATACTGACCAGTACACACCCCACCCCACCCACCCGGCTGGGCAGCTAGCTGGTGGCGTTCTGAGCATAGCGTGGGCTGCGACTGGGCACCCCTAAGAAGAATGGTCAGCCTGCAGTGCTCTGTCACCACGGGCTTGACGTGCGGGTCCTTCTGAGGCAGAGAGGAGCCAGGAAGGCAGGAGGGGCCAACACCTGGCCTAGCGGCTCAGGCCTACAGGGCACATGGCCGTGAGCCCGGGGACTGCGCCATGCTGGAGGGCCACCTTTCTCAACAGTGACACCCTTGTTGGTGGCCACTACAACAGACCTGAGATGGCTGGTTGTCTCCCCGAGGTGCTACGACCGGGGCTTAACCCTTTGGACCAGAAGGGGCTTGGCAGTCTTGGAGTTATCATGGAAGGATGACCCCGAGACGTCTTAGAGAGAGATGATCTAATCTGAAAAGCAGGAAATGTGAACCCATTTTATGCTCCAAGCAGGTGACGTTGGAATCTGGTTATAAATGTATCCATGCCTTTCCTGCTTCCCAGGTTCTTTGCTAGAGCAAGTGTGAGTGTGAGTGTGGGTGAGTGTGAGTGTGTGTGAGAGAGAGTGAGGGTCTGCTGACCCAGGTGAGTCCTGAATGCTCAGGTCTCTGAAGTATATTCCAGAAGAGCAGGCCTGTTCCCTGGAGGACGCGTGTGGTTGTCTGGTGATTGGCGGTGGGGTATCTCATCGCAGACGGGCTTCCTCCAGGCTGTGCCCTGTCTGGACAGGGCTGGGGAGCTTCCGTGCAGAGGAGAGCGGGTGAGCACATGACTGCACGTGAGTGCTGTGACTCCGTGCAAGTGGAGGCCCCGGGCACACCCAGCCTGAGGGCTGAGGGCAGATGTGGGGTGGGAGTCAGGCATGTTTTAATAATAGAAGCGACTGCCTGCCACGGAGTCAGTGTTAAGCTCTGCAAACATCTTGCAAGCTGCTTGTTCTCTTCTTCATAGAAGAGGCTTCTGTCTGACTCACGATTGAATTAAATGCTGCAATCCTGCTGCAAAGAAGTTAATGTCCTGGCTGTGCTGGAACATTCCTTAACCTTGCTGGGTATGATACTTAAAGATGCAGAGCTGAGGGGGGCTAGGCCTTTCCGTTTGAAGAAGAAGCAGGGGTCAGAATCGGAGGTGAGCTCATCTGGGGCCGGTGCCCTCAGGTGGCCTGGCTTTCTTGCACCTCTCGCCTCGCAGCGGAGGGAGCCACTGCAGCCTTTGCCCCTGGACAACTCTTGTGCCTGACACCTGGAGCTCACCCCGGTGCTTGAGGAGGGCACCCAGTCCTGCCGCCGCAGAGGACAGGTGGAGGATCAGCGGAAGGCTGGGATGCCAAGTGCTCTCTTCCATTCGCGGGCTCTGTCTTGGGCAAGTCATCGATTTCTCTGAGCCACATTTTCCATCTTTGTCAAATGGGGATTAATAAGGCCTGCCCTTTGTCCCCCTGAGGCTGTCGGGAGGCACCCTGTGTGCGCAGAAGGGCTTGGTAAACAGCAGGCTGCGCACCTGGTGTGGGCCAATATGCTCTCGCTGAGGGCCTGGGGTGGGGCTGCATGGCTGGCTGAGCCCCTCCCGGCACCCCCACTGATGTCCCAGTTGGGGAGTCGGGTGGGGGTTCCAAGTCCCTGCCTGCTGACACCGCCTCCTAGAAAGTCCCCCTTCCCCAAACATGTCTGGAGGTTCTCGAGGGATGTAGTCCATTCAGTTCTGCTAGACTGCTTGTTTTCAAATAGGAATTTGTTCCAACACAACTGATAGATTAGGGAACAACTGGAGCATGACATGAATTTCAAAGTTCACATTTGCTCTGCACGAATTTGTCCTCAGAAACACGAGGTGAGTCCAGAGGACAGCACCCAGCTAATCCGAGCCCAGGAAAACGCAAGTGCAGGCACACACCCCTGCCTCTCCCTGTTCCTTGAGTGTGTTCGAGCCACACCCACCCACCTCTGCTGCTGGAACTTTCCCCCAATTCCAGATCACCCTTCTTCCCCAACCCACACCCTGCAATGGCCACTTCCTCCAACAGACCGCAGGTCTTTTTAAAGGCAAAGTACCATATTTACTGCGGCATTTATGTATTTCTTAACCATCTAATATGTGTAAAACTGTGCTAATGTTTTTATTATGTTCCTATCTCTTTTAGATGTGTTACTGACCAAGTCCCTAACTCTATTTTCCTCATAAGCCCTGTGGTTTTATCACACGATCCTGCAGAGCACAGTGATTTTTACCAATGTCTGTGTCGCAGCACAACAGAACTATCTGTGACTTCATGGACTGGTCCAGGGCCTCTGCTGCAGCCAGAGGACACCCAGGTGTCAGGACCCTGCCTTAGGCAGCACTGGCTGTGTGAAGTTTGCACGGTCTCTCTCACCGGGTGATTTCCCTGGGGGAGCAGTGGCAGTGAACCGCCACCAAGTACCAGGTGCTGCTCTGATGGACGTTGGTCGCTCATCGAATCTTCACGGCAGCCCTATGAGGTTGGTACTAATAATATCTCTATTTTACAGATGAGAAAACTGAGTCACAGACAAGATTGTTAACTCGCTCGAGGTCACATAGCTCGCGATCAGGGGAGCCAGGATGTGAGCCGGCCCTACCGGGCAACGCGCACGCCGTACCCGGGTGGGCAGGCTCTTCCTGTGAAGAACGGATAATAAGTTTCTGTACCTTTGTGGCCAGATGGTCTCAGGTAAGGCTGCCCTTATAGCACAAAAGCAGGCATAAACCGTGTGCAAATGAATGGGCAAGGCTGCATGAAGACAAAACTTTGTTTATGAACGCCGAACTTTGAATTCCTTATCATTTTTGTGCATCAAGAAATGTTATTCTTTTAATTTTTTTCAACAATTCAAAAAATGTAAAAACCATTCTTAGCTTGTGGATGGTACAAAAATAGGTGGTAGGCCCATGAGTCATCATTTGCCTGCATAGATCCCTGCTCTAGAGTGAGGGAATTGGTCAAAAGGTGCCAGCATTTGAATGGCTCTCGGAATGTTCTGGAAATGAAACCATGAGGCTTGCACACATTTACATTGTCAGCAGGACTTTTGGTGTTTTAATTTCATGATAATTATTTTTAAATACTTGTTTCTTTAGCAGTTATAAAGCAAAGACTTTCCTCCTTTGTTTTATTGGACTAATACATATACATAGTTGTAAAGGTCAAATAGTTATAACATTTCTAACAAAAATAGCCATCCCTGGTTTCACGCCTTCACACCTGAATCCCACTCTTCAGAGGCAAGTACTTTCAACTCTTTCAACTGTGCTGGAATCTCCCCCCATATTTCTTTTCTTTTTTTTTTTT
>VBSM01002608.1:169315978-169339648 GCA_008086735.1 Cheirogaleus medius
AAGTTCCAAATCCAGCCGGGTTCCTTCTGAGGGCTGGGAGGGAGACTCTGCTCCGGGCCGCTGTCCTGGCTCCCGGGCTTTGCTGGAGACCTTGATGTTCCTTGTCCGTGGACACCTCACCTGGCCTCTGCCTCTGTTGTCACCAGCTCTTCCCATCTCTGTGTCTCTTCTCTTCCTACTGGGACACCAGTCATACTGGACTAGGGCCACACTACTCCAGCACGACCTCATCTGAATTTGATTACATCAGCGACAAACTCATATTTCAAATAAGGTCACATTCTGAGGTCCTGGGAGATAGGAATTCTATTTTTTTTAATTTTATTTTATTTTTTATTTTTGAGAAAAAGGAAAGCGATGTTTATTACTTTGTCGGCAAAGGAGGAGGATCTAGTCTACTGTCTGAAAATGCCATTGTCTTAATAATCAGCGGAAATACAGAGCTTTAAAAGGGCCGTTTCTCAGCTTGGACAATTTCTGTGCAACTACCAATCGTCCTATCTCTGCTGAAGACAATTCCGTGACCTCCACCCAGTGACCTCCACCCAGTAGGGGCTGAGCCAAGTCTGGCATAAAGAACAAAGACTCACCCTGACCCTCTCAGCCACTGGCCTGAGGCAGGGTGCAGGTGTTAGTTCTGAAATAGGAGGAAGATGTTTTAAAGAGACAGTATTTTTGCTGGTTTTTTTTTTCCAGGCCATTCCCTCTGTTACATATGCCCCACTGTCAATATTTCCCTTCCATATCTACAGGAGGAGGGGCGATGTAGTCATGGAGTTATTTCCTGCTGGTTTGGGGCAATGTCTCAGATGGAAGGTTTATATTTGTGTATGTCATTGCAAAGCTTTAGCAGTATATTTACAACAGATTGCTAGGTGAAAAGGTTACAAGCAGTAACTACAACGTGAGGATTGGCGAGGCAAAATGGACAGTCACCTTGCACACGATGTCTGACACAAGGCTGGGCTAGAAAGAGACACGGGACCTCTGAGTGCAGAGAGATCAGTCGCACCCTGTGGTGCAGCACCAAGCAAGGTTTAGGATGACAAACACAGCAGCAAGACGGATGAACAGAAGAGGCAACAGCCCGGGGAAATTCTCACTAAGGAGTTCTCTCTCCATCCTATAGACAGAATGAATAATCAAAGAAAGCTTAGTAAAAATATCAACATTTTCATTTTTTTCCTTTTCCTTAAACAAATAGATTGCCTAAAGGCTGGCCCCTCCACGGGGGGCTTGGGTCCTCTTCTTCCACGGGACACCTCATTACTCTGGTATGATGGAACTCATCATTCATCAAATGAAACTCAAGGTTTTCATTTCTGACAATTTCGACGAGGTGTGAGCTGTTAGATGCACTTCACAGGGGCCCTCCCACTCCTCTGCTTCCAGCTGGGGCGGGGACCTGGCACAGGTGGGCTCACGCACGGTGGTCAGCCCCGACCCGCTCATCTGACACGCTGCTTTCCTGTGCTTTCTATTCTCGTGCGTATATTGCCATCCTTACCTCGGGGTGCTAGCATTGGTCTCCCATAAGCTATTTCTTAGGGGCTTAGCTTAGCCCTGCTTCTGAAGGCCACCCGTAACCCACAGGAGGACAAGCAGCGGTGCCGTATCCCACTTTCCTGTGTCAGTTCTGGGATGCAGGTATTTTCCCTTCTGGGTGTGGGACTCTGCTTACGTGCTGGGCTATCTCCGCTACAGAGGGGTCCCTTATCACTCTGTGCAGACGAGGGGACCCTATGACCAGCTTGACGACCTGTGGGATGATTGAGTCGACCGTGCAGCTCCCTGGAGAAGAGGCTCGCCAGCTGCCCACTGAGGCGCCCCTCGAATCACCATGCCTTTTTCAGAAGACAGTTCAAGCCGTGAGAGAGAGAATATGACCTGCTTAACTCTTGCAGCTAATTCACTGCATTTGCAGCAGACCCAAGACTCGCTTCTGTCTGCCCCCGATGTCTAATTAATACCAAATGATCATTCTTCTGCATGAGAGTCTGGGAGCGTCTGGCTTGTCTGCGGTTCCTGTGTACCTGTTAGTCAGAAAAAGCGAGGCCTGCGTGATGGGTGGAAAGAAAGGTTAGCTGGTTGTCAGTGTAGTGTGTTGTTTTCTGCAAGACAGCTCCAGGCACTACAAACTGGGGAGAAAACATAAGAAAATTTTAAAGAAAAATGAAGCTCTGACACCCTTGCCAAAGAGCCCTTCAGCTTTAAGTAGATATTTGCACTCCGCGGTGCCTGGAGGGAGTGTTAATGGATCTAAGTGTCACTGCAGTTGAACTTGGCGAAGGAGACTGTGTTTCTCAGGCAAAGAAGGGGGCTGCAGTGTCAGCCAAGAGACTGCGAATCTGCAGAGTCGGAAATGCTGACGGGTGCTGGGTCAGCTGCCCGAGAGGTGCACGTGCGCGGGGCAGGTGCCGGGATGCTGGGTCAGGGACGCTCTCGCCCCGGCCAGGAGCATCCACTTCTTGCTGGAGCCGGGAGTGGAGTTGCTCAGCGATGCGTCTGCTCTGTGCTATGTGTTCGTGTGACAGGCTGGCTTCAGGGTGTGTGACCTGTGTGGTCACAGTCACACGGGGACGTGCATGGAGAAAGGCCCTGGGTTCAGTTTGAAGCTCTGCTGTTGCCGTTTTGAGATTCTCCGTGATATGTGAGCCAGACGCCGGCATTTCCACTTTGCACTGGGCCCTGCAAGGTACGTAGCAGGTCCTGACAAGGCGTCTGTCTCAGTCCGTTGTCCTCACTGCTTGGTTATTTGTGGGGCAGTTGGTGCCGTGGACAGTCTTAAGCTCACACTCTGATGTCTCGGAGAGAGAACCCACAGCCAGAGGAAGACGACACGAAGCTGGAGGTCTGGGCCCCTGAGGCTTGAGTTTCAACACTGCCAGCAGCTATAATAGCCACAAGCTCTTGAACTGGGCATTTAGCTTCTCTGGGCCTCAGTTTTTTCATCTGTAAAATGGACATGCTGATGATAGCTCTGCTTATATCAGGGAATTGCTTTGGGTTCCCTGAGAGTCAGATCTCAGCTTTTCCCGTTTGGACCCCATGCGGAATCCAGCCCAGCAGCTTGCGTTTGGTAGCAGTGTACACTTGGGGACCATTTAAAACATGAGCTCACGGCGGGGGGAGGGTGTCTCTTAGGCAAAGCCGCATAAATGACAGACTGGCATTACGTGTTGTCATAACACACTATCTGGTGTCTTGTGCGAATTTGGCATCCGGACTCTGCTGCTCTGGGGTTTCATACAAGAGAAGACGGGGCCTGCTCACTTTGGGACGTGCCCCCGGAAACCATCCCCCGTGGAATACCAAAAGGAAGGTCTTGCGAGAACACACAGGCGCTGCCTTCTTGTCCGCCAGGTTATAACTATCTAGGTCCTCCCTTCGGTTGGTGTCATGATTATCGTGGTAACAACCACCTTTTGGAATGCATGCCACGTGCAAGTGTTAATTTAAGTCACACCACAACCCTATTATTACCACGGCCATGTTACAGGCGAGGCTCTGTCTCAGGGGACCTGCTCTGGTTTCACAGCGGGAGGTGGCAGAGTCAGGCTGGAACCCAGGGCTGTTTGGGACCGTGGTCGTGGGTCCTGTCACCCATGCTGGGCCTGCCTTATGTTCAGTGAGTTCCCTGAGATGGGCTTTCCGTGGGTTTTCACTGGGGCTCACTCAGCAAGATTGCCTGAGATAGCAAGATTGCCTACGAGCCCAAAAGCACAAGTTTCCTGAAGCTTCTTAAAGTGAAACGTGCTAGAGAGACTCCAGGCAGCTGTGCAATCTCCTCAGAGAGTCTAGGGAACTTTATAATTTGCTTACTTATTTGGGTAATCGCTTGACTGAGATATAATTCACATACCATACAATTAATCCACTTAAAATGTGCAATTTAATGGTTCTTACTGTATTTAGAATTGTGCAACCATTACCACGATTAGTTTTAAAATATTTTCATCACCCCAAAAAGAAAGCTCACACCCTATAGCAGCAACACCCCATACCCCTCACTACGCAGCTGCTAATCAACTTCTCGTCTCTATGGATTTGCCTGTTCTGGATACGTCATGTAAGGGAGTCACACAGTACGTGGCCTTTTGTGTCTGGCTTCTCTCGCTCAGCAGAATAATCTCAAGGTTCACCCGTGGTGCAGCCTGTGTCGGGTCTTCATTGCTTTTCAAGGCTGAATCATACTCCGTTGCATAGACAGACCACGTTTTTTGGTGCATTCATCATTTGATGGGCACTCGGGTTGTTTCCACTCTGGGACTATTACGAATCGTGCTGCTATGAACGTTCACGTACAGGTTTTTGTGTGGACGTGTGTTTTCATTTATCAATCATTTCTATACGATTGTCTTCTAGGAGCCAAATGTGGCTTCTGGAGGATCATCGTGGAGGACACGGAGTAAACTATAAATCCGCGCGGGCTCAGGGTTCTCATCTGTAAGCCAGGCCCGGGAGCAGCAGCTCAGCGTGCGCGCGCGCACATGCGTGTGGGCCCTTGCGTGTGCGGAGGACAGATATGTGTCTTTCTGTGTGTCCGGCTGGAGCGAGGGTGGAGAGAGGCTGCTACCAACAGAAAGGAACTCTCGGGGGAGAGGAGTGCTGGGCCGCCAGCCTCTTCCTCTCTCCTCTCCCAGTTTCTTTTTGCTGAGCTGGCAGAAGATTCAGGTGAGAGGGTTCAACTTGGGCTCAGGCCCCAGGCTGGCACCGTTTGACTTGGAAAGTGACTATGGAATTCTGCCACCCATGAGTCAGCCGGCAGGGATTGCCCTCCTCTTCCCCCAGCAGCCTAGGGCGGCCTCCAGATCTACAAAGCGGGAGCTACTGCCTGAGATCTCACCTGGAGAGCCAAGAAAGGGTAACCATCCCATCTTTTACCATCTGCCGTGTCGTTTCAGGATGACAGACATCATCTGGCTCCTTAGGAGTGATCCTAATTTGGCCAAAATCATTTGGATTCTTCAAATGCAGCTTGGCAGAGTGGAAAAGGGGAAAGCTGTGACATTGGACAGACTTGATTCAAGCCCTGGATTGGTCACTTATCAGGTGCACAACCTTTGCCAGGTAGGTCACTTACCCTTTCTGTGCCTCGTCCTCTTTATTTGTCCAAAGAGGATAATGATTCTTACCTGGTGGGATTGCCCAGCGCATCAGAAGATGAGCACGAAGTGCCTGTAGGGCGTAGATAATCAACAGTCGATAAATGGTAACTGCTTCCCGGTGACGAGGCTGGGGGACCTGCTTGAGACATGTGTGACTCGACTCTGTCAGTCTCGGATGACCTGTGGGCAGAAGGCAGAGGATGAGGAGGCCTAGTCTGCTTTTCCATTGGATGCATCTTTTCCACAAATGATCCTTCCACTACATCTCCATAAACTCATGCATCTCAAAGGGACTCTGAATTTTAACTTGATGAGTTTTAGGAAGTTTTATTGCATGTCTGAGCCACATTCGATTATTTTACAAATATTTATCCACGTCACCAGTGCATACTGGCCCATGTTCTAGGCCTTCCTCTCTGGCTGGTGTAGAGAAAGGAACGTATTGGAAAGATGCATAAGATGCAAACACTCTTCACAAGCAGATCTGAGACTGGAGGAGTCAAGAGTTCAGGGGTCCACAGATGTGGGTTTTAGTCCTGATGCGCTGCTGTAGCTTCACTGTGCGAACGTAGGAAAGTCGCGCAAACTTTGATTCATAGTTTCTTTTCATTGGTAAAATAAGGGAGTAGAATGAAGTGGCTTTGAAGACCCCTTGCCAGCCATAACGCTCTAGAACAATGTTGTGTGATGATCTGGAGCAAGGTGTCCTCTGCTGCCTACGCACACGTCTGTCTTCATTCCTTAGAGGGTGGGGACACACAGCTCGGTATCTGGGATGGGTTGTTTAGACTGACCTCCCTGGTTTCAGGTCTTAATCACTGAACATTTACATTTTACTTGCACTGATGGCTTTCTCTCAATGTATTGTGAGACTTCAAGGTTAGCAGCAGGAGAGGTGAAATGCATTACATCTGGGCCTGGCCTTCTTCTTTTGCACACAAGAAGATCAGCCTTCTTCTTCTTCTTTTTTTTTTTTTTGCAGTTAAATTAGGACAATTTGACTGTGTTCTGCCAATAGAATATAAATGGAAGTGAAGCATGCCACTTACAGGCCTAGTCATTATCTCCCTGAGTGACCACCCGTGTCTTTCTTCTCCTTCCATTGTGACCAAGGAGGTCACACACTGGAGATGAGATAGCAGTGTCTGGATCCCTGAGTCACCAGTTGGGAACTGCATTAAAAAACCCTGTGTCCAAAAACTGAAACTCTGAAACTACTAGAAGAAAACATTGGGGAAACACTCTAGGACATTGGTCTAGGCAAAGATTTTTTTAAGTAAGAGCCCAAAAACACAGGCAACCAAAGCAAAAATAGACAAATGGGATCACATGAAACTAAACAGCTTTTGCACAGCAAAGGAAACAATCAACAAAGTGAAGAGAAAACCCACAGAATGGAAGAAAATATTTGTAAACCCCCCATCTGACAGGGATTAATAACTAGCATATATATAAGGAGTTCAAACAACTCACTAGCAATAAAATAATCAACCTGATTAAAAATAGACAAAAGATCTGGATGCACATTTCTCAAAAGAAGACACACAAATGGCCAACAGGTGTATGAAAAATGTTCAACATCACTAATCATCAGAGAAATGCAAATCAAAATAACAATGAGATGTCATCTCAACCCAGTTAAAATAGCTTTTATCAAAAAGACAGGCAATAACAGATGCTGAGAAGATGTGGGGAAAGGGGAACCCTCGTACACTGTTGGTGGGAATGTAAATTAGTAGAGCCACCATGGAAAACAGTATAGAGGTTTCTCAAAAAACTAAAAATAGAACTACCATATGATCCAGCAATTCTACTACTGGGTATATATCCAAAAGAAAGAAAAAAATATATCAAAAAGATATCTGCACTCCCATTTTTTTTTTGAGACAGAGTCTCACTCTGTTGCCTGGGCTGGAGTGCCATGGCATCAGCCTAGCTCACAGCAACCTCAAACTCCTGGGCTCAAGCGATCCTCCTGCCTCAGCCTCCCGAGTAGGTGGGACTACAGGCATGCGCCACAATGCCCGGAAATTTTTTTCTATATATTTTACTTGGCCAATTAATTTCTTTCTATTTTCAGTAGAGTCAGGGTCTCGCTCTTGCTCAGGCTGGTTTTGAACTCCTGACCTTGAGTGATCCTCCCGCCTCGGCCTCCCAGAGTGCTAGGATTATAGGCGTGAGCCACTGCGCCCGGCCTGTACTCCCATTTTTATTATAGCACTATTTACAGTAGCCACAATGTGGAATCAGCCTGAGATGAATGGATTTTTCACTTTCATAGAAAACGTGGTAGATATACATAATGGAATATTATTCAGCCACAAAAAAGAAGGACATCCTGTCATTTGCAGCAACATGGATGGAATTGGAGGTCATTTTATTAAGTGAAATAAGCCAAGCACAGAAAGACAAATCTCACATATATCACATGTTCTCACTCACATGTGGGAGCTAAACAAATTGGATCTCATGAAGATAGACAGTAGATTGGTGTTTACCAGAGGCCAAGAGGGTAGGGGAGAGGGGAGGACAAAGAGAAGTTGATTAATGGATACAAATATATGGTCTTATTTGATAGAAGAAATAAGACCTAGTGTTAGGTAGATCAGTAGGGTGATTACAGTTTGCAATAATCTATTGTACATTTCAAAGTAGCTAGAAGAGAATAATTTGAATGTATCTAGCATTAAAAAAAAAGACAAATATTTAAGGGGATGGATATCCCAAGTACACTGATTTGATCCTTACAAATTATATGAGTATTTAATTATTACATATACCTCAAAACTATATACATCTACCATGCATCAGTACAATTTTAAAAACCCTAAGTGTGAAGCTAATGTGCACATTGAAGTTGCTGTCTATTCTCCTACCAATATTCTCTGATCATCTTTCTACCTTTTCTTCTACTATACATGTGTGTGTTTTAAGGAGTTAATGTCTTTAACATGTAAAGAGCTCATGAGTGAGTGACCTTGTATCCTTGAGGCCGAAGTGAAGACGAGTAACTTACGCCAGCGGAAGACAGCAGTGTGACCTCGTGGGGCGTGACGTGCAGCTCACCCTCCTTGGTTTCCCGGGATTCTCCTGAACTCCAACTATGTCTCCCGCAGCCATGTTATTGATACGAACACATTCTTCTTCTGATTCCTGGAATTGGCCATGACCTGCAACTTGACCCCTTCTCAAAGGTCACAGAGGAGGAGCGTTCCCCCAGGATCCACCTGCCACCTTAGGCGACGTCAGTCGGGTGGTCCCCAGGCTGCAGGTGACTGTGCTCATGGATGAGGTGGAGTGAATGAGATGTCACTGTGGAACTTGTGTGGGTTCCGGTCTTTTGCCGGCCTTTTGCTGGTGACGGCTGGACTGCGGATCTAGTGCTGTCATTTTGGCCTGGGCTCTCCCTGGGCACCCACACGGTCGGCGGTGGCGGGCTGGTGGCCACGCAGCCCGGCTTAGCCACCTCTCACTGGGCTCTTGCTGCTCAGCACCTTCTCTGCCACCTTCTCAGCCTTCCGGGGTCTCTGTAGCTCATTCTTGCTCAGTTTCAGCTTCTGGTCATCTACTTTCACCTCAGCCCCTGCACCTGTCTTTCTGGAGGGCCTCGCTCTACAGTTTTGGGGTGTAGCATCCAAAGGGGAATTACTGGGTCGAAACACATCCACGTGGCCTGAAAGTTCGTTCCACAGAAAGATCAACATGGTATTTTCAGGGCCGCCACGCAGTATGAATCTACCATTCCACCAGTGTCCTACACAGAGTAATTCTTTGTTTTTGTCCTAATATTTTGTTTTGAGAAATTCCAAACATGCAGAAGAGTTGAACTAATTGTATAGTGAGCACTCACCACCTACATTCTAGCCTTCATATTTCACCATCTTTGCTTTATCACATATCCCCCTGTCTACCATCCACTAACTCCTCTTACTTTTTATATATTTCAAAGTAAATTTCAGAACAGGTACACTTCCCCCAAATATTGCACCACTAACTAGAGTTCAATATGTTTTCTAGTTTTTGCTTTAGAGATCAATTTCACATCTAATGAAGTGTGTGCGTCTCGAGTATACCTTTGCTGAGTTTTGGCAAATGCACACACAAAGCCCCGGCAAGATAGAGAATGTTCCTGTCACCCCTGAAGATCCCTCTGTGCCCTTTCCTAGTCAGTCCCTGGCCCCATCTGGGGAAATCACTATTTTGACTTTTTCTACCATAGATTAGTTTTCTCTGTTCCAGAATTTCACGCAAATAGAATGACACCGTATGAGATCTTTCGTGTAAAGCTTCTTCTATTCAGCATGATGATTTTGCAATTCATTCATGTCATTGCATGTATCAGCAGGTCATTCTTTTTATTGCTGGGAAGTATTCCATTGCACGAATGTGCCACAATGTGTTTATCCATGACTGGACATCTGGGCTCTTTCCAGTATTTGTGTAGATAAAATGGCTATTAATATATTTGTTTGAGTCTTTTTGTGAACTTGAATATCTTTTCCTACTTTAATAGCTAGTCTTGTTACCTTTATATTGTCAACATTTCCACATCTTTAATTGCCAGTGATGCTGTGCATTTTTCCCTGTGATGATAATAATAATCCCATTTCTTGAATGTTCACTATGGTGACAGGCCCTCTAATTTGTCCTCATAAGAATCCTGCAAAGTAGGTATAATTATATCCATTTTACATATGAAGGGACAGACGCAGGCTCATGAAGCAAGCTGGATGTGTGGACTGTGACTCATCACTGAGGCTGGGGCTCTCTCCAGGCCCCACCATGGCTTCCTGGGGCCGTGACAAGGGCCCCTGAGCAGACCACCTGGACTGACTTTTGCTTGCTTCCTGGAGGGGCATCTCAACCTGTGCATTATGCATTTCTACCAATTTTAATTATTTTGGCAGTAAGTTGTTTGCAGTTATATTGGTGACTTATTTTTCCCATTATATTGTTTTCTTTTAAATATATGTTTTGTTGTACCAAGATATACTTATTTGAACCCATTCTATTTTGTCTGATGACAGGCTCAATTTTTCAAGAGCCAGAAATTTATCTTTGCTCCACTGCTAGAATAAATATGCGGTTCTGTTTTCTTCTTTTTTTGCATGCTTTCTGTTTTGCTTTTTGACACATTGGAGCTGAATTGCCGTTTAGTGTGAGATATGGAGGCACATCGGTATGCGAAGTACTTATTCAATAAATAAATCACAAAATGGAAATGTTACCTTCATTTTCGATATGAGAAATAGAAGCCAAAAGAATGGAAACCTGTTTCCTAAAGTTGTACAGGAGGGTCAGTAGGTGAACCTGGTTTTCAGCTCGCTGTTTCCACCTCTGAGCAAGGTCTGACTTGCCCACGGACCACCTTGGAGGAGCTCTCGGGCCGCCTGACCTGCTGGGAACAGCGCTGAGACTCCCACAGCGTGGATTCCTGCTCAGGCTTCACTCTTTCTCCATCTTTACTTCTCTCCTGCTTCCTTTCAAGTTCAAAAGTTTAGCAATTTCTAAAGTCAACAGACAAATAAGTGAGCTCAGAGCGGGAAGAGGCTCACAAGTCTTTCATTCATTTATCCAGCCAACGCTGGCTGCGCTGGGTCTTGTGGGGCCTCAGTCTGGAAGAGCAGCTCCTGACCACATCCGCCGAGGGCAGCGGGCATAGGACCGGCGACCGAAACACGGCATGGAAAGTACAGAGAGAGGGGTTCATCTGGGGATCAGGTGGGGGACCCGCCCCACCTGGGGAGCCATGAAGTGTGTCCTGGAGGAGGTGGGGCCTGGGCCAAGGCCCTGAGGGTGAGCTGCGGTGTCTGGGTAAGGGGTGGACAAGCACAGGGAGCAGCCGGGGGGCACAGCCCCAGTCCAGGCAAGGAGATGAGAAAGGGGCAGGTGCGTGGGATTCATGGGGCACGTGGGGCACGTGGGGTGTGTGGGGGAGGGGCTGTTCCACCTGGGGAAGGCAGGGCAGGAAGAAGGGTACAGTGAGGGGATGGGGGACTGCCAGGCCTCTACGTCTGGTGCAGAAGCGCACGTTTCTCCCAGGAGGAGTGGGAGCAGGACAGCCTGGCCTGTAGGAAGAACATTCTGGCTCTGGAGGAGAGGGTGAGTTTGAGGAGGGTACCAAGCTACAGACACTGAGTAGCTAGAGATGTTAAGACCCCAATTAGGGTAATGGTAGGAATGGAGAGAAGACGTATTTTGGAAACAAAATCAGCAGGACTTGGTCATAGCGCCAGTGAAGAAGGAACCAAGAGTGAATCCCACATTGGCTGGGCGGCCTTCCAAGTACAGAAATATTAAATAGGAGAGGAGATGAGTGTTTTGGGGAAAGACCATGAGTTCTATTTTTGACAAGCGAGCTTCAGGTGACTGCAGGGCACCCACGTGGTGACCTCTAACAGGGAGTTGGACATGAGAATGGATGTCATCAGCAAATATTTGGAGCAAATATTGAATCAGTCAGCAGTTGAATTATCCCAGGAGAGTGAGTAAAGGGGAAGAAGATGGGGCCAGAGACAGACTCTTCATTTAGAGGGCGAATGAAAGGAGTCCTAGAGGAAACGGTCCCAAGGTAGGAGGAAACAAGGGACCGTGGACACCGACGGACTCCCGAGCCATGAGAAGGAGGAGTTATCTAGAAGGCTGGGTGTGGCAGAGACGGCTGGAGAGACACGCGCTGACAACCACATTCTGATGGGACACGGGACTGTCTCAGGGAGCTGGGAGGGGTGGGTGTAGCACAATTCAAACTGCAACCGAGTAGCAAATGCAAGAAGCTCCGGGTGAGACCAGGAGCGTGGACTTCTCTTTAAGAGGTTTGAACGAGCAGAGAAGGAAGGACAGGATGTTAACTATGGAGGGTTAAGGGAAATTTTCTTTTTAAGGTTGGTGACAAGCTGAGCAGCCTGGAGCCGAGAGGCTGAGCTGGAGGGAGGCTGGGGAACAGGATCGGGGAGAGGCTTGGAGCTGAGCCCAGATGAAGTGTGAGACAGCGGCGGGGCTGGGCGGGCCATTTATATGTGTTTATAGGGCTTGTAGGGGCGGAGAGGGTGCTTGGTGACTCAGTGTTCCGGGCTGGGTGGTAGAGACTCCTCCAGGCGTGAATGGGAGGGAGGTGACCCAGGAAAAAGGCTGGGTGGCATCGTGGGCACTGACACCTGCACCCCGGGCAGCAGCACTCGCCCGGCCGGGAAGAGCAGCAGAGACGGGAGATCACAGAGTAGCTGGTGCAAATCTTTGTCCTCAGACTCTCATGAACAAGAAATACCAATCGCACTGATAAGAGAATAGTGCTGACACCTGCGGGGCACTCGCTCTTCGCCAGGTGTCATTCCCAATAGCTCGAATACGTACCCACTTACTCTACACCAGCTGCTCCTGCATCATACCATTCCGTGGGTAAGGAAATTGAGGCACAGAGAAATTAAGGGGCTTGCCCGAGCTCACCCTGCTCCTAAGTGGAGGAGCCGGGCTGCAAACCCAGGCCACCTGTCCCCAGAGCCACCACACTTTGCCATCGTCCTGCTTTTCTTTACTTTTCTGTGACTGGTCTCAATGCCTACTTGGTCCTCACTGCATCAGGCGGCAGGAGGCCGACCTCAGACAGATCAGGCCTCTTCCCTGTGGTCCCCACCACTGCCTCTAGCCCCCGCCCCTGTCCTTGGGGTTGCGGTTAAGTCCCAGGAAAACTCGCCGAGCCACAGGGGTGGGCGTGTGTTTAGGGGGAGGAGGTGAGCGTGTGCTGGGCTGTGCTGTGTGTGCGCACAGTGGGCAGCGACATGCCCCACCCCTGTGGGTCTCTGTCGTGGTCCATGCAGCCCCAGCCTCGGCCTCCCGGCCCCAACGTCGAGGGCGGCTGGGTTCTGGCAGAACAGCTCAGCTCCCCCTGCCTCTCTCGGGTGGGTGCTCTGTGAACGTTTCCCTCTGCTCTTGCCTTCCCTGGAGTTCTGGAAGCTCCACCCTTACCACCATGTCCCCGCTGGCCCGTCACTGTGCTGGGCAAAGGGGACACTGTCCTGCTACCTCCTCAGGCCTGGCATGGGGACAGGCCTGCTGTGGGATTCTTTAACCACATTTGGGATTTCTAGCACAAGTCTCTCCCTGAACACCCTTTTAAGTCAGGGTTAAATGAAAAGGTTTGGGCAAAGAAAATGTAAGTTTGTGATCTCCTCATCTTCCTTTTCTGTCCCCCCATCATTCTGTGTGGTCCCAAAATGCATACATTAAATTTTATCTCTCATTACCTTCTTTAAGAGGGTGTTGCACTGCATGTAATCTTTCAGGACTTCCTTTTCTCACTTACCAGTAAGTCGATAAGCATCACCCACACTGTTCTGTGTTGCTGTAGTTCGTTTATTTTGACTGCTGTGTGATGTCCCGTGTGTGGATGTGCCTCCATTGGTATAGCCACTCCTCCGTTCTTGGGCGCTTGAACAGTCTTGTTGTGAAGATTTTTGTCTGAAATTTTTTCTAAGGTGGATACCTGCAGGTGCCATGGCAGGGTCACGGTGTATGTGGGTGTTCCTCCAGGGGCTGCTCACCCGTTTTCCAGAGTGGCTGATTTATACTCCCACGGCCAACACGTAAAGGCAACCTATGGATCCACATCTTTTTGTCACGCTTAAATTTGTGCCGTGGAGTGGGGTGAAATGGCAGCTCCCTGTGTCCTGTTCCATTTCCTGTTCACCTGCCCCTCAAGGCCCAGCTCATGAACGACTTCACCCAGGAAGCCCTCCCTGACCCGCATGCATGTCCCGATCGCTGTTTTGGTGGCCACGTAACTGTGTCATACCTTCCACCACCTCCCCACTAGGTTCTTAACTCCTAAATGTCAGGGCACATAGCATTTCTTTTCTGGCTCTACCATCAGGTGCAAGCACAGTGCATTGTACCCAGTAGATCTTTCAGTTAATTGGAGTTATTTGAATAAAGCAGAATTCTTGTTTATTTCGATCAAGGAAATCAAATGTCACCTTCGAGGGAGGCAGTTTCAGAGGGACTGGGAATAGGAAGCCGGGCCACCAGCTCGAGCTCGTGACTGCGGGTTGGAGTTGGCCAGGTGAGAACCTAATTAGCTGCTCTCTGAAGGCCTCGCAGCAGCAGTTGTTTGGAGAAGTGTGATCGTGTGACTTCTCCCAGTGGGCTGGGAGCCGGGCCTCTGGGGTCAGCTGATGTTTGCCCAGGAGGCACAGCTTTCGCCTTCTGTCTGGAGGGGATCGAATCACCAGCTCATTATTAGCCTGTTCTGGTCACAGGACCATCTTCAGAGGCAGTGAGGAACGTTAGACTCAGCACATCGGAAGCGCTGAGCCAGGAGCGTGGGGGAATCTTCCAGTGAGTTCCGGTCTGTGGCACCACCCCTGTGCCAAGACGCCCCACATGCCAGGTGCCAAGCCAGACAGGCTGGGCTGTGGTGGCCTGCCTGGTGCAGGGCTTGGGGTCTGGGACAGGGGTGCAGGGGCTCTCCCTCTTTTTAAAGCCTGCGTGGGGAGGGCTCTGGCCCTCAGGAGGAAGACAGAGGCTCAAGGGAAGTGACGAGCAGGCCGGGATGCCCGAGCCCCGCTGTGCTGCCGCTCTGGTTAACTGGAGGCATCCGCGGGGGCAAGGGAGCCTCTTGTGCGGAGGACGTGCCCGGAGAACAGGTGAGGAGAGGGGACCATTCCAGAGTTTGCTCTTCTAAAGCCACAGTCCTCCACGTGTGTCACTGACTGGGATTCTGCCCCGGCCTTTGTTTTCCTGCCTCCTCGCTACAACCCAGAGAGGCCTAAACAGGAACCCCACTAACTGCTGTTCCAGGATTCTGTTATAGTAGAAGCAACTCCTGTTTTCATAGGCGTTGGCATTTCAGAGCACTTCTCCATCCCTTATCTCATCTGATCTTCCCGTTGTTTTCTCATCACCGGTTTCCTTGCTGGTCCCCAGTTTGTTTGAGTTCGTTGCTGTGACATCTGACATTCCTCCTCTGAGGGCCCATGGTTCTTCCTGTAGTGAGGACGGGCCCCAGCCAGTCAGCTGGGGAGGTGCTCAGACTGCTCTCGAGTGAAGCGAGGGGACCGCCTGTCCCTGAGTCCCAGCTGCTGCGCAGTGACCTCTCACAACACACCAAGGCCACCATTATTTCCACTTAACAGATGAGAAAACTGAGGCTCTGACAAGTAAGCAGCCTGCCCAGTTCATCCAGGAAATGGCAGAGTACGGAATCAAATCCACCAACGTCTGGCTTCTAAACCCAAGTTCTTTCCGTTCCTGAATTGTGCCTCACATACCTGTTGCGAAGATTAAATTAGATTTGTAATGCAAAATGCCCAGGACAGAGCCTGGATCCCAGCAAGTCCCGGTGAGCAGCACTAAAAGTGGTCCCGCAAGGATCTGTCCTCTCTTTTCCCCGCCGCCTCCCAGGTGAAGCCCAGGGGCCGACTTCCTCCCTTGCAATAATTAATGCATGTGCCAACGTGTTTATGGAAAATAGTGCACTCTGTGTCTTTCATCTCTAAGGGCCCAATCACATTTGGCAAGCAGGCTCCCCATGCAAGGCCAGGTTCTTTCAGCCAAACAAAGGCAGGAAATTATCCAGGAAATTCTGACAAAGAAAGTAATTACTCCGGTCTGACGTCTATGGGCTACTTGTGCCAAAACTGGGCCTCTTTGTCTAAATTACCTGAGTGATTGTCTGTGTAGACCCAGCCACATTCAGTTATTTTTCTTATTGGTTCTTTAACAGAATGGGTGTCCGCCAGCCATCACTCCTCGTCCTGAACGTCCTGGGTGGCACTTTCCCTGCGAATACACACAGTTGTCCGGGGAGAGGGGAAAGGCCTCGAGCCCCTCCCCCACCAAAACTTTCTGTTCTGCCCTTTCTGTTCCACTCTTCTGTTCTGGTGAGCCTTCAACTAACTAATCCCTGCCAGGGATTATCTGGCCTGGCCGACTAGCATTTTAGGAATAATAATGCTCCTTACATTTCTGCGACACTTGGCTTTCACATCCATTATCTCATCTGATCCTCACGGCAGCCCTGCGAGACAGGCATTAGCGTTGCCGTTTTAGATGGGAAAAAAACAAGAAAGAGAGAGAATGGGTTTATCCAGGTCACCAGGCCAGTGGGGGCAGAGCCGGCTGCAAACCCAGGGAGAAAACTCAGAGCTAGGTTTCCTGACTCCGAGGCTTGGGCTCCTCCCACTCCCACAGCCTAGATCTTTCAAAAAAGCAACCCAACCCCAAACGAGTGGATTTTTAGTGGAGGAATTTCTGGCCCCCACGAGAAGGTATGGGGGAGCTGTTTTTGGATGCGGGAGCTTGTCAAATGACACCTCCCAGGCAGCTGCCTCCTTCTGGGGTGGAGCTGGGCCAGGTCCGGGTGGGGCCACAGCCTCCCCATACAAGATGCCACCTCCCTGCTGGGGTCTGGGATCCTGGGCAGTGACCGGAGATGCAGATAGGTACCGCACAAGCCAGATGCTCTGGTGACGGCTCTTCCTGACAACAGCACATGGAGCAATCGCGCTTGACATCTTCCAGGGCGGAGACGCTGTGCCAAGACAGAAGCGAGTGGCAGCTGAAACCTGGCTAATTAGAGCTGGCCGAGCACCTTTCGACAAGGCTTGTAAAGGTCTTTACAACTATTAATTAATTCTCCCCACCCTGTGAAGAGAGAGAAATTGTTTTCTCTGCACCAAGGGAAGGCCTGGGAGATAAGGTGACAGTCTAACTCGTCACGCCACCCTCATCCTACCTCCCTTCATGCCCCATGGTCACCCTCCAAGAGGACCAGCCACCCAGCCGAGCCTCCCAGCTTAGGACGGTGCTGACTGGCTGCTACTCTGGTCCAACTTTTCCATGCTCAAGACGGATTTCAGTCCCAGCTCACCTCTGGGTAAAGAGCCCCCGCAGACAGGTGTCTAGTCTTCAGCTTCTTCTCCACCCTCCTTTCCTTTTATCTTCTGCAATGTTTTTTTTTTTTTTTTTCCTGAGACAGAGTCTCACTCTGTTGCCTGGGTAGAGTGCCGTGGCATCAGCCTAGCTCACAGCAACCTCACACTCCTGGGCTCAAATGGTTCCCCTGCCTCAGCCTCCCAAGTAGCTAGGACCACAGGTGCACGCCACCATGCCCGGCTAATTTTTTCTATTTCATGTAGAGACGGGGTCTCGCTCTTACTGAGGCTGGTCTCAAACTCCGTATCTCAAGCGATCTTCCTGCCTTTGCTTCCCAGAGTGCTAGGATTACAGGTGTGAGCCACCACACCCGGCCTCTTCTGCAATCTTTGGTGGAGAATTTACATCATCTACTCACCTGGGTGCTGGAAACAGTGAGGGCTTGGTGGAGCAACAAAACTCGGGTGGTTTTACTTGTGAATAATTTCTCATGGTCATTTTTGTGTCTCTGAGATAATGACCTTTCCCATGTCCCTCAGCTCAGTCTCCTGCAAAGCCGAAGACCCTGGAATTGCGACAGAAGCGCTCTGTGAACTGTAAAATGTCACACGGATGTCAGTTCTGATCAGTGTCCTCCTGCCTGTTGGCAGAATTGCTCCTCCATTCTTTGTGCTGCATGTCCATGGAATCACAGGATGGTTTAAGATGCCATAAAACAGCAAACTAAAGTGAAAGACAGAGATAAGAAATTACGATTATGGGTTTTTTAGAAGATCGCTATCTGTGCAGTGCTAAATGATGAGCTACCTGGGGGAGCTCTTGTGACCTTCATGGATTTAGGCTCTCAAGACGTCATTCGTCCTCACATTCCACAAGCGTTTGTTGAGTGTTCCTCTGGGCCAGGCTGCGTCAGACCCCAGGGCACAGTGGTTAGAGGCAGAACTAGCCTCTCAGTCCCAGCAGAGAAAGGCATCCCGGGTCATGCGTGACCGGGGTCAGCACCGGGGAGAGGTGGCACCGTGTTCTCTAACACGGCCAGTCTTCTCTTTCTCTATTTTCTAAGTTAGCTGCCCATAATGTCTTCCACCTCGCTCCAGTGAGTTTAAATTTGCTGAAATCTCAGTCTCGGCCTCTAATTTTCAGGTCCTGATGATTTTCAACAATAAGCTGAAAGGCGCTTTCAGATTCCAATTTCTTAATGAGAAAAAAAGCCAAAACAAAACAATTCCTAAAATTGCAAATGAATTCTCCTCAGCTTCCAAAAGGCCCTTTGCTTTCGAGCCTCCAGCTCTGGAGCAGACGTGAGGCCCCGTGCCCTGCGGCCTGGCTGCCACAGGCAGGGACCCTCCTGACCCCACGAGGAAGTGGGTCTTCTCCGTTTCTGCACAACTCGCCCCTCCAGGCTCCCTTTGCCTTGTTCCAAATCCTGCTGTTGGACCTCATAAGGCGGCTCCTGGCCCCTCAGCCCCACACTGTGGCTTTGACCTTCACTTGCCCCTTGGTGGCAGCCCCTGTCTCCATCTGGGAGAAGCTGCTCTGGGTGACTGCGCCTCCCGGTTGAGGGGCCCTTTGCAGCCATATGTCACCCCACGTCTCTCTGCCTGGCAAGTGGTACCAGAACGGGCACCCTCAAACGGGCCTGGCTTTGCTCACAGTTCTGTTTCGTACTGGCCCACTTCTTAGGGACAGCATCACTCTTCTCTGTCAGTGCTCACCTTTGGTTGCTGTCACTGGAGAATGGGGCGTTGGCTTCTATCTGCTGCTTCACCTCCATTTCCAACTGGCCGCGATGGGTCATTCCCAGAAGATTTCCTAAGGGATTTACAAAACAGTGAGAAAGTTGATCGCACAAATTGGGTCATTCTTGTGGTACCCAACTAAAGCAGTTGAGAGGCAGGGGCTGGGTGGTGGAGCGGAGTGGGAGCCAGGGAAGCTCTCAGAGCAGCACATAACTGCGCTCGGGGACTGTCATTCTGTGCAAGCCTGGCTGCTGAAACTGCCTGTTGTAACCTGAAACCGGCTTTATCTCATAGCCACTGAAACAACCCGCTGTGACCAACAATAGTTTCACCCACTGTCATCGCTCACCAATCAGAGCTTGCCAACTCCCCCCCCTAAAAAACGTTACTCCTGCCAACGAACTTTCAGAACAATATGTAACCTTTCTCCTTTTTATAAAACCTTCAGCTTTCTCTTTGTTCTTCGGACATACTGAAGAACAACCGGTCTGTGCGTATGTCCCAAATTGCAATTCTTGCTTTCCAAAGGAAACATTTTAAATTAAGAGATTTGGCTCTGTATTTTATTTAGCTTCAACCACAGCCATGTAGTCGCTCTGCAGTGTTAATGACACACCAGTGAAATAATCGTGACTGTGCATTTTTGCAGCCACCTGCCTGTGTTCTAGTTAGCATTCATTGATGCTTACTGCGCATCACGCGGGGCATGAACTGTGTTACCTGCATGATCCCCTGTTAACTCTCACAATAACCCTTCTAGTATTACCTTCTCTTTACATATGAGAAAACTGAGTACAGAGAGGTTTGCTCAGTTTCCCAGAATACTAGTTACACAGCTTGTAAGTGAGAGAGACCAGATCTGGCCCAGGGAGTCCAGCCCCATGCCATGCTCCGGGCCACTGTCTTTTTGGCATCGTTTCCAACGCTCCTTTCCTCCTTGAAGTACATTTGCCAGGCCCTGTCTCCCTGGCACCCTCCACGGGGACAATTTGCCAAGGAAGTCTTGGATGCCTTAACACACGGAAAGAACTGATAGAGAGTAAAAGGAAGTAACCCTGTCCTAGGGAACCCGAGGGTGTCTGGGTTAGGGAGGGGACCTGGAAGCCCTTCAGAGCCTCCTGCATCAGTGCCTACCTTTCCCCATCTCTATTCTGAGGGCTAGAAATGCTTAGACTCCCTGGAAACAGAAATATAGTGCCTGGATCCAGACTCATCGCTGACATCCACCAGCTGTGGAGCATTAGAAAAATCACATCTTCACTCTGAGCCTCAGTTTTCTCATATGTCAAACGGGTGTGATAATTTGAAAGTCAGATCAAAACAAACCAAACCAATGTCCTTAGAGGAATAGAAAGGACTCGGCATAGACAACCTATTTGACAGAAAATACGGGAAGGGAAAACACGGCTAAGAGCCGGGCTCCTTCCTTCCACCTAGTCCTGGGTTATCAAGAACTGGGCGGGGAGGACGGGGCTCAGGCGCACGGGTTCTGGGGAGGGACCATTCCTCAGGCTGTGAGCTCAGGGAGGCACCGAAATCCCAAATAAGTTTGTAACACTTAGGAGTAACGGCTTCTGGGAGAAGAAATGGCATGCGGTGACCAGGTGCAGAGACTGTCTCTGTAGATTTGAAACTATAGCTAAGAAAATTTAGTGAAGTGGTATGACTCACAGAAATCAAACAAGACTATGCAAAAAATATGACTTTATTTTTCTACATTACTAGCTCCCTCTCTTCTGGGGCATCTGTCCACCTCCCAGAGTTTTCTATTCCTCGCACCACACAGGAGCTGCTGAATCACGTCTGTGGGCCCAAGAGTAGCATTAAGAATAACTGAGAGTGGACACAGGCCAGGAGGAGGCCCTGTGGACTTGTGTGGACACTTGGCCACAGGTCAGATGGGACAGTGGAAGTCTCTGTTAATACCACGAGTTGATACCAGCGTGAAAAGATGGCAGTGAATACACGATATCCCCTTCCCCGTCGATTCAGAACTGGCACGTAATTCCCACCACCATCACCCGGCCCTTGGAACTTACTGGAGCCCCAGAGAAAAGGAGGCAGGGAATGACAACACGACTGAGCTTAGTTACTAATGCCCCAGAAGAGAGGGAGCTAGTAATGTAGAAAAAGAAAGTCATACTTTTTGCATAGTCTTGTTTGATTTCTGCGAGTCATACCACTTCACTAAATTTTCTTAGCTATAGTTTCAAATCTGCAGAGAGGGTCTCTGCAATGTCCCCAAAGTGCTCTTAGAGCACCACACAGCTTAATTCATTTAAAGTGGAAGCCTGAATGCCGCACAAAGCATTTTCAGAGGTAAGAAAGAGATGAACGAAAGACAAGCTAAGAATGCTTGTCATCCAAGCCTTGGTAAGGACATTGCATATTTCTTTGTAATACTTGCTTCAGCCTAACACAATGGTTTTATAACCTACTGTGGGGACTGTGTATTACTGCCCTAGATTTTCTTAATTAATGGAGGTATCTTGGAATATTTGGTTCCTCTACAGAAACATCGTTTCTTTTCCTAGCCCAAGCCTCTCCCCGGAATCCTTGCTGAGCTTGTCTTCCCAGAGGGGGTCCGGTGACAAAGGACAGCGGCTGGCTGCCCACCGCAACTCCCGGGCAGGCTCCCAGCTGCAGAAGACCCTTCTTCCGCATGGGATTTTGTGGTGTCAGTGACAGGAGAATGGGCGTGGGGGCAGCTAGAGCCCGGGATCAACCTTTAGCAAATCCCGCAAAGATGGAAACAAACACAAAAGAGGAGCCCAGTCATTTCAAAGTCTTAGTCACACAAACGAAATTAACCAACAGCAAACTGTCCCAGCCAAACTCCAAGGTCAAGAGGACGGCTTGCTGTCTAAAGCAGCTGCGAGTGTGGTCGCCTGCGTCCCGCCGCTGGCAAGGCGGAACCTGCTGACTCTGTGTCGTCTGCTTTGACACAGACACAAAGCACGCCCGCCCCGTAGTGTTATTATGAGGGTTAAATGAGAACCTCACCTTGTATCCAGAGTTACCTAAGGAGATAATAAGAATGTCAAGAGCCAGGTCACATTTGCTTTCTGTGATTATAGGGCTGAAATGTTAAACCCGTTTAGGGGTGTGTGAGTCTGTTAACCCTTTAGAAGTCCCTCTGGAACAACATATCTCAGGGGGTAGCTGTTCCATGCACACTGGAAATTCTGGCCTCCACGTGTTTCATTTAGCTAGGAAAGGTCACCGTGTTTCCAAATACCTTCAAACCTCGGGCTTTTTTCTCATTCATCCATTCAACACACATTTGCTCGCTGGTCTGGGATCACTGAGCCTCCACCTTGAAAATTATTCCTGTCTCAGTCTCTGAAACCCACCGAGTGCCCCATGAGAGGCATAAGAGGAGGGCCAGCCAGCCCTGCTCACTGCTCGACTGGCAGGAAGGCCCGAGAAGGTCTGGCTGGCGTGGGCGGGCTCAGGAGGGCAGCGCTGATTGCAGGGGCTCTGCCCTGCAGCAGTGTGGGGCACAGAGCCGGCAGCCCGAGTCGGGTTTAGAGCCCTGGGGCAGTGCTTGGGGCCAGAGCTAAGAGGCCCTCGCGCTGGGCATGGGGAGGAGAAGTAAGTGCCCCTGGCTGAGCAGAGCCCACTGGTCAGCTGCCAGCTGTGCCGTGTGGGCAAGGCTTGGGCTGGCCTGGACACAGAGGTTTGGGGTCCCACCCCTAGTGGGGAGTCCTCTGGCTAGTCCTCTTTGACCTTGTTGCCCTACTTCTTAGGAGCTGGGCTTCTGAAGGTCCTACTGCTCCTCCAAAGTGCCACCTGTCCTGCCTTTTGGGCTCCCTTTTCCCTGTGCCTTTCCTGACACAGGTCTGCACACTGGGACCTTGTCCCCTACCATCGGCCTCATCCCTGTTGGGGCAAATTCCCAGGATCTTGGTCTTATTCTGACTAACGGGCCTTGTGTCCTGTTCCCTGTGGTCAGACTCCCAGGCCCAGATCCTCCTGGTGAGCCCGGGCTGCCTGGACCTGTCTCCAGGGCTGTCGGGGGCTGAGGGTCCTGCCCATCCCCCACCCCAGTGTTTGCAGTTTATTCTCTATACACGCCCCTCAGTCCCGCTCCCAGAGTGCACTGTTCTTGTCTTTTATGACTTCGAGCACAATCTCTGTATTTGTGTTCATTATTCAGGTTTTTCTACTAAACTGTCAACTTCCTGAGAGCCAGGGCTATGCCGATTCTCTTTTCCTCACTGCTAATTTCTTAGTGCCTGGCACAAGGGACGTTCGTTGAATGAATGAATCCGTACACACACCCTTTCTTTCTAAAAAGTAATTTTAGACAGCTGTCTTTCACATCTACCATATCCCTTGATTCTTAGACAACCCTTAAAGGGTTAGAGTCCGTTTTAAAGGTGAGAGAAGAGAGGCCCAGAGAGTGTTCACGAGTCCACAGGCTTAAGGCCACATGGCGTAGTTGGACAGGGCTGGCTGGAACCCAGATCCCGGGACTGCTCGTTCTAACCCCTATGGGCAAGTCTTGGGAGCAGACGGACACACGCTTGCACACACATACAGACACACACGTGCACACACACAGGGAGGGGACGGAAAGGGCCGGGCATGAGCACAGGCTGATGCACTATAAATAGTCACAGCCATGACACTTCCTTTAAACAACTCCTCCCACAGCCCTGGGGAAGATGCCTGCCGAGTTTGACATTCCTGACATTTCAGTGTCCACAAACCATGGCGACCACTCCCAGCACTAGAACAATCCCTGGGGCTGCTGGGCAGGCTGAAGTCTTATTGCAGGAAGTGCCTGAGGGGCTGGAGAAGAGACCCTCCAGCTCCCAGAGCCTCCCTGGGGGCTTCTGGCCACCCCCATGCCTCCCTACCGCCCACCGCGCCCGCCCAGTGAGCCCCAAATGGCCATTTTAGATGTCTGCATCTCAAACAGCTGCAGAGGTAGAATTTCAAAAAGA
>VBSM01002608.1:169339748-169353434 GCA_008086735.1 Cheirogaleus medius
TAGGAATTGCATCAGGGTCCAGGCACTGCAATTAAAGTTTACCTTATCAGTAGTAGCTGCGGGTCTAGCTTCTGTTTCCCCCAGCTAAGATCTCCTGACTCGCCTCATTCTTGGGGCTAGCTGGGGATTAACACATTCTCCCCTGGAAGTTCAAGAGAAGAGCAAGATTTAGGTCAATGGGGGTCCTGGCAGCATGATCCTCAAACCAGAAGTGCCATGGGGCATTAGTGACGATGACATCACCTATAAGCCCAAGGGCTGCACTGATACTCGGGCTCCATGAAGGCTGGACCTTCCCCTCAGCCAGAGTTGTGTCTCCAGCACCCAATGCGGGGCCTGGGTGAAACAACTGCTCGCAAATATTTGTCGAATGAATGAATGAATACATGTTTTATACCTGGAAAAATCAATCGACATAATTCACCATACCACAGACGAAAGGAGAAAAACTCTGTGGTCATCTCAACAAATGCAGGAAAAGCACATGACAAAATTCATCCGTTTATGACAAAAACTCTCAGCAAACTGGAAATTGAAGGGAACTTCCTCAACCCAAGCTATAATACTAACGTCAGACAAAGCAGACTGTAAGTCAGGAAGCATTATTAGAGATAAGGAAGGACATATTCCAATTACAAAATATTCAATTTGTCAAGGAAGATATAAAAAATTTAAAAATTTGTATGCTCCTTAATAATATAACTTCAAATTATAAGGAGCAAAATTGAACAGATCATAAAGAGAAGTGAACAAATTTAGCAGAAAAATTTAACATACCTATTTCAGTAAATGATAGAATAAAATAAGTGAAAATTAGAACAAATATGGGTGACTTGAACAACTTACATAACAAACTTGATCTAAATGACATGGAAGAACATTGTACCCCAACAGCTACAGAATATGCTTTGATTTCAAGTGCATATGGACCTTTAGCTAAAACTTAATTGCATGCTAAGTCATAGAACAAGTCTTAAAAACATCAAAGAATTTAAAACAGATTATGTTCTCTTACAATTAAGCTTTAAATGTACAACAAAAATTCATCAAACTATATACTTAAAGTGTGTGCATTTTTCTATGTACGTGTTATATTTTTATTTAAAGTTAAAAAATGTTTGCCCTTGCCACCTTATAGCTTCATAATATTGGACAAACTGGGCTCTCTAGGCAATGTTTTTAAATTATTTGTTGAGTGGGAATTATAATAGTTTCTACCTTGTAGGATGTGAGAATTAAATAAGATATGTTTCCTAAATAAGCACTTCGTTCAGTGCTTATACTAGAGGCTTGATAAATGTCCAATGTTACCAGGAGCTAAAGTCACTTAGATAGTCAGTGATGGGACTGGGATTAGAATCAATGCAAACAAGGCAGTTTCCTATCACATATTCCATATCACACAGCTGACTATTAGCTAGACTTTAAAGGAATGCTGGATTTAAATAGCATTTGCTATGAGCTGTCATAGTCTTCAGTCTCAGATTCGATATTTTACAAGAGATCAAGCATATTAATTCCCTCCAGTTCAAAATTTCTATGAGTATACTTCAGAATCTCAAGTATTTTAGTGTACTTACCCCCAAGAAAAACCTAAGTAAGCCCTAAATATTCCAATCACAAAGTTAGGGACCTGTTCAGATTGTCGGCCACATCCAGTCCCCAAAAGGGAGAAAGAAATCCAGCCGAACTGGTGCCTGTGGCCAGGCTCAGCCACTAATCACCTATCAAATTACTGTGTTTATAGAGCGGCATTGTTTAGCGTGACTCCTTTGAATCGGATTGTAACCAAGACCTCATTAAGTGGCATAAAGAAAAAAAAAATTAAAAGATGCATTAGCTCCCAAAAGGAATGTTTGGAAAAGTATTCAAAGGCAAAGCAACTAAAAGAGTCATGTGTCTTATTAATTTGCACATCAACAGACTTGTCCAGTAGATTTTATCACAGCAAATGCACTTTTGGATTGAATCAGTGGTTCTTGAATTGTAAAGAAACCAGTCAGCAAGAGTTAATTCTGTCTGGTTCCTGAGCAGCAGTGAAGAGGGGGCCCAGACGGGGTTAAGAGTTTGGATCCCTCCTCCCATCTCCCTTTTTATGAGATCATGCTGTTGAGATGGCTTTGAAGAGAGCCTTGTATTCTACTGAACTCACCAATGAAAAACACAATAACGCTACTGAGAATTAATATGAGACCTCTGTTTGCCAAGAGGGTTGAAGTAATTTTTAACTAGCTGTTCATTCGGACTATCTGGAGCTGGTTAATTTTGTGATCAGCCGGGTTGGCAGCAGGTGAACTTGGTAGGGACAGATCTGGATTCAAACTCTAGCTCTACCAAATCACTACCTATATGACCTTGAGTGAGTCATGTACCCTCTCTTAGCCTTGATTTCCTTTTCTGTGGGGTAGGGATAATAGTACTGCCAAAGGGTAAAGGAGCCGGACTATATTTCGGAAGGCTGTTTTGTATTCTGTCTCATGGACCACACCGAGCACGGGTAATCAGAAGACATGGCCCTCTCCTTAGACGGAGCAAGGGTAGACAGAGATGGGAGAAAACCCATGATGACATATGGATTTATGATTGTTCAAGAAGTAATGAAGTTGACAGATGGGGACACAATGAATCTCCTCCAGTCAGTAGGTAGAATCGATGTAGTTGGTTTATGAAAATGACTCTACTACATATTTATTTTCTTCCTTTTCATTTTATTTTCAGCACTGTAATAACAGTAAACCAATACATGCAAAAAATATTCCTTCTCCTTAGTTCCCAAAGGAATGCAAATCAAAGTAAACTTGAGGGAGCTTTCTACACCAAATTATCAAAACATGTGAAAAGCAATAATGCTGCATGCTGGTGAAGATAAGATGAGACTGGAGCAAACAGCTGGTGTTGTTGTGCGACCTTATTAGAAAGTTACATAGGCCAGGTGCAGTGGCTCACACCTGTAATCCTAGCACTGTGAGAGGCCAAAGCGGGAGGATTACTTGAGGCCAGTAGTTCAAGACCAGCCTGAGCAAGAGTGAGACCCCGTCTCTACCAAAAATAAAGGGCCTGGTGGCACATGCCTGTAGTCGTAGATATTCAGGAGGTTGAGGCAAGAGGACTGTTTGAACCCAGGAGTTTGAGGTTGCAGTGAGCTATGATGACGCCACTGAACTCTAGCCTGGGTGACAGAGTGAGACCCTGTCTCAAAAAACAAACAAACAAACAAAAAGAAAGCAATATACTTCTGTGTCTTAGACTGTTTTCTGTTGTTGTAACTGAATACATGAGATCGGGTAATTTATAAAGAAAAGGAATTTATTTCTTACAGTCTGGAGACCGGGAAGTCCAAGGTCGAAGGGGCACATCTGGTGAGGGCCTTCTTGCTGGTGGGGACTCTGAAGAATCCCGAGGGGGCACAGAGGGCTGAGCATGGTAACGTGATTGCTTGAGTCTCTCTTCCTCTTCTTACAAAGCCACCAGTCCCACGCCCCTGACGACTCATGAATCCATTAATTCATGACCCAATCGCCTTCTCTAAAGGCTCTACCTTTCAATACTGCCACACTGGGGGTAAGTTTCAACACGAGTTTTAGAGGGGACAAACATTTAAACTATAGTATTGTGGTAAATATGGAAAATATTGATGTTTGTTCACTGCCATGGTCTTTAATAAAGCAAAAGCTTATATGTGACTTAAATATCCAATCACAAGAGAAAGTCTAAAAAAATGAGTTTATCAACATGCAGCCTTTCAAAAAATTATTTTTAAGACCATCTATAAACATCAAAGTATTTTATGATATGAATTTTTAAAAGCAGACTGCAAAAGTATAAGCCTTGTATGATGGCAACAACATGGCAATGTTCATACGTGGCAAAGAACAGAAGATGCACATAAAGGAGAAAATAGTTTTGTATTAGTTAGGATGCTTGAGATTATGGCTATTTCCTCCAGAATTTACTTTCATGTTATTAGGTTGTCTTTGAAAGAAAAAAATCTAAACAATCTTTGGGGGAGCTATGGTTTCTTGTTCCTCATCCTTGGGTGTACATCTTAGTGTCCCATACTAACAGTAAAAGTCACTGAAGAAAACATTTCTCCCAGCATGATTAGTTAACATTTATGCAGACATTCTGGTTAAAAAGGTCAGTGAGTTGAAAAGTGGAAAAATTGTTCACATTTTTATTCATATTTATTTGTATTCCACTTTGATCCTAGGAGGATTTAAAGGCTGTGGAATTTACTAATATGAATAGTTAATTCTCTCGGTATTAACAGTAACTGTGCTCCTGACTTTAAGCATATCTACAGTTGTGAAGTCTACTTTATTTAACCTGGGATTGTTATTTTTACCTAAAAAAAGTAAGGCTTTTAACATGCATATACTGTAGCATAGCCAAAAATAGGACTAAAATCAGACTCCCTTGCAAAGAATCCAATTGTTAAGAAGAAGGAAAAAAAAGAATGCGAAAAAATGTCGCATATCTCCTTCCAAAGGCGTCGTTACCCAGAGGAAGGAGCTTTTTAACTGCACCTGACATCCTAAGGGACAAAATGCGTAAACTCTTGGGTATTTCCTAACAAAATACTGAGATTATTTTTGTTTTTCTTCTCATTCTTCTCTTCTCGTTTGAGTTAGTCCTGAGTTTTTACCCTGAAGATATTTCATGAAATATAGATGCCATGCTGCTGTTGTTACTGCTTACGTACGAGAAGTACATTCGTTCTCTTAGCTGGCAAACAAATCCCAGGGACTTAAGTTGCATAATGCAACACGTGTAATGTCATAGGTGGTATCCACTTAGCCTGGAGCCTCAGGAGAAGGAGTAGGATACAGCCACAGCCAGGGTCAGCAAATTCAGCGTATTTTATTTTGGCCACTACTGTTCTCACTCTGCATTCCCTTCTGGAAGAATCTCACATTCCCTCTTATTTTCCGCAACCACCTATGCACTGATGGCCAAACCTCTCTGCATATGCTTGGTCTTCACAGGTTTTGCTGAGCGTGTGCAATCCTGGGGGCACCTAAAGTTTCATCCATCTGAACTGGACCCGTCTAGATCTCAAACACGTTTTTTTGCAGGGCCTTGTTTAGTTTTGGGGTTTTTTGTTTTGTTTTGTTTTGTTTGAGACAGAGTCTCACTCTGTTGCCCGGGCTAGAGTGCCGTGGTGTCAGCCTAGCTCACAGCAACCTCAAACTCCTGGGCTCAGGTGATTCTTCTGCCTCAGCCTCCCAAGTAGCTGGGACTACAGGCATGCACCACCATACCCGGCTAATTTTTTCTATATATTTTTAGTTGGCCAATTAATTTCTATTTTTAGTAGAGACGGGGTCTCGCTCTTGCTCAGGCTGGTTTCGAACTCCTGACCTTGAGCGATCCGCCCGCCTTGGCCTCCCAGAGTGTTAGGATTACAGGCGTGAGCCACCATGCCCGGCCTGCAGGGCCTTGTTTACACAGACAATTTGATTAAAGGTGTTTTACAAAATTCATGGGCCATATCACGTTTACTGATTTCTCAGTAAATTACTGGCAGAAAAAGAGGGCCTTGTGTTTTTGCTAATCAACCAGTTAGAGCACACGAAGCGTCTTTGCAGTGTCCAGGCACCATCTCCTCTCGCGTAAGTGCGGGAGCCATTGCCTCACGTTCTTCATCGTCAAATGTGCCTTTGCTGGTTAGGGTCATATTTCCTATCATAAGGAAAGATAGCAACACCGTTGTTGCTCACAATGCCATGGCTCTTTGGGACCTGTTAGTATGGAAACTATAGATCACCTTGGCTCTGGAGTTCCCTGATGTCATTTGTTTAACTCTGGGCACATCATTACTCATGACACTGCATCCTCCATCATGGCCCTTGCGGATGTTGGCTTCCAGTGACTTCCTGAAGGCTGTTATTGTGCTGCATTTATGATGACCACAAATGCAAGTCTCACCCAGAGGGTGCAAGAAAATGTTTTCTGGTCATCTTAAAATGACTGTTTGAAGTTTTGTGGTGTGATGTACATTTTTCAGCCATGTCTTCTTTTGGTCACCTTGAGCCATGATTGCTGCATTCTTAGAATGTGACCTCTTCCAATGCTGACCTCACCCGTTCCACAAACCATCACTAGCAGGAGTGGGAAAGCTAGGCAAGGGGCCAACAGAGTGGCCCTATTTAACCAAAGAATGTCCATCTTTCATCTGGCATGACTGGAGACTGATCTGGGAAAACAAATTGTCACCCCATGATCAGAGGCAAGAAAGGACATTATTCAGAAAATGTAGGCAAAACCAGACATGGATCAGAAGGGCTGTTGACACTGTGGAGCAAAGGTCTCCAAAGCCCTTGGAGGAGATAGGTGCCGTTACTCCTCGAGGACTGCCCTGCGTGTGGCACAGAGCCTGCAGTGCGTGTGGGGTGGCCACCCTGGGTGGGTGCACAGGTAAAGGATGCCGCCACCGCCATCTTGCCCTCCTTGATGCTGCAGTTGGAGGCCTGTAGTTTCCATGTGGTTGGAACACGGAAGAGCAGGAGCCAACCCATGGCACTCAGATGTGGTTCAAGCACAAAGGTCAGCCTGGATCCTTAGAAACTCAGAGCCCTGAACTTATCCTATGCCCAGTGTGAGTGAGAATCGGCACGTCAGCACCGTTCTGGTGGCCCCGCCTCAAGACCCTGTGAAATACAATACAGGCCAGCTGGAGCAGCCAGTTTCCCAGGCAGCTGTCTTGGAGCCTGGGCCCTGGGGACAACACCTTAGATGTGAGTCTTGGAGCTCCACAAGGCGTTTGCTCAACCTCCCATGCCGGCTGGAGGGTTGGAGAGCAACTTGAAGGGAAGGAATGAGGACAGGGCCCACACAGTCCCTGGTTCAGGCTCAGGGCACCCTTCTTGGCTGGCTCTGCAGATCCAGGTCAGTTGCAGGAACTGGGGGGACTTAGGAAGCTTTGAGGAAGGCATTGCAAAGCATGGGGCCCCTGGGGGCTCAGGGCCTGAGTTGGGGGCCTGCTTGGGTAGATCTAAGGGCAGTACTCGCTGCAGCTGCCTCCACCTGGGCTCCTGACCCACACACGCACACACCGTCATTTAATACTGGGCCTTTGCTTATGGTATCCCCTCTGCTGATAGCACCTCCTGCCACCCCAGGCTTTCCCAGACAGCCTTCGCCAGGACTTAAGATGCAGTGTAGGCATCCCTTTCTTCAACAAGCCTCCCCTGAGCCTCAGCGTCAGCGTGGGCGAGGCACCTCCTCTGTGTGCTTCCCCTTATCGCTGCACACAAACCGCAGGGTGTGACAGCAGCTCCCAGTCGGCTCTCCCAAGCAACTGGCTGTCTCCTGAAGGTCAGAGATTGTTTCTATTCCTCTTTGTGTTGTTAGTCCGCTGCAGAGCAATTGATGCATAATTGGTGTTCAATAAAATATCTGCTGAGTAATAATAAAGGAATGTGTGAAGGACATGAGGCTCTTTCTCTAGTAATAACCATAAGGACATTTACATAGACTGACTCATTAGCAATTTATTGTTTTCCTTTGTTTTTACTCTTTTATTCTTTTTAATTTTTATCCTCCAAGACAATGCCCAGGTATCATTAGCATTTTGTAACATCTGATTTGAAACAATTGCTCCACAGTAAACATGATTTATTTTTCAGTTCTCATTATCCCTATTTGGATTGTCCTGGGTTTGGGAACTTGCTACTCAGGGTTACAGTCCCTTCCGTTGCTTCATCCTATACAGAATGTATGAAAAACAATCTGATCAGTGCCATATGCTGAGTGTCCAGTACGTTCATCATTACTGCTGGGAGACTTGGCTCTTATTAATAATTTCTGATTATTATGGCTTATTTTTCAGGCCAAACACTCCTAATAAAAACAACTAAAAATGCTAGGTAAATTATTATTGGACATCTTTTTTTTAAAGGCATCAAAGATTTGACAAGATAGTAAAGAATAACTAGGTCAAAGTTGAAGGGAGAAAGGAAACCCAGAAGCTGATCGGAAAAGTCCCTTGAGCTCTTTTTCTCGGCGTCACGGGGTAACAGAGAAATCAAAGCTCAGGGCAGCATGAGGTGGGGATTCTAAGAGGAGACCGTCCCCACAGTGAGATGGGGCCCCACTGAGATCCACCTGCACAGTAAGATTGAGCCAGAAGTAAGCCAGCCCTAGCAAGGATTGGCTAGGTCTGGTTAATCAAGGGAATGTCCAAGCCATGATCTTGGTTTAAAATGGTCCAGTATGGGTCACAGGGAAAAAACAAGCACACATCCTCTCTAGATGAAGCACCTTCATTCCAGTCCCCAAATTTTTCTTAAAAATACATTTCTAATACAAGGAGCACAGTCAAACATAACCACCCAAGCATATAAGGAAGCAAGCAACATTCGTGAGAACCATCTGAAAAACAGACAACAGAAACAGACCTACAAATACTTTTAGACCTTGAAATTAGTGAACACAGACTATAAAATAAGGATGCTTACTGTGGTGGGCTGAATAATGGACCCTGAAAGATGTCCACATCCTAATCTCTGGAACCTGTGAATATGTTACCTTATATGGTAAAAGGGACTTTGCAAATATGATGAAATTAATGATTTTCAGATTGGGGAGATAATTCTGGATTATGTGAGTGGGCCCAGGGTTCACAAGGGTTCTTATAGGAGGCAGGCAAGAAGGTCAGTGTCAGAGAGAGAAAAATGCAAGAATGGAAGCAGAAATCAGAGGAGATAAGATGCTACATTGCCGACTTTGAAGATGGAGGAGGGGTCACAAGCCCAGGAATGTAGCCTCAAGAAGCTGCAAAAGGAAAGAAAACAGATTCTCCCCATGACCCTCCAGAAGAAAGCAAAGACTTCTAATACCTTGATTTTAGCCCAGTGAAACTTATTTCATAATTCTGACCTCTAGAACTATAAGATAATAAATTCGTGTTGTTTTAAGCCACTAAGTTTGTGGTAGCTTGTTATAGTAGTAATAAGAAACTAATACATTTACTATGTTTAAAGAAGTAAGAATACGCTTAGATGTATCTCTAGAAAGATGAAACTATAGTTGGATTTCAAAAATAACTAAATAGCATTTCTAGAAATTAAAAACACAATAGCCAAAATTTTAAATTTAGTGGATGGGTTTAGTAGCCAATTAGACACAGCTAAAGAGAGAATTGATGAAATGAAAATTAAATCAGAAGAAATCCAGAATGAATCACAGAGAGACAAAAAGATAAACAGTAAATAAGACTTAGAGAGGATAAAGTGAGAATGTTGAACTTAAATTTAATCAGAGTCCAGAGAGAAAAGAGTGGATAGAAAAAGATAATATCTCAAGAGGTAATAGTTGAGATTTTCTACTACTAGTGAACAACATTAATGTGCAGATTTAAGAATCTCAGTCAATTCTGGTTACTGTGCTCGGTGTGGTCCATGAGGCAGAATACAAAACAACCTCTCAACATTTAGTACAACTCCTTTATGCTTTGGCACTACAATTATCCCTACCCTGAAGAAAAGGAAATCGAGGCTAGGAGAGGGTATATGACTCACTCAAGGTTTTACAGGTAGTGATGTGGTAGAGCTGGGGTTTGAATCCAGATCTGTCCCTCTCAAGTTCATGTGCTGCTGATCATGATGCAGGCCTCAGTGAACACTGTCTTTGTAGTTTGACTATTGAATTTCTAAATCTGAAAATTATTTCATTTCAATTTCCAAAAGTCCTTCTTCTGATTTGACTGAATTACCACGGTGCTTTTTCAGTTAGGTGTTATTTGACTCTTCCAAGAATTCGCTTTTGATGGGAGTTTAAGTGGGCCGGGTTGGTGCTCACCCACCTGCCGAGCTGACTTCCCCCATCCCCATCTGTGAATTTGTGTGAATTTCATCACTTCCCTTTCTCTAGCTCCCTCTGAACGCTATTTCCACGCCCATGTTTAGTACACCTTGCCTAAATTCTCAGCAAGGTAAGTCTTTGTTTTTTGAAGTGGGGGTGAGGGAGGAGGTGAAGCCCCCGTAACAATCTGCCAGCAATCAAACCCTGTGTAAGCACTGCCCAAGCCCCCCGAGCACACCAATACGCCTCTCCCAGGGCGTGTTTATGAAGCCTGGCTATTTTGTCTTCAATCTTTTTTTATGTCCTAACTAATAGTAACTGAATCACCTGGGATTATACACATTCCTTGCTTATTAGGGCACATGTCCTCCCATCATGGCCTTTTATTTGGGCTTTTAAAAGTTCACAGTTTATAGATGCAGCTTCAGTGCTTAAGGCCTAATAGCTTTTGAATTACTTTCAGAATTTCGAGGGCTCCATGCATGGGGGAAACTGTTTAGCAGAATCGCTTTCTGAAATATGGTGTTGGAAATGGTGCTGTTTTTATGAATCGAGTTAACTGGAGTCACGTTGCCTATAGTACAAGTTCCATACAACCCAGGTTGGGTGGAATAATTTATAAGTCTTTTTATCCCCACAGATAAAATATAGGCCTTTCAATGCTACAAGAGCAATCTTGTTCAATTCATAGGCCATTACATTGGCATACGACCCGCAGCTATCTGTGGAACAATTTGCAGTATTACCCATAATGATTTTTCACATGTCAGAGTGGGAAATTGGACTCACAGCCCTTGGAAAGCCTCCAGGCTGAGAGAGAACTTTTGACAGCAGCACTGGGACTGGTCAGGCCTGCCCCGTCATCTTCTCAGCTGGCCAATCACAGGACCTGGCTTGCTCTGTGGATTTCATTTTGTGGTGCCATCAAGGTCAATAGCGTGGGGGTTGGTGGAGCCAGCAGCGTGCTGAGTAAATATCTGCCTTCGTGAAAGGAGAAGAGCGAAGACACCCGTTCCTTGTGTGTTTGTCCTAACCTTGAATTGCTACAGGGACACTCATAGCGTGTGGCCCAACCAGCCAGCACGAAAGGACTCCTCCTGCAAGGCTCAGGGGCCTCAGGTTCAACCATCGGAAACAGTCGCGCCTTTTCCTAACTGTGCTCTAAACCTTGAGACGTGGTGATCACAAAGGGACGGCAGCGTGACTGATGACAGGTGCAGTTGTGAGAGATTGTAAACTTAATTTGATGGCAAAGGGTGAAGAATTGTGTGGAGGTCGTGATAAGAGGCAGCAGCCCACACAGACATACGTGTGGCTTTCCCAGGGCCCCAGTCTAACCAGCGGATGGTGTCGCTGCCCGGCCTGAGGCTCCACCAGGCGAGAGCAGCGAGTCTGTGCCATTCTCACGGTGAGGCTGTGCCCTGCCCGTACCTGACTTCGGAGACTCTGTCTGCATGCCCGCCTCGTTCCCAGAGGGGAGGAATCGGTACACCCCACCCCAGCACACAGAGTGTTTACCGTGACTCTGGACTAACCGAGAGCGATGCTCTGCACATCCTGCCGCGCCACTGAGCAGGACAGACTTCCCGCCGCAGCTCCCCTCCTGCACCTCCGGAGAAACCATCTTCCCGTTGTCAAAAGGCGAAATTACAACACATTTCGTTTAAAGACCTTAATTGGCTTTGATCTGCAGTTCTAGAATTGTGAACGCCTCACGCTATGAGAGAGGATGAGTGTTCTGCCGGGTGAGCAGAGGCGGTTGGCTTTGCAGACGGAGGAGGGCTGGGGAAAGCAGGCACGGGGGACAGAAAACGGGTGGATCATTTCCAGGTGGCTCTCCTTACGAAGGTCAAAGCAGAGGGCACTTTCTTATCACGCCGGCTAAACTGGCCTGTTTGGGGATTTGGCTATTATCTCTCTCTCCTGATTTTTCGGAAGGTCAAATAAACAACTTCATTTCAGAGGCTTGTTAGTGTCAAAATTCAGCACGAGTGACTCTATGTTGGTTCGGTCTGTTGGGCCCGGTGCAGGAGCTCAGTCCAAACAAATGGCCTCCTGTGCATTTTATTTCATGCTGTAAAATCCCTCTGGGCAACAGAGCAACTGTAGCCACAAAAATTCAGCTCATTCTGAACTGAGGAGTAGGAGCTGTAGAGGCGGAGATCGGGCGACCCCTTTCCTCCCGTCGTAGGGGCCACGGCTGCCACCCCCGTAACCAGGACAGGTTAACAAGAGCAAGGCTTAACAAAGTCATTTGATATAGTTTTATGTGACATGAACGCCTTCAGAATGAGGGACCCAAAGACACAGGGAAAATTATCCATTTTTATGCTTAGGTTCAATGAAATCTATATAGACGGCCGTGTAGAAGGATGATCAGACTAAAAGGGTATGATCTCATGCTAATAGACTGGGTGGGGAAACTCAGCAAGGCCTGTCTGTCCAGATTCTTCTTGGCTTTTTTGTGCAGCATTTTTTCCTCCTAGGTATGGGGCAGGACCCCTCTGGAATGAGGGTCTCAATTTCTTTTTGGCCAGCTAGCACACAGAAAGGCGGCGAGGGAGGGAGTCACAGTGATATCTGTAGGCTTTATGGCTGGCTTTGGGGGAAAGGGGTTCTGCTTTTATGACCTGTCCTGGGGAAGAGGGATTCCAGCTTCTAGGGCTTGCCTGGAGGAGAACGAGGGGTGAGAGGCAGGAGGGCAGGAGGAACTCAGAGAGACTTTGCTTCTGAGGCTGCTTCTTAGGCTTTCACTTTGGGGCGTCGTTTTCTGAGCCCCAGTAGTGCCAAATGTTTCTGCTTTGTCCCTTCAATGTACAAGCAAAGGGAGCTGGGGCATTGGAGCCTCTAGTTTCTGTCCTCAAGACACATTCCCATTTCCTTTTCCTTGGGAAGACCACGGCTCAGCCTCTTGATGAAAGCACAGGACAAGGAGAAGCATCAAGACGTCGAATGGCTACAACTGCCGCGCCTGCCAACGAGCAGGTAAATCTGAGTAAGAAGGTGACGCCCACAGATGTCAAGTCCTTCAGGCAGGGCAGAGATCACTAACACGGGCTTTTCAGCCGTGATCGTCAGCTCAGCTCTCCAGGAGGCTAGGGATGAGCTAGTTCTGTATGGACAACTGCGGGACACCAAGCTAGGAGAGAAATGACTCATTCAGAAAAGGAGTTTTCACTTATGGGAGAAGATGAGGAATAACAATCGATCCAGCATGGTGACATGCCAATCACTGTAGTCAGGGGCTTGGGGTCTGTTACGGCAGAGGGTCGGAGCTATATTCTAGGCAGGGAATGGCCACCATAGATGGATGGGATGCTAAGCCTGTTTCTTCCACCTGCAAAGGAGCAGGTGTCTGTTTTCATCTGAGTCCACTCGGACAACATGTCACCTAGTGTAGGGTATCCTCATTATCTGAACAATCATTATTCAGGTCACTACAGTTTTTTAAGGACTGTACTGGAAAGACTATTAATATTTTGTTATATAAGGAAATATTCATTAAAGAACTAAAGAACTGACCCTTTGTAAAATCAGGCCCCATTCAAATGTCACTCCCACTTAATGTTAGCATCTATCCCTGATAACTTTAGATACATCTGCCTGTCTCACAAATTGTAATTATATATGAAAATATAATGCAAATACCTGCAAATTGCTTATGTAGTGATACTAAAACTTTTCAAAGATGTGGGATTTTTATGAATTTGATAAAGTGAAGTTGAAGGATGCTTGCTACTTAGTGAAGGTCAGCTGATGACTAAAGGCAAGTATGTGGGACAGGAGGATTTGAATAACAAAGGACTGAGATGAACCCTGGGGAAGATTTAGGAGGCTCTGGAAAGTTTTTGCAGACTGTGCTTCTCTTTAAGATCTTTTTTT
>VBSM01002608.1:169353534-169380473 GCA_008086735.1 Cheirogaleus medius
TCGGCCTCCCAGAGTGCTAGGATTACAGGCGTGAGCCACCGCGCCTGGCCTAAGTAAACCTCTTAACACTTGCAGCTCTGCAGAATGCCGGTTTGATTTTTGGCTTTGCCACTAATTAGCTGTGTGACCTTTCACAAGTTACTGCTCTTCTCTGGGCCTCAGTTTCCACATCCACAAAATGTGGAGGTTAAAATAGATGAATGGTCTCAACTTTGGTTGGACAATTAAATTCACCTGGGGGGACTTTAATCTGTGTTTTCTTTTAAAAGCTCAGAGTGTCCTCCCTCTCTCTCTCTCCCTAGATAATCAAGGCGGAATCAGAATCTCAGGGGGCGGGGCACTGGCAGGTGAAGATGTTCAAATTCCTCAAGTTTCTAATCCAGTTAGGACTGGGAATCATCGAACCAGGTGGTTCTTAACATTCCTTCCACTTTTATCATTATTTAATTTTCTTATAGTTCGGTTTTAGTCTTAGGAGTATGTATAGGAACAAAGGAAGTGTTTATGTAACCTCATTCCGATTAGGTTTGGAGCCTTTGTCATAAATAGCTCTCTGAGAAACAGTGAAGTTTTGGGGGGAGAAACACCACCACTGTTTTTGCCACATTTTCTGTGAACATAGCATTCTCACCTCACACAGATCCATGTTCCAGCGAAACAGGATGCTGCAGCCTTCCCACAGAAATGCCCCACGGCTGCCGTGACTAGCATGAGGTGACAGACAGAAGAGGAGCAAACATGGCGACACCCTGGATGGAAATAGTCCTCAGACTTTCTTGGCCACCGTCAGCCCTGGGCCTCCTGTGTCATCAACTCCTCTGGGTTGTCCAAAACTGCCCAAGGAACGTCTGAACGAGGACAATTGCCCGGCCCGGTCAGGTCCAAGGTCACTGCTGCCCGGGCGGTGCCATCGGTTCGACCTCAGCACCAGCCACTTCGGGCCTGTCTTCCTGCTTTCACGGGGGTGTGCGGGTAACTGGCCTGAAATGAACGCAGTTGAAATCCTGTTATTCAGTTCCCAGCATTTTTCCCTCTTGGAAAACGAGACTGTTTTCATATTATTTCTGTAGAAACAAAAAGAAACGGAATGATAAAGGATTTCACAGCAGCTTCTTGTTGTGACTCTTTATCACAGACAGTCCCACTGACAAAGACGCTGACCTTGACCGAGTTTCCATCAGGCTCCTCTGAGCCTCCTTTTCGCCAGGCCTCGAGAGTGGGCCTTGTCTTCAGCCTGCCCGGCTCCGTTTCAGCAAGAAGGCCAGACCCATAGCCCCCAGGCCGTGAGCTAAATCTCTCTGCTGATAATCGATAATTATAAATCAGCAAATATTTACAAACCTCCTGCCACAATATCATGTTGTATTAGTGCACTAGGGCTACCATGACAAAGCACCATAGACCGGGTGGCTTAAACAACACACATTTATTCTTGCACAGTTCTGGAGGCTGAAAATCTGAGATCAAGGCATCGGCAGGGTTGGTTTCCTCCGACGCCTGTCTCCTTAGCCTGTAGACACTGTCTTCTCCCTGTGTCCCCACATGGTCATCTCTTGGTGTGTGTCTGTGTCCTAATCTCCTCTTCATATAAGAACACCAGATATAATGGATTAAGTTCACCCTAATGACTTCTTTAACTTAATTACCACCATAAAGACTCTATTTCCAAGTAAGATCACATTCTGAGGCCCGGGGGGGTGGTGGTTAGGACTCCAACATATGAATTGGGGGTGGGAGGATAAAATTGGGCCCCTAACACATGTGTAGCATAGAGATTTACTTATAATTTAATGTAGGATGGAGATCTATTGATATTTGCCTACAGTTTGTTTTTGTTGGGCTAGACACATCTGGAATAAATTAAAGTAAAAAATTTCTCCCATCCTCTGGATGCCTGAGCCCTCCTTTCCCTGAGAGAGACAGAGCCACTTGTTTGTTTTTACTATTTGATAGGATAGGAGAGAATATTCCAGAACAGAGTAGGACACTCTGGAAATGATCCATCCCAGGGTTTTGTATTTGGAAGGACTATGCCCTAAAGTGAATTAGCTGTATTGTCCAAAAAAGAGAAGGACTCAAAGTTTGGGGGTTTAAGGATTTAGGAATACAATGGTTTTGTCTGTGTACGTGAAGTGGAGTCTTTGAGATGGGGGAAGGGCAGGAAGCAGGGACATGTGAACGGAGAACTTGGGGACACTTGCAGGTAAGAGCTTTGGCCACGGAAGTCTCCACTGCAGAGCTTATTATCAGATGTCTTGACAACCTTGGCGTAGGGCCCATCCTCCTTTTCTTTTCTTTTTTTGTCTGAAATAGGATCTCGTTATGTTGCCCAGGCTGGTCTCCAAGTCCCGGGCTCAAGCCATCCTACTGCCTCAGCCTCCCCAATAGCTGGGATTACCGGGGCACACCACCACACTCTGCCCCTCCTCCTTTTCTTGTATTTAGGGATGGAACCCCGAAGAGCTGTGGTCCCCAACCCCCGGGCCTCGAACCAGTACTGGTCTGTGGCCCATTAGGGCCCCGGGCCACAGAGCTCCAGCTCCACACCACCTCCCTGCCACCCCAGGTTCATGGAAAAATTGTCTTCCGTGAAACTTAGGATGGGAGGTGCCCCCCACACACATAGCAGGAGGTGAGGTGGGGGGAATGAGGGAAGCTTCCTGTGCTGCTCCCCATTGCTTGAATCACTGCCTGAGCTCCCCCTCCCGCTCCCCCCTCCCTATCCGTGGAAAAATCGTCTTCCATGAAACTGCCAAAAAGGTTGGGGACCGATGTCGAAGAGCGTTAGCCGCGCACGTGGCCACTCAACTAGATCCTGTAGTTCCCAGCCTCCTTGTGGGTAGGTGTGGTCAGATGACTAAGTCTGAGCTGACAGTACGTGAACAGGAGTGCTCTGAATGGCTTCTGAGTCACCCCTGGGAAACAAAGCAGTGAAACCTGGAGTTTCTCTCTCCTCCTTCTCACAGAACATGGACACGAACAGCGGTGAGTCAGCTTTGACCACGCAATGAGGACAGCACCCTAGGAGGTGGCAGAGACACCAGAGAAATGGAACCTGGGGCATCTACCTCCCTGATCCTGGACTGCTCACCTTGGGACTGTCACTTGAGAAAGAAATAAACTTTTAACGTTCTGGAGCCTCTGTGTTTTAGAATCTGTTTGTTACAGCAGCTTTGGTTGTACTCATATTTTATATCTAGCAAGTGAGAAATTGAGTCAAACTTTCTGTCATGGAGAAGTTCAAATCATTTTATATCTGATAAAGAATGCTAAAACTGCTTCCTCCTTAAAAAATCTGTTATACTTGATTTTATCTTTAGAGCTATGAGAAACTTCAAGTACATTATATTTCATGAGGGACAGTATCTTCTTTTGGACTAACACATAAAAATATTTTTGGCAGAGGGAGGAGAACACTTTATACTTAAAAAAATTTTAATACATTATAGAAAACTTAAAAATAAAAAGATGATTAAGAAGAAAAGTAGAATCAGCTCAGAAGAACCATTGTCAATATTTTGTGTTATATTCTTTCAGTCTTTATTTTATGCACACACAGAATTTTATTGTTGAAATTAGAGTATCTGTGTGCACAGAATTGCATCCTGCTTTTTTCCTTGTGACATCATAGCATCAGTATACAGTATTCCAAGATCATTAGAAATTCTTGAAAAACATAATTTTTAATGGCTGCATGATATTTCTTCTCACAGCTAGTTTGTATTTTATTTGATCATTGCCCTTTTACTGAACACTTAGGTTGTTTCCCACCGTCTTTGTTATTACACATTGCAGTTGACAGTCTATAGGGGACAGGTGTCAAAGATGTGGAACAAAGGAAAGTCAGAGAAACTTTCACAACAAAGGGGAGCCTAAGGAGCCAGCACAATTAGATATGCATAATGTGGTATCCTGGATGAGATCTTGGAGTAGAAACAAGGCATTAGGTAAAATCTAAGAAGCTACAAATGCAATATGGACTTAGTTAATATAATATGTCGATATTGGTTCATTAATTGTGACAATGTACCTTACCAATGTGTGGTATTAATAATGAGGGAAACTGGGTGTGGGGTATATGGGAACTCTGTACTATCTTGACAATTTTCCTATATATATAAAAATCCTCTAAAATAAAAGTTTATTAAAAACACACAAAACTTGTATGTTGCTGGTACTCAACCCGTTAAAGTGTTACAATAGCTAGAGTTTAATTTATATTTGGGACAGGGGATATTAGCAAGATGGTGGAATAGGAGCTTTCTGCCATCATCTCCCTGCGAAAGCTTCGATTTTGACAACTATCTATGGATGAGAGTGCCTTTGTGAAAGTCTGTGAGTCCAGTGGGGAAGTTCCAGCACTGGAACAAAAAATCCAGGAATAGACGCACTTAAGAGGGAAAGAAAAATGGTTTCACTTTACCCATATCATCCCTCGCCCAATGTGGCACAGCTCGGTGCTAAGAGAGAACTCCTTGGCTCGTGATTTCTCCAATGGGGGAAAGGGAGAAAGAAATGAGTGGGCACCCAAATCCCCCGTCTGTACAGGATGCTGCCCAAGCGATCCAGTTATTTTTTGCCTCACCTAGAATATCAAGGTGATCAGCACAGCTGAGTGGTTGAGAGAGGCTGGAAGCAGGGAAGAGAGATCAGGCACCCTACTGACTACTACATGGACTCTATCAGGAAGCCCACCCACCAGCCACTTGGAACACCTTGTCTATGGAGTCCCCCCAACTGGCCCATGACACCACAAATGCTCCATGTGCCCCACCCCTTAACTGGCTCCCTGAGCACCCCCTGCAGATGACACGTGTCTCGCATAGTCAGCTTGACCCTGCAGGATTGGGGGAAGGCACAGAAACTTGAGCATTGCCTAGGGAAAACAAACGGGAGGCTCTTAGCACCTGGCCTGGCTTTGTGGGATTGAAGGGAGGCATACCACCCTAAGAATTTGTACCTCATCCCCTAGGGAATAAGAGTTGTGCAGCTGGAGCATTCACAGAAAAGGTCTAAGAGTCTAAGAACTCCTAGCTACACTGATTAGTGAAGGCATTTCTCTCCCAAAGCCAGTCCGTAAAGACTGGAGGAGGTGACTGTTTCTTCTTCAAATGCAAAGACAGCAACATAAGACTTCAAGGAACATGAAAAATCAAGGAAACATGACACCACCAAAGAAACACAATAATATTACAGTAACCAATCCCAGAGAAATGAAGATCTATGGATTGCCTGACAAAGAATTCAAAAATTTCAAGAATTTTTTAAAGGAATTTTCAGTGAGCCACAAGAGAACACAGAGAGACAACTCAACAAAAATCAGAAAAATGTGAACAAAATGAGAGGATCAATAAAGAGGTAGAAATCATAAAATAACTAAACAGAAATTCTGGAGCTGAAGAATTCAATGAATGAAATGAAAAATGTACATCAAGTGAAAAATATGGGTTATGGTTTACTATGTAGCATTTTTCCTTTTGGAATGGCTCATAACATTATGATGCATCTTATAATCAGTTTAAAATGGCTTAAAATGTTTAATAACTGATAGAAAAAAGATTTATAATTTAAATTTGAATTTTTCTTTTGAGGTTTGGTATTTTTCTTATTAATTTGCACATTCTTTTAATATATTAAGAGTATTAATTCTTTATCCTTAACTTATGACAAATACTTCCCCCAATATCTTTGCCTTTTACTTTTTTTTTTTTTTTTTTTTGAGACAGAGTCTCACTCTGTTGCCTGGGTTAGAGAGTGCTGTGGCATCATCATAGCCCACAGCAACTTCAAACTCCTTGGCTCAAGTGATCCTCCTGCCTCAGCCTCCCAAGTAGCTGGGACTACAGGCATGCGCCACCATGAGCGGCTAATTTTTTCTATATATTTTTAGTTGTCCAGCTAATTTCTTTCTCTTTTTTAGTAGAGATGGGGGGTCTCGAACTCCTGAGCTCAAACGATTGGCCTGCTTTGGCCTCCCAGAGTGCTAGGATTATAGGTGTGAGCCACTGCGCCTGGCCTAGGTGGACTTTTAAATGTGACAACCCCTCCATCACAAGTGCTTGAAGCCTGTCAAATTCTAACAATAAAAGCTGGATTTCTTCCCCCAAATCCCAAAATAAGAGGCTTAATTATCTCTGTTGAAAATGAGGAAATGTATTCCCCGCTTCTTTTCTCGGACCATTTGCCTTAGACCATTTGTAATTGTAAGTATATTCTCACCTCCTCAAATATCCCTTAGAAGACTAGCTTTGGCTTTTGTCAGCTGGCCTCTTTCTCCCGCCCCCCTCAGATTTATGGTCCAGGAACATCTTTCTAGAGGAGAAAGTGGGAACTATCCCTTTAAAATGCAAACATCAAAAGAGAGCTCCTCTATCTCTGGAGTCCTCTGGGAGGCTAGGAGCCTAATTTTTGTGGGCTCCTGGCCCAATATGCAAAACTATTTCCTGTCATAAAGATGTGAGAAGTTTATTTTTCCACTGGATAAAGATAATACTCTTACACAGATGGTCACCCCACTTACCAGGTGAATTTAGGATGAACTGTGTGTGACAAACAGTGCCATTACGTCCCCTTACTTGAGGACTAGTTATTGCTTATCTTGAGAACATGCATGACATGTGTTGTATCTGCTTGACTACACAAGTGAGTGAGCTTTCTTTCTGTCTTTGCAATCCCTTAGTGGGTTGCCTGGATGCGTGACATTCTGGTTTATTTCTTAATCAATAGTAAATTTGTCTTCTTTCTCTATTACCTTTGTGGAGAGGATTTCTGGGCTGGAGAGTTTTGTTTTAATCGTATTTCCCCAACAACTACCGCTGGAGGTGACCAGCTCTCAGTCTCATGGGATCACAGCATGTGAGGATCATGAGAGCCTTGAGGAAATGCCTCTCAGAAATGTGCAAAAAGTTTCAAGGGAGAGATATTTATGTGTTGGCTCCCAGACCCCACCCGACTCGTCTAGTGGGGTGTTAAGCCCCCGTGCTTGTGGGCTGTGCGTGCCTGAATGCAGAGTCTCAGAGTTCTCCCCCGCCAGCAAGTGATGGCAGGAAGTAAGTGGGGAGATGAGTGGGCCCTAGGCAAGATTCTGTCAGGTTGCACCTGTGCAAAGCTGGTCACAGAGCAAAGCTGGCCCCTGAAGCCATGGCTGGGGCAAGATGATTCGAAGTAGAGAACAAGAGGTGCCTGGCACTTGTAGGCTTGTTTGTTTGTTTTTGAAATAGCAGAAGTCTTAGAGTAGGTTTTGCTTTGACCCTGGGATGTCATGATTTAACGACTGATGTTTCTTTATTTGGTAATGTTGCCTCTCAGGTATTTGCCTAGAAATAACACCAAGAATGTGATGGAGAAGCAACAGAGCAAGAGTTAATACACCACAGCATTGCACAGGGTTTGAGAGCTGCCGTGTGCCTTAGAGGACCACGCCGAAGGACACAGTAGACACTGCCCAGTCGTGGCACCTACGTGAAACACAGATTCCCTTTGCAGTATCCCGTCTCTCCGTCACTGACTCTTTGCTGCCACATTTTGCTTCCAGAGTTTTTTGGTGGCAAAGAATTCCAAATAATGATAATGATTATTTTCTCTATCGAATGTTACTGTTGTAATAGTCTTATTTAAATTCTTTTTCTAATATCACTAGAAAATTGAGCAAGTGAAATATTCCAGAATCTTGCCAAGTTGAAGATTAAATTAGACAAAGTAAAGTTATAATAAGATTAGTGTTTTGTTGCCTGCATAAGGAATCAAGATATGGCTTGTTTAAATAGACCTAACTATAGAAAATCAAGATCAGCTGTAGGCTGGGTGCGGTGGCTCATGCCTGTAATCCTAGCACTCTGGGAGGCCGAGGCGGGAGGATCGCTCAAGGTGAGGAGTTTGAAACCAGCTCTCGCAAGAGCGAGACCCCGTCTCTACTAAAAATACAAAGAAATTAATTGGCCAACTAAAAATATATAGAAAAAATTAGCTGGGCATGATGGCGCATGCCTGTAGTCCCAGCGACTCCAGAGGCTGAGGCAGGAGGATCGCTTGAGCCCAGGAGTTTGAGGTTGCTGTGAGCTAGGCTGACGCCACGGCACTCTAGCCCGGGTGACAGAGTGAGACTCTGTCTCAAAAAAAAAAAAAAAAAGATCAGCTGTAGTGTAGCACAAAGAGACAGATATGTTATTCAAACATAGTCCTTTAACTATAATGAGTGAGAGAACATTCGCCAGAAAGAGAAAAGTAATGTCATGCCACATTGAACACATTAAGGGAAATATGAATAAAAATACTCAGAACAATGAGAAATAACCCTGATAAGACACCTACAGTGGTAGAAGCAGCACAATTGCTTAAACAAACCTTGAATGAACTGATTATCAGCTACTTCCATAAACGAGAAAAAATGAAAAAAGACTGTTAAAAAAGAATGCCATGTACCTCTGAAGGACTGAGCTCACTATAAATGTGCTTAGAGAAACCCGAGACGTCAGTGGGAGTTGTCAAGGGCAGAACCGTTGCTTCAAAGACGCAGCGGGCTGACAACACACCAGCAAAGAAAGCCCAAATCACAGCTAAATCGTACAAGCAAGTGATACGGACGCCAGTAAAATGAACCACTCTAGATAACTGCGTAAGATCCAATCTAATAATGATATTGATACCAACGACATCAGAAACTGCAATTAAGAAAACTATTAAAGAAGATATTCAAGACATGAAAGACAGTTTATTTATTGATGTTGAGAGGTGTCTTTCTACAAGGGACAGAGGGAAGCAGGGTTATCGTTCTGGGAGGATGGAAGGCCAGGTTGAGAAATTAATGTAGTACCTTTCACTGTCATATCAGCTACTTTCCAGGGTCTAAAGTTAATGCCCTGCCTAGAAAGAATGCACATTCCGGCAGATGGCCTGGAGCTACCCATGTGAATACGGTGAAGTGTGGAACCCTGATCCCTCAAACCCTCCAAAGGTTTTTCCAGTTGGCGTTGGGATGCGGGGTGAGACTATATACAAAGGCAAAGTCCTAAGCTGGCATAACTCATTGTTCCCCAGCTATGTTCCTAGGCCGACACCGTCAAGAGAGGGAGAAAGTTGCTAACCCAAAGTCCGAGCTCCAGCATCACAGAGAGTAAAATGGTGAGTTTTGAGCTAATAGGTAATAACTAAACAGCTAGCGCACAGATTTCTTCACTGTGCTCTTCCAGCAGACTTCAGTGAATTGTTTTGTGTTTTTGGGTTTTTTTTTGAGACAGAGTCTCACTCTGTTGCCCGGGCTAGAGTGAGTGCCGTGGCGTCAGCCTAGCTCACAGCAACCTCAGACTCCTGGGCTCAAGCGATCCTTTTGCCTCAGCCTCCCGAGTAGCTGGGACTACAGGCATGCGCCACCATGCCCGGCTAATTTTTTCTATGTATTTTTAGTTGTCCAGCTAATTTCTTTCTATTTTTAGTAGAGATGGGTTCTCACTCTTGCTCAGGCTGGTCTCGAACTCCTGAGCTCAAACGATCCACCCGCCTCGGCCTCCCAGAGTGCTAGGATTACAGACGTGAGCCACCACGCCCGGCCTGTCTTCAATGAATTGTAATCTTGCTCCTGTGGGGTTTTTGTGGTAAAGCAAAACTTAAAAGCAGAAGTTAATAAGACCTTACTGAAAATAACCGTAACAAAATCCTTCATCTAAGGACTTTCCTTGCTCTTCCTTTATAATGCCTTCCTTTGCCGGACGTGTACACACACCAGGTCAAGTTGGAGTTGGGGAAAGGCCTTGTACCTGTGAAAACCCTCTAGCTCACTCTCCAACTCCCAAATATATAGGGGTTTGTCAACATGATAGGATGCTATAGGGATATTAAAATGACAAATGTGCTAACTAATGTCAATATTTGGACATATGTAAAATAAAAAATTTTTTAAAACCCACAACACAACATCTTAGGTGCACCTTATATATGACAACGTAAAGTTTATAGATGTACATGAAAGGATTAGAAGTGAAATTGGAATAATGTGAATTAAATCGAAATAAGTTATTGCAGTTTAATCTTTCATTTTTCTTCCTATAAAGTTGTGCCAGTTCGTAATTGTTTTTTAAAAGAAAAAAAAAAAGATATGAGAAAATTTTCTCATTCACATTTCCCAAACTGCTTTCCTCTCTGATCTCAACGTTCCTTATGATGTTTCCTTGCATCTTCTTTGAACAAATAAAGTAATGTTGGTTTTGTCTGACCTATACCCACAGCTTTTTAAACACATTATGCTTTTACAGCTGCGTATTCTAATATTAACAGGCAGAATGGAGTTCACCCTCTGAATTAATTCTCAAAACAAAATAAGATTGAGATATACAATTATAGAAAATTCCCTATAAAAACTATGACTATCCATCATACAGTGTATTGTTCGTTCCTTTGGTTTTTAAGAATAATGACATTGCCCGACTTTGTTCTGCTTTGTGCAGAATGAGACATGATGAGAGTATTTTGTGCCCTGACAACAGAACAAAGTGGGGAGAAAAGGGAAAAAAAGTTCTTCCTGTGAAAATGTTTCCCACTGGTAGGAAACTGTCAAGGCCCTGGGTGCAGAGGCACAGACAGGACACCGCCCTGATGACCCAGTCCTTCTCTCACTCAGAAACGTGCCTGTTGGGACTGATCAAGGCACCCTAAGGAATGGGGAGAGGGGCAACAGACCACTGAGGTAGAATGATCTCCACTTTTACTGTGCTCAAGGTCATCTAATAGATGTCCTTGCAGCCACCCTCTTTTTCTCCATATTGTATCTATTGTTCTTCTCCTTACTTTTCCCATCTATCTTAAAGGAAGAGTATTCTAAAACTTCGATTCGATATAGTAATAACAAGGTGATATAAGGTAATTGCCATGTGCAAGATATCCCAAATTCTCTAAAAAATTCCTTTTGCAGCCACACACAGTGGCCACACCTGTAGTCCCAGCTACTTGGGGGGCTGAGGCAGGAGGATCGCTCGAGCCCAGGAATTCGAGGTTGCAATGAGCTATGATGAGGCCACTGCCCTCGAGCCTGGGCGACAGAGTGAGACCCTGTCTCAGAAAAAAAATTCCTTTTCCCTTTTCAACTAGCCTCAGTTTATTATGTTACATGCAGCCACAGTAATCCTAACATACGTGCTTATTTCTTATGAAACCAAGTTCAAACTCCTAAGAACTGTGTCCAGAGTTCTATATAATTTGGCCTTCACTCATCTTTTTAACTGTATTTCTTATTGCTTCTTAATTAAAACCTTTCTGCAACCCGCTTGCTGTCCTCTGTATTTTCTTTTTTTATTCCTAGAGGTTATGTTCATGCCCTCGGTATTTTCAAACCCGCTCTGCTCATTCCCCTGCCAGCAACACCACTGTTCATTTAAATCTTATCTTCATCGCGCTATATCCCTCTTAAACCCCAGTCATCTTTCAAAACCCACTTATTTCAAAGCTCTCTTTTACAGTGGAGACTACCCTTCTTTGGATTATCTATAGCACGTCCTATTTGTTCAGTTTATTTGGCATTTGTCATATGCCCTCACAAACCATTACTATTTTCGTCTATGTGTACGAATAGAACGGTAGGATCCACGGGCTCAGAAACCACATCTTTTGCTTGTTTGTGTTCTGAAGGAGAAGCCGAAACAAACACTCTCTGATTCACTGCTGCTGCCGAGGCACTTCCAAAACGCACACCTGTGTCACTCTTTGCTCCGGGCAATGCAGAACAACCCTTGCGCTTACTCACCAAATCCACGCTTGCTGCGCACACTCCGTGTGCCAGGTATTGGCGATGTGGAAGCACAAAGGGATCCTCCTTGCAGACCTCCCAGCTGACTGTGACACAGGCCCCATGGAGCCGAACCCAGAGCCCAGATTACATGCAACATGTTCCTCTAGGTAAGAGAAGGTGAGAGAGTACTGAGAGAGTATTCAAGAGTTCAAGGTTTTCAGTTGCAGGCGCTTTGTGCAACCAACAAGAGTTCACACCTGTTGGCCCTTTAGAGGGGATCGATACATAGCATTTCTCCAGATTGCTTCCTTCCAGAACTTGAATTCAGCTGAGAAATAGACACAGAACCCAGACTGATGGAAACACCACTAGCTTGATCACTGTGAAAAAGCAGGATGAGGATGTGGCCTAGATTTGTGGCAAGTGGGAACACTGTCATTCCCTCTAAACAAACTGACCCCACCAATGGCCTCTCCTGCAGACAGAATCTGCCCACCTAAGCTCACTGCATCCCAGGAAGCAGACCAGGATCTAAGGCAATCAGCCTCTAGCCCAGGTGAGAATTTTGGGAGTAACAGAGAAGATAAATTACAGTTCCCATACGCTGCTTCTTGAAACCGCTGATGCATAATGTCATCTCGGTGTTCCTCTCTGGGCCTCTGCAGTGTCACAGAAGCAATGTCTGGTGGCACATCACCATCTGGGAAGGCATCTGGAGGGCAGGGAGTGGGAGAAAGTTCTGAAGGGCAGTGTCATAGTAAAGACAGAATGAATCAGATTTAAATACCAGTGGTGTCATTTATTCACTGTAAAACTCTGGGAAGAATTTCACTCAATGTCATTTTCTTCTTCTGTAAAATGGGAATTTTACCTTACAAGGTTCTCATACAAAATGCACCTGGTATATTATAGATCCCCCCCAAAAAAATGCTTCTAAAATTTTCCTTTTAAAGGTAACTTTGGGTCTCTCACTTACCTTCTAATTAAGTAAATAATTTCTTCGCTAGTGATAAAGAGATAATAGCAATAATTTACTACAAAGGGGATATTATATAGATTAGTTGACACTATGTTTGTATAGCTAAGCTTAGAAAAAAGAGTGAGAACACATTTAGTTTGGTTTAATTTCTCCCCAGCACCTGACAAGATATCAGAATTTGGGAGTAGTTGAGATGGGGACAGTTGATAGCAAATATGTTTTAAATTACATGGGCCGGGCGCGGTGGCTCACGCCTGTAATCCTAGCACTCTGGGAGGCCGAGGCGGGTGGATAGCTCAAGGTCAGAAGTTCAAAACCAGCCTGACCAAGAGCAAGACCCTGTCTCTACTAAAAATAGAAAGAAATTAATTGGCCAACTAAAAATATATATAGAAAAAATTAGCCGGGCATGGTGGCGCATGCCTGTAGTCCCAGCTACTTGGGAGGCTGAGGCAGAAGGATTGCTTGAGCCCAGGAGCTTGAGGTTGCTGTGAGCTAGGCTGACGCCACGGCACTCACTCTAGCCTGGGCTACAAAGTAAGACTCTGTCTCAAAAAAAAAAATAAATAAAAATAAAAAAATAAATTACAGAAGTGCAAAGGCCTTATGGATTTGTCCAAATTTGATCCTGTCACGATAAGTGTGCGTTTCAGAGATCTCAGGCATATTGACACTATGTGTCATCGGAGGGATGCATGGTCCTTAAGACACTTGTCATGCACCTGGAATGCTAGATTGTCCTTCTCAGTGACATTGAACTCCAAGGGTAAGATCATCCTGTGTATGCCTCCCCTCTTGTGTTAATTACTGTGATGAATTGTTTTGCTCTAAGAGATGATGTTCCTTTAATTTTTAAGCCAACAGAAAAACATAAAACTACCCATTAAGAACAAAGAGCATTTTGTAAATAGAACTTAATATTTGTGGGGTTTTTTTTGATATTCAACTAGATACTTAAAATATCGTTTAAATAAGCAATCCCCAAATAAAAATGCCACCTTAAATGCAGGCAAACAAAGCAGCATGAAAATTAGTAAGTAAAAGAAAGATGATTTCAAAATCAGAAAAAATGACTTTCTAGCAAAAATAGTAATCAGATTGGCTCAAAGCCAGCTAGTCATTTCGACTATTTATTGCTAGACTTTCCCTTTGCTATCCAGTAGTTCTTTGATAGAATTCTTCTCATTATTGGTGGTGTTATTCCAGGGCATCTAAAAATGGTGATCTGTTAGTTGAAAGATTAACAGCACAAGATCTTTATTTTATTCAACAAACTCTATTGATTATCATGTGACCTTAGTAACCGCAAAGAAATTACTCTCTAAAGCAGGAAGCAGACATACAAATTGGGACTAGAGAGAGACAGTCCCTGCGTCACTTCCATTTTTTGAGGCTCCTGATGTACTAAAAATAAATAAATAGAATAATTATAGCTAGGAAACAGGATTATAAAAATTGAGGTATACTTTAAACGTTTGCGCTTAACCATGCAAGTCACATGACGGAAATCTTCTTGTAATCCTGTCAGTGTATCTCTGGAGCTATTTATATAACCCAGGCAGAGATAACACCCGACAGCTGAACCTGAGGCCCTTTGTAAATAGGCCCTGATGTGCAGATAGTACGAGGGCTCAGCCCCGTCTCAGCAGCCACGTTTGGAAGAGAGATACACAGCATTTCCGCTGACGGGAGTCCTTTCGGTCTGTGTTTACGTGGGTCAAAATAAATGAAGAGATGAGATGAATATCTGGTTAATTCAGGTAACGTCATCTTCCTCTAATGCTGCTTTTAAAGGAAAAGCAAGAGACTTGAGCCTGGCTTAGGAGGGATGGATGGGACGGATGTGTTGGATGTGCAGTGAGCACAGTAGCACGCTGGCCCACACAAACAGTGTCGCCCTGACCACATCACACGCCGCCGCACGCCTCTGCCTAGCTGCTATTGCGATGGGGACCTCCAAAGCCACACTGTGTCCCCCCCACAGGTTGGACCGCCGCCCACACCCACACATCTCTTCCCACTAGAGCTTTGGACACCAGAGAGCCAGGTCACCTGGCAGCTGGGGTCACCCCAGGAACCCCAGCCCAGGCGGCACGGGGGAAGAGGGACAACTCTCGCTGTGCCCGACTGGTGTGAATCCTGTCTCTCGGGCATGTGGCTTTAGTTACTTAGTATCTACATTTCAGTTTCCTACGCTGTGAACGGGGATAACCACAATCGCAGCCACCTCACTGAGCTGATTAACCATAAGTTGTCTACCTCATGGTGAGTTTTCTCTCAAAGGTAGTAATTTGTGGTGAGATACCCATAACTTGTTTGAGCATTCATTGATGATTCTTGCCTAAATCAATTATTCATATGATAGTTTCAAAATGGTAATATTCCACCATTCTCTTTACATTTACTAATTACATTAGAAGACCTTTTCCTTACCTATTATGTATTAATACTTATTTATTTGTTTAATTGGTATGGATGAATGGATTCTTATTTTACTCAATGGATTATAATTTTGTTTTGTTTTGGTTTTTTTTGAGACAGAGTCTCACTCTGTTGCCCAGGCTAGAGTGCCATGGCGTCAGCCTAGCTCACAGCAACCTCAATCTCCTGGGCTCAAGCGATCCTCCTGCCTCAGCCTCCCGAGTAGCTGGGACTACAGATATGCGCCACCATGCCCGGCTAATTTTTTCTATATATTTTTAGTTGTCCAGCTAATTTCTTTCTATTTTTTTTAGTAGAGGTGGGGTCTGGTTTCGAACTCCTGACCTTGAGCGATCCTCCCGCCTTGGCCTCCCAGAGTGCGGATTACAGGCGTGAGATACCGCGCCTGGCCAAAAGAATTGTTTAAAAACATTCATTACATTCATTGTTTTCAAATATTTACTATTACCAAGCATTCATTGTTGGTAATAGTGCAAGTGTGGACACAACTTAAATGTCTGTCACAGAAGCACAGACAAATACATTGTTGTATGTTCATACAATGGAATTTTATGTAGAAACTAAAATGAATCAACTGGATAAATCTCAAAAACAATGTGGGTGAACAAAGCAAGTCACAGATCATTGTGTAGAATATGACACATTTACTTTAATTTTAATAATTTGCAAAACAATTTAATGTATTGTAGATATATACATGTATGTGTAATGAAAGCTTGAAAACATGAATGGGCCAGGCGTGGTGGCTCACACTTGTAATCCCACACTTTAGGAGGCTGAGGAGGGAGGATTGCTTGAGGCCAGGAGTTCGAGGCCAGCCTGGGCAATATAGAAAGACCCCGTGGCTACAAAAAGAAAAAAAAATTAGCTAGGTGTGGTGATACGCCCCTGTAGTCCCATCTACTTGGGAGGCTGAGGGAGGAGGATCGCTGGAGCCCAGGAATTTGAGGTTGCTGTGAGCTATGATCAAGCCACTGTACTCCATCCTGGGCAACAGTGTGAGACCCTCATCTCTAAAACAAAATGTAATTTAAAAATTAAATTAAAAATAGCATCATGCCTAGGAACAATGTATTCCAACTTCAAAATAGAGGGCTTCAACTCTATTCTATGATTTAAAAAAGATATGTCTGAGGTAAATATATGAAAATATTAAGATTTTTGTGGGGTACAAAGGTAATGGTTCCATTATCACTATTGTCTGTATATGAAGTACAGAAAAGGAGGGAAGGAGAGGATGAGGCTATCTCAATAATTATTACAGACAGGATAATTATCTGGACAGACTGTCAAAATCCCTCAAAATGAGAAGAAAGAGCTCACAATAACGTGAAGTCACATCTTGGAAGATATTTTAAATTGTGTGAGAAGTAAGGAAAGAGGGAAGTGGAGATGCACTTATTAAAAAGTCAGAAGAAGAAAATGAATATTTATTGAGAGGGTTCTTATGTGGTTGATACTACCTCACACACACAACAGGTCAATTAATCCATAAAACAACTCAGCAGGTTATAATACATATTAATAGCTTTGGGGATAATAATATGTTATCTCAGATTTACAGATGAGCCAGTCAGAGCTCAGAGAGGCCTCGCAGTGTGAGCACACAGAGGAAGCCGGCTTTCAGCCCAGGTCTCCTGGACTCAAAAGAGAGAGCTTTGCACTGCACAATTTTATGTGTGCTTCCCAAGGGGCAGGGAGCACAAAGAGAGGAGATTGGAGGATATAACATTTCTCTTTAAGGATATTTTGTATTTACAGTAACTAACTGAGGGATTCAAAGCATTCTAGAGCTGTCACAAATTATTAATAATTCTCATGAATTTATTCTGTCTCTATACGAGAAACTTTAAGAGACGTGAAGTCACACAACGGTTAAGCGATTTTCCCTTGATTAGAACATTAGTTTTTCTTTCGCAGCATAAAAAGCCACACTGATTACATCTGCCTTTTGAGGGACTCTTTTTTTGAATCATGATTCATTTAATTTTGACCAAATTAATGAATGAAAGAATGAAAAGCATTTTCAAGCACTCTCCTGTGCTGTGCTAGATCCCTTCTGCAATCATCACAGCGACTGTTTGAGAGCTTATTGTCTCCATTTCGCAGATGAAGCAATGAAGTTTCAGAAATCAGAAGAGACTTAACACAAAGTGGCGCAGCAAGGGGCGCTCGGTGCTGTTTCCAACCCAGGACTGTTTGGCTTTTTCATATAACGCTTTTGAATAATCATGAACTAACCATTCTTAGGATAAGACCTAAAGCTGACTCTGAAGTACTTTTAAATTCTTGGAGGCTGCAAGGCTTTTTCTTTATGAGGAGAAAGCAAGTGAGGGCCACGCCACCCTGCTGCTCGTTGAAAGCTTTCGGGGAAGCTCTTTGCACACTGCCCGGATGTTTAATTGGCATAGCCCTTCTTCCTGAGCCCTCTGCCTGCTGTTTTAGGAGCCAGGCGTAAGCAGAGTTGAATTATCCATGTTATTATTATAGTAATGTTAGTAATTTTGAGCATGAATTCAAAAATTTTACTTTTATCAAAGTAACATAGGCACATAGTTTAAAATGTTTCCAAAAGTCTTAGAAGGTTCACAATCAAAGAGAACAATCCCTGCCTGTCTTTATAGTCCTGCTTCCCAGAAGCAAGTACAGGCGGTCCCCGGGTCACGGACAAGACACGCTCCTGAGAACGCCTTTAGGTCGGGTTTGTATGAAGCTCAGATCCCTGATGAACAGAGCATAACACCAGTAACAACAATAATACTATAGTGGCTCATATAGTGGCTCATATGTGGTGTAATACTGTAATAATACTAATAATACCCCTGTAGTGTAATAATAAGTCACAGAAACTACTGTTCTCTTTCTTTTAATTCAAACAAACAAAACACAAAAACACGCTCATACAAAAAGTTTAGATAGGAGATAGGAGAAATTTCAGAAAAGTATATTAAGGGTTAACACCTAATGTTGCATCAACGCTAGGCTCATAGGAATGTTGTGTTTGTTTTGATCTTCTTACCAAGTCAATAATAACCTTTCCATTTCAGTAATTAATCCACTAGCTGCTTAGTAATAAATAACGGTTTCGTTGGAGCCCTGCCTTCCACGTGTCCATTATTCTCACTCTATCCTTTGTGTCCTTCCTCACTCTGTTCTGCTAGTTGAGCGACTGAAGCCCGATGCTTTCCCAGTGAGTGATGGGGCTGGCCTTTCTCTGAACACTTCGTTATTTCTATTTTTGTTTCCATTGCAATCACCTTTCTCTTCGCTGCAGGCTCACCTGGACTTGCAGTGGACTTGCACTTAGGCCACGTGGTCATAGGGTAAACACAGACTCACAAAATCCAATAAAAATGTTAAGATGAATGTGATGGTGTGTGCAAGCGACCGTATAAACAATGACACCAGCCCGCAGAGATGCTGAGCCAACCGCCGCTTACACCACGCAGGCTCGTTTACATGCATGAAAGAAACTAGCTCCCGAATTATTCATTTAATTATTTAATTATAACCTTCCCTTACAGAGAGCCTTGGGAGCCCATTCCTAAGTACGAATGCCATAAGCCAGGTCTTCCGTAACCTGTGGACAGCCCGCGGTCAGCTGTTTCTTCTAGAATATACCTTCATATATATATATTTTTTTTTTTTGAGACAGAATCTCACTCTATTGCCGGGCTAGAGTGCCGTGGCGTCAGCCTAGCTCACAGCAACCTCAAACTCCTGGGCTCAAGCGATCCTCCTGCCTCAGCCTCCCGAGTAGCTGGGACTAAAGGTGTATACCACCACTCTCGGCTTATTTTTTTTTTTTTGTATATATATATTTTTAGTTGTCCAGCTAATTTCTTTCTGTTTTTTTAGTAGAGACAGGGTCTCTCTGTTGCTCAGGCTGGTCTCGAACTCCTGAGCTCAAACAATTCTCCTGCCTCGGCCTCCCAGAGTGCTAGAATTACAGGCGTGAGCCACCACGCCAGGCCTATACTTCCATATTTTTAAATAATTTTCAAATCAGCCTTCTTTTAATTCATAAATTTTAGATGTAATGTATTAATGTCTGATAGTGGTAGATAAGGATTTAGCTCCATCATTGTCCTTCCCCTACCTTCATCTTCCTAACAGTTTTTTGTATAACAGCTTTGTTGAGAAATAATTCACATATCCTACAACTCACCCTTTTGAAGTGTACAATTGAGTGACTTTTAGTATATTCACAGAGATGTACAACCGTCACTGCTATCTAGTTTTAGAACATTTTCATCACCCTGTTGAGAAACATTACGCCCATGAGCAGTCACTGCCCATTCTTCCCTTCCCCAGTCCTGGGCAACCACTGGTCTACTTCTAGTCTCTGTGGATTTGCTTCTTCTGGTCATTGTAAGTGGAAGCAAACCATATGTGGCACTTAGTGTGTGGGTTTTTTTCACTCACCATGTTTTCAAGGTTTGTTCGTGTTATAGCATATATCAGAGTTTTATTCCTTTCTGTGGCTGAATAATATTCCATTGCATGCCTGTACTATATTTTGTTTATCCATTCATCAGTTGATGAACATTTGGGTTGTTTGCACTTTTCGGTTATTACAAATGATACTGCTATGAACATTCATGTACAAGTTTTTGTGTGAACATATGTTTTCAGTTCACTTGGGTATATATCTAGGAGTGAAATTGCTGGGTCATATATTAACTATGTTTAATGTTTTGTGGAACTCTGAACTATTTTGCAAAGTAGCCATACCATTTCTCATTTCTATTAATACTAGCAGTGTATGAGAGTTCCAGTTTCTCCACACCCTTGCCAACACTTGTCTGTCTTTTTTATTTTAGTCATCTTAGTGGGTATGAAATGGTATCTCATTGTGGTTTTTATAAATTTTTTTTTATTTCAGCATATTACAGGGGTACAAATCTTTAGGTTACATATATTGCCCTAGCCCCACCCGAGTCAGAGCTTCAAACATGTCCATCCCCAAGAGAGTGTGCACTGCACCCATTAGGTGTGAATATACCCATCCCCTCCTCCCATCTGCACGACACCCGATGAACGCTATTACTATATGTACACTTAAGTGTTGATCAACATTGTGGTTTTGATTTGCATTTCCCTAATGACAAAGATGTTGAGCATCTTTTCATGTGCCTATTGGCCATTTGTATATCTTCCTTGGAGAAATGTCTATCCGAATCCTTTACCCATTTTTAAATTGAGTTACTTGTCTTTTCACTGTTATGAGTTATTAATATGTGATTTGTAAGAGTTCTTTATATATTCCCTTATCAGATAAATTATTCTCAAATATTTTCTCCCATCCCATAAATTCTCTTTTTTACTTTCTGGATGGTGTCCTTTGAGGAAAAAAATTTTTAATTTTGATATAATCCAATTTATCTATTTTTTCTTTTGTTGTTTGTGTTTTTGGTGTCAGATCCATTAACCATAGCTTAATCCAAGATCACAAAGATTTACTCTTATATTTTCTTATAAGTGCTTTGTAAATTTAGCCCTTAAATTGAGGCCTATGAACCATTTTTACTTAATTTTTCCTGTATGGTGTGAGGTAGGGATCCAACTTCATTCTTTTGCATGTGCATATCCAATTGTCCCAGCACTGTTTATTGAAAAGCTCATATAGTTTTATAATAAATTTTGATTATTTCACTATTCAGTATATACACTATTATCTTTCTTTTCATCTGATTATGCCTTTTTTAAAAAAAATTAACTTCTGTTCTTGTTTTGTGGATACAATATCTTTTCTCATCTCTCTGAGGATATTAACATTAATTCATATTAACATTGACTCATTTCCTCTAACCTCTAAGGTTAGAATGACTTCCATAATATAGCTGGTCCAGAGAAAAATGCTGCCTCCAAAAAGCATGTAATCAAAAAGAAAGATTGTTAATCTAGCTGTTTTAATTGCACCCTTAAGAATATATCAGGTGCTTTTGGGTGATGTTTTTCTCCCTCCCTCCCTTAGTTAGTTTTAGCCTTATACTTTTATGTGGAAACATTTCCTTAATTGTCCAGCAATTCTTAAATCTCATATTGAGCAGTGGGAAACAGAAAAGTTGAATGGCAGGGGTGTGTGTGTGTGTGTGTGCGCACACGCTGGGGTGGGTAGGACTGGGAATAGGACTGTGGACTGTTGGGCCTCACCATAGTGTGATCTGGTGGCAAGCCACTGGGGCGGGGGACAGAGAAAAGCAAAATACCAATATCTTCTGCACCTTTTGCCAGGGCAGTTCAGTTTCCCAGTAAAGCACCATCTAGTCTGAGAAGCACAGTGGGGAGCGGCTAGGGAGGGGTGCTGCTGAAGCCGTGCTTATTAGGAAGTTTGAAAAGACTCCTCCCTATCCATCCAGGCGACAGGGACCAGACTTGGGGACAGTAGGCACAGGGGAAGGTTGGGGTAGTACTGCATGATCACCTCCCCATTTCCTGAGCAGCCTCTGAACAGCAGCTGCCAGACTGTGCAGAGCTCCCTGACTTCCCCCACCTCTGGGCGCTCAGTTCTGAGTCTTTCCCGCTGCTCTGCAGGTGAGAGCTATTAGTCATCAGTGTCCCCTTCCCAGGCTCCCCGTCCTCCACACTGCTCAGGAACCTGATGCTGCTCTCCTCACGATCAGCCTTCATATATTGGCTTGGGGTTTCAGAAGTCTCCTGACTTTATCAAACATGGAATTTGTGTTTACAACTTTTATTTATTTATTTTTTTGTTTCTTTGTTTTCTTTGTTAGTGGATGATTTTCAAAAGAAGGAGAGGGGGGGACATCTTTCAATCTACCATCTTAAAACAGGAAATCCTCTGTTGAATTATTTTCTAGAGTTTCCCAAAATAAGGAGACTGGCAAAAGAGACTAGAGGCGCAACGGAGGAAAGTCAGTATACAAAAGGCTGTGAATTTTCTGCTGTTTATTTTCAAGATGATGTTAGCATAAGTGACAGTCACACAACCAGTATAATGAGCAAATACAGGATTTTACCCTCCTGGGAGAGCAGTCTAGCACATTTCACACATTTTTCTTAAATCAGAAATTGTTCTTTACTGCAGGTGAAAATGCCACTGGGTTTTCAGTTGTTTGGACAGAGTTCCATATTGTAGCAAAAAGAGACAGATCTTTCTGAGTCTTTTCAATCTCAAACTCCTAAAACCTGATGACTTTTGAAACACAGAATGAAGAAGTTCTTGGAAAGTCAGGTAGTATTATCACAAGGAAATCCTCAAAAGCTAGAGTTCAAAATGACGGTCCCAAGTAATCAATAAAACTTGGCAAACAAACAAACTGGCAAAGAGAAAGAGGATGTGTAATTCAACAAAGTCTTTAGACAAGCAGATCTGCTTTTTGGCATGCAGAGTTAATTCGAATGCCAGCTTTCTATGCAGGTTTTGTAATTACTTCACTTGGTATAATAGTTTGAGTTCTCAAAGTATTGTCATGGGTTGCAGTTATTCAATTATTTATTTAAACTATTGGTTAGCCCAACGTATTCATTTCAGATCTAATATTTGCATGCTTCATTGAGATAATCTCATGTACTTAGTAAATCTTGTGGTTCTCTTGCCCGTTTACAGAGTTTCAGTACTGACTAAGAAATGTTTTTGAGGTTCAGACTCACAACAGTAAAAGTGACTTTTGCAATTCCGTACCCATCAGAACAGATCTGATCCTATGTGCTTTATGAGTGCAGTGTCCAAAGGCAGTATTATATATATATTTTAGAAATTACATAGTCTAAAAATTAAATTTCATATAGGAAGACAATTAAATTTCATATATGGGAAGACCATTAAAATAACTTAAGCCGTGAGATAAATACTTTACTTGTTATGCAGCCAGGGTACTGGGCTATCTTGAGATACTGGATGGCAGATGCTACACAATTTGGATTTGGAAGAAGGTTAGAATTACTTCCATAATATAGCTGGCCCAGAGTAAAATGCTATCTCCAAAAAGCATGCAATCAAAAAGAAGGATTTTTTATTCAACTGCTTCAATTGCACCCTTAAGAATATACTAGATGTCTTTGGGTGGTGTTTTTCTTTTTTGTCTTCCTGTATTTCCACATATATACTGTCCATGTATTTCTTACATATTTGCATTAGGAATAATGAATTCTGCTTTGAATCCTTTACAATTCAAAAGATATAAATGAATTTTGAGGAATTTATGACATAAATATTTCTGATACACTCACAGATAGTAAAACAAAGTGTTATCCTCTAGTTAAATAACAAAAGAAAAGTTCTTCTGACATTTAACCTAGATCATTCCACCCTAAATTATGTGATGATCTCCTCAAGGTAAATATAGAAATTTTATCTCTCTAGACACTTGCTAAAAAGAAAATCACATACTCTCTAAAAGATACACTAAGATTCTGCCCCACTTTCATAAGAAAATGGAATGTTCTCCTTTTAACCAGAGTCTTTTATAATTCATATTACATTTTGAGGCTCAAAACGGTCCCTGAACTGCATCTTGGAATTTCCCCCGACTCTTTTCTTGGTGCAGTTCTAAATTGGCAGGAAAGATTTTGCTTGTTAACTGCCAAGTAATTATTTCATCATAAGGCTCAGAAGAGAAAGAATGTCTATTACCTCTGCTTGTGAGGAGACACCTTCCAAAAAGGCTCAAACCCATTACACGAGGGGTGGAAAAACCCACAGATGCACAAGATTTGAATCTGGCAGGAGCACAAACGCCTTTGAGATATTAGATTTTCCAGTTGCATTGCCTAGCAGAGTGAGAGTTGCCAAATTTGGAGACACTGGTATGTTTTTGGTATATGTGAATAGTGTTCTGTTCACAGGATTAACAAAGATCGGGGAAGTCCTATGTTGTAGTTGGAAGAATATCTTGTTGAAATATTTAGGTCTTGGACCAACTGCCATAGAATGCATGTATAATCTTGGATAAAATCCCTAAATTAGAGCTCTGTGCCTTTGACATGGATTCATCGAAGTCTGCTGTTCTGAATCCTCTTATTAGATATTGTGAGAAAAGAGCACTGGATTAAGAGTCAGATATTAGGCTCTGGTCCCATCTTTGTCACCAACTGTGTGGCAAGGCATTGAAATTCTTTGAACTTCAGTTTCCTCATCTATAAAATGGAAATAGTAATTGTTGGCTACTTAATAAGTTTAATTTATGAGATAATACATTAAAAGTATTCCATAAATTATAACATTTATAAACACATAAGGAATTATTAGCAAACATAGTGCATGTAAAATTGTGTAAAAATCTTGTACAAATACTCTAATTGCGGCTTTTACTAGTTATACTGTCAAAGCTCAGAGAGCTTTTTACACTGTTCTACCTGCTAAACGCAAGGTAATAAACTCTGCAGAAGGTGTGGCCCTTGGGGATTTGTCTTGTGCTGGTTACATCATCAGGGATCACCACATGGCATGGTGGGAAGAACGTCTGTCTTGGCCTCCAGAGTCCTCGAGCTGTGCCTGAGTTTGGTATGCCAACTCTTTGGAGAACTTTCAGGAAGTTGCTGAGCCTCAATTTCTTTGTCTCTAACATAAGGGGTTGAACTAGATAACCTCTGAAGTCTTATCCGGTTATAAAATTCTATCATTTTATAATTGCTTAAAATATCAGTTGCTTTTGAGGGTTCACTAAAGTGATTCAGAGTCTTTGTGCCACGTATTATATGAGGGGCTGAGAGTGCAATTGTGCAGGAAGCCTTGAGCTACTTAAATACAGGATTAGGGAGAGGTATTTTTGTTTCACTGCCCAGAGTTGATCCTGCACAGCCAGGTGCCCACCAACTATAATATTAAACAACCTAGGAGCCACCATAAAATTAATAAACACCAGCGGTCCCACCTGCAGTGCCAAGAGGTATGCTGTGTTGTCATGTTGTTCCTAGGAGTAGCTAAAGCATAAACCTTCTTCGGGGGACCTGCTTCCATTGCTTTAAAATCACCTCCTACCTTAGAGGGGTGTCCTAAACCCCAAATCCCCAGGGAATTGATTAATCAAATCAAGCATTTTTGAAAATTAGGTTTTATTTTGAACCTGTTCATAAACCAAAGGCATTCAACATGAAAAAACATGTTTTTGAATCAGACAGGCATTGATTTCAATCCTAGGTTGGCAGTTTACTAATGGGAGACTTTAGGTAAATTGTTTGACTTCTCTGAATCTCAGTTTCTTTATCTCTAACAGTTGGATAATGGCTACTTTGCAGGCTTGTACAGACATTAAGTATCAGCATTATGGCAGTAAATACAGCATTGAATATCTGATACACATTAGGCACTCAGTAGATACATGGTCATTGCTATTAATTGATGAAAATGTATTTCTAAAATTTTGTAATTGTTAACTGCACGATTTAGGTAAGAATGAATGTGAAGGTTTTTGGAATGAAAACAAGGTATTTGGGAAAACTTTTCTCAGTCTTAATGGGTTTAAGCTACAAACTCATAGAGCCTTTATAATTTTCTCTCCTCCTAGTAGAACTTGTTCCCTGTTACTTGAATTTTATTATTCCTTAATAAAACATGTAATATCACTTGTTACAAGGATAAAGATAAGAGATTCTTCTGTTTAACATGTTATTTGATGTGTAAAACTTTTATATATTTTAGTTTTTTGGTTTTTTTTTTTTAACCAATTCCTGACTTTCTCCATTGAGCTGTCTGAAGACATAAATTATGGCAAAGTTGATTCAGATCCAATGGTGTGCTGGAGTTGGCTCACATCAGTTCCTGGGAGTTGTGTTTGTGCATCTATTCCTAACTCTGTATTCAGTGACATCTTGTTATTAGCTGAAATTGGCCATGGTCGCAGTATTTACACCACAGAAATCTGCAAACACTACAAGTCAGGTCTCTATTTCTCTTTTTTTTCTTTCCATAGCCAATTGTTAAACACAAGCATACCACTGGATATAAAATCTCTGCAATTTTTTCTCCATATTTGAATTTATTATTTAAAGTATACCTTTCCAAATAGTTATTGTTAGTATCTCCTTGCAATGATGCTTTATAAGAGCAGAGACTTTGTTTTATTTGTTGATGAATCCTAAGTGTCTAAAACAACACATATCCCAATAAATACTGGAAATAAGCAAGCAATGGTGCTATGGTAGCTTTGCTGCATCATACACGTACAAATTGCTACTATTCTGAATCTCTTCAAATGTCCAAACTATCACTAGACTGAAGTCCAAGATCATCTCTCTAAAACAGGAAAGGCCTACAAGGTTTTTAAGGAAAGAAATTAATTATCAGACACCAACTTCTACTTTAATGCAGCATGTTGGTAAAAAATACAACTTTGAGCCAGACTTCATTTGGGAGAGTTTAGTACCATAAGTCATTCATAAATGACTTCCAAATCATTTGAACAAATTACTCCATGAAGTGGAATTGTTTGGCATTAACTATCTGAATGCTAAAGAAGTCATTTTGACTCTGAGGTATTTGATAATACGTTGTTCTTCCAGGGAGGAACTAAGAGTGTTAAGTAGCATCTAGAAGCTGGTTCTGAGATATTAACATATAAAATGGTGCTTTGTCTTCCTATTTTATGTTCAAGGACAGACTGATATACCTCTGATCAGACTGGGCTAAGTTGATAAAGTGGAAATGGTAAAAGAATAAACATTTTTTAGAGATATTAGTGATAAAAGAATTAACAACATGATAGGTTGGTTGGAAATTTTGGAAGGTGTTGTCAAAAGGTTAAGTTAGGCCGGGCGTGGTGGCTCATGCCTGTAGTCCTAGCTCTCTGGGAGGCTGAGGTGGGTGGATCGCTCAAGGTCAGGAGTTTGAAACCAGCC
>VBSM01002608.1:169380573-169391565 GCA_008086735.1 Cheirogaleus medius
AAAAACCAAAGGGGGGGGAATTCCCTACAGTGCTGTTGTCAAGATTAAATGAGATAGTTCACCAAAAGTGATTAGCCTAGTCCCCAGAACATAGTAAGCATTCAGTAAATGGGAGTAATCACATCATAAGAATTCCACTTGTCCCACCTTTAGCCCTGGGGCTGCATTTCTGGAAGTGGGACCTGTACAGAAATCAGCACCATAAGGTGTTGGGGTCAGCGTGTGTATTCCCTGTGAAGATGAGTTCTGGCCTTATGCGCGGGCTACTGCGCTCACGTTTTCCTCACACCCTTCGTAGTCACTGCATGCCCAGGCCACGGGCACTTCCAGCCACTGTTCATGTAGCTGGTCATTCCTCCCGGGCTATTTTATGATACCCTCGAGATGTTGCAGGACTTCCAACACCCGTCATCGCCTGCTTATCATCACCCTCTGCTCTCGCCACCATTTTTTCTTCCTTGATGCAAAACTTGATTTTTGACATCCAGCTTGAAATGCTTCCGTGACACTCCGGCAATATCTGCAGTGCTACCGTTTGTACGGGGCACAGTTTACGGGCAAATATGTTCAGCAGGACATGAAATGTTGGTAGAAGGAGAGGTCACGCCTGAGTAATAAACAGATAGCTGAGAACCTTTCAGACAAAGGACATGGGCTGACAGCATGCCGTGGAGCCTGTGCTAAGTACCGTGAGTGACAAGATGTTCGGGGGGAGCAGGGCTACATCGAGTGGCATGGAATGGGGGAGCCTGCCCTCTGCACTGCGCTAAAACAGAGGGTTTCCCCCAAGCACCACTTAATTCACTGGGTAAATCTTAGGGCTATTAGGATACTAATGAGTCAGAGGAGACCAGAAAATAAAAAAACCCTCTGACTTTGTTTATCCCGTACTTTCCTGAGTGGATGGACTGCAAACACGTTTTGTGCAATAAGTAGAAAGCCCCACCAAATACACTCCAGGCATGTCCTGTCCCCACTGCATCTTGGTCAGATGATCCTCCTTCTCCTGAACCTTGATCTTGACGGTGATGAACCTTGTAACTAATTCTACCTCTCATCCCAAATGAGCTACTGTTTAATCATTTTTTGGTTTTTTGGTTAAACCAAAATCCTTTCTCTTTGGATCTCAAGTACATTCTGATTGTCACTAATTCCATTAATCTATCAGCTATGACTTCTCTGATATCGTTTCTTATTCTAATAGATCGTCCATTTTATTTCTTGGAGGAGTGCTGTCCAATAGAATTTTCTGAGATGATGAAAATGCTCACTCACTCGCTCTCTGCTCAGTCTCTAGCATTATCCAGGGGTGACCACTGAGCATTTTAAATGTGGCTAGTGCAACTGAATTTTAAGTAGAATGGAATTTTAGATTTTAATTAACTTAAATAGCCACATGTAAGTAATGGCTATCATATTGAAAACACAAGTGTTGGGAAAACTCCCTGCCAGAAGCGAGAACCACCCTCTGTAAGCAGAGAGCAAGCTCAGCCCAAAGAAAGAGGCAGACCAGTCCGGGTTGGTAGGCAGTCAAACACTTATTCAGGAGGAACTTACATATGAGGTAGTCTGGGGCGGCTGCAAGACAAAGTAGATCTCTGTGCTTGCAAAGGACTCCTGTCTCGTCTTTTGTACCATGAAAAGAAAAGGGAAAGGGAAAAAAAAAGTCACTGACAGAGTGTTAAACCATCTGGTGGCTTTCCTTATCTATTTACTTTCTACTTAAAGGGATTGTTCTAGTTCCCTACAATCTGGTCAGCGTTCCCGGGGGCCGGGGGCTGTTCCAGGCAGTGACAGTTATCTTGTTCCACTCGTAGCCGTGTCCTACAATCCGCTTTGCACACAGAATGCATTTTCACTTCTTTCAATCCTAGTGGATCTTGTCTACGTACCCGTATCTGGGAGAGAAATAAGATGGTAGCTAGAAGTCATGCGCATGAGATGAAGCCACCACAACTCCCACGAGGCACATCGCTGATCACCGATCATCTCTCCAGAATATGTCACGTTGACTATTCAGATGTAGCATCTGCATAATTTGTAATAACGAGAATATAGATAATTTTTGGCATATTATGGAGAAGAAGTCCCATTAAAGTATAGTAAATGAAACCACTTAGTGGAAAGGCCAATATCAAAATAGACGAAAAGGAAGGTTTGGAAAGATGCACTTTAAATGAAAGAGAAGTTGGAAATAACCTCCAGGGATATTCCATTTAGAACCACTCTGATGTAAAATTGACTTGCAAATGTTCCAGTGGAAAAAGCCAAATCTGAAAAATAAAAGATCTATATGACTAATGTACCTGCTTGTGTCTATGGCCCACCCCAGGGTGGGGGGGGGGCGGTCTTCCATTTGGGAAGAGCACAGGCTCCTCAGTGCTCACAAAAGTGCCCTCTGCTGCTTACGGATCTGGTAACCGGAGCATTTGGAGCTCCCTCAGTTTACAATACTGGTTATCTGTCCTTCACCTATATATTAGAGATTCAAATTATGAATTACCTGAACACAGTTTATGTCAAACAGCCAGCTGAGACAACTGATATTTTCCAAGGGCCTTGTTCCTCAAGTTTCTCCAAGTTTTATCCCTGTATCAAGTCAAATCTCTAGAAAGCTTGGATTCAACTTGTATCCCTTCATCCTGGAAGAAAAGCTTCACAGTACGTCTCAACTCTAAAGGCCGGGTAAGAAACAGCCTTAAAGAGAACTTCTGTGCCTTCTTTGTGAAACTACTGGGGGAACATTGTCCAGTAAGCTATTCATTATTATATCTACCCACTTGAGAAGTTGCTCTTAGCTACCAGAGCCAGAGAAAATTTGTTTCACGATGAACTGGAATGTTTCATTTTCTAAGACAATGAAAAATACATAATCAGTCATGCTTCCCTCTTTGTCTCCATCCTGGAGAAACTCAGAGCTAGTTCTGTGCTTATTTGCAGTAGATTTTCTCAGCCCAACATTTCTATTATGATTTTTCCTTATGTTCCCTCACTAATTAATACTTGGTCATTTTACTTTTATTGTATTAATGGCTTATTATAGTCATAACATTTCTGGTACTCTGCATCAAATCCATCTTGAAAGAGAACAGGATATAAATGTAAATTCATGTATACCAATTCATTTCCCTTCCTTTCTCCCCTAAAACAAACCAGACACCTTCTTAGAATTATTATTCTGAAACGCTGGGTTCAATACTAAGAGCCTAGTTCAGTATTTAAGATTTGGTTCTCGGCCGGGCACGGTGCCTCATGCCTGTAATCCTAGCACTCTGGGAGGCCGAGGTGGGTGGATAGCTCAAGGTCAGGAGTTCAAAACCAGCCTGAGCAAGAGCAAGACCCCGTCTCTACTAAAAATAGAAAGAAATTAATTGGCCAACTACAAATATATACAAAAAATTAGCCGGGCATGGTGGTGCATGCCTATACTCCCAGCTACTCGGGAGGCTGAGGCAGGAGGATTGCTCGAGCCCAGGAATTTGAGGTTGCTGTGAGCTAGGCTGACACCACGGCACTCTAGCCTGGACAACACAGTGAGACTCTGTCTCAAAAAAAAAAAAGACCTGGTTCTCATATCTTCTCCTCCAAAGAGCTCCTTCCCCCAGCTAGCAGGTTCATCCCATGTGTAATGTCACCATGGGGAGGTTACAAATCACTGAAAGATCAAACTTTGTCAATCATTATTTCCATCATGACGTGTCCCATTTTGGGAAATAACAGCAGAGTGTGTGTCATTCAAAATGTGGACTTGTAGCCCAATTTTTCAAGATTTTATATTCCTTCTGTATTTCTCCACATTATCAGCTAAAATCCTTATGACCAAGAGTCTTAATCAGGAGTGTTGCTTTCAGCAAGTATTCTTCCTGCTAAGCAAATTTCAGAAAAAAAATTTCCATGCTTGCAGAAGGAATATTTTGCTAGATTTAGTAGAAGATAAACTTCAACTGAATGCTGCCTTACTTCCTTAGTATATGTTCATTATAATTATTTCAAAAGAATAACTTCTATAATAAAGCAATAAAACATTCTCCAAAACATTTTGAGTCTGAGGTAGTTTAAAAATGAATTCAGATTTTTCCCCCCTGAGCCTCATACCTCTATTTTAACATTCTAATTCTGCTTATGATGGTCAGAATTTAACATGAAATATAATCTGTCTTCTAAGTGATAAAAAGATGGAAAATTCTTAACTAAAGAGTTTTTAAATTAGATCTTTTCAGGGCATCTAGATTTGCAAAATGAAACAAGGGATTATATTGCTGGCTCTCACTGGGACACTTTTCCCGGACACTGAAGGACACAAGCTAGCTCACAAGAGGTAGGTAGAGTGTTGATTTGGTTTAATGGAGACAAATGTTATGTGACAGAGATGAATATTGTTGCTCTTAGTTTTTAAACCCAGGCATCCTTAGGTAGGGGAAATCTGGCTACCTCTCCTATGGCTCTTTCAACATTCGTTTTTGCTTCTGTTTTTAAATCAAAATCCATAATTTATATTTTCTCTTGCCTGTGTGCACATTAAATTACTGATTTGAGGGTACTGTTAGTTACCTGATATATAGTAAGCATATTTACATTGTAAGTCATATACATATAAGGTAAATAAAGTACAAAGTGCACTACTCTGTTTATATGTCAAGAAATATAGGCCACACAGCCATAGGCTTTGAAGTAAAGGGATTGTCACTAGCAAAAAGTTCAGGCATTTAAAGATGGTAACAACACTGTTGTTACTGTGCAAAAAGTCAGAGTTAGCTAATAGATTTCTCTCTGAACAAGTTCACTCAAGATTGTTTTCTTTGAAATCTCTAAAAGACCTAAGTGACTTGAATGTTAAATATTAATTGTCATTGAAAAAACAAAACAGAAGTCTTGATAACCTGTTGGAGACGTTTCCCCCCTTGCCTGAACAGTAATAATACGGGTTTCACTGCTCAGAACTCACAGCCTCAGCAGCTACAGCACCCAAATTTTCTTCATGGGTCAAAAGAAACAACAAAACTTTTCACTCCAGGTTTCTCACTCTTGAAGTTATCTCTACAGAGGAGTGGGTGGAAGCTGTGTGCACATGGGGAAAGGTCAGATGCTGTTTGTGGAGCCAGTACCATTCCTATGATAGTCTGTGGGAATTGTAGCCACCAAATTTCAGGTTTAGAAAATTACTTAGGGATCATCTCGCAACTTCCCCATTTTACAGGTGAGGAAAGTGAGACCCAAGAGTGACTTATTGGTGGTTAGTCAGCTACATACTGAATAAATTGAGATGAAGATTACCTATTCCTTCTACTGTACTGCGTTACATAGATATAATTCTGGACAGAATTTAGCTTTTGGTTAGGGAACATGAAAGGAGCTACAGAACTAATGTCATCGAATTATCAAAGCATAGCATTGAAAATAAAAACCATTAATTCAAAGGCTGATGGTGGAACAATGTAAAGGAAGGATCAGACCACTGACACTTGAACTCACTGGACAGTCTTAACATCACCGAAAAGGAAACATCCAAATATTCTGTGTCTCCTGACATGATACAATAGGAACTGCATATTACCACTTCCAAAAGATTTTTGTCAAAAAAACAAAAAACTCTGAATCTGAATAAGGCTCTAGATCTATCAATTTAAAGGAAACACAGAGGATAGAGGAACACGTTAATAACAGCACAGGGATGCAACTGGCCAAACCCAGACAGATGAGAGAGGCCATCTTGGATCCTGTACTCTTAGTTCAGCCCAGCTGCCACCATGTGGATCAGAGACAAACCATTCCGCTGAGCTTTGCCCCAAATGAAGATCAATAGAACGGTGGTTGTTTTAAGTCAATATGTTTGAGGGTAGTTTGTTACACAGCTATAGAAAACTGATACAAAGTGTAAGGCTGGTGGCGCCCACCCCCAGATCAAAAAGAAAAGGCGAGACCAGACCCGCCAAAGACAACTGCCAGACCCCGCTGAGAAAAACCACACCCAGATGTCCACCCGGATGAGAACGTTTGGGCTCCTGGGTTCCGCAAATACCGCCAGCACCTCCTAGTTCTCAATGACCACCCAAGGTCACAATGGAAAATCACCAGCTCTTCCCACCAAAAGTCCCTAGCCCGGCCCAAACGGTATAAAAGGCCTCGCCCCCTTCAAACTGGGGTGACTTCTGGGGCCCCCCTCTCTTGGGTCCCCAGAACCTCCTCCGGGAGCGTTAAATAAAACCACATGGTTTGGCCCCACTCTTTCTCTCTCTCTGTCTTTTCTTTTCACCGTCACTGAAAAACCTTACACACAGGAGGTGTGGTGCTTCATTTCATGTCAACTGGGCTAAGGGATGCTCCAGTGGCTGGTAAAACATTACTTCTGGGTACGTCTGTGAGGGTGTTTTTGGAAGAGATTAGCATTTGAGTCAGTAGACCAAGTAAATAATATCCATCTTCCACAATGCGGGCTGGCATCATCCAATCATTGAGGGCCCAGATAGAACAAAAAGGCAGAGGAAGGGTGAATTCTTTCTCTCTGCTCGAGCTGGAGCCTGGGTCTTCTCCTGCCCCCAGACATTGGAGCTCCTCAGGCTTCTGGGCTCAGATTGACACCACTGTCTTACCTGGGTCTCCAGCCTGCAGAGGGCATATGGCGGGATTTCTTGGCTTTCAGAACCACGTGAGCTAAACCCCCAAATACATCTCCTCTTATATTTCTCTATATATTCCACTGGATCTGTTTTTCTGGAGAACCCTATTAATACAGGGGGAAAGGTGAAATCCTTTCTCTGTGTTTATCATAGACACTCCTTGTTTGAATATGCTAAAATATTAGTTTCCATTCTCTCTGCCTAGCAAAATTTCATCCCTCTTCAGAATTCCTGAGTACAGGAAATAGGTTGTTTCCAGATTGTTTCCTTCCCCAGAGCTGAGGCAGAGTACCTTTGAGATGGGCCTGGAACTGATTGTTCCAGAAATGGCTCCATATGCTACAAAGTGAGAAAGTGCTCAAAAAAATTATACAGGCATGTCCCAAGGACACAGACACCAGCTTGAAGAGGATCCTACTGGCAAAATCTGGGACCATTTGCCCACCCAAATAATTAAGTACAACAGAGTATTATAGATCATTTAAAAATAGAAATTCATGACTTTAGATCAATAATAAATAAGAAAGAAAGAGAGGAAGAAGGAAAAAAGGAAAAAAAGAGAAACAGATAGATAAATGGGAGAGAGGGAGGGAGGCTGACTGGTAAATATGGTTGGAGTGCTGGAGTTGGAAAATCCCAGTTTTGTAACCATCATTGTAAAGACTGGATCAGGCAATTAACGGCTGCTAAGTATACGGGGAATAATTGATGAGAAGCAGGATATTTGAAAGTTCTTAATGTGCCAGCCCTAATAAAACTGCTTATTAGTTGCAAGGAAGAAAAATAAACAATAATTACAGAGTAGAAAGATTAGACAACACCTTGACCGGGTAATCAAAATGAACATCATCTACGAAGGACCGATGGATGTCATGGCCACCGGATGTGACACTATGAAAAAGATACAACTTTGTCTATCCAGTGTTCTGGCCAACAACACAGAACCCCAATGTAATCAAAGGAAATATCAGATAAGCACAAAATGAAATGAAGGAAAAGAAAAACTAGAACTGTAGTCTTCAAAAGTGTCAACATCATGAAGGACACAGAAAAACCGTAGAAACGTTCCAGATTAAAGAGGCTACAGAGCCTTGATAACTCAATGCAACACCTGACCCTAGACTGGATCTTCTAATGGGTGTAATGCGAAAAATGCCTGACAATTAAAAAATACTATTAAATCAACTGACAAAATTGGAATATGGATTATATATTGGTAGATTAGACAAATGCATTATGTACAAATATAATTTATGAAGTCAATAACTGTATTGCGGTTATTTAAGAAAATATTCTAATCTCAAAAAGTATGTAAAGGAAATGTATGTAATTTAGACTTAAATGCTTTGGGAAAATGTGTGTGTAAAATAAATAAATATATAAACAGTGAACACAAATAATAAAGGAAATGGGGAAAATGTTAACAGCAGGTGAGTCTGAATTTGGATAAAGGGTTAGGGATAAAGGGTACAAATGTTCCTTGCACTATTTTTATTTTTGTAATTATTTTAAGGCTGAAATTATTTCCAAACAAAAGTTAAGAAAAAGTTGTCCCATTCTAAGATATAGTCCATGAAACTATTTCTCCATCCTCAAACCTAAATTATCTCCCTTCTCTGAATGCCCATAGTACTTTACTCTTTTGTTTGTTTTTAATTTTTAATTATCATGTACAACCTTGTATTGCCACTTAGTTGTCTCAGGTTGTTTGGGGGGTGGAAGTCTGTATTTTGCCTTCTCAATTGCATGGCGAGTCCTCTATAGACTCTTTGTAACTCTCTTGTGCCCTTTGTAGCACGTTGGCATACAGTGGGTGCTCTGCATGATGTCTGGGAAGTTCTGGATGCAAAGATTTGGCTTGAAGTCTCTGCTCTGCCACTCAAATGCTCTGTGAACTTGGCAGATTAACATACATCTCTGTGCCTCCGTTTTCCCATTTGTTAAATTGAAGGGCGGTAGAGGGCTTTTCTTGTTCTAAAACCAATGGTTCAATATTTGGTTAATTATGTTGAAGCAGTTTTATATTCCAGATATAGCATGTAAAAGATTTTAGAGTTAGGATATGAGTTCATGTATATATACGTGTGTGTATGTGTGTGTGTGTGTGTATAAAATGCTTAATATCACCATATCAGGCTGCAGCTATTCAAAACAATTCGCAGCCATTGCGGTACACTGAGACACTGAGCTCCACAAAGATGATGCCAGGGCAAGTGAGAGCCTGGCAGGTACTGGGTGACTCTGTGCCTTGCTGAGGAAAAATAACTAAATACAGGCAAAGGGGAGGCCCGTAGCTGAGAGGCAAAATGTCATCATACACAGTCTTTGTGCAAAGCTACCAGGAGGCACACAAGAAGAAGCACCCAAATGCTTTGGTCAACTTCTCAAGAGTTTTCTAAGGGTGCTCAGGGAAGTGGAAAGCCATATCTGCTAAAAAGAAAGGAAAATCCAAAGGTATGGCAAAGGTTATAAAAAAGAAATGAAAACCTATATCCCTCCTAAAGAAGAAACATGAAAGAAGTCCAAAGATCCCAGTGCACTCAAGAAGGCTCCTTCCACCTTTTTCTTGTTGTGTTCTGAGTATCGCCCCCAAGTTAAAAGAGAACATCCCAGCTTATCTACTGGTGATGTTGCAAAGAAACTGGGAGAGATGCGGGATAACTGCTGTGGGTCACAAGCAGCCTTATGAAAAGGCTGCAGAGCTGATAGAACAAGGATATTGCTGTATACTGAGCTAAAGGAAAGCCTGCTGCAGCAAAACAGGAAGTCGTCAAGGCTGAAAAAAGCAAGTAAAAGAAGGAAGAGGAGGAAGATGAGGATGAGAATGAGGAGGAGGATGAAAAAGAAGATGATGATGGGCTGCGCACGGTGGCTCATGCCTATAATCCCAGCACTTTGGGAGGCTGAGGTGGGAGGATTGCTTGAGGCCAAAAGTTCCAGACCAGCCTGAGCAAAAGTGAACCCCTACCTCTACAAAAAATAGAAAGATTAGCCAGGTGTGGTGGTGCTTGCCTGCAGCCCCAGCTACTTAGGAGTATGAGGCAGGAGGATTGCTTGAGCCCAGGAGTTTGTGGTTGCTGTGAGCTATGATGACACCATTGCACTCTAGCCAGGGTGACAGAGCGAGACTGTGTCTCAAAAAGAAAGAGGAGGAGGAGGAGGAGGAGGAGGAGAAAGGGAGGAGCTTATTCTATGTAGCTTTTGTTCTTGTCTATAAAACATTTAACCCCACATAGACAACTCACTCCCTTTAAAGAAAAAAAAAATTGAAATGTAAGACTGTGTAAGATTTGTTTTTAAACTGTGCAATGTCTTTTTTGTATAGTCACACTACTGAATATGTCTTTAGCTAGCCCTGTCCTGGTGGTATTTTCAGTGGCCACGAACCTTCCCTGGTACAGTATGGGGCTTGTAAATTGGCGTAGAAATTTAAAGCGGGTTCTTGTTGGTGCACAGATTAGTTATATATGGGGATGGTAATAGTTTGTTCATCTTCAGTTGCCTCTGATGCAGCTTATACAAAATAATTGTTGTTCTGTTAACTGAAAACCACTCTGTAATTGCAAGACAAAACAAAACAAAACAAAAAACAATTGTAGCTGTTTTGTTGACATTCTGAATGCTTCTAAATTAACACAATTTTTTAAATTAAAAAAACTCAGCAATTTTGGGGGCCCAAAACTGTTAGAAGCGACATTTTGAGTATATTTGTTGAACCAATCATAGATCCTTTTGTTGTTTTATTTTGGTGACATTTTTCTTTCCCATGAATACCATGATAATGTTTTTAGACTGAGGCACTGAGAAAGCTGATTCCCTGACCCTACACACTTGAGTTGTCTTTTTCAACAGTTAAGTTGGTTTTGTATCAATCTATCCACACTCCATCAGCTTCCCTTGCGGCTCATGAAACATTTGCAAGATACTAGGTGAAGATAATTAAGCATGCCTGAGGTTCTGGTAGTATAATGTTCATTTCATAATTCCTCATTTCCTATCTTATTTTTGCCACTAATGATTTTGATTAAAGGCCCGTAGTGTTTAGTCTTCTTTCTCCCCTACTCTCAGGGTGAAAACTTGCTGAAATGTACTGAAAGAATAGTCAAAATTATCAGTTTTCAGAATGAAGCTATACGAAATCTAGTTTAAATACATATTTTGTTATTAAAAGATTAAAATAATGTACATAAAAGGAGGCCTTCTATTTTATTGATTAAAATAAATTCTCAACCAGGTGTGGTAGCTCATGTCTATAATCCTAGCACTCTGGTAGGCCAAGGCAGGAGGATCGCTTGAGGTCAGAAGTTTGAGTCCAGCCTGAGCAATAGTGAGATCCTGGCTCTACTAAAAATAGAAAAAGTTAGCTGGGCAACTG
>VBSM01002608.1:169391665-169402360 GCA_008086735.1 Cheirogaleus medius
TATCTTAAGTTCTGTTTATGATATCCAGAAACAAAATTTCAGATTTTTATAAATTGTGTTTCATCGAGTAACTGCTTGGCAATTGTCAAAGCTCTTATAATGTGTATTAAAATAAAGTGCAAGTGGTGCACATACACTCAGATTAGACACATAATAAGGGAGGTTGCAGTTCACAGAAACACTTAGATATGTTCCTATGATCCCCTTGGTAAACATAAGGATATTCCGATCTTGAGAGGACTAATATTCCTGTTCAATCTGATATTCCCATTGATTAATATACTACCTGACACCTCTAGGAACTCAGTAAATATTTTGTGAATAAACGAATCAATGAACAATAACCAATACATAGAGACATATTAATTTAATGAATTTTGTATGCATTTTACAATATTCTCAGACAACTCAATGAGCTGCCCAATTATATTGGTGAGTTGATTTCATCTTAATTTTGCCACCTGTAGAAGTTTTAAAGGCAAAAGCAGTGTTCCTAAAATTTCTAATACTAGGGCCATTAAAGCTAATTCTGCTTATCCATTTGGAGTTCAATCACTTTTGTCTCATTCTCCAGATGGGGACATGGGTAGTGAGTTAGAATGGTCATGACTGCAGAAAGAATATTTTTGTCCTGCATTATCCTGTGTCACCTTGGAGCCCTGGTCTCTCCCTGACACACTGCTGTGTTGTGCTTCGTATTGTTTAATTAAGCTTACATTGGAAATAGTGGCGAACTTCCCTTGATTGACATTGTGGTTGTTCTCATTGCTATTTTTTAAAGGCTGATGAGAATTTTAGCTTGTGCCAAAGTTCTTAAAGCTCTTGCAGATATCAAAATAGCCATGGGTGAAAATATTGCTCGGAATTTCTACTTTATAATAAGGAGTGATAGCTTATTTGGCTATATCACTATTACTTCTTAAAAGATCTATGATTTGGGGCTTGGGGAGGAAATGCTTGGTTTTTATTTAAAAAATCAAATATATTACCCACATCATCAAATGAGAACACTGCCCAAGGTCAAAGATGTATTTCACTTTCTACAAGAATAAAGGGGAGAAGTAATATTGTCTGAAATTCATGTTCACATTATAACCCACTGCCTACATCTTCAGAAACAGTATTGGCTTTTCTAAAATGAATGCATTTTCAATATGTTGGTAAATTTATAACTCACACTCCCCCTTTTAAATAAAGCATATGTCTTTCCTATAAATTCAAGATGTATTTCAACGTAGAAGTCCAAGTGCTTGTTATGAGATTGCATTTATTTTAAAATGAAGGTCAATTTTTTTCACTAAATTGTTTTCCTGACAAAATATTTATACCCCATGGGCAGGTACAGTGGCTCACGCCTGTAATCCCAATACTTTGGGAGGCCAAGGAGGGAGGATTGCTTAAGGCCAAGAGTTTGAGACCAGCCTGGACAACATTTTGAGACACCATCTCTACAAAAAATCAAAATAAATTATCTAGGTGTGGTGGCACACTCCTGTAGTCCCAGCTATTGAGGAGGCTGAGGCAGGAGGATGGCTTGAGCCCAGAAGTTTGAGGCTGCAGTGAGCTATGATTGTGCCACTGCATTCCAGTCTGGGCAACAGAACGAGACCATGTCTCTTTACAAAAAAAGTTTATACCCCAAATCTTGACAAATATCTTTATTCAGAATAGGTTTATGTTTTCAAATCTCTATAAGAAGAAATTGGCCTTGGAAATACTACAGCAAGTTTGTCTACTTCATTCACTTAAGATATATATAACTTAGGAAAAAGTAAACTTGTTCCAAAACTTAAATCTGAACATTGTTCATTTGTAGTATGAAATATTTTAAATTATAAAAATGCATGTGTTTTATTTTTCTTTTGTAAATAAACTATACTTCTTAGTAAGTGCACAAATATTAACAATATGGGAACAAGTATTTGGAAACTTCTGATAGATGAATTCATAGTCTTTGATAGTTATGTTTTATGATATGTAAAGTTGTTAATTAGAACATGGTTCAAATGGATACTTTAATATATGTAGACATTACTCTTAGTGACAAAGTGATTAAGTAACAAAGAACATTTAATTAGTGTTCTTTGTTACTTATGCTATTTTAATATAAATCGTGACAGATTTTCCTTAAGTAGATGCAATTTGCTATTTTAGCAAAACCTACTCAGCAGGCTATAAGAATTAAATTTCCTTTTTATTTTGGAAACATTTAACATTTCGAGTCAATGATGAAGATAGTTTTATGAGTTTGGCACTGATATTGTGAAAATCAGAAACATGAGATGGATCTTATATTTCTTAATGTTCTCACTTATATCGCATAAGTGGTTGATTTAGGAATTACAAAAACAATGGCACACAGCGAGCTAGTTGATGGCTGCAATCTTTGTGCATACGTTTGGGTGTGTTCTGAGTGCCTGTTCACATTTGTTTCCTGTTTTATTGTACAAATCCCCTTTCTCATAACACGAACTTTTCTTATGTGAGAAATGCATTGTTATTTCATGTTTTTACATTTATTCATTAAAATAATTTTCAATGAGGGAAATGCCTACAACTTATAAATTCATAATAATGGAAGTACTAAATATTCATTTAACTCAAAGTAGTGATATAATTATACTGAGAGCATAGGGAATAGGGTTGAAGGAAGAATGGAAAAAGAGTTGTATTCTCATCATCTATAGTAAGGCTGATAATTTATGTTTAAAATGAAAAAGTCCTAAAATAGGAGTATAAACATCGTTTTGTTTTTTCTTTAAGAAAACGTGGAGGTCAATTCCAATAGAAACAGTTGTAAGGGTTGAAAGTGTTAACTATGGGTAGCAGAAATCAGGAGTGAGAAGAGGCAGGACAGGGAATTCTCTTTTTTGTTAAAATCTTATAGTACTAGTTGTTTTTTAAAATTGTACATGTATTACTTTATTTTATTTTATTTTACTTTATTTTATTTTTTGAGACAGAGTCTCACTCTGTTGCTGGGCTAGAGTGCCATGGCATCAGCCTAGCTCACAGCAACCTCTAACTCCTGGGCTCAAGCAATCCTTCTGCCTCAGCCTCCCGAGTAGCCGAGACTACAGGCATGCGCCACCATGTCCAGCTAATTTTTTCTATATATTTTTAGCTGGCCAATTACTTTCTTTCTATTTTTAATAGAGATGGGGTCTCGCTCTTGCTCAGGCTGGTTTTGAACTCCTGACCTTGAGTGATCCTCCCGCCTCAGCCTCTCAGAGTGCTAGGATTACAGGTGTGAGCCTCCGCACCTGGCCTAAAATTGTACATGTATTACTTTAATAAAAATAAAAGTGAAATGAAATTCAAAAAATAAAAGCAAGAGAAAAGAAATGCCTGTCCTGTTCTAAAACATCTTATTTGCTCCTTTTTTCATTTTCTTCCTTGACAGTCTTAATTTTTTACTTTTTCTTCACAGAAGACCTCAGATATACCATCCTTTGGCATAGATGTTACACACATGTATTATTATGGATCTTAATCTAGATGAACCTCTTAAAACTGAACACTGTGCTACATGAATTCCCTTTACTTCCAAGCTGTCTTCCTGGTCCAAATGCACTATCACTTGAACGGTGTATCTAGCCAATGCTAGCTTTCAAATACAAGATCTCAAAGCTGGCAAGTTTTGGAAATTTGCAAGAAACCTTAGTTACTCAGAAATACAGAGGAATATTTATATCTTTATTACACATATACAATCAATAAATTAACTCTGAGCATTGATTTTTATTTTATTTAATAACAAAAATGGGTCTAGTAATGTTAGTTGTCATAGTTATTATTAGTAGTACTAACTTAATATCAATGAACTTAACATTTTAACACAGGAAAAGGGTTATGGATTTATTCTTTGGAAATTGAAAAGACACTTACTAAAACCTAGTTAAATTATTTGTTGTGGTATAAGAATTAGTACAAGTGAATTATTTCTGTATTTTCTTAATCATAATGAAGTTCTTATCAAAATAAGAGATATTAAAGGCCTAAAGTCGTGGTTCTTAAACTTCGGTGTGTGGTTAGGAATTAACCATAAACACGGATGACACGCAGGTTCCAGGGCCCTGACCTAGAAATTATGATTCTTTATGTGTTCACTACTGCCCAGGGATCTGGGTTGTAAATAAGCATCCTGAGGGATTCTGACAAAGATGGTCCTGGGACCCCACTGAGACACACTGTCTTATTGGGTTGTATCAGACATATAATACTTGAGTTGATTTTATTTGTCTTTTAATTTATTTCTCAATGACACTCCAAAAAGAACAATTTTAAGTGCTCTCTCAGAGAAGTGTCTAGGGACCAGTAGCTGAATATATTTCACACAAAGAGGAAGAGAGTAGCTTTATGCAGTAAGATCAAGTTCCTTGCTCTTGTCCTAGATAATATAGGATAATTTCATTGGTTACCGGCTAGATGCTAACCAAAAAAAAGATAAATATTTGTGGAATAAAGATGGTATTTAGAGAAATACTTTACACAAGGGTGAAATTGAATGGTGCCTGGAATTTTCAAATTCATTAATCAGAGTAATAATTTTAAATGTGCCAAAAAGTAATACTGAACTCCAAATTATAAATTATGCATTCATTTGCTTAGTGCTTATCCGTGAAGTCCTGATATAAATTACTGTTTGTCTTTTAAAAATCCTTTTCCTACTATGTAGGTTGTAAAGACTCAGAATAGAAACTGACAGCTAAAAACAAAATAATCTAACTCACCACAGTATATTTCAGGATTTAAGAAGAAAAAGTTTTAAACTAGTTGCCATCCTATTTACTTCTGTAAGTGCAAAACTCTATGAATGCTTTCAGGTGAGGTAAGCCAAGAATTTATTAAATCATTTAATGTGTCTCTTATACTCCACATCCCTCCGTGGTTTTTCTCCCTCTCAATTTGGAGGGATAAGCTGACTAAAGCAACAATTTGTTTTTAACGTACCCTTTTATTTGGTATATGATACCTGTGATAAATATGATCACATACCATAAGACTTGCAAATATTACAATAATAATAGTGATGATGATGATGATGGATGTGATGATGGCTAGTATCTATCGAGAGCTTACAATGTGATAAGATATTGAGTGTATTAAGTTACTTGAATGGCACAAAAAGTCATTATTATTTGCACTTTATAGGTGAGAAGCTTGAGGCGCAAAGAAGCTAGGCAACTTGCCCAAAATCAAGTAAGTAGGTTTCAAACTTAGGCAATCTCATTCCAGTGCCCAAGTTCTTTAACCTAATGCTTTCTATAATCCTACCCACCCAATGCCTCAGGAAAGGTAAGGACAATATTCAAATGGAGAAATACTCCCTTGGGGGGTATTTCCACCTGATTACATCCTCACTTTGGAAGTGCCTACTCAGTATTTATACATTTAACCTTCCTTGGGAGCATTTGGTATCTCTTTCAAGCTAGGTTTCCCTTTAATTTTAATGTTTTGTGGTTTCAATAACCTTTTGATATACAATATTTTAGGGCTAGGTCAGAGTTTATACATAGAATCCCAAATAAGAGGGAATAACTATCTGCTTTCAAGTGGAAAATAGATTAAAAGATAATTTGATGAAATTGAAACCAAGTCATTATCTGATTATAAGGCCATTCCTTAGCAGGTACCGCATGTTTAGCCAGAAGAGTCACCTGTCTTGGAGAGCAAGTTCTTTGGAAAGAGAACCAGTTAGATGTGGAAACCACAGACTTCGTGGGTAGAGATGATTCTTGCTCCTGATTCTTTACTGGTTTGGGCTCTGGCGTTGGTATTAATCTGTGGACCAAAAAGCAGCATCTAACAAATGATAGTAATGGAGGAAGGGTTTAAGCAAAAAATATCGACAACAAAATACGCTGTCTGACACGTTTACCCACAAAGAGGGACATCTGCTGAAAGCGATGGGCATCTGGGGACCACACAGAACCCTTTGGTGGGCTGGAGATTAACCTCCAGCTTTTTCTTTGTTACAGAGCTGGCAACAGAAGAGGGTTTCTGTGACTCCTCCCCCAGCAGCCAGAAGAGGCTATTTAGAAAAGCCGTAGTATGTCAACATCTATCAGGAAGGGAACTTGTCTTACAGTTACAAACAGAAAGAACCTGAAATATTAGGCAGAACAGAGAAAATGACACCTTCTTACCCAGTGCAATGCCCCAAGTAGATGCAATAAATGCTGCTAATGATGATGGTGATTATGATGAAATCTGGGGTGGTTACAGGGATTTATATTTAGGATGTTTCATAATTTGTACACAAATACTATTATGCAAACATGTGGAAGCATGAAAGAGTTTGTACTTTGTTTTTCTATACCTAGGGATCAGGGGTTACAGATTGCATATTCATGTTACTTACATAAAGATAAAAAAGCCAAATAAATCTAAGAGGAAAATGAAATGTTTCCCCGAGATGTATAGATATAAAACAGAAATCTTCACAGGCCACTGAGAAATAATAGACATTTTAAAGAAGGAAGATTGATTAGAGATATAATAAATTAGAGGTAGTTCTTAAAATCTGCATAGCAACTAGAAAGCAATGCTATTCTCAAACCGATGAATAATAGTTTTGTTTGCATCTTTTAGCCAAATAAACCTAGACTGACTGTAGGCTCAGGAAGATAGAAAAAGTCCAGAAATTCTTGGGAATCATATAACTTTAGAGGAAGAGGGGACATTTGAAATTATTTTTTAAAAATCTCCTAACATATACACAATGAAATTGAAAATAAGTGATTTGTTGTTATGGTCCATGTCAGTAGTAAAACCAGAAAATAGTACAGCCAGGACTTCTCCTTACCTCTTGTTTAGCCTACTCTGTGATTTACTGATTCAACCGTGGTAGATCTTAAAGAGTGACATTTTCTATTCCATTTTTTGGTCTCAGGTGAGGGTAAGCTTGTAAGTGCTTAAAGATGCCAATCAGTTAATTGGGGTTGTTATGTGTATGGTTCAATGCCCTGCATCATCAAAGTTATTCCAGGGTATAGGGGCATAGAACAGGCAAAATAATTGCCTAAGAGCTCTAATTTCATGACACGACCATTTTAATGAAACAAAAGCAGCTTGGCAGATCACTGATTTCTTCTGAGTAATTTATTCAAAGTTAGAAATAAGTTGAGAAGGGAAAATTTCATTTTAGCAAGCTTTAATTATCACAGACATTTCAGGAGGCAGGGGCAATGAAGCTAGGACAAGCACACTGCTACTCTGCCATCCTATTACACGTAACCGCCGCTCAGTGTTCTCACTCTTTGATCTAAGTTATCAACTCTTGTTAACAATGTGGTTGCTGTATTGAAATCCCTTTATTACTAGTTATTATTTCTCATACTAATAGTACTAATAGTTTTTAAAATAATTTAGTCTATTATTAATTTTATGCTCAGATTCACAACACTCCTATGAAATAGGACAAAGGGTTACCATTATCCATATTTGATAATGTAAAACTTAAGGCACAGAGAAGTTAAGCCAATTTCTTAAGTTCACAGCTACTTGATGGAAAAGTTAGGGTTAGAGTTCAGGTCTTTTGACTTCCAGCCAACTTTCTTTTGTCTAGATATGTTCTTTTGGTTTTAACATTTAAAAAATGACCTTACTTGGTACTTTTCTTTTAACACTTTACTCTCTCTGTTTTGTGAATATGACTTTCTTCTTTTGATTATAATCATCATTTCTTCTTTACAGCATCCCACACAGTTCCCTGAACATAGCAAGTACTCAATAAATGTCAATGTTTTCAAGAATTAAGGACATGAGAATCCCTTTTTATAGGGTGGATGCTATCTGAGGTAAGACAGTGAGGCATTATATATAATTAGTTCAATTCTTTCCCCTTTCATCTCCATTTAAGAGCTTCTGGTCTAATTAGCAGATACTGGTCAGAGGCCTGTATACTTTCCATTAGTTAACCCTAGTTTGGTAGATTATTAGCTTAAACAGAGTAGAGGATAAAAAGAAAAATCAAAAAAACTATGCTATCATCACTGAGTTATAAGCTGAAAATATTGGTTTCTAGTTTCTTCATTAAAAACATGAAGATGTGGTACTTTTAACATGGGAAAAATTTTCAGAATTGCATTAAATTTCATGGATGATTAACAGGATGTGTCAACTTGACTGGGCTAATGGATGCCCAGACAGCTGGTAGAACATTATTTCTGGGTATGTCTTGGAACATACCCAGAAGAGATTAGCATTAGAATTGGTAAACTGAGTAAAGAAGATCTATCTCACTACTGGGGGCTGACATCATCCAATCCATTGAGGACCCAAATAGAATAAAAAGGTGGAAGAAGGGTGAATTCAGTCTCTCTGCGTGAACTGGGACATCCATCTTCTCCCGCCTCAGATATCATTGCTCCTGGTTCTTGGGCTTTCAGACATGAACTGAATTATACTATTGGCTCCCTTGGTTCTCAGTCCTTTGGGTCTGAACTGGAACTATACCACCTGCTTTCCTGGGCCTTCAGTTTATAGATAGCAGATTGCAGGACTTCTCAGCTTCCATAATATTGACCCCCAACTCTCATAACAAATCTCTTTCTACATGTCTATATATAATCCTATTGGTTCTGTTTCTTTGGAGAACTCTAATACAATATTTCTTAAGTTTTACCATGCACCAAGCATTGTTCAGAGCTCTTCATATAGGCACACTTTTATAACCTTATGACATATAGTGGTGGTGCCATTTTTATGGATGAGGAAACTAAGACTTAGAAAGGTTAAATAACTTCCCCAAGATCTTGTAGCTAATAAATGGCAGAGATAGCAAAAAACCCAGATCTGTTTTGACTCCAAAGTCTAAGCTATTATTATTAATAGTTGCTATACTGTATTTTACCTGTAGCTTTATGACTCTTACACAGCTAAATTTTCCCAGATAGCTAAAATCTTCCCCATTCTATTAATAGATATTAAAGTAAATAATTTCATATAGTCACCCCCAAATAGAGACTATGTTCTGTCATGTCCTACTGAAACAAAAATTCAGACTAAGGAAACTCCTTTTTGTAGATATTATTTGTTCCAGCTCAGAGATTGTATCTTTATGTTGCTTACTTTAGGTTGCAATATGTTCCCAACACCCACCTTTTAAGTTTTTAAAATGGTATTTCAATTTTTCCTTCAGTTTATATGTTCAGCCACCTGTACACTTCCTCTACACTTCTCTGAAGTGAAGAAAAGGAAAAAATAGTTTTTTTCTAAGATTACATTAACAGAGAGATCCAGATTATTGGGATAATATATTTTAATAAGCAGCTCATTGAACAGATTTGTTTTCTAATTGATTACAACTCTCATTGGAACACTACCCCAGGGGAAGGATGGTCCTAGTTTTTTGATTCTTCCTTTTATCCTCTACTCTGTTTAGGCTGATAATCTACCAAACTAGGGTTAACTAATGGAAGAATATTAGGCAGGAAGGCATTGTAGTGATTAGTTTCAATTGCCTCCTTTTCGGAGTCCGCTGAAGTCCACAGACTGCTTTACTGAAGTGCATTTATATCTGTGCTGTCTCATCATTTTAAGACTCTAGAATAGTCATCAAGTAAATGCTACCCCTGACGGCTGATGGGACTTTCCAGAAAGGGTTTAAGTGTGAGGAACAAGAAGGCCTAGTGTTAACAGGTCGGTTCTGGAGGTAGATTACTTGGATTCCAACTATTTATCAGCTGTGAGATCTTGGGCAAATTACGTAAATTTTCTGTGACTCAATTTCCTTCACTGAAATTGAGGTACCATACTACCTGTCTCATATGGTAATCGCATGCAGTTAAATCCTCAATAAACGTTAGTTATTTCTACCAAAATTTCAAACTGTCAAATCCTTGAATGTTGAGCTCTCTTGATACCCTGGCATTTTTCCTCTTTTAAAGTCTTCTGAACAAAAGTTGATGTTTGCATTTTCAAGATGCTCAAATGATTTACTTTTATTAAGTTTGGGGCAAATAGACTATATGACAACCCCCCCCCCCACCTCCCCCCGTTGAAGGCATGTGGACATAGCAGAATTCAAGTTCGGAGGAGAATGAGCTCAAGGGTTGACCAGATGCTTAGAAATAACTCTTGTTTCAGGTCTGTGGGACCTTTAATGAGGGCGGCTGGCTATGAAAGAAATAAACGTTAACACAGCAAAGGTGTGACCCGTTTCCCTGCCGCTCCCGCCTCCTGCAAGGCCCAGGTGGGGCTCGAGGGTGACGGAAGGGTCAGACCACACTGGAAGTGTTCTCAAGTTTGGGCTTTTACACAGCACTCTCAAACACAAAGGGACTTTTTAGCTAGGTCACTTTTTTGGTCTGTCGTCCTACTGCTCCCAGCCCCCAGCTTTGTCCCCAACTTCCCAGGCGCTGGCTCGATCGCGTCCCTCACATCGCCCCTTTGTCTGGCCGCCACCTCGCGCCCCTTTGTTGTCCACTGTCCCTCCTAAAGAAGGGTAAGGGGTCCGCGACACTCTCCAGGGAGGAGAAATATAGGGGGAGAGAGGCAAAGATGCCCTCACACGCTCCCACTCGGGAACGCGCTTCACGTCGCCCCCGGCCGCCCTCCGGCGACAGCCCGGGCCTCTGGTCGGGGTCCTCGGCACGGGGGAGGGGCGCGGCGCTGCCGGCGCCCTCTGATTGGCTGCGGTCGTCGGGGCGCCGCGCCGCGATTGGGCCGTGGGGCTGTCTGGCGCGAGAG
>VBSM01002608.1:169406597-169422302 GCA_008086735.1 Cheirogaleus medius
TGCTTGAGCCCAGGAGTCTGAGGTTGCTGTGAGCTAAGCTGACGCCACGGCACTGTAGCCCAGGCAACAAAAGTGAGACTCTGTCTCAAAAATAAATAAATAAATAAATGTCCCAAATCAACTTAATTTTTAGAGTGATTTTTCCCCAGTCTTAACATATCATATGTTCTGTTACATTGGACTTGTCTAACACTGAGCTACCAGACTGTCGTTGCTATCTAGCCTTTTCCCTCTTCCCCCCATCTTTCTTTCTGCTATTTTTAACCATTTTCTGTCCATATTTCTTATGATGCTATAATTACTACTAAGAAACTGGTTTAAATTTTCCTAGTGATGTGATATCCAGGATGGCATACTTGGCAAAGGCCAGTTTAGGGATGAGTTTGGCATATATAGATAGAGTCATTGAACAGCCCTGTTTTGGGGCATGGGTCATTGTTTTAGACATAATGTGCCTGAACTCTTTGGGCAGGGAGAATCAAGATACTTTGAAAGGTTTGGAGGAGGAAGAAAAAGGTGGTTGGGGGAAGGAGGAACTGTTATGTTACTAGTCCTGCAAAGTCAGGTAATAATTATAATGCTTGACACTTTACAGCTTTCAAAGCTCTTTCACATACCTTATATTATTTAATCAAATCCTCACAACACCTTGTGAAGTCAGGTAGAACTCATGGTATTTAGCTTCAGGTGTGTATGTGTATGGTATTAAACATTTGAATAAAAAGGTCAATTTTAGTTTATAGTCCTAACATGTGGCATATGTTTTTGGTAGATCATTGTTTTAGATCTGGGCTGTCAACACATTTTTAGAGGGGGAAATAGAGAGCAAGGCCCCTGAAGCCAACATTGAAGTTGAAGTGCTGGTGGTTATAGTTGAAATAGGAAAAATGGGGTGTGCTTGTGTGTGTGTTGTGAGAGAGAGAGAGAGAGAAGTGTGGAGGCTTATGAAGTCCTTGTTTCCTTTTTGGTCAGTTTGTTGATCAACCTTTTCTATATGCCCCCCCCCATGGAAAAATTGTCTTCCATGAAACTTAGGGGCTGAACAGCGGGATGTGAGCGGTGGGGATGGGGGGGCAAGTAAAGCTTCATCTGTATTTACAACCTTTGCTTTCCCATCCCTCTCATCACTGCCTGAATGCCTGTCTATGCACTCCCCGCCCCCCCGTGTGGACAAATTGTCTTCCATGAAACTGGTTCCTGGTGCCAGAAAGATTGGGGACTGCGGAGACAACCAATGAAGTGAAATGATGTGTTATGGAAAAGAGTAGTTTATTTAAAACATAACTACTTTAATTGTCCTACAGGTCTGTACCGTGATGAATCCCGTTTTATAGATGAAGGAAAAAGTAAAGTTCTCAGTATTAAGCCTTTTAAAGAATATGACTTTTTTTAGGAGAAAAAGGTGAATTGCAACAAAATAAGCAAATCAAAAGTTTATATTATTTTAAACCTGCCATTTGAATGCTATAGGTTTAGGACGTAAATATTTAACTCATTTGTCTCTCCTGTCTACTTTTTACACTCGTAACAAGCATCAGTCTTCATGAGAACCCTGAAGATACTGACATAGTCTTTTGTGGAAGATTCCTTTTAATCAGGAAGGCATATGGGACTAAGAATCGTGAATCTGTATTTTAAGCTTTGTCAGTTAGCAATTTTAGATGTGTCACTTTACATAAATGAGTTTCCTCCTGTGTAAAATGTGTGTTGGGTTTAGCTTTAAAATTCTGTGATTCTGTGTTTGGCTTATTAGCTGATGAAGCTTCTCCAAATTCTTTGTGGACTAAGTTGGTGGGAAAATAAATAAAAATTTAGGGGAAGAAAGTGACTACTAAATTTTGAAGAAATTTTCCAACAGTAAAGAGTTGAAACTGCCTCTCTGTTTAATCTGAAGCAACTAAGCAAAAAATCACATGCCATGACAATTGTAGTTAATGTAGGTTTCCCTTATTCCATTCCCTTTATGAATAGGAAGTAGTAGGGTAGTGGTGTAGTGGAAACAGCATGATTAGGTCTGCAGCCAGACTCTCCTAGACTTGTGCTGTTTGGCAGATTACTATATTTTTCTTTAAGTCCCCGTTTCCTCATCTGTTAAATAAAGATGACAATAAATAGTACCTACTTGTAGGTTATTGGGAAGATTAAACACATAATCTATGTAAAATGCCAGGCTCCTAGGAGATGTTCATTGCACAGTCCCTTCCTTTTTACAAATTATGAAATACCTGGAATTTATTTATATTTTTATTTTGAGAAGTTAACATCTGTTCATATGTATTCCATTTTTAATTTTTAGGACTTCTGTTTTAGGAAGGGAAATACAAGGTTCAGGTTTAGTCATATGCCCACACAGTGATTAAACTAGGATTAAAGTCTAGTTTTGAATTTGGAATAAAGTGGGTTTTCAGCTTCCTTATTGCTTCAAAAGTTCTTTGTCTCCTGCTTTTTTATCTTTCCTATATTACTGCCTCTGTAGGTACAGATAACCTTAGTTTCTGTTTATCGGGTCTGTCAGGGCCGACTTTCCAGGGAGATAATCAAAACAACTCAAACACAGTGGTTTTAGCAGTTGGGATTCTACGATAATAGAACTTTGTAAGAGTCCTTCAAAATAAAGCAAGCCATAAATATGACCCTCAGCACAATGATCATTTAATGATGTTATGAATGACATGAGTGAAAGTAAAGTCAGGCTTTATTTAGTCAGTATGTTGGGTGTGTAAAGGGGGCAGGGCAGCTGATATGTGGACAGACAGAATAAGGATTCAGGAGGCCAGAAAAGGCACCAAGTATGTTGCTTATCAAAATCCTAACCATTCTTCCAAATCTGTATCATTGCACCTTGCATATGATTTTTTCCCGAATCTCATCTGATGGGTCTGCTTCCTTATTTGAGCTGCAAGAGCATTTTGGATTTGGCGCTGTTCTGGCACTTGTGTTCTGCTTACGGTTATGTGTATCATTCAGGGTTCTGGTAGGAGATAGATTGAGCTAGGTAACTACGTGAACCAGGTAACTTATAGAACTATTTACAGTGTTTGTGCAGGTTTAGGGAAACCAGCAAGGAATAGTACAGTTCCCATGCCAGCTGCACCAGCCCTGAAGGGACAGAGGAAGGAAGGAGCACAACCCTAAGGGGGCAGCTGACGGCAGGGCTGCTTGGCTGGAGGGAGGGGCTGTGGCTTCCAGTTGAGAGGCTTGGTCAACCTGCAGTGAACCTGAGGGAGGGAGAGAGACTTTTCCTGTTTGCTGATCTCCTGCTGAGCTGTGCTTCAGAGGATAAATGGATGCTTTGGGACACAGAGTAGAGTGAAGAGTGGATCTGGAGGGACATTTAAATACTCTCCAGATCATTATGATTACTACAATATTACTCATTTTTCTATGAATACAAATAAAAAACCTATTGTTAGGCTCCTTTATGCACATTCTCATCTGTCTCTTCTCAGTCATACCTTTTGAAAGAATAGTTGACTTGTTATGTCCATTTTTCTAATTCCAGTTCACTCTTAAAACCAGAGTAAGCATGCTTTGCTTCTGGTAGTAAAAGCCAAATCCAGTGGCAAACTTTGAGAAATACAGTACTAATCAGTTACTTCCTTGCTTACAACTCTTCACAGCTTCCACATTACCTGTGCAGTGCTTTTTGAAGTGTGGCTCTGAAATCACTTATATCAAAAATCACTTGGGATTGTTATTAAAAATGTGCATTCCTGGGCTCTGCCCAGACTTACTGAACGAGGGCCAGGAAATCTGCATTTTTGACAGGGCTTCTGTTAATACTTTCCTCCATTCCCCACCACTGTCACAGGTAGAGAGAGGCCTGGACCAATTTTTTTGGCTCTTCATATTAAAGCTTATTAAAATGTGAGATATTTTAAAAAAATGTTTGCATTTAACAAATTAACATGTAACCCTCACAATATAATGTAGTGTGATTGTGCTATTGATAATATAGTCAAAAGTTTTGGGAAAAATAAAATTCATAGTGCACTCTACCCTAGGCAGTATGGCCTTGAAATAGGACAAGTTTTTAGTTGAATGATGTACACATCTCCTTTCAGTCCGGTTGCTGTATCTCTGGTGACTATATGTATAATCTCATGTGTAGAAAATGTCAGCAGTCTAAATATGGGGTCCTTCCTGAATGCGATGTCTGAGCCAAGTGGTCCTTTCGGCCTGCCCTGTGAGAGGCCCTGCTCCATCCCATTCTTTTTTTCCCCCCTTTTGTTTTTAGTTGACATGTGATAATTGTACATATTTATGGGGTACAGAGTGATATTTCAATACATGTATGCAATATGTAATGATGAAAGCAGGATAATTAGCATCTCCATCACCTTAAACATTTATCATTTCCTTGTACTGAGAACATTCAAAATTCTCTCTTCTATCTTTTTGAAAATATTCAATAAGTTATTGTTAACTTTAGTCACTCTGCAGTGCTATAGAGCACTAGAGCTTAGTCCTCCTATCTAGCTGTAATTTTGGACACATTAACCAACCCTCTCCCTATCCTTCCTTTCCCCTACCCTTCCCAGGCTCTAATAACCACTATTTTACTCTCTATTTTAATGAGCTCAACTTATTTTAGCTCCTGCATGTGAGTGAGAACATGCGGTTATGCACCTGGCCTGTTTCACTTTGTATAATGTCCTCTAGGCTCATCCATGTTGCCACAAATGACAGGATTTCATTCTTTTTTATGGCTAAATAGCATTTCATTGTGTCTATATACCACATTTTCTTTATCCATTCATCTGTTAATGGACATGGAGGTTGATTCCGTTTCTTGACTATTGAATAGCACTGCAGTAAACGTGTGGGTATAGATACCTCTTCAACGTACTGATTTCCTTTACTTTGGATACATACCCAGGAGTAGGATTGCTGCATGATATGGTAATTCTGTTCTTACCATGAGCTTTGAGAACGCTGTCTGATAGGCTTAGAATCTAAAGGATGGCTTATGAAACCCTCCACCCCCACAGACACTCACACTCTTTCCAGACATGCTAAATAAACTGCCCAGAGCCATGTATGTAGAAGTGTGAGCTGGATTTAAATCCTGGCTTGCTGCTGCTTGAAGTACTTGCATACTCAATTATTTAAAGTTTTCCACAATACATTTTCCTACCTTTTAACTCCTTCCCTTTGATTAAGCTATTTCTTCTGCCTGAAATCCCCTCTGCTCTTTTTGGCCTGGTAAATCCTTATCTTTCAATATTCAGCTAACATCTGTGCCTCCTTGATGAAGTGTTTTAAGATTTGTCACATCCTTTCTTGTCCCTGGACTCACTTCTTGAGTGTCTTGCATGTATAATATGCCTGTGCATGCTGCACAAACATACTCTTCAGTGTGTATAATACTTCTGCCTCAGGCTGTAAGCATTCCAGGTGGGCTGATAACTTGGAACCCCTTCAAAGGGCTGTTTCTTACATCCTGTGCAGCATTTCAGGATAATGAGGCCAGTGCTATGGGGAAGCACTGAGAGAAGAGATGTGGCTGGTAGTCCTACTCTGCCTCACTCCTTGGCTTTGGGATCGAACTCGCCTGTCCCGTTTCTGCAAAGCAGAAGCCCAGTGTCATCCAGATCTGTCTTTCTTAGGAAAGAGTTAATGGGAGCATTTCCTATGGGGTTCTCGACACTTTTACTGGCTTCTTGTGAAATGTGAGTATCCTTCCAACTCCAGAAAGCAGTGGTACTAGAATCTTTGCTTGGCCACCCCATTGGTTAGGGCCTTTGGATCACTTGCCTCCTGCCCCTCTCCCACTTCAGTCTGCTGTGACAGCATCTGGAGCATTTAATTTTATAAGTCTCCCTCCCAGGCTATAAATTCCTTAAGAATAGGGGCTTCCTCTTACTCATCTCTGTATCCCTTCTGCTTAGGGCCATTCTTGGCATAGAGTACGCGGGACTAGAGTGATGATGACATAGACTGGCTCAAATTCTGTCACTTGTTAGCTGTGTGCTCTCAACAAGGTACTGATCTTTTGTACGCTTCAGTTTCCTTGCCTATAAAATGCGGCACATAGTGGGCCACACCCAGAAGGGTGTGGTTATCATTGAGGAGACGATGCAAGCAGAGGGCAGAACAGGTGCTTTGGGTATTATGGACTGTTTCGTACTTTTCCAGGGGTTGGGGAAGACACAGTATTGTATAAGACTTCAGCCCATCCCTCAGATCCTTTAGGATCTAGTAGAGCATTTTCAGCCATCCATTTTATGAGTATTTTAGCGTCTAGTGTACTCCAGACGGTGTGTAACAAACCAACAGGGCACAACGAAGAAACTGACTGCAGTCCAATGCAGTGATTTTCAAACTTAAAACACTGCAGCTCCTTGGAGGGGGTAGCCTAGTAGAGAGGCAGGTCCTGGCAGAGGGGTTTAGGAAAGCCAGCTTATAAGGGGTGAGGTCTGGTGGGGTTGGGCTGAGTGCTTTCAGGGGTCTTTTCCTGGGAACTCTGTACTTTCCCCATCTTCCATTGGGGCTTGTGTTCTCCTGGGCTAGAAGGCAAATTGGAGGCCAGGGAATCTGTGGAGGCCCACTTCACTGGCTGAGGAGCTGCTCGGCTGACTGAGCTCCCCAAATCAGGTTTAAGTCACTGTGACATATTTTCTTTGGCAGCTAGTCTGTGTCTCTTACTGGCTATGGAGCCTTGAACATTAAGATGCCTACCAAAGGAGAGCACAGCAGATGTCTCTTAGGTAGAAGTAAGTGATATAAACCTTTGTGGCTGACTTTTATTTTCTTCAAGTAGATTACTTAAAAGGATGCTGAAGACGTGCAGAGTATTGGAGAATTTGAGGGGACTGTGGATGATTATTCAAAAAGAAAGGAAGATTACTATGGGGGAGGTACTACCAGTGTTTTCAGCTAAATGATTACAGGGTTAGGTGATAAGGGGTAGTTGGAAAGAGAAGCTTTATCAGCGTTTTCTTCAAGAGATTCAGATGAAAGAAGCCTTTAGATTACACAGTTGTCTTTATCCATAAAGAACAAAGGACTGCCACTTTTAGTGTCCTGCCCCTTCCCCTTTAGTAGGGCCTTCTAAAAAGATTCTTTTGGAATATCTTCCCATCCCCCATGTCTTCTAGCTATCCCATCCAATCCAGGGCAAGCCTGGCTTTTGGCCAACAGCAGGTGAGTCATCAGCAGATCCTCCCAGGGCTGCTCAAAGGAGCAGGTAAACTGGTGTCCTGGTGGAGTGAGGAATGCTCTGCTGAGCCAGGGGGCTGTCCTGCTGCCAACCAGATGCGCCACACTCCTGGAAAGTCCCAGGCCTCTGTCCAGCTTGCCTTGCTCCTGTCTAGGCATTGGACAAAGATGTAACACTGTGTTAATCCGTAATTCTGTATAAACTTTTTTAGGTTTTGCAGATTTTCTGTGCCAGACTAGGTGTTCATGGAAGGTCAGAGTTATAGATAGCTTACAATTTTAGATATATTTAAATTGTTCAGTTACATGTACAATGTATATTAAAATAAAATAGATAGCTGCCTGCTTATACAAAGAAAAAATTCTGACTCTTTTTCTTTCTGAAACTAAATTATAGGTAGAACTACAATACATAGGTGAAAGACATCCAAGTGATACTTACCTCGTTAAAACTGAATGGAGAGAGGGAGGCTCTCTGCCTTTTGCAAAACCACGAGTTTCAAAACTACTTATCTACTAGGTGCTCAATAAGTAGTAATTAAAATTGAATGCATCTAATTTAACAATATTAAATTTTAAGATGTAAAGACCTGCAGTGAAGGTCTAGAAATTAATTGTATGGATGTAAAATTGCCTGAGACCAGCAATTTTTTTTTTTTTTTTTTTTTAAAGAAACAGGGTCTTGCTTTGTCGCCCAGGCTGGAGTGCAGTGGCACAATCATAGCTCATTCAGCCTTGAACTCCTGGGCTCAAATAATCCTCCTGCCTCAGCCTCTGGAGTAACTAGGGCTACAGGTGTGCACCAGTGCACCTGGCTCATTTTTTATTTTTTTGTAGCGATGGGTTCTCACTGTGTTGCCCAGGCTGGTTTCAAACTCTTGGACTCAAGCAGTCCTTTGTCTTAGGCTTCAAAAGTACTGGGACTGCAGGCACGAGCCACTGTGCCTGGCCCAGCAATATATTTTATCAATAATCCTTGGGAGTTTCTGTTTGTTGTAAGATGTTGCATAGCTGACCAGGTCATGGAGTTGGATGAAGTAGCTAATGCCAATATAAAATCCAAGTTCAAATGCCTAGAGGGTGCTGGGCAAGGAACATAAATGAATGTCAATGTAGATGCATTCATTTTCTGAGGTGTGGACAGCATGACCATATTGAAAGCCCATGCCTAGTCTAAAGCCCATGCCCCCACTCACTTGTGCTAATGGCTGTAAAGGAATGTTGGCTTGGTACTGTCAAAGCTGATTTTTCAAGGGAAGATGGAAATCTGGATTTTTTTGGTGAAATTAGGATTTTTAAAACTTTGGCTAAAATTTTAAGTTTTCTTTTTTTGAGCCCTAACAACATACCTAGGCCAGATTTAGCATTTTGGCCACCAGAAATTAGGTAGCAGTATCTAGTAAAGTTTATGGTGGTCAGTCCAATCTGAAGTACGCTGTTCTGTTCTGAGACTTAAAAGGAACATTGACAAATGAAATTATCATCAGAGCAGGGCAATGAGGACTACAGAATGCTTGGAAGCCATGTCAGGCAGTTGTTGAAAATGCGTTACTTAAAATTTAGTAATTTTATCCTTAAATTGGCCAAGAGTTTCCAATTAAATTTTATCTGACTAGTTCTTTTCATTTGGAGAGGATCACATCTTGGCAATAATCTTGAAAGTTAATACCTCATTAAAGTGGAAGGTTGGAATTTCATATTACTATCATTTTATTCTTTTTGTAGACCCAGTATTACTATTATTAATTGTTCTATATTGTCAAGACTATTTTATGGTGTGAGGCATTTAAATAAAATAGGTCTAGATAGTGGAGAATAAAGTAATACTTGGAAAGGTCTTAATTATAAGCCCTTGTCAATATATTCTAGAGTATATATTGATTTTTGGCCACACTGTTTCATCTTGTGATAACTGTTCAGACTTTGGAGTTTAAGTTTAATCTTCAGCATGCTTTGCTGTGAGTGTTAGCATGCCTTTTCTAATACTAGGACTGACACAGCTGTTCATATTAGCTACATCCCAAGAATAGAAGTGACAGAGATTTTTGATGTGTGAGTGGAGCCAAGAAGATGAAAGTAGAGGAATGTTTAGTTGGTACTTAGTATCTTTGGAAATAGTTAAGGGGTCCTTAGTATAAGATTATAATCCTGGGTGCTATAATTGTAGTCCCTGAACATTTCCTGTGTGATGAGACTAGTTACGTCTTCGCCTTTTGTTCTTGGAAAACATTTTTAAAGCCAAAATTTCCAAGTTTACCAAAGAATATATTTTTAAAGCCAAAATTTCCAATCATTGAGCTTCAACCTTCCATTAGTCTTGAATGGAGATTCTGATATACTAATCAAAATTGAAGAGTGGAATTTTAGTTATTGTTGAACTGTATGTATTTTTCAATTTTTATATGCATTGGAGGGATTCATTTCTAAAGATATAGTTTCTTTTTAAGGTATAGAAAATATAAATTAATGGAGAAATATGTTCCAAGAAGGTTTTTGGCATAGACTCAGACTTTATAGGACTATATATGTTTTTTTTTTAAGGAATATTACATTGGGTGGGAAACACTTGAGTAGATTTAAAAAATTCTACTTAGAATATTAAAGACGAAATAATGTTGAGACCATTTCAACAAAGACAAAATACACTAGAATAGTGCCAGAGGCTGGTCTTAGTTTGTTTTCCTTTTTGTATTAGTTTTATTGAAAGTAGAAACCGCTAGAAAATAATGTAAATATTAAACTATTTTTCATTATTTTGTCCCCTATTTCCAGATTTGGTTAATGAATGATATTGGAGTTCTAGCTCTTATAAAAAGAAGGAGAAAGGTAGGGCAAGTCAGTGTGCTTTGGCTAGGTTGGTAACATGGGTTAGCAAGCAAATTAGCTGTCTTTGTTATTCAGTAAACAGTGTAACAGGACTAGGTACGAAAAATGAAAGCCAGATGCTTTATTACTGTAAGATTATTATCAAAATCAAGACCCTTCTCTGAAACTTGGAATCAAGTAGGCTAGGTTTCACTTTCTGTGGTCACCTGCGGTTCAAGTTATTAAATGGAAAACTTCAGTTAAGCGAGACAGAGACACCACATTCACATAACTTTTATTATAGTATATTGTTATAATTGTTCTATTTTATTATTAATTATTGTTACTAATCCCGTATTGTGCCTAATTTGTAAGTTAAACTGTACTGTAGGTATGTACTTATAGGAAAAAACAGCATACAAGGGCTGTCGGGAAAGTATCCAACCACGTTACAGTTCTCATGATATTAACAATGGCTGGATACTTTCCCCGACAGCCTTCCTATACTAGCTTGTATACTAGTTCCGTGCTCTCCATGGTTTCAGGCATTCACTAGAGGGGGAGGGTCTTGAAACATACCCCCCCCCCCCCAGATAAGCAGGGACTACCGGAAGTGGTCCACATTAGTAGGTAGTTCTGCTTCATGGGGTCATGCAAAGACCTATATTCCTTTAGATGCTCTGCTCTGCTACCTGCAGTCTCATTGTTATCAGCCTGGTGGAGCCTGGTAGGGCATTGTTCCTTCAGCTTGAGCTTGTGTGAATTTCTGATTTAGTAGGTCTGGGTTGGAGCCTGATAATTTGCATGTCTAAAAAGTTCACAGGTGATGCTGTTGCTGAAGAGTTCCAGTCATCCAGCAGGCAAGAAGGGTAAAGAATTCCTATGGTCAAAGGTTGTCGGCTAGGAAAGGCATATATGTATCACTTCTGCTCACGTCCTTTTTTTGAGAGCTTTGTCATGTGGCCACAGGTCACTGCAAGGAGATGGGTTGGGGTAAGGGTGGAGGGCAGCTAGGAAATGTAATGTATCTGGAGCCATGCCCAGCTATAGTTCTGTTACAAGGGAGGAATAGGGCAGGTTCCACCACACTCTAGAATCTTCTAGGGAAGAACAACTGTAATTGGCCAGGGGGTTGGATTGCTCAGGGCAAAATAATGTTTGAGCTGAAATCTTGAAGGATAAATTTTCTTGGAATCCCAGAGCAAAAGTATAACTTCTAGTTAAGGAAACAGTGTTTGCAACGTAAAGAAGGTGTAGGCTTACTCATTCAGTATTTATTGATTGCCAAGCTTTGTGCTAGGCCTTGAATTTCAGAGAGCAGAGGGTAGAGTGGGCAGGGTTAGTGAATTAAAAAAAAAAACAGACATGTTTCATGCATTAAGATTAGGTAACCAAGGTCATGGGTTCAGGAGTCAGCCTATGTTTAAATTGTGGTTCTATCGCTTAGCATCACTTACAAGCTGTGTGAGTTACTTGAGCCTCACTTTATCTGGACATACAGCATAATGAGTATTCTGTAAATGTTAGCTGTGGCTGTCATTGCACCTTTTATGCATACTACTTCTGTGAAATAAAATTTTCTCTGCTAAATCTCTGATAGATGGTCATTTGGCTTCTACTTGAACATTTTTGCTGAAGCAGAATGTGTTCCCTTTATTAAGGCAGCCAGTTTAATTTCTGGATAGTTGTAGTTATTAGACAGTTTGTCATCTAGGTGTTTATAAACTTCCTGGAATAATTCAGAAGTGATCTGAATAAACCCACTTTTTCATGGTCACGTTTTCTTTATTTATTTTGAGACAGGATCTTGCTCTGTCACCCAGGCTAGAGTGCAGTTGTATGATCATAGCTCCCTGCAACCTCAAACTCTTGGGCTCAAGCGATCTTCCTGGATCAGCCTACTGAGTAGCTGAAACTACAGGCATGCACCACCATGCCCAGCTAATTTTTAAAATGTTTTGTAGAGACAAGGTCTCGCTATGTTGCTCAGACTGGTCTTGAACTTCTGGCCTCAAGTGATCCTACTGCCTTGGCCTCCCAAAGTGCTGGGATTGCAGGCTTGAGGCACTCTGCCTGGTCCATGGTCACCTTTTAGAAAATTGCAGACTTCCCATTCTTTTTTTCACATGGTTGGCTTATGAAGAACTGTAGATTAGTACATTAGGCACCAATACCCACAAATCTTCTAATACGGAATTCATGGGCTCATGATGAACATTTATAGCTCTCATGGGATGATGTAGCCCCACATCTTGAAAAGCTTACTTTCCAAGTGTTGCCCTCTTTCGAGTTTTGCAGTGTTGATATACTTGTTTGAAGATTTATTGCTTTTTGCCTCTGTTATTTACTAAAATGTACTAAAAAATAAAATTGCTGATTTAGTAATAAGCATGTTCTCATAAATAATCCTGTTGAGAAAATGATAGAAACCATGAGGCACGCTTAAAATATCACTTCTTTAGACTCAGTGGACTCATTTTATTTGAGATGGCTGATTGTGTGTTCACGTGTGAAAGAGTGTAGCTGAAGAACATGTCTGACATGCTGGAAATATGTTATCTAAGATTTTTTTGTTTTTGTTTTTTTGAGACAAAAGTCTTACTCTGTCACCCCAGGTAGAGTGCAGTGGCATCATCATAGCTCATTGAGCCACCGCGCCCGGCCAAGATTGTATTTAAATAAGAGTTTATCAAATTAAATTTGTGGTCATGGGTCTAACGGCTGAGTGTTAAAATCAACATTGAGTTAAAGCTGAATATCATCCAGATAAATCCCAAAGATTTCTTTGTCTTCAACTCCTGAAAATGATCGACAGTGTCCTCTAATCATTTCTGCAAACATTTGTTTCCCTCTATTGAGTCAAAACAATAACTGTCTTCCCAAACATTCTAAGACTTGATTTTAGGTTTAATTAGTGAGTACAATAGATGTGTTAGATACCCCGGTTTTCTTTAACACCTTCCTTTTCTCTTCATATTCCTTATATATTTTTATTATGTATGATTCATTATGGATATTATGTGTGAGTTTAGGGTTTTTTCTCCATGTGAAATTGAGATGGCAAAGCTAATTATTCTGCTTTTAATTCATTCTCAGAAGATGTGTAGTTTTTTTTTTTTTTTGAGACAAGAGTCTCACTCTATTGCCCGGGCTAGAGTGCCGTGGCGTCAGCCTAGCTCACAGCAACCATAAACTCCTGGGCTCAAGCAATCCTCCTGCCTCAGCCTCCCGAGTAGCTGGGACTACAGGCATGTGCCACCATGCCTGGCTAATTTTTTCTGTATATTTTTAGTTGTCCAGCTAGTTTCTTTCTATTTTTTAAGTAGAGATGAGGTCTCGCTCTTGCTCAGGCTAGTCTCGAACTCCTGAGCTCAAACGATCTGCTGCCTTGGCCTCCCAGAGTGCTAGGATTACAGGCGTGAGCCACCGAGCCAGGCCAGATGTGTAACATTTACAAATAGAGTGTCTAAAAAAGGCCATTTTTCATGACTTAAATAGAACTAAATAACTAAAAATCAAATACAGTTCTTAAAGGTTATTTTTTTAAGTTACTATATGAAACAATTTTATAAGTAATAGTATTATGAAATAATCTAATCTTTTATTGTCTTTAAAAATATTTGACTCAAAGAATATAATGTTCTTCCTACACTTATCATATAAATGAACCGTTTATAAGTACTCATTGACTCATTTGTTTCCCTGTTAACAGTTTTCATACTCATCAGTTATTATATTATCTTACACTTGTAATAAAAACGTTTACATTTTAACTGATAGAATATTAAGATATAGATCATATAAATTATTTTCACTCCAAGTTAAATGTAGAATACTTATCTATATGTATTTGAAAGTTAATATTCATAGCTTAATAAACATTAATGACATGCATTGTTTGTATTATTGATGTTATTTTGATGGTCAGAAATGATGATATGTTAGGCTGTCAAATGATCATTGATCTCCACAAATTTAGGAATGCCATAATATAAATGATTAGGAAGGAGGCATCAGGCTATTTGGCCTTTTGAAGGCCAAGACCCAAAAGAAAGCAAAACAGTGGATTTGGGCTGAATAGCTGAGGGCAAAGCCAAACTTCAGTTCTTCTGTAACTTAAAAAAATGAGGTGAAATTAGGTATTTTATAATATTTTTGTTGTTTGGGAGCTGATTTTTCTTTATAACATGTAAATATGTTTGACGTTTGTGCATTTCCAATTTCATTTGTGTTTTCACTAATGTATTATATGTACCCTCATAGGGAAATGAATTTGGTTTGTGTATTTTGTATCTGATTTGGAAAGTAATACATCTTTATTATATAAAATTTCTGAAATATAAACATGTATAAACATGAAAACTTAAAGATCACCTGTTATATCCTTCAATCCAGAGGCAGCTTCTGTTTAGAGAAAGAGAGTGTGTATTGTAACAAAATTGGACACATACTGAATTGCAAATTTTTGTAACCCACCCACTTACATTGTGTGGAAATCTAGAGCACATAAAGAGGCCATGTGTAGGTGTTTGAATCTATAGCCCCAGGTGAGGGCTCAGATGGCAGCTAGCATCAGCTGTCTGACATGTGAGTGAGCAAGCCTTTAGATAATTCCAGTCTGTGGCTGATGCCAAGTAGAGCAGCAATGAGGTATCCATGCTGAATCTTGCCCAAATTGCAGATTAAAGAGCAAAAGAAATGTTGTTTTAAGCCACCAAGTTCAAGGGTACTTTTATTTCATCAGAGTTTTCATTACACTTGATCTTAGCCAAAAGGCTGAGAAGCAGTCAGAATTTTCATATTGGCATTTGCATATTTTAAAAAAATGATGGAAGTATAACTTACATATGGTGAAATGCACACAGATCTTAAATGTGCAGTTTGAGCAATTTTAACAAATGGATAACACTTGTGTAACTCATGTCCCGTGTAACCCGTTTGAATACAGGTATGGTAAGCAAAATATAGGTATTAGGTAATGAGTGAAAGAGATTAGGAGAAGTTTGGTTATAATTTAAATATTGGAAGCAATCAGATTTTTTGAAAATAAACTTTTTATTTTAGAATAGTTTTAAATTTATAAAAAGTTATGAAGATGGTACAGAATTCGCATATACCTACGTCCAGTTTTTCCTAGTGTTAGCATGTTACATTAGTATGGTCATTTGTTACAACCAGTGAAGCCATACTGATACATTATGATAAACTGAACTCTATACTTAATTTTTTTAGTTTTTGCTTAAGGTCTATATTAGTTAGCTGCCATAACAAAATAACATATATTGTAGACTGCATGGCTTAAACAACAGAAATTTATTTTCTCACAGTTCTGGGTGTTGGAAGTGTGAGGTCAGGGTGCCTGCATGTTTGGATTCTGGCAAGGACTTTCTTCCTCGCTTGTGGATGGCCACTATCTTGTGGCATGCTCATGTGGCCCTTTCTAGGTGCATTCTTGCTAGAAGAGCGACTTCTCTGATGTCTCTTTTTGTAAGGGCACTAATCCCACCAACCCTGCCTTTATGACCTCATCCAACCCTAATTACCTCCCAAAGGTCCCATCTCCAAATACTATTACCTTGGGGTTTAGGGGTTCAATGTATGAATTTTGAGGGGACACAAACAGGGTCCATAACAGGGTCCTTTTTGTGTTCCTGGATCTTGTGCAGGTTACCACATTACATTTCATCATTGTTTCTCCCTGAATTCCTCTAGACTGTGACAGTTTCTCAGACTTTTTTT
>VBSM01002608.1:169422312-169433431 GCA_008086735.1 Cheirogaleus medius
TTTTTTTGATGACCTTGACAGCTTTGAGGAGTACTGGTCAGGGATTTTGTAGAATATCCCTCAAGTGGGAGTTATCAAATATTTTTCTCATGATTAGCCTGGGATTATGGATGTTTGGGAGGAAGACCAAAGAGACGAAGTGTCATTTTCATCACATATGTCAAGGGTATGTACTTTCAATGTGACTGATCACTGTTGATGTTAATTTTGATCACCTGGCTGAGGGTAGTGTTAGTCAGATTTCTTTGCTGTAAAGCTTCTCTTTTTTACCCCAACTTTCCATATTGCACTCTTTGGGAGGAGTCATTCTGAGTGGCCCATGCATAGGGGAAGCTATGGGATGTTTTGAACAGAGGAATTAGCAACTCTGGTTGACCTTTTTAAAAAGATCTCATTAGTGCATGGAGGGCAGGAGTGGGATTGGGGAGCAGCTGTGTTGTGGTGGCAGTAGTCTGGGCTGGGTGATGGTGGTGACACTGGGTGTCTTGAGAAGTGGTCTTATTTGGAATATACTTGAAGGTAGAGCTGATGTGACTCACTGATGGATTAAATGTGGATTTGAGAAAAAGAAGAATGAAGGATGATGCCTCCTAAGTTTTTGGCCTAAACAGCCAGGCAAATAATTGGGGCAGGGCGGGGACTGGAAGAGAAGTGATTTTTGAAGCGTGGGAAGGGTTGAATATGAAAGACTTTTCTGGCCGGGTGTGGTGGCTCACACCTGTAATCCTAGCACTCTGGGATGCCGAGGTGAGGGGGGAAGATCACTTGAGGTTAGGAGTTCAAGACCAGCCTGAGCAAGAGTGAGACCCCCCTCTGTACCAAAAATAGAAAAAAACTTAGCTGGGCGTGGTGGCAAACACCTGTAGTCCCAGCTACTCGGGAGGCTGAGGCAAGAGAATAGCTTGAGCCCAGGAGTTTGAGGTTGCTGTGAGCTGGGCTGACACCTTGGCACTCCAGCCTGGGCAACAAAGTGAGACTCTGTCTCACAAAAAAAGGAAAACAAAAAGGACTTTTCTTTGGGCTATGTTAAGTTTCAGATGCTTGTTAGACCTTAAGTAGAAATGTTGTATAGATCATTGAAGATGTGAGTCTGGAGGTCAGGGTATAGGGGAGGGCTCAAGATGCTATTTGAGGTCTCACATTTTATCTTTAAAGAATTCCATTGTGTTTTCACAGTAAGAATTTGGTTTGATAGAGTTAGAACCTGTGATAATTTGATTAGAATGATGAAAAAAATTAAAATCAGAGTCTTTTTTTCTTCAAAGCATTGTGAACAAAGATAAGAAGAATAAAATATAGGTGATATAGGTGACTTTCAGTCAGCATCAGTGGCCTTTCTGTGTCTGACTTTGAGTCCCAGCTAATATAGCCAGTGGAGCAGTGGAAGCTTCAGACTTTGATTTGGGTATCTTAAAGCTATTGAGAAAAGGAATTGGAAATTTTAGTTTTTCTTCTGAGGAATTATGTGCATATATTTTTGAGCCTCAAAGACAGCCAGTGTGCCAGCATATTACATTTTTCTCTCTCAGAGGGAAATCAGTCAGGAGTGGGAGGCCTCTGCACAAGCTGCCTTCTGATGCAGCTGCCAGCTTTCGTCCTTTTCTGGGCACAGCGCCGGCCCGCCGCGCCTCTTCCTGCTTCCTCTCACTCGGACTCCTCTCCCTCTTCTCTGACCAGTGGGGGCTGATTGGCTGTCCTCTCTTACAACTCCTGTGTTGATGATGGAAGTAGGGAGAGTGAAGGATTTATATTATTTGGCTCCATATTTAAAAGATATTTGGTAATTATGTAAAATTATATAACATTTGACCAATACCACTCATCACTTAAAGTTTAAGTTGCTATATAGAAATTGATCCATTATTATTTAGAAAATAGAATTTTAAGTTAGTAATATTGGGAGAATATATGGTTTTTTTCTTTTTCCTTCCCTTCCCCCAAGTTCTTTATTTTTAGAGCTTTTTGTACTAGTTCATCCTCCCTTTTCTGGCAAGTTGATTTCAAAAATTAGATTTGCAGGAGAATATATACAATCACCATGTACTTTTAGAGGATGAGGAATGCCACCCTCATACTCCAGCATAAGGAAAACCTTTTTAAGGTCCCTGTGTGTCCTTTTTAGATTTTCATCCCAGAGAGGAGTGACTTCTAGAGTATTGTGTTTGTCATTCCCTTGCTTTTCTTCATAGTGTTAACAACAAATGTATATATGCATGTGGTAAAAAAAACATACGATTTACTGCCTTAACCTTTTTAAAGTATATAGCTCAGTAATGATAGATATATTCACAGTATTTAACAACAGATCTCCACAACTTTTTTATCTTGCAAATCTGAAACTCTGTATCCATTAAACAACTCCCCATTTCCCCTAACCCCAGCCCCTCTGGCTTTCTGTTTGTACATATTTGACTGTTCTAGATACCTCATATGAGATGAAACCTACAGCATCTGTCTTTTGTGACTGACTTATTTCACTTAGTGTATCCATGTTGTCACATGTGCCAAAATTTCTTTCTTTTTAAAGACTGAATAATATTCCATTTATAAAGTTCTCAATTTTCATGTTATTGAATCTATAACATTTTATTCATGATTTGTGATTTTTTATACATAGTTTAGGAAATATTTTTATATGGTGAGATCATAAAGATATATCCTATATTGTCTTTTTAAAAAATAATTTTTCTTAATTTTGAAAAAATCTTAGGCTTACAGAAAAGTTACAAGTACAATTTAGAGAACTTTTTCTTTTTCCTGAACCATTTAAGAGTAAGTTGCTGATTTGTTGCCCTATAACTTCTGAATACTTTCATGGTATTTTCTATAAAAAAATGATATTTTTCTGCATAATCTCAAAATGACCATCAAAATTAGGAAATTAATACATTTCTACCATCAAATCTTCAGACCTTATTCAAGTTTTACCAGTTATTCTACCAAGTCCTGTTTAGCAGTAGAATCCAGTTCAGAATCACAAGTTGCATTTAATTTTCATGTCTCTCTAGTCTCCTTGTCTGAAATAGTCCCTTTATTGAATTTAGAAGTATTCCTTCCACTTCTGTTTTCTGCAAGGGATTGTGTGAAATTGGTGTTAATTCTTTTTTAAACATTTGGTAGAATTCTCCAGTGAAGCCATCTAGGTCTAGAGGGTTTTTGTTTGTTTGTTTCCCCAGGAGATTTTTAATTACAAATTCAGTTTCCTTAACAGTTATGGGGCTATTCAAATTATCTCTTTCATATTGGGTGAGTTATAGTACGTTTGTGCTTTTTATGGAATTGGCGCATTTCACCTAAGAAATTTCCATTTCAGCTAATCTGTTTGCAACTTTATTCTTCCTTACCTTATGTAAATTTATTTGCAATAGAAAATATTATCTAATATATATTTATAAGGATAAATGTATATTTTATATCCTATCTATATCATATAATTTGGATCAAGTTCTAGGTGCAGCCAGGACCTAAATGGCTGGCTGTGTTCAGCACTGATGGGAGTGACCTGTAAAGTCTGTACCTCAGTACACTTCAGAGTTTGCTATGTGTTAATCTCTTTGACCATGCAAGTAGCTGTGCTGTGATTATACTGTGCAGACACAAACTTCATTCTGTTTCACATTTTTTTCATGAGTTATTGTTCAAAACAGTGTGATACAGTGAAAATCAGATTCGATAAGGTCCCTGTCCTGAGGTTGCATAGAGCAGTGGTCTCCAGCCTTTTTGGCACCAGGGACTGGTTTCATGGAAGACAATTTTTCCACGGGTGGGGTAGAGGGGGAGGTGGATCTCAGGTGATGATGGGGAGCGATGACGGGTGCGGGGGTGGGGGGAGCAGCTGTAAATACGCTCTCTCACCAGCCCACTGTGCAGCCTCCCCCCGGACAATTTCCTCATTGTGGGAGTGGCTGAGCTCTGTAGCCAGGTCCCTAACAGGCCATGGACCGCTATTGGTCCGCAGCCTGGGGTTGGAGGACCATAGGGTTAGAGTCTAGTAGGGGTTACAGAGAAGTAATTAGGACGTCAGACATCAGTGTGGTTAGTGTTCTGATGAGGAGGGAACAAGTCCCCATGAGGACACAGAGAAGTACCTGTTTTGTTCTCTTCTGCATGTCTAGCACCTAGTATAGTACCTGGCACGTAATAGGTTCTCAGTAAATCTTTGTTGAACTAATGAATAACCTCAGAGCTCGGTGATCATAGGATCACTTTAGGGGAGAACTTACGTCTAAGCTAAGTTAGTGATGTCCACATAGGCAGTAGATGGATGGAGGGAATTTTCCCAGGTAGATGCAATAATATGCACAGTGTCACAGAAGCAAAGCACACTTTGCTTGGCAATCTAACAGTTCTCTAGAGCTGACTATTTGCAAGTGGGGACTGATTTCCAAAACTGATTACAGACTGAAGGCTAAGAAAAAGTTATTCTGAAAAAAGTCTGTGTTGAACCAAGATTAGCTAAAAACTGGAATTGATTTTCATGAATTAACATTTTGGTTTCTGGCTAATGTATTTACTACTACAACTAGGTTTAGTGTCTAACATACCTTAAGGATAAAGCTTTCCAAATGAATGAGAAATATAGTTTTGTGAAGCATATTAACAATTTTCTCCAGACCTTACGTACTAGTTTTACTCAAATTACTTTTGCTTTCAAACAAAATTTTTGTATGCTAAAAGTATATCTGTGATAAATCATGAGTTTACTAGTAATGGTAGCTGTTTACATGTGCCAGGTACAGTATTGAGATGCTTCCATGGGTTATCTCATTTAATTCTTTCCGCAGCCTACCTGTGAGGAAACCAAACCCAGGATTTCATTTCACAGAAGAGATAACTGTAAAGATTTGGAGAAGTTAAGTAGTGTATCCAAGGTCACTTGGTAAGCCCAGCACTCATGTTTGAACCTAAGTCTATCTGACTTCATTAACCATTGAGCTGTGTGTGCTCTTTCCAATGTTTCATATGTCTTTTTATTAAGCAAAAGAGACCCAGGATTTAGTTTTACTTGTGCATAGATCCTTAGAAAGTTCATCAGTTAAATAGGAAAAGAGTTTGTAATGAAATGACATATTAAGACTCTCCTGAAAGCAAATTACAGAAACTAGTTAGTATGGCTGCATGCAAATGCTCCGATAATATTATCCTCTTCATCTCTCTGTCTCTTTCTTTCTCCCTCCACCTCCCTCCTTATCTCACCCTCCACCGGCATTCTGCTTTTCTTTGAGTATTGGCCTATTCTCTCCTGAGTTTCTCTTTGCTGTGGTGGGAGATGGCTGCAGGCAGCTCCAGTTGAAACCAGCTCCACTTGTGATCCCAGGAAGAGAGAGCATCTTCTCTGGTAGCTTTGGCAGAAACACCCTAGGGAGACCTCTTGGTTGTGGGGCTGGGAGGCTGTGACAGGGCTTTGTGAACTACATGGAATGAGGGTGCTGAGGTGGCAACATTTACATACTTCATCTTGCTAAGAGATGTCATTTGATCATTGACAGCTATATATTGTTATTTAAAGGTAATGCACAATATATTTTAATAGCTTTATCAAAATATAATTCACGTACCACACAACTTACACATTTAAAGTGCACAATTCAGTAGTTTCAGTATATCCACAGAGTTGTACAACTATCACCACTGTCTAACTTGGGACATTTTCATCACAAAAAGAAATATTGTACTTATTAGCTGTCACTCCCCATTTTTGCCAGCCCCCTCTGCTCTAAGTAACAACTCATCTACTTTCTGTCTATATAAATTTGCCTATTGTGGACATTTCATATAAGTGGAATCACATAATATGTGGTCTTTTGTGTCTGGCTTCTTTCATTAGCATAATGTTTACAGAGTTTATCCATGTCTGAGCGTGGATCAGTACACATTATTATTGCCAAATAATATTCATATGGATATGCCACATTTTATTTATCCATTCATTGATGGACATTTGAGTTGTCACATTTTATCTATGATGAATACTGCTGCTGGGAACGTTTGTGTAGAAGTTTTTGTGTGGATTTAAGTTTTCAGTTCTCTTGGGTGTATACCTGGGAGTGGAATTTCTGGGTCCTGTGGTAACTATTTCTAGCATTTTGAGTATTTGCATTCCCACTAGCAGTACGTGAGGGTTCCAATTTCTCCATATTCTTGATGACGTTGTTATTTGTCTTTTTGATTGTAGGCATCTTGGTGAATTTGAGGTGGTATAATGCATAATAATTTTATAAAATATTTTGTTTTTAAAATCACTGCCTGTTTTCATGTCTTCTTGTCATGTACCCGTCGGAGCTCTCCTGACGGATCTGAACCTTCTCCACCTCAGTCCAGCTGGCCAGGTGGGCAGACTGTGTTGATCAAAGAAAGGATCAGAAGTATGTTTTCGTTTTTCTTTTTCTTTATACATTTCATAATTGGCAAATATAGATAAAGGTTATTCTTATTTTCATATTAGGAAACTATGACATTAAAAAGATTGTAAATGCCAGAGGTTACTTGGTCAAGGCTGGAGCAAGGATTTGTATTTAGGGTTTATTAGGTGGTAGTGAGCTGCTTGCTTGAGATCTGCAGTTGTCAGCCTGCTGTGATGTGATAGATAGCATTCGTGTGGCACATATTTCCACCTGTGTACACTGTGTCAGGTGTGGTTCTCAGCAAACTAGTTGCATCTCTACTGTTTTTTTTTCCTTAGAAATGTGAGGTAAAGAGTAGTGTTTTGGAGATGATCTTTATATTAAAATAAATTGTTCCCCATAGTATGCTGAAATAAAAAAAATAATAAAAAAAGAAATAAAGTAAATTGTTCACAAACTTGATTATTTTAAATATCATTAGTATAAATTACCTGCAACACACCTCAAAACTGAGCTACTTTTCAATGATTCATAATTGCTGCCTTTGACTACTTAATTATGGTGGCCTTCTTTATCAGCTATGTAAAGCTACTGAACATTCACCTGAGGGTTGGTGTAAATCTTTGCTAATCTGGCAGTCTGAAGTCTGGGTGTACAAGTGGTCTTCTATCTGTGGCTTTCTTCCTAGCCCTAGACAGTGTTAGAAGTTTCAGTTGTGGGGTCAGCGTGTCATGACTCCTTGTTGAGTTCTGCCCCCTCAGCACATCATATGTGAGAGAATCTGTGTTGATCTCTTGCCATCAATTTGCGACATGTTGCTGTATAGTTTAAAAGTCAGATGCTTGTGATTTAGAATTACTGTTCAGCTTATGCTTATATTATAATGGCATCAAGCAATAGCAAGAAGATATTACACATATCATTGGCAGTGCCCTCTAAATTTGGGATAATATAGTGATCTGCATAAGATAAAACAAAATGTGAACTTGCAAGTATTTAACAACAGGTCTATGTTAAGCTAATAACATGCCAGAAAATAGGTGCTGGGGGATACAATAAACAAAACAGATAAAAATCCCTGTCCTTGTGAAATGTACATTCCAGTGATTATCTTAATGATTTACTACAAGATCATTTACAGTGTGTGACATCAAGAGGCAAAATAATCGGTTGTGATTTTTTTGGTACCAGTGTCTGAAAACTTTTAAATTCTAAAAAAGAAAAGTAAGAAATTAAAAATGCTTAAATTGGCTCATTTAGTGTATTATATAGTGCTTTATGACTATCCCAGAGGCAAGGTGTCTCAGATACCAAGTTAATCATTAACAGTTATTACCTTTTATATTGACATGATCCTTATCAAAAAGCATACTGTTTTAGTGGGATGCAGTATAATTTCAAATTAAATCATCATATCTGTAAGTTGATACTATATTGAACTGAAATCTGATGATAATGAGGTAGGCCAGAAATACAGTGAGTTTTTCAGTACTTTAGAAGCATAATTTGAAGCCTTGTAAAATTAATAGGACGGTTGAAATTAACCTCTTTTTTTTTTTTTTTTTTTAATGTTAGAGGAGTAATGTGCCCAAGTCATAAAAAGCTTTGAGGGAGGCACATCTCAAACGTGAGCATGAAACCCAGTCGTCATGCTTATGAACAAAAGGATCAAAATTGATTTCTTTTTTTTTTTTTTTTTTTTTAAAGAGTGGTTGCTTTTTACCCAGTAGCACCTAGGTGCCTGGAGATGAATGCTTTCATGTTAAATTAGGAAAGGATCACAATTCTTATTTGTGCTAATGTTTCTGATAGTCATAGCAGGAATGAATGAATGAATAAATAAATTTTATTAGCAAGTATAATAAGTAGGTAAGCAAATTTACAAGATAATTTTAGATAGTGATAAGTACTGTAAAGTATTAGTAAGTTTTAGATACTTACTAGACAGTAAAATAGGGTCTGTGATAAGTGATTGGGGATGCCACTTTAGATTTTGAGGTCTGGGAAGCTTTTGAAGATGTGATATTTGAGTTGAGATGCAAATGGTGAAATATGTGTGTATTCCAGGGATGGAAATGGGGTAAGTCTTGGCCTTGAGGTAGAAATGGGTTTGGTGTGTTGGGGAAGATCAGTGTGGTTGAAGTGTAGTCAATCAGAGAAATATTGTAGACTATTGTAGGCTACTGGAGGTGGCCTCATTCTTTTAGGGCAGAGCAAGGAGTTAGGATTTTTGTTTTAATCATGGTGGGCAGTCTGTTAGAATAATTTAAGTCTGGGGATTGATGGTCCCATGACTGTGGCTGCTGTTCTTGACTGAGGCAAGAGGAAATTGGGAGACCTAAGGAGCCATTGTCTAGGTGAGAATGATGGCAGCAGTGGAGATGGAACCTGGAGCAGCTTTGGAGATGTCCTTTAAAGACATGGTTAAAGACTTAAGAATGGATTCCATGTAGAAGGTAGGAGATGAGCAACTGAGTTTATGATGGTACTTTTACTGAGATGGGTGAGCTTGGGGGAGGAGAAGTTGGTGGTGAGGAGAGTCAAGAGTTCTCCTTTGGCTACAGTTAAGTTTTAGATACTTAACTAGACATTCAAGTGAGGTGGTTTAGTGGGCAGTTGAGTAAATGTCTGAAGTTCAGTGGAGAGGTCAAGACTGAAATTGCAAAGTTAGGTGTCAGCAATATAGGGCTGACCTCACAGCCATAGGGTGTCTCTCCCTGGGAGGGGGTGGGCTCTTCAGTTGTCTTCTTTAAATTGAGAAAGTTGGATTGGATGGACTTTAAGGTCCCTTGTGTTCTGAAAATTAGACATTTATTGAGTTCCAGAGAATCTCTGTGAGACACTTGAAATGATGGGAATTTTCACTGTAATGCTTCTAGCTTCTTTTAAACCAGAAAAAGGATCAATGGGGAGGCAATATAGACATTTAAGTATTCCACATCTGTATTCATTTCAGAATTGCTAGCCCCCAAAGCATGATGTGTAACTTAAATGAAATATCCTTCAAAGGTAAAAGTAGTCTCACTCACATTGTAAGGTTTTTGGTTAAACCCAAAGATGGTCAGTGTGAATTTATTTATTTTTTAAAAAGTTTTAAACAGCTTTTTTGAGATATAAATGACAGACAATAAACTGTACATATTAAAAGTGTAAAATTCGATGTTTTCACATAGGTATCCACCCATAAAACCATCACCACAATAAAGATAATAAACATGTCTCTGACCTCTGAAAGTTTAGTCATGCCCTTTGGTGCTGTTTCCCTCCTGCCTCTCCTGCCCTCCACCACTAGGTGGCCACTGATATGCTTTTTGTTACTATGGATTACTTTGCATTTTCTAGAAATTTATATAAATGGAATCATACAGTAGGCACTCTTTTTTTCTGGCTTCTTTCACTCAACATAATTATTTTGAGATTCATCCGTGCTATAGTGTGTGTCGATATTTCATTACTTTTTATTATCAAGTAATATCCTATTGTATGGATATATCCGATTTGTTTATCCAGTCATTATGAATTTAAACTACTTTGTTTTCCCCTTCAGCAGGTCTTCTGAATTGCTGGTATTATTTGTAACCACCTAGGAGGCTAAACATTTAAATACACACACACACATATTCATATCCTCCCGCCACCAACTCTCCTCTCTATAAAAGGAGTTCCTTGTTCTTATATTCATCCCCCTTTATCCTATTCAGGGATGAGCTTCTTGGTTCAAACTCATTTGTCAGAGCAAGTTTGACAGTTTTGTGGATAGGAAGCAAACCCATCCTTCCTTTGTGTTTGTATTCTGTGTGATTTTTTGGGATGTATGTTGAGCTTTATTTTTCAGCTGGACTGTATTTCAGGTGTGTATCACCTTTAGTTGAGTTTCATAGTTTAGCAGTTATAGATGCAGTTAATCTAGTACCTTTTAATTTCACAAGGGAGCATAAATAAATTCCTTCTTAGTTTATAGGAATTTTGTATATTTGGTTAAGACTGAGATCAAAATGAGGTAAGCTCTCATGAACATGGTAGGTAGAAGATAACTGCTTTTAATCTCTGTGGTGTCTTAATTGAATCACTTGCTTTCTGTTTCTGTATATTTGGAAAAGCTCACTAATTTTTGGTTTCTGTGGATGATCTGAGAATACACTTAGGGATTTGTAAGTTAATCACCCCTGGGAGTCTGACTGTTTTTAATAACATCAGCTTTACCAAGGAATAGGAGTTTATGGGATATCTGGGCTCTACCCTGGCAGTTCTCTGTGCCATTGTCTGGGGTGGAGAAGAGGATGTATCTGACATACAGGGCTGTCCTGCAGAATACGGCTCCTCCCTGGCTGAACCCAGTGTGTTTGGTTTATGTGGGATTAGGATGGGCGGTAGCCATGTAATTTGTAAGATAGGAAATAGTCCTGAGAGAGTCACGCCAAATAAATTCCTTTACTTTGTCTTTGCATGATGCCGGTCCTTTACCTAACATAAAATTTAGTGATCATCATCGTTAGTGTTCGTTTAATTGTCTTCTTGCTGGCCTGTAAGTTTTGTGAGTGCAGGGACAACCATGTCTGTGTTGTTCATCCGTCGTACCTATATAAGAAGTGTTTATTGAATGTTCAATAGAATGTATCTTGTATTTATTTTAAATTTCTAGTTATGATCTTTTTAATTATAGCAATTAATATTAAGAGCTTTAAGCCCTTGAAAGAAAACTGAAAGATAAATATGAACTGTTATACTCTTAGTCAACTCCCCTTGATTATAAGCAGATTCTTTTTTTTTTTTTT
>VBSM01002608.1:169433531-169473115 GCA_008086735.1 Cheirogaleus medius
GCCTCCCAGAGTGCTAGGATTACAGGCGTGAGCCACCGCGCCCGGCCATAAGCAGATTCTTGAGGTGAAATTAAAAGCACAGATGGAGCCAGGCACTCCAGTCAGGGATTGGTAGGAATGCATAGATGAATAAAATTTGTTCCCAGGCTTTGAGAGGCTCACAGTCTAAAGGGAAAGTAAGACTAACAGGCCAATAAATGACGATTTAATATAAGCACTTAGAGAAATTACTGTAAAAGTATTTTGGAAGCCCAAAAAGTATGAGTAAAGGTTTCAGAGCTTCTGGCTTGAGGAGCTGAGTAGAAGTGACCCCATTAAGTAAAACTGGGGACCTAGGAGGAAAGAGGCTAATTTGGTAGAATGATGAGATAGGTCAGGGAGCAGGTGCAGTGATGAATTCAGTTTTGGATGTGTTCACTTTGAATTTTGTGCAGTATGTTATTTTTGCTAGGTAATTTGTATATTTTTATGATGGCTTATAAAAGGCATTTTCTCCAATTTTCAGGTTTGAATTCATTTTCACTATTTGTGAGGAGGTTGTAGTCTTGAATTAAATGTTTTGTGTTATCTTACCAAAGTTGGCTCTAATATTAATAGTAGTGGGTTTAATTTACTTTCTGCTTGAAAAAGTTTTTCTGTGGTGATGGCCTAGAAATATTTGAAAATACTAATATCCTTTAAGGTATGGTTGCCATTGCATACAATTTAGTGGGATGAAACTAGCATTGCAGATTCAGGATAGGGAGATGAGTTAATTACTATCTTAAATCCTGGTGCTCAGTTTTTTGTTTGGAAATTTGAAAACAAGCATGTATCATTTTTTAAAAAAAATCACCTATTTGGGAGTAGATAATAAATGCTCATGGTACAAAATAGCAAGGGAGCTGGGGTACATGGTGAAAAATAAATCTCCCTTTTACCCTATCCTTGACCCTGAGGGGCAGCCATTGCTACCAGTTACCAGATGCCCTTCCAGAGATATTCCAGAGGGAACATCTATTACCTCATGGAATTCCAGAGATAGTGCATCCAGGAGTGGTTAATTCAGTAGCTCAGCAATATCATCAAGCCCTAGGTTCTTTAACCTTTCTGTTCTTCTTTCCTATTTATTCCTCTCAGGCGGCTCCCTACGTGGTTCCCAGGTGCCTTTCCCATTCAGTGTGTCTCATGTAAATTGCAAAGTCCATAGGCAAAAAGCAAGTATCTTTATTGTGTCTGTTTTTTAAGAATGGCAGCACAGGTACATTTCCTGAATAAGTTGTTGGCAGTGATTGGCTGAGACCAGTCTCTATTCACTCCATGGGACTAGGGGAGGGTCTTTTCTTGAGGCAAATGGCTGCCTAGTTACCGAACAAACTCTGAGTTCCCTTAACAAGGGAAAAAGGTCTGCTGCTTTAGATATGGGATATCTAAAGGATCATTTCATCTTGGTACTTAAGGGCTGCCTTATGTTTTGTGATGGCTATTGAGCATTCATTCCACTGACTTAATATCCCATACTTAACTAGTGCCCTGTCTTTTCCAGTTTTTCCTATTATAGCAGTGCGGCAGTACATATACATAAATGTAAGTACATCATCTCCCACATTTCCAGATTGTTCTCTATCAACATTGAATCAGTATGTACTTCCACCAATAATGTGTCAGTGTGCCTGTTGCCTTATACACTTGACAATACAATTTGCTTTTGAAGTTTATCTGATAGGTGAAAATGTTATTTTATTTTGATTTTAGTTTCCATTTCTATTATTATAGAGTTGGGGCATCTTTTCATGTGAATGAGTAATTTGTAATTCTTTTGATGAGAACTGAGCACACCTGTTAGCTCTGCCTGTTTTTCTATTATGTGGTTCTTTATTATTGATTTGTAGGAGCTTTAGATGAATTAAGGAAATAAGGTCTTGGTGATATGACTTATATTAATATTCCTTTTAAGTTTTTTGTTTGTCTTTTGACTTTGCTTGTAGTGTTTTGCCAAGAGGGAATTTTTAATGTTTATGTGTTATATGTATTCTTCTGAATAGATTCAAGAGATATATATGGCTTCTTTTGCACATTATGTGTTTGGAGTTCAGTTTATGTTATCGTGAGAAGTTATAGTTCTTTCATGGTTGTTGTTCTTTGTAGTTTCACATGGTGTGAATATACCACAGTATATTTAGCCATTTTCCTGTTAATGGATTTTTTCTTCTTCTTGCATTTGACAATTATGAACAACTTGGTGTTGAGCATTCTTATGCATGTCTCTCCTAGTTCCCATGTTATACATGTAAGTAGTGGAGTGGTTGATCAGGAGTATCTAAGAAAATGCTGAGCTGTTTTCTAAAGTAGTTCTCGACTATGTATGAGAAATCCACTGCTCTATATCATAGTCTATACTTGGTATTTTTACACTTCAAAATTTTGGCAATTTGGTGAGTGTATAATGGTGTCTTATTTGGGTTTAATTTATATTATCTCATAAAGATTTAAAAAGTGGTTCTTTCCTTTGCCTTTGGGCTCTATTATCTCTGCTTAACTTTGAGGTTGGTTTGTGGCAGATAAGGTTGGTTTATAAGGACACTTGTTTTCCAAATATAGCTGTACATGAGTTTTGCCTGGGGAATCTAAAAAAAAAAAAAAAAAGAAATAATTCAAGGTCCCAATTTCGACTTGGAGAATAAAAAATTCTGGGACCAGCATCTAAGAATCTATTTCTAAGTAGCTGTCCAGGTGATTATTACTCAGCTAGACTTAACACAGATAGATTCCAGCCCACGGCCAGTGAGACTGAAGGTGGTTCTCCCTGTGGAGCTTTCAGAGCCCCTTTGATCTTTGGCCTTGGGCTGTATGCTTCACTCCTGCCCACTCTCCCTTCCCATCAGTGCATGATCTCAGAAAGACTGGCTAAGAATATAAATATGTTATCCAAAATTCACTTATTTATTATTTTAAAAACATTAGAGCATATTTTTATATTTCATTGATAGAGATGTGAGTGTAGCAATTGATGTTTTGGGCTGCTTTTATTGATTTGTTGAGGATCACTTTGAGCTGTCTTGAAATTTATTCTTTTACTCTAAATGTATTAATTGTTGGCTTATTGTAGAATGCTTAATTCTGATGTAGAGGTAAATTACACATTCTTGTTTGGCATGTGTGGCCATTTTTTCATAAGAAGGAAAAAAAAATTTTAACTTTTAAATAAAGTAGATCAGATTCTTTGAACAACAAAGGGGGCACAAGCTTTCAAAATCTGTGAGATACAGCAAAAGCATTCCTAAAGGAAAAGTTCATAGCCTAATGCCTACATCAAAAAGACTGAAAGATCACAAATTAACAACCTAAAGTCACATGTCAAGGAACTAGAAAAAGAAGAGCAAACCAAACCCAAAGCTAGCAGCAGAAAAAAAAAAAAAATAACAAAGCTCAAAGCAGAACTAAACAAAATGAAAACCAAAAAAAAAAAAGTCAATGCAACATAAAGTTGGTTCTTTGAAAAGATAAACAAAATCAATAGGCCACTAGCCAGATTAACCAGAAATAGAAGAGATAGGACTCAAATAATGTCAACCAGAAATGAAAAAAGAGACATTACAACTGATACTACAGAAATACAAAATATCTGTGAATGCTATGAAAACTTTTTTTCACACAAAGTATAAAACATAGAAGAAATGGATGAATTTCTAGAAACACACAACCTCCCAAGCCAGAACCAGGAAGAAATAGAAATCCTGAACAGACCAATAACGAGCAGCAAGGTTGACACAGTAATTAAAAATCTCCCAGCAAACAAAAGCCCCAGACCAGGCAGATTCCCAGCCAAGTTCTACCAACCTACAAAGAAGAATTGGTACCTGTCCTATTCCATAACATCAAGAAGGAGGGAATCCTCCTTAACTTCCACAAAGCCAGTATCACCTTGATACCAAAGCCAGGAAATGACACAACAAAAAGAAAACTACAGACCAATGTCCCTTATGAACATAGATGCAAAAATCCTCAACAAAATACTAGCAAACTGAATTCAGTAGCATAGCAAAAAGATAATTCACTATGATGATGTGGGTTTCATTCTAGGGATGTGTGGATGGTTCCAACATGTGCATATCAGTAAACATGATTCACCACATAAACAGACACAAAAGGAAGGACCATATGATCATCTCAATAAATGGGAAAAAAGCATTTGGTAAAATCTAGCACCTTTCATGATAAAAACCCTCAACAAAGTAGACATAAAAGGAACATACATCAAAATTTTAAAAGCCATATATGACAAACCCACAGCCAACATCATACTGAGTGGGAAAAAGTTGAAAACATTCCCCCTAAGAACAAGACAAGGGTGCCCACTGTCACCACTTCTATTCAGCATAGTACTGGAAGGTCCTACTCAGAGAAGTCAGGCAACAGAAAGAAAGTACAGGGTATCCAAACCATGAGAGAGGAGGTCAAACTATCCCTGTTTGCTGACGATATGATCTTGTATCTAGAACACCCTAAAGACTTCACCTAAAGACTCCTAGAATAGATAAATTCAGCAGAGGCTTAGGTTACAAAATTGATGTACACAAATTAGTAGCATTTCTATATGCTAATAACAGTCAAGCTGAGAGTGAAATAAAGGACTCAATACCATTTATGATAGCTACAAAAAAACAACAAAAAAACCCACCTAGGAATATACTTAACCAAGGAGGTTAAAGATCTCTAAAAGGAGAACTATAGTACACTGATGAAAGAGATCATAGATGACACAAACAAATGGAAAAACATCCCATGTTCATAGATTGGTAGCCTCAATGTGGTCAAAGTGTCCATACTGCCCAAAGTGATTTACAGATTCAGCATAATCCCCATCAAAATACCAACCTCATATTTCACAGATCTAGAAAAAATAATTCTAAGCTTCAGTTGTAACCAAAAAGAGCTTAAATAGCCAAAGTCATCTTAAGCACAAAGAACAAAATCTGAAGGCATCACGTTACCTGACTTCAAATTATACTACAAGGTTATAGTAACCAAAATAGCATGGTATTGGTATAAAAGTAGAGACATAGATTAATGGAAGAGAATAGAGAATCCAGAATAAAACCATCTACTAACAACTAACTTATCTTCCACAAAGCAGAAAACAACATGCCCTGGGGAAAGGAAGCCCTATTAATAACTGGTGCTGGGAAAACCAGATACCACATGCAGAATGAAGCAGGACCCCTGTCTCTCACCATATATAAAAATTAATTGAAGATGGATAAAAGACTTAAATGTAAGGCATGAAACCATAAAAATTCAAGAAGAAAATGTAGGAAATAGACATTGGCCTAGGTAAAGAATTTGAGACTAAGACCCCAAAGACAAATATAGCAGTAACAAAAATAAATGGGACTTAATTAAATAATAAAGCTTCTGTACAACAAAATAAATAATCAACAGAGTAAGTAGACAACGTACAGAATGGGAGAAAATATTTCCACACTATACATCCGATAAAGGGCTAATATCCAGAATCTACAAAGAACTCAAGTCAGCAAGAAAAAAACAACTCCATTAAAAAGTAGACAAAAAACATGAACAGAAGTTTTTCAAGAGAAGATAGACAAATGGCCAAAAAACATTATGAAAAAATTTTTACCATCACTAATCATCAAGGAAATGTAAATTAAAACCATGGTGAGATACAACCTTACCCCTGTTAGAATGGTCATTATTAAAAAGTCAAAAAACAATAGATGCTGGCATGGATGCAGAGAGAAAGAACACTTATACACTATTGGTGGGACTGCAAATTAGTGTAACCTCTGTGGAAAACAGTATGGAGATTCCTCAAAGAAATAAATGTAGACTTACTATTGTTGATTCAGAAATCCCACTACTGGGTATCTACTCAAAAGAAAAGAAGTCATTTTATTAAAAAGACACCTGACTCATGTTTATCACAGCACAATTCACAATTACAATGATGTGGAATCAACCTAAGTGCCTATCATTTTTTGAGTGGATAAAGAAAATGTTGTGTATACCGTGTTTCCCCGAAAATAAGACCTATCCATAAAATAAGCCCTAGCAGGATTTCTAAGCATTTGCGCAATATAAGCCCTACCCCGAAAATAAGACCTAGTGATGGGCGTGGCTACACAGCATATCTGCACAACCCATGCATTTCATTGCGAAGTGGTAAAGGAGACGAGCAGCCCTTCTCATCTGCCCCATGAGAGCTCTATTGCTTGACATGAGAGATTGGGGCCAATGGTTCTAAAGGAAATAGAGTCGCAAGAAATTCAGGATGGAATTCGGGGTTTGGAGAGTTATGATGATGTTCCAGAAGAAGACGACTTAACTATATTTGAATAAATGGATTATTGTACCATACTTAAAAAAAATAACGCATCCCCTGAAAATAAGCCCTAGGGTGTCTTCTTGAGGAAAAATAACTATAAGACCCTGTCTTATTTTCGGGGAAACACGGTATATACCACGGAATACTACTCAGCCAGCAAAAAGAATAAAATGATATCTTTTGCGCAACTTGGGTGGAACTGGAGACCATTATCGTAAGTGAACTATCTCAGGAATGGAAAAATAAATACCACATATACTCACTAATAATTGAGAGCTAAACAGTGGGTGCACACAGGCACAAAGAGATGTAGAGGACATTGGAAACTAAACAGGGAGGAGGGTGGGTGAGGGGTAAAAACTTACCTGTCTGGTACAATGAATGCTATTCTCATGACAGGCACACTAGAAGCCCCAACTTTATGTTATACTAGATATCCATGTAACAGAAACATTTGTACCCCCTTAATATATTGAAATTAAAAAAAATCAGTGAGAAAAATATATCCTGATAGAAAAATGGGCAAAGGATATAAACAGAATACTAAATGTCCAATAGACATATGAAAAATAGTCACCCTGGCTAGTGATCAGGGGAAATACAGATTTACAAATAGTGAGATAACATTTTACATTTATTAACTTGGGAAAAATTAAAAGCTGACAGTACCAGCTGTTGTGAGTGGAACTCACACTGCTAGTGGGAACATGAATAGGTACAAACTGCTTAGGAGAGCAATTTAGTAATTACCTCGTTAAGTGGCCGTTGTTTGACCTGTAAGTCCTACTCCAGCTTTTCACACAGTAGGATATAATACAGGTCGGTAAATGAGGTAGAGCTATGTGTATAGATAAATGTTAGTAACATAATGTTACGTGAACAAAAATTGCAGGTGCCTACATTCAGTTTTACACCATTTTTATAAAATTTGAAACATTCAAAGCAATACAACATGTAAAATATACAAGTGGTAAAAGTATAAAACTATACATGAGAATACTGTAACCAACTTAAGGCTAGTAGTTACTCTTGGGGAGGGGAATGGAAGGAATAGGGTGAGAAAGGAAAGGTTTGCCCAGGAGGCTTCATTGTACTTGTAGAATTGGAAATATTGGAATATTTCAAATCCCATGTCCTTCTCTATTACCTCCTTCTAGAGCTGGCCACATCTAATGGTTTAATGTCTGGCTTTTCTGGCCTGTGCATATGAAAGCAGAACAGCGCACCGTTAATAGCACCCGCTCTGGCATGAGGGTGCCTGGTTGTGTAAGGTGGTCATGAGGATTACATGACCTTGTCCTTGTAGAGCACATTGCACTGCACCGTGCCTGGCACACTTCTCGTGTTTGTTGAGTATCTACAATCAGTGAAATATAGTGTTTATGAACATACTACATGGAGACCATATTAATGTCTAGCACATAGTAAGTGCATAAGAGGAGGTACAGAGTAGGAAAGTGTGTTTAATGAATGAATGTATGTACGCAGTTTGGATGTTTCTTCTATTCTGCAACGTGTGCTTTTCACTTAACAGTATTTCTTGGTGATCTTCCATGTCAAAACATAACAGACCTATGTAATTCTTTTTACCACATTAAAAAGAAATGACTTAATCCAATTTTTAGTTTCTTTCTATGACTTGTGTTATTTTCTTTTCCCATTTTTGAATTATGTTTTAACTATTGTATTTTAGTAGTTCTATCTATATTTTGAATACTAACCCTTTGTTACATATTTCATATGTGTATATATGTCCTTTTTCTTCCACATTGTTGCAATGTTTTTGGTATTTCTTATTACATAGAAATTTAAAATTTTTATGTAGTATATTTGTTTACTACATAAAATTGACATTCTCATTATTTATATTACATTATATAATCTCTTTTTTGTCAAGGACATATATAGTTATCACATCAAGTCAGGATAAGCTAGGTTATAATATGGTAACAAACCATCCTCAAATCTCACAGGCTTAAAACAGCAAAGATATCTCTTTCTACTTGGCTAATCATGGACTGGCAGGGGGCTTTGCTGCTCATCATTTCTGTAACATTACAGACAGAAAGACAACTCTGAGGATTCGTGTCCTGGCAGTTAAGAGTTCTGGCCCAGAAGTGACACACATCACTTCCGCTAACAATTCACCAGCCATAACTAGTCCTCACAAGGGATTAGGAAATATATCCTTCCATATACCTAGAAGGAGAGAACCAGATATAGGTAACTAGCACTAATGACCACAATGGTTGTGTATGGACTGTTGTTCCATTTGGAGTTTATTTTTAAATGTAGTAGGCAATATAATGTAGTGGTCAAGAATTCAGGCTCTTGATCCAGACTGCTTGATTTGTAATGAGTTATACTAAACTGTTTCTGTCTCTGTTTCTTCATCTGTAAATGAAGATAATAATAGAATTTATCTTATAGGGTTGTTGTAAGGATTAAATAGATTGTAATTGTAAAGTGCTTAGAACAGTTGTGACTGAGGAGCAGATGCCAAGGAGTAATTAGATGAGCAGGAGTTGCCTGGGAGCATACCTGTGTGAGACAGGTATGAGAGAGGAGGCAGGTAGGAGAGCTGCTGCCTGCTGGACTGACCCCTCTGAGGAGAAGGGGAGGGAAGGAAAGCTGGGTAGGAAGAGGTTCAGACAAAGCCACCCATCAGAAGAGATTCCTGTTTCTTAGGATGGGTCCTGCATTACCTTCCCTGCCACATCCATGTGCTGGGAGAGCAGCCTGTGGAAAGTGTGGCCTTGGCACAAACCTGGTGATGGATATCGAGAGTGCTGCAAACAGTGCTGTCAGTCTTTTGTGCTCTACACTGGCCAGGCATAGAGGGGGCGTGTGCTCACACCTCCACACAGTGCTTAGCACAGTAAATATGCAATTAACATTAGCGACACAGTTTGGAAAACTGGGGTGTAACTTAATTGTTTCCAAAAGGAAAGCCAATTACCCCAGTTACATTAATTGAATAATCTAGCTTTTTCCCTACTGATGGGAAATGGAAAGGCTGCTTTTCTACAGATGTGAAATAGACCATTTATTTAATAGTCCCCTGTTGATGAACGCTGTTCATGCTTGCTTCAGACAGTGCTGTACTGGACCTCTTTGTATGCATAACCCTCTTGTGCATTTGTACCACTTTATCTGGGGTAAACCTGTAGATGTTGAATTTCTTGGTAAAGGATATTACATTTTAAGTTCTGATGGCCATTGTCCAATTTCGTTTAAAGAGCTGCATCAAGTCACAGTCAGATCAACAAGGTAGGTTGCCAGTTCCCTCGTTTCCTCAGCAGCACTTAGGTGAAAATAGTGCCTCACTGACAGTTTAATTTACACTTATGATTGAGAGAGAATGTTTTTCAGATTTTATTGGATATTGACATTTGGAAATTGTGCCTTTTGCCCATTTTTCTGTTTGGTAGTTCATAATTTTCTTTTGGATATATGAGAGTTCTTTGTATATTACATAAATAATGGTCTTTTCTATCATAAGTTTTATAGATATTTTCCCTCACTTTTCATTTGTCTTTTTACTTTTTTTTTATTTTTTGCATTTTGTCATACATAGTCTTTAAATCTTTATATGGTAAAAATCTACCAATGTCTGTTTTCTCTTTGAAAATGCTTTTTAAACTACCTAAATGCTTTTACAAATTTATTTTGGGGCATTATTAAAATTTTTCTTTGAAAATCTTTAAAAATAGGTTAATCTTGTTGCTATTACTTTGAAGTGGCATAAATTACTGAGCATTAAGTAGGCTTTCAGACTTTGCCCTTAGACACTAACTTAATTGTTAAGTTGAGCCAAGTCACTTGGTGTTGAGGAAAATACTTTCCTCACCACCTCATGTAAAACAAGCACCTTAAAGGGCAGCCTCTCTGGTATATCTAAAACTATTACTTTCATAGGTATTTTTATGTTCAACTTTTTTTGAAAGTCTTCTTTTGTATAAAATGAGGTATAAGTAAATCTTTAATTAGATAAGATTTTTAATCCTTGCTTCTTCCTGCATCCTGCCTGACCTATAACAAACCAAAACAAACATATATTAACTCCACATAGGATATTTTTGATCGTGTTTATTGTATACAAAAAGTAGCCTTATGTAGATGTTTTGTGAAATAGGATGTTGTCTGGTAGCTGACAACATCTTTGTTTAGAATCTTGCCTGTGGTGATAAGGTTTAGTCTTCAGACATTCTCTGGAAGTAGAGGCCAGCACTGCAGAGAGGCAGCCGTGGAAGAGCCTAGAGTCAGTCAGGCTTAGGTTTGGGTCTGGGTAGCACTTCTTATTATATGTGACCTTGAGCTCAGTACATAAGTTGGTTGAATAAAATGGGTGAAATAACACCTCTTCTAAGGATTAAATGAGATAATCCGTGTAAAGTACCCAGTGCACGGTGGAAGTATAGCACATAAATTGTAACTTTGTTAGTCTGCTGGACAAAAACTCCCTTTTAGACTTTTGGAGGCACACGCTTGTATGGTCTTTCTCGCTCTCTCCTTCTCCAGTGTTCATTTGCCTCCCCAGCCCTACCCCTGCACACAAAAGAATGACTAAGAGTTTTGGTTTGGGAAAGTTTGACATTGAAGACCTTTTAAAACAGTTATTTGCATGTCTGGGTGTGTATATATTCTAGTCTTTTCTAGTAAAGTGACAGCCTGAACTTCCCCATCTAAATGTCCTACAGATTTTTTTTTTATATGAATTACGCTGCTCCCTCTTCCTTGAGTTCCCGCCATTGTCTGACTGTCCGAATCCTTCTTATCCTTCGCAGCTCGGTTACAAGGCCCAAGTGCCAAGTATGCCTTTGGGAGGCTTCCCCCCAGGCAGGGGTTTGACTGCTCCTTCCTCTAGGTTCCTCCTGGTCTTCTAGCTCTGTATCTGTGACTCACTCCCTTTGTTCTTTTGGAGCAGGACTACATACCATGCATCTTCATCTCTCCTGCACAGTTATCCTGGCATTTGGTGGATAAATGTGTGAATTATTCTTAAGCTGTATGGTTTTAGATAGGTCACCTAAACACTGAGACTTAGTTTCCTCATCTGTACAATGTGGCTTTCTGCCTCTGGACAGTCCTCTTCAACTGCTCTCCCCGAGGTCACCAATAAAGTTGCAATTGCCAAATTAGATGGCTGGTTGTGGGCTTTACGCCCTATAACGTTTGACAATGACCACTACTTCTTGACACCCTCACCCCTGCACCCCACCCCAGGTCTACTCATTCTTACACTCCTGAGAAGACTGCTCCTCTGCTTCTGCTGCTCCTGGTACTTGGTCTTGGACATGTCCATTACAGGTCTTTAAGATTCTGCCCTACAGCCTCTTGTCTTTCCATAGGTTACCTTCAACTGTATCCATTATTCCCATATTCATATTTCCCCTGCTGGCTCCAGACCTGTGTTTCCAAACTGTGTTTGGAGTGTGCACACTTGTCCGCTGGGCACTCTCAAGCTAAGCATACCTGAGTATGCTGCCCTTACTGCCCTTTAAACTGTTCTTCCTCTCCGTTATTTCCTGGTCTCGATTAATGTCGTCATCATCCATCAACAACTTGTTGCCTTTTCCATTCTCAATCTCCTTATCTAGGGAACCATCTCTGACAGGTCCAGCACCAGTGCTCTTTGAATTGGCCCTCTCCTCTCTCTCCTCCAGCACCTCCAGGCCCTGCTTGCTCAAGGAGGTTGGGACAGCAGCCTCCTGACCTGCTCTACACACTCCTTGTTCAGTTCCTTCCTTTGTAGAAGTAGAGGGTTGATTGCATCACTTTATTTTAAAAATCTTCAATGGCTTTTCATCACTGTGGACTCAACTATAAAAGCGTTAGCATGACATGTTAATACAAAGCCCCTCACTTTCTGAACCCACCCCCCATTCAACCTCATCTCCCACCATTCCTGCCCACACTGTGCTCATTGCACTTTCATGTCCAAGTGCTTTCTTCACGTTTTTTTCCCTTAGATTGCCCGTTCCCTTACTGTCCAACATAGTGCTTCTTGTACCTTGAGGATTCTAAAAACCTGTGTATTTATTTAATTTTTTTAAAGATACGGACTTTGGGCCTACCCCCACAGAGATTTTGATTCAGTGTCTGGAGTGAGTCCTGATCTCATTTTCTTTATCTGAAAGATGACAATGTTGAAAATAGATGATTACAAACATTCTATAAAATTCTATAGGTATGTGGTCCTAGAATGCTTCTAAACATTTTGTTTTATATTATATAAATATCCAAATATGGAAAGAAGGAGAGAGAATCTCCTCAGAAGGTTGTGGAGATCAGCTGGATTAGGAACTGCTGCTCTGGCCCCAGCTCATTTTTCACCTGCTTTGTGACATCACCCCTCAGGCTCTTTCCTTTGTGGTGTTCTTAAAGCACTTTCTACTTAACCTTCAAAAAGATACTAATGTTGAAATTGAAATTCCTTGTGTATACATTTGCATTTTCTGTGACATTCTATAGTCATCTGGGCTAGTACTGGGACTTAGGCATTTTTAGATTTCCTGTGCTTTGCCCATAGTAGATACTATCTACATGTCTGTTAATTAAATTAAGAGCTATTTGAAGGAAATTAAGAGATATTTGAAAAAAGTTTTTAAACTGTAAGAAGCATCTACTCATTGTAGATGTGAGTAGTTATTAATATCAAGAATACTAATTTTTTCCCATGTTTTTCCTTTTGCTTAATTTTTTAAAATACTATTAGAACCCTTCAGGAGGGAGAAAGTGCTAGAACTTGTTAGACATTTTGCTTGTATTGAATCTGTTTCAAAGAACTGGTTTCTTAGGCAATGTGCAGCAATGTTCAAGTGTTTTTCTCTTTGTAATGTAAGAAAAAACATCCTTGTCTGTGTCTTTAAAGCAGAGATAATCTCTATGGCAATATCTACGTGTTTCCAGGATCTTCTATGTAGATAGTGTGATTTGTTGATAATTTAGATGCTTGAAATAGTGATTTTTAAAAAAATGTATATTTTTTTGTAGGTTCCTAATGTTAGTTGGATTTTTTCTTTTATTTATAGATTTCAGGACATACTTTCCTTAACATTCTATGAGAATATGTCTCATAAGAGAGACATGGAGACTTTTATCTAGTACTTACCATCAGAGATTCTTATTCTCAGCCTTTTTACTTGGAGGGAAAAGAGCAGCAACAGTCTTACCAATGTGTATTTCTCTTCTGCAAAAGAAGAACAGTGTCGTTCCTAGAAAGTTATGAGGAAATTTAAAAATTGGCCTTGGTGGACTTGGGCTTTTTAAAGGCTGCTTCATCTCTTATCATTCTTCCCTCTCCCCACCCCCAGCCAATCCTTGAGGTCCTTCAGAGCTAAGAGTCTGGTTCCCGCTGTTCACAGTGGTCATGTTTAGACCACAGCAGACTCCCATTCACTTGACCTGGGGAAGGCCGTACACCCTGCCAGATCTCAGGCCTCCTGCTCCTTTAGTTTTGGGGAGCTCCAGGAGCTTGCCACCTTCCCATCCCTTGTGAGGAAACTTGGGGCTCTTCTTTCCCACCACTTACAGGATTGCCTCAGTCCTTAAGACAAGTTTCTCTTTCCTTTAACCCACAGGGTGCCATGCTTTTTGTCTCTGTGTTCCAAACCAGTTTCTTCCAGGTGTTCATCCCTGTCTCTCTCTCCCGCTCCCCCCACCTACCTGTGGACACCACCTGCCCTTGCCAGGTGTAGCACAGACAGTACTGGGCATCGGCCTATCACTTTGGCTTGGAGGCTCATCCCTGGGAAGGCCCCTGATTTTTGTTTTCGTTTTTTATAAACTGGAAGATCTTAATTTTATATAACCTTGCTGTTTTTGTCCTGGGAATTTAAATGTAACATCAAATGAAAAATTCGTGTCTGTGTTGCTAATACAAAATTTTAATTTTTCTTTACAGGTCAACTTTGTAGTGTGCCAACTCTTTGCCTTGCTAGCAGCCATTTGGTTTCGAACTTATCTACGTTCAAGCAAAACTAGCTCTTTTATAAGACATGTAGTTGCTACCCTTTTGGGCCTTTATCTTGCACTTTTTTGCTTTGGATGGTAAGTAATTTTGATCATTTTAAAACGAAGACTATTTGGATATATTTGAGAATTGAGTGTGTAGAAAGATACATTATGTAGGGTTTTGTTCTTATATTTAAGAAGTTTTCTCTCAGGGTCAACTTTACAAATTTTTGTTTTTAAAGAAAGAGAATAAATAAAAGATGGGGAATGGGCTTTCTCTTTAGTGTGGTCTTAGAAGGGGATTTACTATTAATAATTTATGAAAAAGGACAGATGAAAAAAGGATATAGAGACATTTAATTCTGTCGAGTAGTTCTTTTTTTTTTTTTATTTCATCATATAATGGGGATACAAATATTGTTAGGATTACATACATTGCCCCTACCACTCCTCCCCCCCCCCACATGCCAGAGCTTCAAGTGAGTCCAATCCCCAGGTGGCGCGCACGGCACACATTATGTAACTCTACACTTCCTCCCCCCTCCCGCCTGCCCTCCATCCAACAAAAGATTTTTTTTTTTACACTTTGGATACATTGTATAACTTTGCCTCACCCTAAGAAGGGTTAGAGGTATGCCCATCCCCCCCACAATGCTCTCCACATCCCTATGATGTGTCGAGTAGTTCTTTTCACCTATTTTGCATATTTTAAAAAAAATCTAAGGCAGATAAACAATTTAAAATGTTTTTTTGTTTGCTTGTTTTTTCTCTGTTCAGGTAGCTTTTAAGAGTCTGGTAAAGCCCATAGATAGAACTCTATTGCCATTTTTAGATTTTACAATTAGCAAAAGAGGCCTTTTGTTGGTTCATTTGTTTGTTCTGCTGGGGAAGAATTATTTAGATGGAAAGCTTTTATTTTGACCCTTCTGTGAGTGTGTGTGTTTTCTTCAGTTAGCTCCCTTTCCCAGTTGTCAGGACCACCCTGAGAGCTTTAAGGACAGAAATACTATACCTCCTGTTTGTTAAATGTCACTGTGGTTGTGCATGACAGAAGTCAGGAGAAGAGCTGTCTTGACAGTGGGACTCTCAATGGAAGCCCTTCTTTGTGATTTCTTCCTGAGTTTTCCTTCCTGAGTGAGTGTTCATGATGCTTGCTCACTGGCTCTGGTCTTTACCCACTCACAGATAAGGATTTCTAGGTTTGCTCTACTGCACATTGTTGTTTGAGATGAAAATTCCCTGAGTGGATGAAAATGCACTCAGTTGGTCTGTGCTTTAGTAGTTTTTGTTGTGAATGTAGAATCTGTGGGACTTTGGTAATACTTCTGTGTTCGTTCTATGATGTTTTTGATTATTATGAAGGTTGGAATACACTATTTCTTAATCTAATTTTTGCCTCTGGTACTTGCAAATGTGTCCTAGAAACTTGTGAAAAAATCTATTAGGGGTAACTTAATTCATTCTCTACCATATTATCATACTACCTCTGACAGGCACTGCCTGTGGTAGATAAGGGTTTAGTATTGAGATTTAAATATGATGTCTTAAGTAAGATCTAAGTATGGTCTTTTTCTTTCTCAATATCAAATTTGTATCATTAAAGTTTTTTTTAGGTGTCTCAGGTGATACTGTTTAAACTTTCATAAATCATGGCATGGGGTAGTATATATGTTTTCAAACTTTTTATTAATGAGCTTTTCAGACATAGAAGTACAAAGAGTAATGTAATAAACCCTCATATGCCCATTACCCATAGCTTCAACAGTTATTAAAATTTCACCGTTCTTATTTTATCCTTTCCCACCTTAGTTTTCAAGAGTATTTTGAAGCACATCCAAGTCTATACATTTCATCCACAAATAACTCCAGTATTCAGTGTATATTTGGGTAGTATATTTTCAAAAAGGGTTGGGGAAGGCTTGTAGTTCAGATTGGCCAACTCCAGAGGACACCCTTGGCTTTGTGGTCTGTAGAGACAGAGTAGAAGATTGAAATGTAAATAGTATCTCCTACAGTTGTGCAGTATGTTGGTGCTGCCAAAGATGAGGGTGAATCTCTTCGCTTACTCATCTTACTGAGGAAGTATTCTCTTTTGCTCTGAAGCCTTCTTGGATGCTTCATAACACAGTGCCATAAGTAACTTGATGCTGTGTTATAATGTCAAACAGTCCTAAGTGTTTAAAATTATATATGATAACCAGGATTTCTGTTTTTAAAAATCAGTTCTCTGTTCTTAAAGGAGAAATCTTTTTGTATTCCTTTCTTTGGGAATAGGGATAGTTTATGCCTCTATACCATGTGTAAAATAACTCTCTGGTAATTGGAGCTAGCTAATGGGAAAATATTCTTTTGATTTGAATTTCAGCACTTAGGTTTTAGGCTCAACGGCAACCATATCTGTTCTTGGTTTTCACAACCTTCCTTTTGGAAAATATGTTAGTACTCTAAATATATAGGCATACCTCAGAGATATTTGTAGGTTCCATTCCAGACCACCAGAATAAAATGATTATTGTAATAAAGCGAGTCACGTGAATATTTTTGCTTTCCATTGCATATAAAAGTTATGTTTATACTATACTGTAGTCTAAAGTATACAACAGCATTATGTCTAGGAAAACAATATACATTTGTTAATTTAAAAAAAACACTTTATTCCTAAAAAATGCTAATGATCATCTGAGCCTTCAGAATCTTTTTGCTCATGGAAGGTCTTTTTTTTTTTTTTTTTCTCAGACAGAGTCTCACTCTGTTGCCCAGGCTAGAGTGCTGTGGCGTCAGCCTAGCTCACAGCAACCTCAAACTCCCGGGCTCAAGTGATCCTCCTGCCTCAGCCTCCCGAGTAGCTGGTACTACAGGCATGCACCACCATGCCCAGCTAATTTTTTTTCTGTTTTTAGTTGCCTGGCTAATTTCTTTCTATTCTTGGTACTTTTATATAATGGAGACCACTTCTTTCCTTAAACCTCATGAACCAGCCTCTGTTAGCTTCAAAATGTTCTTTTGTAGCTTCCTCACCTCTCTCAGCCTTCACATAATTGAAGAGAAATTGAGACTTGCTCTAGATTAGGTTTTGGCTTAAGGGAATGTTGTGACTGGTTTGATCTATCCAGGTCACTAAAATTTTCTCTATATCAACAATAAGACTGTTTTGCTTTCTTATCATTTGTATGCTCACTGGAGTAGCACTTTTACTTTACTTCAAGAACTTTTCCTTTGCATTCACAACTTGGCTAACTGGTGCAGGAGGCCTAGCTTTTGGCCTGTCTTGGTTTTTGTCTAGTTTTTGATTTTAAGTGAGAGATGTGGGACTCTTCTCTTCCTTTGAACACTTAAAGGCCATTGTAGGGCAATTAATTGGCCTGATTTCAATATTATTGTGTCTCAGGAAATAAGGATGCTGGAAGAGAGGGAGAGAGATGGAGGAATAGCCAGTAAGTGGAGCAGTCAGAACACACACAACATTCATCAGTTAAGTTTACTGTCTTATGTGGGTGCAGTTTGTCATGCCCCCAAACAATTACAGTAGTGCCATCAAAGATCACTGATCCCAAATCACCATAACAGATATGATAATAACAATGAAAAAGATTGAAATATTGCAAGAATTGCTGAAGTGTGACACAGAGACGCAAAGTGAGCACATGCTGTTGGAAAAATGGTGCTGACTTTGATGCAGGGTTGCCAGAAACCTTTGATTTGGAGAGAACTCAATATCTGCAAGTGCAGTAAAGCAAAGTGAATGGAATGAGGTCTGCCTGTAATTGATCATTTTACCTATTTGTATTTAGTCTTACCTTTTTTTCTTAAAACTATCATCTGCAAGTTTCTTTTAACTGCTAATTAATTTATACTTTATTTATTTAAAACATCCTTGATAACAATACAGGCCTGGAATAGAGCTTAGACTCTGAAGTCAGGCCTGCATCCCAGTCTGGGTCCCTTGCTCTGGTAGCTGCGTGACTCTGGATATGTTATTCAACCCCTCTTAGCTTCGTTTTCCTCAGCTGTGAAGTGGAACCAATGATTACTGTGAGGTCTAAAATCTGTAAAACTATAGCAAGAGCATAGCAGAGTGGCTTGTCATTGTGAGTGTGGAAATTACTCTGGGTCAGTCGTCTTTTATGACCATCATCTAGTTGGTGATCCAGATTGGAAGTTTTTGTGTATTCAGTCTCTTTTTTAGAGTTTATTATACAATATTGAAGTACCTTATTATTTGTTTCTTTCTCTCTCAACTGGAAGCTTTTCAAGGATGGAAACTGTCTCATCAACTCTTGTATTAATATTTCCATTGTCTGGTATAGTGTCTTTCAGAAAGTAGACATTCAGTAAAGATTAATTGAACAACTGAAGAAGTTCAATCTTTTTTTTAAACTTGTGCTCTTTTTGCTAAAAATAAACTTTATATCTGCTTTTAGTGTGATTTTAAATTCAAAATAAGTAAAATGTGATATCTAAAAACAAACTGATATTTTATGATAAAGTGTTCTTTTATTTTCAAATTGCTTAAGTAGCTTGTGAGATTGTGATACACAGTCCATGGGATTCCCTCTTACCCCACTCCATCCCTTGAAAAATCAGCCAGTGGAAAAATTGCCCAGAAACAACTTGAGTTTTAATGTCAGTTAGAGTACTAAGTATATGACCTTAGTTTTTTCAACTCTGAAATGGTAAGGGTTGGATTGTAATAGACTTAATTTCAGATACCTTCTGTCTCTAATTTTTACTTTTCAGTAATGCTTATTAGTTTAGTGCTTACTGTGTGTTAGATAACCCAGTCAATACTTTGTCGTATCATCTCTTAATCCTAAAAAATCTTAAGTGGCTATCAGGTATTTATTATGCTGATTTTACCAATGAGGATGAGTAGAATAGATCAGAACGGTATTATGAAAAATATCATCAGTGTTGTAATTGAGTAGAAGAGCAACTTGATGCTTCTCATGGAAGTCAGTGAAACAGAGGCGAATGCAGATCCACCCTCTACTGATAATCTTGTATTGTCACAATAAGAAAGGCTTACACAACAGGAGGCTGCACCCAAAAGATGGCCAAGCATCTCACCCGAATGGTGATGCCAGGAGAATGGGCACCATAGGGTGATATAAGGCCCTATAGCATTGCTTGAGAAGTAAGATTCTTTGCTTCTGAAGTTGTGATGTATCCTTAATATTTCAAGGAAATTTACTCATAGAAAAGGAGAATTTTTCCCTCCAAGTCTTCAGAAATGTTTTCTTGTTTAAGATACACACCTTTAATGAATTCTACTCTCAATGTAAACAGCCCTTATAAGTATCTAAGAGTCCTCTTTCACATTGTCAGTGTTGGCAATAAATGGGAGGTGGATAATTAATTTGAAAAGCATGTATTTTTTTCCTTAGCTTCGGTTTCCATTTATAGTCATAGGTTTTTCTGCTTCGTCATAGTCCTGTGCGTGCTAGCACTCCATGCCAACATGGTTTTCACTGTGTGTGGTGTGTGTGTTTGGGGCGGGGGTGGAGACAGGCAGACTGACATATTCTGTACAGTGGATAAAATGAGTTTCTTCTACAGGCCTGCCTTGGAGCCTACTATTGATATATAATATATACTATTGCTATAGAAAAAAAGTGTCCAAAATTTTAAGTAACTTTTTTATGTTGAAGATGCCTGTTTATTCCATAATGATTTAAAAGTAATTTTAATCATATGTTGATACCCTTATTAACACTTTCAGTCGTGCTTGATGATTTGAAAATTTTATCATAAATTTGTTCATAACACCAAAGGGGAAAGAAAATTGAAAGAGTATATGTATGCATACACATAATCTCAAGGATAGTTTTGACTGATTTTAAGTCCAGACATCCTAATCATGTTCTGTCTAAATTTTGTGAAATGAGTGGATAAATTAGTTCTCTCATTTAATGGTGGATTTCTAGAATATTAAACTATTAGATAATACTGCGTCATGTTTGCCAGAATGTGTTGTAGATACATTACAGCAAATTCATGAATGACTAGATTTATATAAGAAAGTTTATTTGGCTGGAGCAACCATGTTTTGAGAATAAATAGGTTTGAGTGTACCTGTTTTTTTTTTTTTCTAAGTAAATTCTAATATTTAATACTTTGTTGTTTTGTGATCAACATTGTTAAAAAGATAAAGACAATACAAACCTGGGATTGGAGAAATTAGTTTGGGAAAATAACTGATGTTCTTTCAGGACTATTCTGAAATCCATATTTATTACTCCTTTTTTTTTTATCATTGTGCCTTAAGTTATGAAGAAAGCCTGTAATCCTTGAGCCACATAACCCCACGCAGCTAGGAGACGTGGAATGCTGGGGCACTGAGCATGGTTTTAGGGGTTGATTTTATTTTTCTAGTTTTTCTGGGGTCTCTCCAGGGTATTTATAGAATTTTAGATGTTGGAGGTTTTATTCCTTATTTTTTCTGGGAATGTTCTATATTGTACATAAGTACTTTTTAACCTAAAATTAGTTCGACTTGTTTGTGGCTGGGTATCCCTCTTCTAACAATGTTCTTACTTTTTATAGGTATGCCTTACATTTTCTTGTACAAAGTGGAGTTTCCTACTGTATCATGATCATAATAGGAGTGGAAAACATGCACAAGTAAGTATTTACTTTGTCCACGTATAAATATATATTTAACTTTAATAGAATTGGATCAAAATGGAATTTTATTTATTATATCAAAAATAACTCTGAATTATGCTAACTTTTTAAAGAAGAATTGTCACAAATACAAAAATAAAATCATTGGTATGCATCACTCTTCTGTTTATTTAAAGCAACCTCAGCACTGTTGACATTTTAGGACAGATAATTCTTTAATGTTCAGGACTGACCTGCATTGTAGGATATTTAGTAGTGTCCCTGGCTTCTACCCATTAGATGCTAGCAGTACCCCTCAAGTTGTGACAACCATAAATGTTTCCAGATATTTTTAAATGTCTCTTGGGGAGTGAAATTGCCTCCTGTAAATAACCACTGACTTAGTTCTGTAGGTCTGTGGTCCCCAACTCTGGGCAGCGGCCGGTACCAGTCCGTGGCCTATTAGGAAAGGGGGCCACACATCACTGCTTGAGCTCTGCACCACCTGCACCCCTCCCCCCTGCAACACCCCACCTCTTCACCCCAGTCCGTGGAAAAATTGTCTTCCATGAAACCTGTCCCTGGTGCCAAAAAAGCTGGGTACTGCTACTGTAGTTGATAGCAATGGGGAGATGGAGTGAAGTGAATAGATTGGAGAGAGAATTCGAAGGACTTGAATGATTGATGAGTGCAGGTAGTAAATGAGGTCTCAAGGATTACTCCCAAGTGTCTGGCTTAAACAGTAGGCTAGACGGAAGCACTGTTTTCTGAGGTAGGAAGCCCTGCAAGTGGGAAGCATGTTAAGGGGACAGAGCATTTTAAGTGGGACAGAACATTTCAGCCCCTAAACAGTGCTTGGTATGTAATAAACTCTCAGTGAACTTTTGCTGAGCAAATGAATGCTGACTTTAAGGTATCTGTAAGGCATAATAGGAGCTGGGTAGTTATGTAGGCATGCAGTTGGAGCAGGGTAGCTGGGCCAGAGATATAAATTTGGAAATAGAGATGGGTAAAATGTGTTTGGGTGAAAACCCAGGGACAGAGTGTACCGGCGGATCCTGCTGGGCTGTTCCTTATTATCTGAGATGTGATGTATGACATGTGCACCGTATTTCTGAATTCTTAAGCACATATGGCTATAAGAGTTTTGCATAAGGAATCAGACCTTATAGCTTTTGATTATCTTTTTTCTGAGTCTCATTCTATTTTGTGCCTTCTGTGTTTGGCATTGCCAGTTACCTCCTCTGTTGTAATGTGCTGTCTTCTCAATTTCCAGTGATACTACCTGTACAGGCTTTTCTCTGTCTTATGTAAACCAACACTTGCAGGTTCTTGATGTTTTGACTTTAATTTTTAAAAGAGGAGAAAGAATACTTTGGTGTTTCAGATGAAGCAATTTTTATACCATTGTGACCCTATTTTTTTAAATCTTGTACAGATGACAGGTTCAAAGTGATACTACAATTAATATCTGATGAAAAAGATATTTTTTCAGTTTGTACAGTAGAAGGAAAACCTAATTAGATTACTAAAAACAGGGGATTTATATGCTGCTGTCTAAAGCAAAAGTAATATGCTTTTAGTTGGAAAGTTAGTAAATTCATGTCTAGTAATAGGAAATTGTTTCTTTTTCTGAAAGGAAATTGCAGTCTGTGAAGTTAACTTTATAATACTTTAGACCTGTACTGTTCAGCATGACAGCCTCCAGCCACAAGTAGCTGTGTAAATTTAAATTAATTAAAGTTTAAAATTCAGTTCCTTAGTGACACTAGCCACATTTCAAGTGCTCAGGAAGCGACTACATTGGGCAGTGCAGATACAGAACATTTCTATCATAGCAGAAAATCCTGTTGTGTAATGCTGCTTTAGAGACATATAGTTGTATAAAATTAGTAATGTTACTCTTTTACAGTAAGTATTCAGGGAGAAAATGCTACTTGTATATATGCTGCTGATATTTAGAATAGAATTTCAGTGTTGGAATATTAATGGAACAAATTAGGGTAAGTAAGGGTTTGCCATATGAATTGCTATTGTTGGCAATAAATACGAGGTGGATAATTAATTTGAAAAGTATGTATTTTGATCTCTCTTTTTTTTAGCTCTCTTCTATTTTACTTTATACTCATATGTATTTTTCTGTTTGACTTTTTCTTATTTTTTTTGCTTGTTATCTATATATACTCTTTTTTTTCTCATAGGCCTTTACATTAATTTAAAATGTTTAATGGGTCAGACCTTAAGAATTTCACCCAAATACACTAGATGGGACTTAGAACATTCCTGTGTGTTGTTCAAAGTTATTGTTTGTGTATAATGCAATTTGTTTATTTCCTTCAGTCTAGTTTTACATGGTATGCGTCAGTGGTCTCCAACCTTTTTGGCACCAGGGACCAGTTTTATGGAAGACAATTTTTGGGGAGCGGCTGTAAATACAGATGAAGATTTGCTTACTCACCTCCTGCTGTGTGGGGACCTCTCCTCTAAATTTAATGGAAGACAATTTTTCCGTGGGGCTGGGGGTGGGGTGACCCGCTGAGTTCTGCGACTGGGTCCCTAACGGGCTTAAGACTAGTACCAGTCCACGGACCAGGGGTTGGGGACCGCAGGTATATGGACTATATCTCTATGAGTATGCAGGGTTTAAATCTCTAAACTGTAGGATTTGGACTTTGGTACTTAACAGTTTTAAAATTCTTGCATGTTGCTGCTTTACAGTTTTTTTCTTTTTTTCTTTTTGCTTTATGATCTTTATGAGTATAGTTATTATGTTTGCTCTAACAGATCCATGCATAAATTAAAATATTTTAATATAATATAAACTTTATTTTTGTAGCTTCCTTTAATGCTCATATGTATGCTTTATTATTCTGTTCCATATCTAGATAATTTATATTTAACACTTAATCTATTTGAGAAATTATTGCTTTTTTCTAGTCTGTATTTCCGTAAAAGCTTTGAAATTTTTGAGGAAAAAATTGAAAAATTTAAATAATAGAGACAAAGAAAAGAATATTTAGCGATACAGTATCCTATTGTCTTAGTCAGTTTGGACTACTGTAACAAAATACCATAAACTGGATGGCTGATAAACAGTAATTTCAGATAGTTCTAGAGGCTGGGTAGTTCAGGATCAGGGTGCTGGCAGATTTGGTTTCTGGTGAAGGCTTGCATCTTGGTTCATAGTCAGCCATCTTCTCTCTGTAACCTCACATGGTGGAAGAGGCAAGAGGGCTCTCGGGCTCTCTTTATAAGGGCACTAATCCCATTCATGAGGACTCTGTACTTGCTACCTAATCATCTTCCAAAGTACCCACCTCTAAGCATGCTCATAGATTAGGTTTCAGCATATGAATCTTACAGGGAACATAAGCAGTCTATAGCATTATATATTAGGATATTAATTCTCCTTAACACAGAAGTAATTCAACTTCACCAAATTTCACCTAGCATTTCTGAGAGCAGGGTTTGACATTTTTGGCTCTGCAGGACATACAGCTTCTGTCACTATTCCACTCTGCTGTTTTAGGGCAAAGGTAGCCACAGACGATATGTAAACAGATATAGCTGTGTTTCAGTAAAACTGTATTTACAAAGACAAGTGGTAGACTGGATTTGGCCAACCCTTATAGTAAGCATATTCTTGCCACAGGGATTTTAAGAGAGCAGGAGGCAGAGAGACACTTTTCCTACTAGCTTCAAATATATAAGTTTAAGTTTGCTAAGTAGTCATTTTAAACTTGCTATAGCACCAATAGTGGAATATATGAAATTTGTTTATTAATAACTTTTTATGAGTTAATTGTCCTGAAGCAAGTGTTTTCTAAAAAGATGGTTGAAATGTTTGCCTTCTTCTTGGTATAGCTTTTGTGTAAAAAGGAAGTAAAATAAGGCCTGATGTTTAACACTTAAAGTGAAAAATGCTTATTTAAAACAATATAAAGGAAATACTAAAATGACAGGACGTAAGATCATTGTATAAAACTCAGTGTGGGCCGGACATGGTGGCTCATGACTATAATCCTAGCACTTTGGGTAGCCAAGGTGGGAGGCTTGCTTGAGGACAGGGGTTTGAGACCAGCCTGAGTAACATAATGAGACCCCTGTCTCTACAAAAAAAAAAACAAAACAAAATTTAGCTGGACGTGGTGGTGTGCGCCTGTAGTTCTAGCTACTTGGGAGGCTGAGGCAGGGGGATCACTTGAGCCCAGAAGTTTTCGGTTGCAGTGAGCTATATGATCACACCACTGTACTCTAGCCTGTGCGACAGAGTGAAACTCTGTCTCCAAAAAATAATAATAATAAAGTCAATGTTGTTTTTAAATATCAAAAATGAATAGTCCAAGAATGAAATTTTAAAAATCCATTCACAGTAGCACCAGAAAGAACAATATGCTTAGGAATAAATTTAACAAAAGAAGTGCAAGACTGAAAATAAAAAGCATTGATGAGAGAAATTAAAGAAGACCTAAATAAATCAAGAGATACACCATGTTTATCAGTTGGGAGACTCAATATTGCTAAGATGGCAATTCTTCTACATTTGAACAATAGATTCAATGCAGTTCCTGTCAGAATTCCAGCAGGCTCCTTGTAGAAATTGACAAGCTGATCCTAAAATTTAAATGGAAGTACAAAGGACCTAGTATAGCCCAAAAAGAAGAACAAGGTTTAATGACTTAACATTACCTCATTTCAAAACTTAACCATAAAGCTACAGCAATTAAGATATGTACTACTAGTGTTGAGATAGACTTATAAATCAGTTGAAGAAAGTATGGTCAAATGATTGTTGACAAATTGTGCTAGGGCAGGTCATTGGGGGAAAGGATTATCTTCTCAACAAATGGTGCCGTAACGAGTAGATATACACATGCAAACAATAAATAAGTAAATAATACATCTTGACTCCTGCCTCAGAACATACACAAAAATTAACTCAAAATATATCAGAGACCTACATGTGAAGACAAAAACTATACAACCTGTAGGAAAAAATAGGAGAAAATACTTTTGACATTGGATTAGGGAAAGACACGACATTAAAAGCACAAAGAAAATAAAAGGAAAATTGATGGTTTGGACTTCATTAAAATGAAAAATATTCACTCTTCAGAAGACATGTTAAGAAAATAGAAAACAAGCCACTATTACTAGGGTAAAATACTTGCAAAATATATATTTGATAAAGGATTGTATCTAGAACATATAAATAACTCTTATAACTCCATATTAAGAAAATAAACAACCCAGTTAAGAAAAGGGCAAAAAATTTGAACAGATGTTTCATCAAAAAAGATACATAAATGAAAATTAAGCATATGAAAAGATACTCAGCATCATTACTCATTAGGGAAACACAATTTAAAACTATGATGGGATACTGCTTCACACTCACAAACAGTACCAAGTGTGGGTGACTATGTGGAGATAGTGGGACCCTCACACATTGCTGGTGGGAATGGATAATGGGGCAGCCACCGAGTGAAAGCGTTTGGCAATTTCTTAGAAAGTTAAACACGTACTTACCATAGCAGTAATTCTACTCGAAGAGAAATGAAAACATATATTCACATGGACACTTGTCTGTGAATGCTTATAGCAGTATTGTTCCTCATAGCCCCAGTCAGAAACAACCCAGATGTTTATTAGCTGGTGAATAAACCTTGGTACATCTACCCAGTGGAATACTACCGACCAGTGACAAGGAACATGCTGTATGCCACGACATGGGTAAATCTCAGACACCACATACTGAGTGAGAAGAACCAGACACAAAAGACTATAGTTTGTACAATCCCATTTATGTGAAATTTCTACAAAAGGCGAAATTGTAGTGACAAAAAGCAAATCAGTGCTTGTGAGGCAGGGGCTGGGAATGGGAGTGAGGATTGACTGCAAATGGGCATGAGGGAAATTTTTGGGGTGACGGATGGATTCTTAAATTGGACTGTGGTGTAAATTCACTGAAATGCATTGAATTGTACATTTAGGTGAGTTTTATGGCATGTAAATTTTACTTCAAAGCTATTTAAAAAGATAAATATTATAGAGGGAATTGCAAAAAGGAAGATCAATATTAAGATAAAATTGAGTCACAGTTTTGAAAATTGGTTCAAGGATTTTGTATATTCATCTAAGCAAATTTTGAGATGTGCATACGCATTCATGTTTTTCTGAGTTTAATTGTAACAATGAAGGGTCAGGAGGAACATTGACTCTCAAACGAAGATGCCTTCAAAGGAAGGATGTCTGGATGTTGAAGGGAATACATGATGACGTGATAGCTATCTGTCAATGTTGGAAGGAAGTAGATGTGCTTGTTTTTGGAGTGCTAAGATGCAATACTGCCAGATGAAACACGAAAAGGTACATTTTTTTTGCCCAAGGAAGGATAACCTCAGTTGCGGTGAGAATATTTACCAGTGTGATTTGTGGAATATTGCATTTGTCATTGGAAATATTTAAATAAGATGCTAAGGGGACATTTTGGTTTGAATGCTGTAGAGATAGTGCCGTATGCCTTCTAAATTTCCTTCTGATGATAATTCCTGACAAGCACAGGGGGAGCTAGCCGCTGGAGCCACAGAATGTGAGATACGTAAGAATACCGTTTCTTCCCCATAAATCCGTAAAGAGCTCTAAATAAAATTAAGAAGTTCTATAATTTCAGCTTGACTTTCTCTGTTTTCTTTGTCTTTTATGCCTTACTTCATCCATTCTTTCTCTTTGGATACCCAATACCTTACCGCTTCTCATATCCCGTCAAAACATGGAAGAGTGCCAGGCGTAGTGGCTCACACCTGTACTCCTAGCACTCTGGGAGGCTGAGACAGGAGGGTCGCTTGAGGTCCGGAGTTCGTGACCAGTCTGAGAGAGGGCGAGAGCCCATCTTACTAAAAATAGAAAAATTAGCTGGGTGTCATGGTGTGCGCCTATATTCCCAGCTACTCTGGAGGCTGAGGCAAGAGGATCACTTGAGCCCAGGAGTTTGAGGTTGCAGTGAGCTATGATGACGCCACTGCACTCTACCCAGGGTGACAGAGCAAGACTCTGTCTCAGAAAAAAAACCCAAAAAAACATGGAAGAGGAGAGTGAGCTGATTGTGTTCCCACTGAGTACTTTACTACACAAGAGGTGATGGCGCCTCATTTCATAAGTGAACAAATGGACGCTGAATTATTACGTGATTGTTTGTGGTCATGTAGCTAGGAAATGATGGATTTGAACCCACATCTATCTGTTCTGTGCTGAGCATGCCATTTTTAAGTAATTTAATCTTGTTTGACTGAAATTCATTCATATTATCTGTCATGGGCAATTTGCCCTTTATCTCTTTTTATGAAATGAAAAATGGATGCTGTTAAAGGAATTACTGATGTCAGCGGACAGAGGTGAATCTTTCTCCAGAGGTAGTACGAGGAAGTATAAGTGAGTCTCTTTGTCTTGGTTTTCATATCATGCTATTATTTTAGAGACATCCAGAGTTTATTCTGTGTTTGTGTATGTTTTAAGATCCCTCAGGGGAAATGATTGGCCATGTATCTTTTCCAACCTCAGATGACCTCCCTATTCCCCAGGGATTGTGCGCTCTGGAAAGCAGCTACTAAGGCCTGTTTCCTGGGACCTGTGCGGTCCGGAGGGTGCACCGGCATCTTTGGCCTGTCTCTCTGTAGCTGTAGCCCAGCTGCCCCAGCCCCAATCTCCCTGTCCTGGGGTCTCCCTGCATCCCTCTGTCCCAAGATACCTTTCCCCCTGGGTTCCCTCCCTGGAGTTGATTTCATCTGACTCTATTCTTTGGTTTCTTTTGGCCTCAGCACTCCCAGGACATCTAACTCCAGGCAGGGAGGAGTGAGCAGGGATTTACTCAAGGGCCCCTTTGCTGGGGCTTCGGGCCTCCATCGGGTTCAGCTGTGGAGCATGTTCCTCAGGCTTAAGACATGGGGTGAGGGAACAAGTGGACTATGTCAAGTGTAAAAGAAAAGAATTGAGGTTAATTCCCTGAGATGCATGGATATTAGTCTCAATTTAGTAGAAATGTCACTTCATGGTAGACAAATTCCAGTAAGGGCCATAAATTGTGAAATCAGTCTATTTGTTTATTGGTTCATTCATTCATCTTATTTATTAGACTGTCTTTGTCCCCTTCTTGTGTGTGCTAGGCGCTGTCTTGTGGCTTCTTCCCTCAAGGGGTTCAGTTTGGTGGGAGACATGTGAATGCATGTTTTAATATTGTGTGCTGGGAGCTCTGGTGGAGGAGAGTTTGTAGGAATAGCTAGCCCAGCTAGGAGCAGGAAACTCAGTGAGGACCTTTCTGGAGGACATGTTGCATGAATTTGATACAAGTGATACAAGGGCCTTAAGTAGCTGAAGAGGTAGCGTGGAAGGACTTCCTTGCAGGTGAACAGCACAGGCAAAGGCATATAGGGTCAGGGAGAGTGCGTGGGCACAGGCTTGGAGCACAGGCTTGGAGGGATGGGGGTGATATTGTTACATTGCAAGGCACATTTGCCAGCCCCTCTTCCTCCTTGGCAGAAGTATATTGTTTGTGTAATAGTTTCCCTGTCCTGTCAAATGAGAAACAAATACATCAAATATGTTCCATATGTAGACAGCACTGAATTGTTCTTTTATCTAGCATTTATCTAGTAGATACAATTTAAAAACAGACACACATGTGCCTTGCTCATAAGAAATGTATGATCTGGTTATGGGAACAATCCTTGTATGTGTCTTCATGCATGTCACAACTACAACATTTAAATAAGGCTCCAGTGGTAGGTATAATCTGTGTGCACAGACTTCCCTCACATAGAAACTCAGCTAAGTGGTGGCAATCATAATGCACAAATCACTATTTAAAATTATCTTGCTTGTTTACTTCTTGATCTGTCCCTCCCACTTGTGTGTAAGTGCTTTTTGAGTATGGATCCTGTCTGTCTTATGTACTGCTCTCTCCCAAGGGCCTCGCAAAGTACCTGGCTCATGATAGGTTCTCAATAAATGCTTGTCAAAAGAGTGAGTTTAGGCTATAGCCTGTTTTTCTTTATCCTCTACCAACCCCTTGCCTAGTTTCTCATGACTGAGCTTCCTCCCTTTCCTGGAAAGCATTCTCTCTTTCTTCCACAGGCTTTGTCTGTTCCTTCTGTCCGCAGTGTTCTCCTTCCTTCTCCCATCTTGTCTCCTACTATATTCCAGATTTCACCTTAAGCATTATATCTTTAGAGAATCTTGCCTAGAAGTCTCAGTCTATGGCAGTTGCTTTGTTACCTCACAGTCTCTCATGGAATTGTGTTCCTTTCCTTCTGAGAATTTATCTCTCAGTTTGTAGTAATAAATGTATTAGAGAGTTACCTGAGTAATGTGTTTTGCCCTAATACACTGCAAATTCTGTGGCAGCAGTCATGCTGTGCCTGTTTTATTTTCTGAATGTAGCACAGTACCTAGGAGACTGTATGTTCTCAATGAGTGTTTACTGAATGTATGAATGAATGAATGAGTGATAACGTGACTTATGCACGAGTAAGTCATGCTTAAGTGGAGTCTGTCCAAGTGGAGCCTCCTAGAGCTCTTGCTTCCCAGCCACAGCCTCTGCCTCCTTCAGAACCACTGGGTTCCGTCTCAGGGGCTGCCTGTGGGAGTTGTGTGGATAGCCACTGTCTCCTCCTCTGTGCCCTTGGTGCAAAGTCTTATCCCTGATTCTTGTACCTGGACCATCTGTTGCTGGACGGCTCTAGCTCTCTAGGGAGAGTAGAATCAGGAAAAAACGGAGGGGTGGGGATGCGGGAAGGGGTGAAGGAACGTAGGGAGCCTGTCTGTTTAGGTCATGGAAGAGAAAGGGGAAGAGAAATGTGTTTCGGGCATACCCAGTTGGAATTAGGAAGGCATTTCCCCTAGAGAAGGTAGCACAGTGTGGCTGGGTATTGTGGTATTCAGTTATGCTAAATAAGCTTTTGTGGATCGATGTGGGAACCTTAGTGTCCTTTGTGTATTTTGTTCTTTGATTTTTAAATTTTCCATGGGAAAGATTTGTTTTGAGTTCCAAAAAATAGTCTCAGCTTTTTGGAACACAGCACAAGAGAACTGCCATTATTTAAACATAAATGGCAGAAATGTGGGGCAGTTAAAATGGGAAGAATAGAAAAGCCTGTTAATCTTGGCAAGTAATTTTCAACAGGATCACTGGGTGCTATCACGGGCATTTGTTATCCCAGCTACTCAGGAGGCTGAGGCAGGAGGATTGCTGGAGCCCAGGTGTTCCAACCCAGTCTGGGCGAGTTAGTGAGACCCTCATTTCAAACAAAAACAAAAGCAAACCAAAAAACGCAAGATAAATGACCTAAAGAAAAAATGTAGAAGATGTAAGTATATACAGTAAAACTGCATGTATCTACTGGATTGCCAGACTGTGTATAGGATTATACTATGAGAGCTGTAGGAAAGTGATTTAAAAGCTAGCATCGTATGGCTCAGCTACCCATCAATGTGAAGAAACATTTATTGTGTGCCACGGTATTTCCAGAAACTCAAAGATAATGGAGGTGTGGTCCTTACCCTGTGAAATGCACAGTTGAGTTGGGAACATCACGACAGTCATTCCTGTAACCAGTATTTGTTATGCTGCTACAGGGATCCAGTGATGAATAAAAAAGACATACTCTGTCACTTCACGGAGCTTACAGTCAAACTGCCATAGCAGAGTGATTGCTGCTACAATCATGTGCTTAGGGAGAACTAACTTGGAAAGTAGTAAAGCCCAGACTATGTGTCAGCCACCAGCTGTGTATATTCGGTAGAATAAAACAGTCAGAAACAGGGTACAGATATTTGGTGTTAAGTATAATTAGGCTCAAGTAATATTACTTTAAAATATTAGGAAATATTAAGATATTTGCCTCAGAAATCTGCTTTATTGATGATAGACTTGAACAGCAGGCTAGGACATGAGAAAAGATTGAATTCAAACTCTGAGTTACACTGGGTAGCCTTAGTGACTGATTTTATGATCACTGTTTTGGAGTCAGATATATATGGGTTTAAATTCAAACTCTACTAAATTTTTATTAGCTTTAGGACCTTGACCAAGTCACTTTACCTTTCTGGGCCTAAATCAGTGACTTCATTGAGGGTATGGTGTCTACCTGCTTCATTTTGTGGGAGTATAGGTAAACTGTTCTTTGAATAAAGGGTTTGGCTACCAAGAAGACTTCTGGATGAAATCCTTTCAAAGGTCATTTGTCGCAGCTACTCAGGAGGCTGAGGCAGGAGGATTGCTTGAGCACAGGAGTTCAAGGCCAGCCTGGGCAAAGTAGCGAGACCTCATCTCTAAAAAATGAATTTATAAAGGTCATTCTTAGTTATAAAATATTTTGCTGGGTTTTTCTTCCTCCTAATGGTGTCATGTCAAACCTTGTTTTAAGCATCCATACTGTCATATTTAATACCATGTGCTGCAATTCATTTTTTGCTTTTCCCCAGAATATGAACTCCTTGCAAGGATAGTTTACTGTTTTTTGAAATCCCATTGTTAAGTGTATAGATGATAGAACCTCAGTAAGTAATCTGTTGTGTTCTGTTCTATTGAATATTTGTGAGTTCTTACTTTTGAGTCTTTTTAAGTCTGTTTTCGGTTGGATGTTGGTTCCTAGTGTTTATAAAAGAGTTTTCTGAACAAATTCTATTCATTCATGCTATTGGCCTTGAGTGGCATGCTTGATGGGTTGATGTAACAGTGCTCTGTTAGTGTTCTCTGCCTCTCTTCCTACTTGCTTTTCTTCCTCTTAAGCTCTCCAGAGGGTGGTAGACATGATGACTAGCAAAAGTAGGGTGGGGTTAGGGAAGGAAGAGGTGGTTTGGGTTGATGTGGTCTTTGTCTTAACCCACTGTGACCCTGAAGAGCAGATAGTACTAGGGTCCACTTTTACCTGTTATCTGCTGGTACTAGCAACACTCCTGCAATATGGATTCCTAGGTTAAAATGTCATCAGGAACTGCCTTAACTCTACTAGGAATGAAGGATGATTTTGGAAATGCAATTTGGCAGGCAGAAGCCTTAAGTTATTTGAAAATTTGTCCTCACGACGTTAATTAGCAGTGGGTAGTGGCTCAGCAGAAACTCTGGGGACAGTATTAACTTCACTGAGGACAATACCATGATCCCCTGAGAGAGAATAAAATGTGGCAGGAAGAAAAGTGAACTTTAGAGTTTTTTATTTTATTCTCTGTGTGGACCACATTCAAAAGCCTCTCAGTGTCTTGGAATAAAGGTATTGGCCCTTTTGCTATTGCAGTGGTATATACAAGCTAAAAGTTGGATTTGCATTGGGAAACTGTGATTAGTCTTCATAATAGTTAATGTTTCAGTAATTACTGTGTATCAGCCATTGTGCTAAGCACATGATTACCACTCCATCATAGCAACAACCCTTGGAGGTATGTGTAGTATACCCATTTTACCAAGAAGCAGAAGTTAGTAGGTGGTAGGTCTGAAATTTGAAGTAGGTGTGTCTGATTCCACCCAAGGCCCAGGCTTTTTACCATTGCACTGTATTATTATACTTCTAAGCATTAACTATCATGATTATGAGAATGTATGCCAAAAAAAAAATACCCTAAATAGATTGAGGAAAGGTAGTGGGAGCCCCAAGGGTTCCTGCACAAAGGCAGGGGTTTGTATGTGTTGATTATTCGTCTTCAAAGCAAATAATGCAGATATCTCTATCCAAAAGAATGCAGTGGCCTTTTGGCATTTTGTGCTTAGAATGTGAGGTTCTTAAATACTCTCAGTTCTCCTAGGCAGTTATTTGGTGATAGGTAATAGAATGTCTAGGTCCTGTTGGATTTCTGAAAAATGTTTAGTACATAGAACTTTAGAACTCCATCAAAACCTGCACTCAGGAAAGGATAATATAATCCTTTATATACTGTTAGTATAGTGTAGCTAGTTAGTATAGTATAGTGTCTCTTTCGGAGGTACTGTATTTGAATTTTAAACTTCGAATTGTAAACTGAATCCCTGTTGAGAATGTTGCAGTCATTCTTGAGAAGTAAGGGAAGCATTTTTATTTTTTATCAAAGGCTTTTATAATATATGAAGTAGAGAGATTATGTTAATGTAGGGATGCTGATAAGACTAACACAGGTTAGTCTTTGGTAAATAAAGACATTACTTTGGGTATTCCTGTTCCGTCTGAATATATTAGTGTAAAAAGGAATTTACATAGATTACTCATGGGCCTCTGTCAGGTCAGGACTGTATAAAATGTTGACTTGTTAGCTAATGCTCTAAATTAATCAATTAAAAAATAAAAGAGAGTTTTGGAGATATTATCCAATTAGATGATATATCTTTCTGGTCTTGAAAATAATAATCATATATTACTAAAATAAAAGCAGGTAGTTGTAATAATTAAAAATAAGAATATTACTCATTGTTAAAGTATAAGGACTCATCTTTTGTTTTGGGGTACTTCTAGAAACTAATCTTACTTTTACACTAAGATCATCATCCTTGCCAAAATACTGAAAGAAAAATTAAGAGCCCATGTAACTATCCATTAGAATGATGAACAAAATCATTTAGTCATTTGTCATAACACCATGCCATTTACTTAAAAACTATGGTCTGTGTTGAAGTTTTGTGAGGAAAAAAAAAGCAAGAGTGACTGGGCTGTTTTTTTATTTTAGTTAAGGAATGAGGAAATTCCTTTGGAAAATTAGGGCTTGCTAAATGATGAACTCTACCTGTGGTGGCATTATAAGTATATAGACTTGACATGTGCAAGTTTTATATTTGCTATGTTAGAAACAGTATGACTTAATAGAAAGTCTTTGGCCTGTTTTTACATTTTTTGAGTCAGAGTCTCACTCTGTTGCCCAGGCTAGAGTGCCGTGGCGTTAGCCTAGCTCACAGCAACCTCAGACCCCTGGGCTCAAGCAATCCTTCTGCCTCAGCCTCCTGAGTAGCTGGGACTACAGGCATGCACCACCATGCCCGGCTAATTTTTTCTCTATATATTTTTAGTTGGCCAATTAATTTCTTTCTATTTATAGTAGAGACGGGGTCTAGCTCTTGCTTAGGCTAGTTTTGAACTCCTGACCTTGAGCGATCCACCCGCCTCGGCCTCCCAGAGTGCTAGGATTACAGGCGTGAGCCAGTGCACCCGGCCCACTATCTTCTTATATTCCAGTTTATTCTCATTTTCATCCTTACGTGCTTTTAAACATACACAGGCACAATTTCATTCATCATTGAAAGACTCAAGAGACCCCAAGGAAACACTGGTGCTCCATTGAGATTAATGGAAGAAGCCTAGCTAGAGTGACTTTGCTCTTCTATATATTATTCCTCTACTAAAAGTATCCTAGATATTCAGTGTTGACCCTAAATGTCAAGGTTTATTAGAGCTTTTGGGAAACAATGAAAACTTTAGATACTTAGTGGTTTTCATCATCTCCAGTCCCCTTGTTTAGTGGTAAAACGTGCCCTGTAATGTCTTGCTCCCTGTAGAACTATCTGCTGAAACTGCCTGTCCACTGTTTCCTAGCCTTGCTTCATGGTCGTGAACTCACACTCATGTTAAGTGGGTGATGGGATGCCATGGTGCCAGCCGCAGTGGAAGCACAGAGTGCCCAGCATGGCCCTGGCTCATACTGGGTACTCAGTAACTGTCTGTTGAACACATGCCGGGAAGCATCTATGTATCAGCCAAGAGGAAATCATCTGGGTGTGTCAAACCTAGCTTGAGGGCTGTGCTGGATGACCTCTTAATTAGAAAAAGAGCAAAACATGCTAGTCCTTTCTCCCCTCATGAAAATAGTGATTGAGATGTTAAATACTTTTAGATAGTGTGTTATCATGAATCTAATTGAGTCCTTTTCTTTAAATTCTTATTTCATATGTGGTCTTCTGCCATCCCTTCAACACTTTGAGATTTCCTAAGAATAGTTGAAGAATTCAAAATAAAATCCAATGAAAAGAAATAACAAAAGTTAAGGAATGAATAAGGTAAAAACTCTAAAGCAGTGGTCCCCAACCTTTTTGGCACCAGGCACCAGTTTCATGGAAGACAATTTTTCCATGGACCGGAGGGGTGGATGGGGTTGAGAGGAGCTCAGGTGGTGATTCGAGCATTGGGAACCAGCTATAAGTACAAATGAAGCTCTGCTTGCTCACCCGCCATTCACCTCCTGCTTTGTGGCCTGGTTCCTAAGTTCCATGGGAGATAATTTTTCCATGTACCGGGGGTTGGGGGTTGGGGTGGGGGCAAGGTGGAGCTAAGATGGTGATGTGTAGCCTGGTTCCTAACAGGCCACGGACCAGTATGGGGCTGCTGCAGCCCAGGCGTTGGGGACCGCAGCATGGCAGATGGCTTTGATTATTAATAAACTGTTAATAAATTGTTAATAGCTATATTACCATTAATTGCACACATTTGTTAAACACTAATTCTATGTCAGATACAACGTTAACTGCAGAAGTGCATTCTCATTGCTATTTACAACTACCCTGGGCTGTAGTACTGTTATCTCAGCTTTATGCTTAGAACAGTGAGACTCAGAGAGCTCGAGTACCTTCCTCAAGTTTATACAAATAGTACTTACTAGGTCGGCGTTTGAAACCAAGTCTGTTCAGTGCCAAAGCTCTGTGCACCCAGCTACTAAACCCATTTCTTCCCCAGCCTTATCAATATGTGAATTTTCCATGGGAAAGTTTTAGTGTCCCAACTATTTTATTTTGGAGTTTTCTTTCATTGTTAATTGGTGTATATGCAACTAATATAAATTAATCTTAGTTTGAACACTGAATTGGGAAACTATAGCTCTTAGTTCTAATTCTTGGCTTAGTTTCTTATCTGGGCTTCATTTAATGCTTCCTGTAAAAAGTAAGAGCCATGGGTAAATCAGTGTTTATTAACCATTTTCCTTAACCCCAATACATCTAACAGAACATATTTTATTTAGTAATAGTACTTTGTATAGCAGTAATTCTCACCTCTTTGGAGAAAAGGGTTAGATCGGGTTTTTGGAGGGCTGGTACAGTGATTCTTATTTATTGCACCCTTCCATCCCACCTGACAAACAAAACAAAAAGACGCCTACTGAATTTGATATCTTAATTTTTATGTCTGCTGACCTATCAGGTAGAAATTCTCCCACTTCCCTACTAGTACTTTTCTGTTTACTACTCTTCCAATTTTGGGGCTTGTCTGGCTGCTCTGCTCTTTGTCTCTCCAAATTGCTGTCATCTACCATCCACTAGATCAGTCTTTTGAAAGTCTTGTTTAGAGACCCCCTAGGAATCCCTGAGATCCTTTTAGGATGTAGGTGGTAAAGTCAAAACTATCTTTATAATAACACTTAGACATTACTTGCCTTTTTCACTTTCATTCTCTCATGAGTACACAAAGGAGCATTCCAGAATCTACATGTGTGTTATTGTAGTAGAAACATTTGAGAATCCAGTACCTGCTATTAAGTCAGACACTAAATAAATGTGTTAAAATATAAGACAGTGCCATTCTTCTCACTAATGTTTTTCGTTTTAGAAAATATATTTCCCTTTCATAAGAATGTTATTTATGCTGGTATGTAATAGATTTATCATTATTGAATTAATAGATATTTTTAGAATTCTCAGTTTTAATCTCTAATATGGTAAATAACAATGGCTGTTGTTTATGCGGGTTATGCTTCTTTGGTTTCCTCAATAATTTTTAAAGGTATAAAGGGTCTTGAGACCAGAAAATTTGAGAACAACTGCTCTAGAATTCGTTCATGCCTCACGGTAGCTGGCTCTGTGGTCTTCCTTGATCATCTGGATGGTGGATGACCCACCAGCCTCTGATAGAGATTATCTGAGCTCCTCATCAGAGTTCTGTGTGTCCTTGTGCCCTTGCTGTCCACTTCCTTGTCTAATGCCACTCTGCTTATGAAATCTGTAACTCCTGTAGCCAGCTGAGATCACCCCTTCTATATTTGAGCTTGCTTACTCTCTTGCTTCCACTGGATCCACCCAAGTTTGGGCATCTGCCTGGTTCTGTGGTGGATAACAGAAACGTGAAAGTTGAGAGGCTAGGAAGGGTGCCAGAGATGATGTCCTTCCACTTCCACCTTTCCCTGTGCTCCTGGTTAATGTCTTTCTGACCACCCCTTCCTGTTACACACCATCTCTATGATTCTTCTGGCACTCCCAGCTCCCTTGCCTCATTGGCATTCCATGCAGCACCACGCAGATTTCCAGTCTTGGGTGGACACAGATTTCTACTGTACTTGGGCAGTCAAGTGTTTGAGAGGGACATAACATGATGGGAACTACTACAGATTCATGATTTCTTGCTTCACTTAAGTCTACGGTTCTTTTGAAAATTATTTTACAGTTCCCTTTCCCATTCTTTTCAAAGTCTAAATCTTAGCCACCTTCTTTAATCCATTCACTTTATCTCTGTCCTTGCACACTTAGCAGACAGTATAAATTCATCATTAAAAGTTTTAAGATGAAGATAAAGATAATTCTTCAGTGATAATCCTAAAAGATGTATGGTAAAGATTTAAGAAGCAGAAAGGAAGAAAAAGGAGTTGGGAAAATGACCACTGGCAGCAGGATATGGGCATGATGGTCTGCAGGTGTTCCTTCCTGGCCAGAGAGCATTCCTGCCCCGTGTCTTGTCCTGCTCATTTCTGTACCCAACTTAGTGTATGTAACACCAAGCTCATCTTTAGCCTCAGATCTCTTCTTCCTTGTTTACACTCTCTGTGGCATCATTCTCCATCTAAGGATCCAACCCAGATAATTGGAATAAATCCTCACTTCTTCCTTTTCCTTATTTCTACATCTACAGACAGTTCACTAAGAACTGTCTGTGCTTCAGTTTCCTCTTGGGTTGTTTTGAGGATTTGACACTTGTAAAGCATGTAAACCAGCACCAGGGCATGTAGTAAGCACGTAGTAAATGGTGGTGATTATTAGCTATTATCATTTCCCTCCCTATGCGCCACTTCTGCTGTTGATCTTCAGCTCCACTCCTTCTTTTGTCCAGGTACCATCTCATACCTGGGCTCTCTCGCATTACTCTGACAGTTGGTCCCCCTGGCCTCTGGTCTGTCCTGCGTTCTGCTGCCCAGATGATCTTTTAACATAATCTGCTGACCATGCCTCTCTTCTGCTTCAGACTCCGTATTGGCTCCTTTTAGCTTGGCAGCTTCACAGTGCCCTTTGTGACTGCCCCTGCCTTCCTTTCCACTCTCAGTTTACAGCACTCGCTCCTTAACTAAGTCAGGCCCAGCCATAATGAACCATTTGTAGTTGCACACACACGCTCTACTGTTCCACACTTGCTTCCTTTGTATTTGCAGGGCGCCTCCTGCCCCCAACATGAATTCCTGCTGGTCTTTCAGAGCCCTGTTGATCTGTGACCTCTGTGGTTAAGCCCTTTCCCTCTTTTCTTAATAAAATGAATCATCTCTACCTTGTACAACTTGTATACGTCACATTTTTGCACTGTATTACGCATACTTGTTTAATACTGCAGCTCAGGTCCAGACTCTAGATCCACACTGCCTTCTCATTCTTGCTTACCTGTCCAGTGGCTTGTCACATTGTCCAAGGTACTTGGTCTTTGTATCCTTAGTTTCCTCATTTGTAAATTAGGAGTAATAATATTAATAATACCTACCTCACAGTAATGTAGTAAAGATGAAA
>VBSM01002608.1:169473215-169495929 GCA_008086735.1 Cheirogaleus medius
AAAAAAAAAAAAAAAAAAAAAGATGCCATTGATTATAAGATGTACCATTATTTTACTTACCACTAAAAAATTTTATATGCTACCAATTTTGAAAGGACTCTTGATTTCAAAGATAGAAAATGTGAAAATACACATGTATCAGATACAGTGGAGGGGCGCTTGGTGAGTACTGTGCTTGGGTAGCCAGTACATGTTCACTTCCCGTGCTAGACTCCGAACTCGAGAGGACAAGGACTGTGTCTTGTTCAATGTTGTATCCTCAGAACTTCGCCAGATAGTTTTAGAGGACTGTAATGTATAATTGAACACAACTGAAATAGACTGCTCACAAGCTGACCATTTCATTTTGTCTGTGGCTGGAGGGCAGACGGAGAGTGTGCTGCTTCCTCCAGGGCCCAGTTTCTGTCAGGCTCTGACTAGCTCAGCTTTTGCTCAGCATGGTGGTGTCTTCCTCCTCTTCCCACTTCTTGGATCTTTTGTATTATGAGCCAAAATATGAGATATAAAAAACTGTAACCCACGTAGTCTTTCTTGTTGCCTTTGCTTCTAAAAGGTTTTCTGAATTATTTGAATTACTTTTTTTATTTTCCTACTTTCTCTTTAAATGTTTTTTCTTACTGAAGTAGAATGATGAGTACTCTTTTGTGCAAGTGGGGTGGGAGATCAGGACAGTAGCACCCATTATTAAAATGTGGCTGCTGAGAAACAGACAGTGACAAGTTCTAATCCTCTTGTTGTACAGACCAAGATCTTGGAGTTGGGGTATACTAGGGGTGATATGAAGCCTTTTCTGAACACGTCTTTCAGAGTCCTGGTTTTAGTAGCAGTTGGAAGATAAAATTATATTGTTTAATATCAACAGCCATAAGCCCAATTTTATTTGTATATTTGAGTCAACTTTGAAATTTTTCTTTGTAAAGAACAGTTAAGCGACTTCATTATCTTAATGAGCCAGATGTGAGAACAAAAGTTGGATTTTGTGGAAAAAAGCTGGACAGTAGCTAGAGGGATTGGTTCATTTTTGTCATCTGTAAAGAAAGTGAGAATAGGAACGAATTGAGTGACTTCATGTATCAATGTCACTATTTGTGTTTGGTATGGTGAATATGGCTAAGCGCTTTTACTTTTTTTTTTTATGAATAGGGCTTTGTAAAAGAACAAACAAAATCGCTCACACTTTTATTATAACTCATGAGATCTCTTTGTTCCAACTAAGAGAACACCTGGTCAGAAGAGGCAGGGCAGATAACCAAGCAAGCTCAGATTTCCTGGGAATAACTGAGTTTTTATTGAGGAACAGAAGATTATCTGCAAGTCTTTAGAAAGGAATTAAGTGTGTGTTCTGGTCACCAGACACCAGAATCTGGTGTCTCTATATTCAGGGAAAGACCTGTTGAGACCTATTCATTAGTAAAATGGGATCCTATAGAGATGGTTAACTTGCTCTACAGAGGACCTTGGCATTCTAAAGTGACTACAAGCAAAAGGAGGGACCTCTGAATCTTGTATGAAGACAAAATGACTATCTTAGGCTGGTAAAGTAGGCGGTTTTTAAAATTCTTCTATTCAAGTAGCAAACGTAGAGATGATTTCCCATTTACAGAACCCAGAGTACTGTCCTAGTGAGGTCTGGCAATCTCTTTTTACTAGCAGGCCTTTACTAGGTATGGATAAGTTTCTGATTTGTAGATCCATGTTGGAACTTTAGTTTACCTCCTACAGAGATAACGTTTCCATACTAGTCTACAAAAACCCATTCTAATTAATGGACCTTCCCACTATTGAGTAATGAAGACATCAACAAATTTTCTTCCCCACAAAATGGCTATGAAATAGATGAACTTGTCAAAACCATGGGTTCTGGAAATTGACCAAAAACAAGCAACAATTTGAGAAGCATTTATTCATAAGAAACTGCTGACTTTGGAATAAGAACAGTGGAAATCTGTTGTATTCTTGCCTCGGGTTACCCTGTTCCCTATCCTTGGCAAAGTAATGCTACCAGGGCAGAAAACCCTGTGCAGTGGCTAACAGAGCGTGCCTCCAGCCCTCCCATCCTGAGGACATGGCCCATAAATTTAACAGGGAGGTCCTGGAAATGAGAGAGCCATAGAGGGACTTGGTAAAATTCTTCACACACCCTTGGCTGGCTGGAAGCTGCATCTCTGTACAGAGGAGGTCTGAGAAGTCCTGGGGAAAAGTAAGAGCTGGGACTGACTTGGAGAGGGACAGAACTTTGAACTCTCCAACCCACCCATAGACCTGTCAGCAGAGGCCAGAAGCCTCACTGGCTTAAGACGTTTGAGCACAGGATCAAACAAACTCTGACTGATCATTCACTGATGCCTCACATATGCGGACACATGGCTGACCTCTATAGCAAGGCTAAAAAATAAAACTAAGACTTCAAAAATCTGAGTAGAGCCACATACCATTAGTGAGAGAGATTCAGCAGAGGTTCAAGCTAAGACACAAAAACCAGAACAACAATGCTGAAGAAAAAAGACAATGAAAATCCAGGATTACTATAATATATTATCTAATACATCCAATTTTAAATAAAAACTATGGGCTGGACGTGGTGGCTCACACCTGTAATCCTAGTACTCTGGGAGGCTGAGGCAGGAGGATCGTTTGAGCTCAGGAGTTCGAGACAAGCCTGAGCAAGAGTGAGACCCCGTCTCTACTAAAAAATAGAAAGAAATTAATTGGCCAACTAAAAAATATATAGAAAAAATTAGCTGGGCATGGTGGCGCATGCCTATAGTCCCAGCTACTCGGGAGGCTGAGGCAGGAGGATCGTTTGAGCCCAGGAGTTTGAGGTTGCTGTGAGCTAGGCTGACGCCACAGCACTCTAGCCAGGGCAACAAGACTGAGACTCTGTCTCCAAAAAAAAAACTATGAGACACACAAAAAAGTAGTCAAGTGAAACTGCCTCTAAATGGACCCAAATATTTGATTTATCAGACAAAAGAGTTATCATAAATACATTTAAAGAATTAAAAGAAGATAATGAGGAGCATGACTCAACAAAACAGGGATTATCAATAAAAAATAGAAACTATTAAAAAGGATCAAATGAAAGTCTTAAAGCTGAAAAGTAAATAACCGAAATGAAAACTTCACTGTATGTGCTACATAGTGATTTGCAATGGCCAAATAATCAGTTAATGATGGATCAAGGATATTAGTCTATCTGAAGAAAAATGTAAGAAATAATGAAGAAAAATAAACAGCATCTCAGAGACCTGTGGGATGCGCCAGCACGTTGGTAGTGGGAGTTCCAAAAGGAGAGGGGAGAGAGAAAGTGACATACAAAGTATTTGAAGAAATGATGTCCAGCAGTATCCCAAATTTGATGTAAAACATTAATCTACAGGTCCAAGAAGCTCAACAAACCTCAAGTGGGATAAACACAAACAGATCTTCACTAAGATGCATCATAATCACACTGTTGAAAGACAAAGACAATGGGAACATCTTGTCTTTTTTCTCTTGAAAGGGAAAAACTCACTGCAGATAGAGGAACAATATGATTTTTTATCACAAACAGTGGAGGCCATAAGGAAATAAAGTGACATTCAAAATGCTGAAGGAAAAAATTTCAAACACAAGTTCTATATCCAGCAAAGTTATCCTTCAACAATGAAGGTATAATAAAGGCATTCCCAGATAAAGACCTAATTTATAAGAAATTCTAAAGGAAGTCCTTTGAATTGAAAGGAAGTGTACTAGATAGTAATTTGAATCCACGAGAAGAAGTAAGGAGCTCCCCAAAAGGGTAAATATGTGATTAAATATGAAAGATTTATGCATATATATTTTCTCTTAATTTCTTTAAAGGACACAAGGCTATTTAAAGCAACAATTATAACATCGTACTATTAGGATTATAACATAAGGACACAAGGCTATTTAAAGCAACAATTATAACATTGTACTATTAGGATTATAACATATTACATATGATAGTAATAGCACAGATGACAAGGGATAAAATAAAGCTATATTAGAGCAGACTTGCTACATTCTATCAGAATTCAGTCAGTATTAATCTGAAGTAGATTGTGATAAAACATGGTAATCCCTAAACCAATAACTAAATAAATAACTAAAAAACATATATTGAAAAAAATCAACAGAGAATTTAGAATAGTATACTATCAAATATTTGTTAAACACAAAAGAAGGCAATAAAAGAGGAACAAAAAAGACCTGAGACATAGCTAAAACAAATAGCACAATGGCAGATTAAATCTAACCATATAAATAATTACATTAAACATCAATCAAAAGTCAGAGATTATCAGACTGAATAAAAAAATGATCAAGCCATATGCTGTCTACAAGAGACACTCTTTAGATTCAAAGACACGAATAGGTTGAAGGTAAAAGAGTGGAAAAGATACATGCCATGCAAACAGTAACCAAATGAGAGCTGGAGTGGCTACAGAAAACACCATCAGAACTAATAAATGAGGTTGGCATGGTTGCAGTTTGTAAAACTAGTGTACAAAATCAATTATATTTCTATCTTAGAAACTGACAGTATAGAAACAATTCCATTCACAGTAGCATCAAAAGGAATAAAATACTTAGAAATAAATTTAATGAAAGAATTGCAAGTACACTTGAAAACTACAGAACTGTCCTGTGAGAAATTAAAAATTAAATGGAGAGGTATTTCATATTTATGGGTTGACATAAGGGTTTATTGTTAAGATGGCATTAATAAGATGGCATTTGGTCTATAGATTTAATCCAATCGTAACAAAAATTCTGGTAGGCTTTTTTTTTTCTTTTTGGTAGAAATTGACAATATGATCCCAAAATTCATATGGAAATACAAAGGACCTTGAATAACCCAAACAATTTTGAAAAGGAATAACAAAGTTTGAGGATTTATACTCCCTAGTTTCAAAAGTTACTCTAATACTACATTAATCAATCACTGTGGTGTGTTGTTAAGTATAGACATATAAATCATTACAACAAAATTAAGAGGCTAGACATAACACCCCATATATATGGTCAGTTGATTTTTGACAAAGGCACCAAGACTGCTGGGAAAGGATAGTCTTTTCAACAAATGGTGCTGGGACAATTGGATGTTTGTATGCACAGAAATGAACCTAGACCCTTACCTCACATCATACATAAAAATTAACTCAAAATGACTCCTTTAAGAAGACGAGAAGACAAGCTGCAAAGAGAAAATATTTGCAAAACATATTTGATACAAGATTTGTATACAGAATATATACAGAACATTCACACTTCAATAATAAGGCAACTCAATTTAAAAATGAACAGAATTGCTGGTTAGATGTTTCATGGTTAATATGCAAATGAAAAGATGCTCAGTGGCTTTAGTCATTAGGGAATTGCAAATTAAAACCACAATGAGATGCCACTATATATCCACTAGAATGGATGTAATCAAAAAGACTGACAATAGCTAGCATTGGTGAAGATATGAATCATATGGAACCTTCGTACGTTGCTTTTGGGAACATAAAAAGTGTACGGCCACTTTGGAAAATATTTTGGTAATTTCTTGCAGGTTAAACATTGACTTACCATATATCCTGAGAATTCTATTATTAGGTATCTATTCAAGAGAAACAGCAACATATGTCCACACATGGCAGCATTATTTATAATAGCCAAAAACTGCAAGTAGTCCAGATGTTCAGCTGGTAAATGAATAAATAAAATGTGGCATGAATGGAATACTATTCAACAATTAAAAGAGGAACAAACTGCTGGTATATATTGCAAAATGGATGAAACTCAAGAACATGCTAAGTGAAATAAGTCAGATACAAAAGACTACATATTAAATGGTTCTATTTATATGAAATTGCTACAAAAGACAAATCCAGAGACAGAAAGTGATCAGTGATTGCCTGAGGTCGAGGGTACAAGTAGAAACTGATAAGTAAGCACAAGGGAACTCTTGGGGTGGTGGAAATGCTCTAAACTGGATTGTAGTAATGGTCACACAATTGTACACATTTGCTAAAAGCTGTTGGATTGTGTGCTTACAGTAAGTGAATTTCACTAAAGCTGTGTACTTGTTTGAAGACATTCAGTGAAACTCATGCATTGACCATAGCACTTAGAATAATACTGTGCACATATTGGTTTATATGTCTGCTTTCTCTGCTAATGTGTGATCTTGAAAAATTCAAAGGCTTTACCCAACATTCTTGCCTGCACTATAACTCAGAAGAAAAGATGACAGAAGTTTGATGTGCTTTTTGTCAGTTAAGAATGCATTCAGTTGCAGATGACAGAAAAATACTCCACCAGCTAGGTTTCTTACTTGAGTTAGGTTGTCCAGAGCCAGTGTATAATAGTAGCTCAGCAATGCTGTTAAAGAACCAGGGTTCTTCTCTTGTTCCACTGTGCTATGCTTAGCCTGTTAGCTTCTTACCTCATGGACGCAGGGTAGTTGCTGTAGCAGCCATCAGATCCATATTCTAGGCAGAAAGAATGGCAAAAGTGTGAAAAGCCACACCAGCTGTGTCTGTCTCCCCCTTTTCAGGAAAACTAGCACTGTACAATGGAAATACAATGTGAGTCATAGGTATAATTTTAAATTTTCTAATAGTCACAATTTAAAAACTAAAAAGAAGCACATTAGGTTAATTTTAATAATTTATTTTAGGTAATATATTCAAAATATTGCCGTTTCAAAGTATAATCAATTAAAAAATTAAGTTCTTTGTTTTTATACTTTTCAAAATGTGGGGTATATTTTGCAGTGACTGCTATCTCTATTTAGACTAGCCATATTTGAAGAGCTCAGTAACTACATGTGGCTAGTCAGGGGTATGCTGGCAAATATTTAACAGCTGGCTTTCTGGGAAAAAATACATATGTATAAATATACATACATGGGTTTATTATAAATTTAACAGATTTGCCATTATTATAAATAATAATGAAATATACAATACTCTTTATTGTAAATTCCATACAGCCAATTGGTTCACACAGAATGTTTTTGTTGATTATTTTGCTGAATTCTTATGGCTAACCTTTGGTTGTAGTTCAACAATAATTTGACGATATCGACTACAAATAAATGCTTGGTTGCCATCCAATTCAATAAAGTAGTTGCTTACATCATTGGCAAACAATGGCAGACATGAATGTTGGTTGATATTTTTGTTTATGTTAATGAGGTGTTTTGTGTGGGGTGTTTGTTTTGTTTTGTTTTGGGTTTTTTTTTTCTGTTCACACTTTTTGAGGTTTAATGTACATTATTATCATTTTCTTTATCACTTTAATTCTAAATTAGGGTAAGCAAACTTTTTCCATGAAGAACCAGATAGTAAATATTTTAGGTGTTGAGGGCCATACAGTTGCTGTTGCGACTATTTGACTCTGTTGTTACCAGGCAAAAGCAGCCATAGGCAATATATAAACAAATGGGAGTGAGTGTGGTCAAATAAAAATGTATTTATAAAAATAGGCAGTGGATGAGATTTATAGTGTTTGCCAATTTCCACGGTCTGAATACTTCCACCATAGTAAATTGAAAGCTACTAATTTGAAGTCCTTGAATGTGTAGTTGGGGCAGAATGCTCAGTAGCACTGATCATTAGATAGTAATTGCACCGTGACATCACGAGCCTTTGTATTACAAACCTTTACATTATAAAACTTTGTAATATTGGTAGTAACTGAGATAAGAAAGTGAATTTGGCATTTCAAAGAGTATGTACAAATTGTGATGTATACTATGAAATTACCTAACAAAAAAAGGCTGTTGAAAATGTTATCCCTATCAGCTGTGTTTGAGAGTGCCTGTTTCCCTAACCAACCAGGACGTTATCTGCTTTTAAATTTTTGTCAATTGTATATTTGACAGATATTATCATTCTGCTACTCATTTCCAGGTTGTTATTTTCATGATTATTCCTTATCTTAAGTCTCATTTATTTTTCTAAATGAACTATTACAATCTTTTTCTTTTACAATTTGTTCATTCTCTTCTGTTTTCTACTTGAATTCTTAATCTGTTTCTTGTTGATTTGTGGAATTTATTTGTAAGGGATATTAGCATACTGTATATAGTAAATAATTTCTGTTACATACTGAATTTTCTGTCATCTGATATATGAATTTTAATGTTTATGTAATAAATATTTGTCACACTTTATCTTTGTGGCATTTGTGATTTTTGTCATGCTTATGAAGGTTCCCCCACTCCAGGATGTTGAGGATATTCTTTTATGTCTTACTCTATTACTTTTTATGGTATTATTTTTTACATTTAGATCTTTTAATAATATGACTGGATTTTTGTACTTGTATGTCTATTGTTTGAACTGGTAAACTATTATATATTTCTGAAACAAGAGCTAATTTTTTTAACCCTTGTTTACCGTATTCATCTTCCCACTAATCTCATTTGCCAACTTTATAATAAACAAAACTTTCAGTTGAACAATGAGGTTTTTTTTAACTTTCTTCTGTTTGGTTAATCTTTTGGTCTATTTCTGAAACAATACTACATTATAAATCACCATGGCATATTCTTGTATCTACTGGGATAGGGCAAATCTTCCTCATCATATGTTTATTTAATTTCTTAGAAGACCTTGAAAATCAGCTACTTAGGTTTCACCAAAAGTATTGTTAGGAGTTTGATTGGGATTATTATGCTAAATTTAGAGATTAATTTAAGGAGAGTGGACTTTAATGTTATTTGCATTTCAAAATAAATCTAAAAGTAAGTTAATGACATGCTAATGCATACACCTTTTTATTCCCACATCAAAAATTTCATATGCTTTCTCCCATGAATTACAAGTGTTTCAAGGCTAACAAGATACTGAATGTTTCAAAAAACTTTTGTTAATGTTAAGCATCTTTTCCCTTAGTTTACTAAGAGTTTTGTTATGTTGAAATGTTATTGAATTGTATTAAATGTTCTTCTAGGTACCTGTTATATTAATAACTATTTTTTCCTTTGACTCATCACTGTAGTGATGTATATTACTAGTCCTATATATAATCATACTTGCATTTAACAAATAAACCCTGTTTAATTAGGGTATCCTATTATTTTAAATATTAGTTTTAGTGTGCCACATTTTTATTAAGGAATTATTCTAGCTATCTTGCAGCATAGTGGTCACCTCAAACTTAATGGCTTAACAATTTATTTTCATTTTTCATGGTTCTGTGTGTTGCCTAGACTTGGCTAGACAACTTTTGCTGGGGTCTTATGTGTTCTATTAAATGTTGGTTGAGGTTGCATTTGGAAGCTTGACTGCTTGACATCCAGAGTGGTGTACTCATACGTCTGGGAGATCAGCTGGGATTGCTGACTGGAGCCCATGGCTTCTCCAAACATGATGGCAAGGCTCTGAGGCAGTGTATACCAAGGACAGATATTCCAGGAAGACCAGGAGGAAGCTGCAGATCTCTTGTGACCTATTCTTAAAGTTTCTTGAAGTTATTTTCACTGTATTCTATTGGTAAAACAAGGCATTGAGTCCAGCACAAATTCAAGGGGAAGAGAATTGTCTTAGTCCATATATTGCTGCTATAAAGGAATACCTGAAGCTGCGTAATTTATAAAGGAAAAAAGGTTTATTTGGCTAATGATTCTTATGGTTAGAAAGTTCAAGATTGGATATCTGCATCTGGTGAGGACCTCAGGCTGCTTCCACTTGTGGCAGAAAGTGAAGGGGAGCCGGCTTGTGCAGAGATCAATGGCAAGAGAGGAAACAAGAAAGAGAGCAGGGCGGTGCCAGGCTCTTTTTGAAAACTAGCTCTGGAGGAAACTGAGTGAGAACTTGCTCATTATGTCCATGAGCGTACCAAGCCATTCATGAGAGACCCGCCCCCATGTCCCAGACACCTCCCATTGTACCCCACCTCCAACATTGGGGATCAGATTTCTACATGAGGTTTAGAGAGAATAAACATCCAGTAGCAAGAACTGTATTCCAATTCTTGATGTAGAGTTGGACATGTGCAACAGGGAGGGTTGTTATTGATGGCAGCAGTCTTGGGAGATGGCCGACTGGCCCCCCACAATTCACATATATCCTACATTAAAAAATATACTTATTTCCTTCCAAGATCCCCAAAGTCTCATCTTATTAAGGCATCAAGCTCAAGTTCTCTCTCTTGTCATCTAAGTCAAGTCTAGTATGGCTGAGACCTCTTGAGGTGGCTCCTCAAATAAAGTTCTTCTTGAGCTGAGGACCAGTGAACTAAGAGGCAAGCTTTTTGCCCCTCACAAACCCAGTATCCATTGATGAACAGGGAGAGGATAATTGCAGTAGACACCTAGCCATGTAAGACACTTAGCCATGGTCCATAGCAATTGATAAATCCTGAAAGACGCACGTTACCAGTTCCTTGATTAGGGCCCAGACCTAGTCCCTTGAGTGGTTCTTGGCTCTGTCCTCTGGGTTCTTTACTCCACACCCTGAGCAAGCATTCCTTTTTCAGAAGAAACGGCCAGTTTTTGCAGTTGAATAGCTTGCTTAGCATGCTAATTATGGGTAAAAAATTTGGAACCTAAAGATCTAATTTCATTTTGAACTCTCTCCCTTTTAGTCCAATCTTAGTAAGTCCTTTAAAATTATGGTCCCCAACCCCCAGGTCACGCCCCAGTGCTAGTCAGTGGCCTGTTAGGAAACGGCTGCGCTGATCACCACCTGAGCTCTGCACCACACTCCCGCATCCACGACAACCCCCCACCCCAACCCCACGGTCTGTGGAGAAATTGCCTTCCAGGAAACCAGTCCCTGGTGCCAAAAAGGTTGGAGACCACTGCTTTAAAAAACTATGTGGGCTTCCTAATCAGAATCCACTACATTACATAGAAACCACATCTACTAGTGTCTTTTAGACAGTCTCCTTTCTACTTTGATCTGAGAGTTACAGTGGACAGCACCCTTAAGGTTCTTAAAAAAACTTTTTTTGTCTATCAGAGAAAGTCTAAGAGGCATGCTTTTAGGATTCTTAAGAATGATTTCTTATCTGAGGGATTCTATAAAGGTGTGCCCTTAATCTTTCTGAGGGGGCATCAAAGACTGCCTTTGACTTTATCTTAATGTTGATTACTTTAAGAATATTTCGCTGATTGGAAAGACTGTCCTGGGCCCTTCCTATTTTTTCTATATTCTGCTCAAAACCAGAATACTTTTTTTTTTTAGTTCATCTCTATCCATACATTATCATATGCAGTAAAAGAAACCAGTTGTCATACTCATTCAGTATGTTTTCTGTTTTCCATGTGACTGCAGGCAGCAGTGGTACCCAGTTACTGCTACTGTATAATATGGGCTGCTTTTTCTCTATTTGCAGTTTACTTCCTGTCTTTCAAGTCTAAACTGGCTGTCTCCTCGAGACTCTTGCTGCTTCTACTCACCATCCAATCTTAAAGCCAGTACTGTGTGTTTTAGTACACCAGTTTCTGTTCTAATTATGTCACTACATCAAAATGTAGTTGCTTAAAATGTATTGATATACTGTGTACTATATTATTTTGCTTATGATTTTGTGGGTCAGAAATTCAGGAAGGGTTTGCCTGGATAGATCATCTTTTTTTCATGTGGAATCAGCTTCTTCACTCACATATTTAACCACTTGGTCCACCCTTCCCTCCCTCCCTCTCTCCTTTCTCTCTCCCTCTCTCTCTTTCTCCACATGGTCTCTCATCCTCCAGAATCTCTGCATTCAGTGGTCTTAGGATAGTCACACTTCTTTCATGACAACCAACTCCCAAAAAGCAAGAAGTAAAAACTGCCAGGCTGATTATGGGCTATTGCTTCTGCTATAATCTACAGTGTGGTTAGAAGGCCAGCCCAGATTCAAAGTGGTTGGAGAAATAAGCTCCTCCTCTTGATGATGCCTTTGTACGTTTAGCCACAGTTCCTAATTGTTGTGGTTTTATATTTTAGATATAATTCTTTAATCCATCTAGAATTGTTTTATTTATTTGTTTTTAATAGAGATGGGGTCTTGCTGTGTTGTCCAGGCTGATCTTGAATACCTGGCCTCAAGCAATTCTACCTTAGCCTCCCAAGTAACTAGGATTACAGTCAGGAGATACCATGCCCTGCTCTAGAATTATTTTAGTATGAGATGAAGGCATAAGTTTCTTGCCCCCACCCAGATAGTTATCTAATTAAGTGATAATCCATGCTTTCCCTGATAATTGCATTGCAGCCTCTATCCTATGCAATGTTAAATATTCTAGAATCTGTTTCTGGGTTTCTAGTTTCTTCTGTTGATAAGTAAATTCTTTTTCTCACAGTATGTTTTTGATTATTGTAACTCTATCCCAAGTATCTTAAGTTTATGAAAATCACTGATTGTTCATACCTATAAAATATGAGTAAATGCCACCTAGTCCATACTAAGAATGTATGCTTTTAGACTATTGGGAACAAGTTTTAAAAATCCTATTAAGAATTTGTTTAATGTATATCTTAACCACACATTTTTGTGCTAAATTTTGTTTTCTAGAAAGGAGGAATAAATAGAATTCATACCAATAATCACATTTTTATGACTGTGATCATGACTTTCAAATATATAATTTGATGTGTGGATATCTTTCAGAAGGAAATGAATAAAGGCGATAAATGGATTTACCATTGAAGGTGGCAGGCAAATAAACTGAAGCAGTTACTAGTAAAGAGTTTTCATAATTTGTTTAAAAAAACTACTTATAGAGTAGATTTAGTAATATGTAATTTTTGAACCATATCATGTAGTGAATAAATTACTTTAAAATGTGCTTTTTAACAAAATGAATCTTTTATTTTTACTAATCTAGTTTATTTTTGTTTTCCAGATATTGTTTTGTGTTTGCTTTGGGATACCTCACAGTGTGCCAAATTACTAGAGTTTATATCTTTGATTATGGACAATACTCTGCTGATTTTTCAGGGTAAGATTAAAACTTTGATTCAGTAGCCTGTTTGTCTATTCAAACATGGTAGTTAAAGGACAAAATATAGTTGCATTTAGTAGTGCAAGTGAAAAGCTATTATGAAACATTTTAGTTGAAAATTCCTTTATAAATTTAGAATTTTTCTTCTTTTAAGTGGTCTTTTATAATACTATGAAAGTCACAAAAATAGCATGTGCTTTAAATTGTCTTATATAAAATTTCTAAATGTATAGCAGTTAAATTTCTTATGACATTTTGGTATTGAAAGCATTTTCTAATTCTGGTAGAAATGTCTGCAATCATTTATAACTATTGAAAGTCAGTCCCCCGTGAGCCTGCACCTTTGTACCCTTTCCTTCCTTCCCTTCTCTTCTTCCCTGCCTGCCCACCTACCTACCTAACTGCCTGCTTCCATTCCTGAGTCCTTTATGTACAGTCATTTACCAGCTTCTATATCATAAGAGCTCATCCCTTGTTCTCCTTCTTAGTACCTAATGGGACTTTCTTTGGTTCAAAGGTCCTTGAGTGAGGTCAGTCTGAATTTCCTAGAGAAGACACTTGAGCATTTATTTTACTTCTATGCATCTCACTTCTGTGCAGTGTTCTGCATTCAGTATCAGTATTCAGTTGAGTAGTGGAAATAACTTCTGGGTTTTGTTCCTTTAGCGGGGATTCTTTGTCTTCCTGGTACTAGATGGGTTTCTTTGTCCTGTAACAAAACTGGTTGAATGTCTGTTATGAGATAAATGCGGTACAAGCCCTTGTGAAGTAAGTTGCTTGCCATCTTTGTAAAAGGAATAGCTGCTAATACCTTGGTACCAGATGGGGAAATTGAAAATAAACCTTTATATTTTTTATGTTAGGCCTGATAACTTTTTCTGTTGAACAAGACACAGAAGGCCTGCTTTTGTGTTAGTCTTGTGTCATTTGGACAGCATAAGAAATGAGCAGTAAATCCAATTTAAGGATAAGTATATTGTAAAAACAAAACAAATCATGGTACCTCTGAAAAATTTTTTGTGTGCAATAGAATGGACCAGAATTGTATGAACTCAGAGAAAAATCATTCCTATGAAACCAGAGAATTTTAGAAGATGAAATATCTGTTTTCCCCTAATGTGATTAAAGTGGATTTTACTACACAGATTTTTGTTAAATCTCCTTTTGTTAAAAGGAGATTCCATCCAGAAGAAACAAACAAACAAAACCAAGCCAAAGTCTTGCTTTAACTACATCTGCTCTGGGTTTCTCTAGTTTATATCTTGGGATTCCATATATTGTAATATTTCATTTAAAAATATTTGCTCCTTCTATTTTCTTTAAACACTAGATTTAAAAAGTAACTTAACTCAACCAAACTGAATTTATTTACAAGCATATGGATTGGTGTCAGTACAAATTTGTGGCACCTTCAAGGCCCCTCCTTTGATTTGATCTTAGTCAAACCTTTTTTATTTCCTTCATCTGCTATCCCAAATTCTTGTCAGTCTCAAGCCTTTTACCTAATATCTCTCTTTATTAGCTAGGGATAGGCTAACTGCTGTTAAGGTAATTTCAGTGGCTTAGCATAATAAAAGTTAGTTTCTCACTCACAGTACAGCCCTCTAAGGAGGGAGCCTGCACACTGTAGGGAACCAGGCTCCTTCCTCCTTGTGGCTCCACCTCTTGCAGGCTCCTTGGAATTCTCTTGATTAAGTTGGTTGGGAGGGGAGGGTAGTGAGTGAACAGAGAGCGCACAGTGGCATGAACCATTGTGTCAGAACTAAGTCGAAGGGCTCTTTTTGGGCTCCTTTTTTTTTTTTTTTTTTAATGAATGCAGGAGAAGAGAGCCGTTTAGAGGCAGACTCTCCCCTTGATGAAATGTTCAGGCACTGGGAACCTGTGAGTGTGTTACAGCATGTGAGCAGAGAAGATCATAACTTGATCCTCATTAGGTACATATCATAGCTATTCAAAGTGTTGGGTGTCTGAAGAAGGTAGAATTGAATAAAGTGACTCATCCTTTGTGCTGTGCTGTCCCTTTGCTCTGGGGCTAGAAAGCACAAGAAGTGAAGCCCAGGCTCTTGCTGAGGAATTAACATGAAACTTCTTTTGTATGGGACAGTTTTACTTGCACAAGGTATGGAAAAACAGATTGTGTGTGTTTGTATACATTGTTAGATTCAAGATACATTAAAATATTGATGAGATAAAAGGCACTTGCCTCATAACAGAAGTTCGTATTGGCAGAAAGATTGGAAAGCTACTGAAGTTGTTAGCGCTCATGTTAGCCTCAGAAAATAGATACTAGAGAAGTATAAAACAATTAAGTAGCTTTCCTTTATATCAGCAATAACCAGTATAACCAGTTAGAAATATAATAGGCAAAGAATCTTAGTTTCAAAAGCAATAAAAACTATGAAATATCTAGAAATATGTGTGAAAAGATATGTATAGGAACTTTTGTGTAGAAAACTATAAAACCTTACTATAGGACATAGAAGAGTAACTGGAGAAATAACTTGGTTATTTGGATAGTAAAATTCAGTATTGCAAAGATGTAAAATTCTCCTCACATTAATTTTTTCAGTATAATGCAGGTAATATTGCAGTTTTGAGGGAAATAAGATAATTGATTCAAAAGTTTCTCTAGACAAATAAATGCTTGAGAGTAGGAATTTGATATAAAAACATACTATTGTCTGTAAAGCAGAAGTCATTAAAATATTGTGGGACTGACGTAGGAATAGGTAAATCAAAGAAGCTAGGATAGAGGCCCTAGAAACAGACCCATGCATGGATCTAAGAAATGAAAATTCAGAATAATAATGGTAGGATTATAAATCACTGGGGACAGCTTGGCTCCATTCCTCAATAAATGGTATTGTGACATTTGGTAAGAGAAAAGAAACATGAATCCTTGCCTCATTTGTAAATAAATAAATTGTAGATGGAAGCAAGAACAGATTTTTTGGCAGTACAATAATGAGTTCTGATTGGAATATGTTGATTTCTGAGGCACCTAAACGGTGGGTTAATGCACACACCAAAAAAAGATATACATGGGCTGTCTGGAAAATATCCAGCCATGTAACCATTCTTATTATATTAATAATGGCTGAATACTTTCCAGACAGCCCTCGTATGTGAAATAATTGTGCATTCAAGTCAAGAATATATCTTAGAGCTAACCAAGTGGTATCAGATGTTTAGTAAAGGTTTTACTGCTAGTTAGTCATATGTGTTTTTTCAGCGAAGTTTATTGAACATGTGCTGTGCATTTTGCTAGGTGCTTGGAGCCTGAGCTAGGTACTTGTATCGATGAGAGTTCTTTCAAGCATAAGAAGTGATAGGCCATTTGGTCTAAAAAGTATAAGTGTGATTGTCATTTTTATCACTCCTTTTCAAAAAGCTATATCCAAGTCCAGAGTCTGATTGTGGACATCTTTTGTATTCTATGGAATGAGTCGTGGAAGGCCCCTTGCTGCCCTGGGTACTCACTCTTCCCAGTGTGCCCAGCAGCTGTGTTGTAAATAGGGTTGATGTAAATTATTCAACTGCTCTTGAAACTTTAGTGTTCCATTTATCCTGGTCCATCCTGTGAGAGTGTCTCCCAAGCCCTTGACCTACATTTGGTTCAGGAAGCATTCTATCTAGCTGCTGCTAGTAGTTCAAGTTATCAAGAGTAAATACACATGGATCTATTTATGGTTTGATTTGTCTGTTCCCCACCCTACCTGAGCCTTTCCCCTGAATTTATGTATGTTCACAAAGCACTGTGGTAGAACATTTATCAGAAATAGGCTGTGTTTTCTTCAGACTGAAAAGCTGGTGACTGGCCTGCAAAGCCTTCCACGGTATATCCCTGTCTTGCTGGTTCTGTCTTCTTCGGTACTTCTGCTCATCCTAGTTTCTCTGCTTGGAACACCCTTCCAACCGCATCTACATGTCCAAGCCTCCCCAACCCGAAAGGCCCAGATGAAGTATCTCTTGTTTGAGCTGTTTCCCCTAAACTCCCTCAATTTGAAGTTATTTCTCATCTCTCTACACATTTCTTCAAATACCTCACTTGGCACCTAAAACTTTTTTACATAGTTTTTCACATACCTGTTTCTCTCCTATTCTAGAGAAAAAGCTTCTCAGAAACAGCACTTCCCATTTAATTATTGTATCCTTTCTGTGCCATAGGCTTCATAGCAATTCCAGTATTTATTAAATGAAGGTGTGGATGTGAGAAGAAGGGATACTATTTAAGGTATTTGTCATAATGCTACTTATTTAATCCACACAGTGGCATTATTATTCCCATTTTATAGACAATAACTTTTTTTTAGAAAACTCCCCAATTTTCTACAATTAATACATAGTGGAGTCAGGTTTTAAGTTTTCTGACCCCTGTGCCCAGCTGCCTGTTCACCATGTCTCCACCCTGCTGTCCATCTTGCACTGAGGCATGCCTTCGTCCTCATTTCCCTTCTTAGCTCCATCCTTTGAGTTACCCTGGTCAAAAACCTTGGTGGCATCGGGTCTCAGACCCTGCATCAAACACATTATCAAACCATCCTCAAATCCTGTTGTCTTTACCGTCAGAATATATCTAGAATTGACTCCAGACCTCCTATGCTGTTACCCTGGTGTGAGCCACCATCCTTACCCACCTGTCTCACCTGCATACTTAGCCTCTACCTCTGGCACTCCACAGCCTTTTTTTAACCCGGAGTCAGAATGTATCCATATAAAACAAAGTGACTTTTTTGCCTAAAATCCTCCAGTAGTTTCCTGTCTCACTCAGATCCCAGCTAGTGTCCTCACAGCACCCAACAGAGCTAGATCTGACCTCCTGCTAGCTGTCTTCAGCTTCTGTTCCTGTCTTCCCTATTCACTGGTTTCAGTCACATTGGCCTCCATACCGATCTTCCAGCATGCCAGTCACACGTCTACCTAAGGGCTGCTGAACTTGCTTTTCTCCCTTCCCGGAAAATTCTTACCTCAGGCCTCCACATGGCTTGTTCTCTGTTTAACTATCACCTTCTGGGTGAGGCCCGTTCTCACCTGAGTCCTGCACTCCGTACTCCTCTCACCCTGCTTCATTTATTGCACAGCATGTAGCAACGTCTGATACGCTATATGTTCACTTGTTTATTCATTCATAATCTCTCTCTCTCCAATGCAATGTAAATTCCGTGACAGCGAGGACTTGGTTTGTCTTATTCACACTGTATCTCTAGCACCTAGAGCAGTACTCGGTGCCTTGTAGGCTCTCATTAAGTACTTGTGTTCTGAGTGAGGGAGTGAGTGAATGGATGGATGGATGACTCAGACCAGTGGCCTTTTCCATTATCTCTTACTGTGTATTCATTTGGCATTAGGTAAATGGAGTTTATTTGGTCTCAGTGGATCTTGTTGTTTGTGAATGGAAGGGTACTTGTGCACTTAGAAATGACTGAGAATGAGGAAATGACAATTTGCCTCTGTTGTTAGGTAACACGTGTCTTGTGGCAAGCTGACCATTTATCTAATAGATGCTTGTATTTGCTTTGTAGCATTATTATACAGACACCATTTGAGTTTAGCAGCCTCCTAGAGATAATGGAACAATCAAGAAAGTAATTATTGTAGTGTGCATTCTCTAATAATGTTTAACTGCATTTGAGTTTTACTGTGTAATAGAACCAAATTCTACCATTCTTGATCTTTGTAGAGGAAAAAGTGTGTTGTGTTTTTAAATGTTTTTATTCCTTTCTTTTTCTTGTTTCAGAAAGTCTAGAGTTCTTTTAGTTTTTTACTTCAGATGAATTTTTTTTTATATCAACTGAAACTCTTCCATCAGTTGAAGTATTTATTTTAAATAGTTAAGATTCCTTATTTTTCCACATTCTTAGCAGAGTTTCTTTGGAAGAAAATATCCACTTACACGTAGTGGTGTTGTGCTATAGAAGGAAGAGGAAGCTCTATCCAAGGCTCTGACCTCACTCAGGAAGTCCTGAAGCCTCTGCTTCCCCTGCCCTCCTTCTCCAGCTTCCAGCCTCCGTCCTAGGGAAATATTAGAGGTTCTTTGTGATTCCTGTCAAGTTATTTCAGATTTTCCTAGGGCCTGGGAAGTGCTTAGATATTGGAAGTTCCATTAATACAAAGTCAACAGATAATTAAAATGTCAATAAAGGTGTAAATTAAATAATGGTGTGAGTCACCCTAATTCTCCTGAAACAGGTATTTATGAACAAAATGTGCTGTTAAGAAGACCCTCTGCAGTTAATCTCTCTGTGCACAGGTGACTTGTTTTCCTTTAGGTGTCTTCTGTGCAGTGGTTTCTGCCATGGTGGCATGAGGCTTGTCCTTTCCCATTGCTCTGTTCTGTCTCCTGGTCATGTACGGGGCTCCATATTGGACTCACCTGTCCGTTTTCCCCTCCACTTTGCTTTTTTGAGCTCTCTTTAATCTACTCAACCCTTTCTGAATTTTTCCTGCAATAGTTTCCTTATTTTCATCCATACATGCTCCTTCATAGTCACTGTAATAACTTTGTCTTCTGTCATTCTGTTTTTACATTTCCATCCCCTTGGTAACAGATTGAGCCAGAGGCGCTGGGGCTGCCACCCGTTTAAAACCAAAGAGAATGTATGGTAATGATCACCAGTAAGTGAAACAAAAAAATGTGGAGGCATTTTTGTAAACCAGTCAGTACTTTGAGCATGTATTAGGTGCCAGGCACTGAAGGCACAGAGATAAATAAGTCAGCGTTCTTCCTGTTGAGTAGCTCATGTTTTTTTTGTGGTGATAGAAAAGTAAACAAATAATTGCAATATGTTATGATAAATACTTCAAGCACAGATGGGAGGGAGTATAATCAACCTACAGAAGGAGTAATAGCTCTTGACTGGATGCTTACATTCAATTTATTTGATAGTTTTAAAATATTTATTTAGCACATGTTTTGTGCCAAGCACTGTGCCACATGCTGGAGATTTTGAGTGGTGAACAAGACTATTAGGTTCCCTGCCTCATGAACTTTCTGAAAAGGGGAGAGATTTTAAAGTAACCACTGTACTTTGATAAATAAAACAACTACAAATGTGAAAACACCTTGAAGGAAACAAGAAGCTGAGATGAAATGAGAGTGTTTGTGTGTGTTTGGGCAGAGAGGAGCTATTTGAGGTGAAGTTGTTCAGTGGGCCTCTTGTACAAAGTGACTTTTAAGCTGAGACTTGAAGAAGGAAGAAATAGCTATCCTTCGAAGCAGTTCCAGGAAGAGTCATCTGAGTGGAGGGAGCAACATTTGGAGAGTCTGGAGTGTTCAGATTTGCTCCCTGCCTTGTCTCCGTCACTCTTAGGGAGCTCAATTCTCGTAATCAGCGACACAGCTACACACCAACCATTCTCCCAGCACAGCTCACTTTCATAAGAGATCCTGCATCCTTCGCACCTGGATGAGTGTGCAGGGGCACAAGTGGGCACAATAAGGACATACACTCAAAAAGAAAGCACATATTTCCATTTTTTTAAACATCTTGTATATGTATACCTTAGAGCTTACTATGTCACTGAGTTGAAAAAATTTTAATAATTATTTTATCAGTTTTTAGTATGTTTTAAGGCTACATGGGAATTAGAATTTAGAACTGAAGGAGATTTTGTAATTCACTGGTGAACTAAACTCTGAAGAGATTTAGGCAGGGTGAGAAAAATGGTTATTTTGCCTCAGGGAAATGGAAATTATAAGGCATCTTTATAATCCTCAAGGGCATAACGGATATCTTGCCAAGCAGAAACAGCAACCAGGTATTCAAAGCAACCTGGGGGATTAGGTTGATTGAGGAATGATGTCCTGGGATTGAGCAGGTGTAAATGTAAGAATTGACCTTTAAGGAAACCTAAGAAATCTTCTCCCTTAAGTACTTCAGGTTTAAGAACAGTCATCATTTATGAGACCTTGCCTGTTAGGTGAGGAGAATGAGCTGTAAGTTCTCAAGGGCCCAGGTCTGTGAATCTAATTTCCAGTGGTGGGAACATTTAAAACAAACCCTTGCTGACATGGTGAGAAGTCCCTTCCTTCCTTGACATGTTTAAACACACCACTGTTTTGCCAGAGATGGCAGTGGGCATTAAGGAATGTGCTCTGAGCAGTGTGGACTGGTGGGGGACACAGGTCAGCACTTAACCTGCTGGGGTCAGAGCTTCCCCTGCCACTCCGGCCATGTGGCTGACCTCTCGGACATCTCTCCTTGGCTGGACATGGGGATGATTCTGCGTGCTCCACACTTTTGCAAGGATTCCACGAAATGTGAACTTTGAACATGAGAGAGCACGTTCTCCCTTTAGGCAAAACATGATTTCCTGGTTTCAAAATATTAAATAAATAACTTATGATTAATTTGTTCTTTCATACTGTCTGTAAGCTAATGTAATAGTTAAAGGGTAAAATGCATTCTGGTGGCTTTCTGTGTTTTTTTTCCTTTCCAAGTTATTCGTTCATTTATAGTAATTATAAAGTATGGGAAATATTGCCATTTTCTTGTAATATGATTTGAAAGTCCACTTTTCTTTAAAATATGTCATGATTTCAGCGCTTTAGATGGCTGTCTTTAGGGTCTTTAACCTCTGGGTGTCTAGCTTTTAGACTAGGGAGATGGAAGGCTGTCCTTTTTCTTTTCCTATATTTCCCTTGTTCTGATTTGTTCTCACCTCTCACATTTCCCAGCCATACTCCTTTTATTTTCTACTCATTCCCCTTTTTGCAGGCAACTTAAATTTTCACCTTTACATTCAGTCCTGAGGCAGGAGGCAGAATGGTTAGTTGGAGGCAGTACTGAGTCCAGCTCAGGAAGCCCTGCCTGTGTGCACTCAGGCCCGCGTGCTTCTCGCCTGTTTCATAGTGTGTAAAACAGTGAGCTTGGACTAGGTCACTGACTCACTTGGAAGGTTTCTTTTAGGGGTAGGGTCCTTTTGTTTTTTCTTTTTAAAGCAAGGGAGAAGGCCTGAATTCCCTGTCTCCTTCCCCAAACACATAGACCCTGGGTTATCTTTTTGAAAACCCTTGGAGGTCTATGTTAAAAATTTCAAGATTTGTAGTCCTGTAAACAGAATAAACTCTTTTCATACATCATAAATATTGTTTTAACTTTCTTCTTTTAAAATATATTGTTTTATGTTGTCACAGCCCAATGATGATCATTACCCAGAAGATCACTAGTTTGGCTTATGAAATTCATGATGGTAAGAATTTTGAAATTAATTTTTTATTGCTGAAAAAATTCTATTCAAATAATCTTTTGCTTGAAATATTACCATAACTTTCTGCTGTCTATTAGAGTAAGAAAAGGGATGGAGGATAGAGGTGAGATAGGGATCTCTGCTTAGGGTTATTTAAAGGGTGCTTATTTTCTTTCAGTGTTTTATCTTCATTGTGAATTCAATTCAGTGACAAAAAGTACAATTCTGTGAGTCAGTCACATGACCCACATTAGTTACAATTTAAAATATAAAGGAAATAGACATTTGGTCCAAATCAAGTTTTCTTAATTCCTGCTTCATGTCTGTATTAAATTTTTATTATAATTTGTACATTTCCCCCACCTCCTCTCCTTTATATACACATATGCATAATTATGTATTTACACATATTTTTATTATAAATATTTATATCTTCAGTGAATGGACATCTAGCCATAGGAAATGCTTAATAGTCAAAGATGTAGGCTCTGATTCCTTCAAAGGTAGACTGAGCATCCCTGTTAGAATAGTCATTTGCATGTGGCCTGGGAGCTACTGAGATGGGCTGAGCCCCGCGCTGTACATCCA
>VBSM01002608.1:169508336-169531600 GCA_008086735.1 Cheirogaleus medius
CAGGAGTTTGAGGTTGCTGTGAGCTAGGCTGACGCCACGGCACTCTTGCCTGGGTAACATAGCCAGACTCTGTCTCAAAAAAAGAAAAAAGAAAAGGTAGCCAGGAAAATGAGAATAATGACAACTGCAGCAAGGAGTTCTTGGACAGTCAGTACCACCTAGCAGGAGCAGTCTACACATAAAATAGTATTTTTTAGAAGTGCAATGAATATAGCATATGCTTTGAGCCATTCTTTTGGTACTGTTACATAGTGTGTTAAAATATGGATCTTCATTTATCAATTACTTCAGTTAATTTGAATATTGTTTGGTTATTATATCAGGCACTCTAAACCCATGTATTTTGTTACATACCTTCATCTGAATCTAGCCTTTTCTTTTTTCTATTTGTTTCTTTCCCTTTATAATCTGTATAATCTCTTTTATACTAAATGAAGTTGAAATGTTCTGGCCTTCTAAAAATACAAAATACCATGAGTTGGTAATTTAACCTTACCATAATATTGCAAAGAATGGCCTCTTCTTTTCATCAGAATCTTTGATACAAATCTTTAGTGTTCTCTTGTGTAGCTCTTTTGCTTTTATCATTCTTGAACAAAGTTATGTTAACTTTCAGATTTAAAGAGATGTATAGATTGTTTATTGTAAAACAAATGTCCATGAAATGCCTAGAATTTGGAAAATGTAGAAAAAGCACAATGGAAAAAAATATCATTTTTCATATAAAATCTACCAAAATTAATTAATATGAATTTTTTTGTATCCACTTCCATTCACACATATACACTTATACTCGTTTTTAGATTTTTTATTTCCTGGAAGTTGTGAAAACACAAATTGAGGTTTTAATATGAGTTGAGCCATAATTCTTAGGTAGTACTTATAGATAAGGTTGGAAATGTTCATACTGTGAGACCTTAGAGGTCTTTGAATACTAAATGCAGTGTAGCTCTTGATTTTTGACCAGGACAGTTATAAGTTGATGCTACATTCAGAAGACTAATCTGTTGATAATACATAAAATGAATTAAAAGGAGTATGGGTCAAGTTTCTGAAATTTCATCTTATACTTTACAGATTGCAGTTATTCAGAAGCTCTTAGTCTGTGGACTTTCCTTATTGTTTCACTTGACCATCTCTAAAACATTGCCTGTGGAGTACAACATTGATGAGCATTTTCAAGCTACAGCTTCATGGCCCACAAAGGTGACCTATCTGTATGTCTCCCTGTTGGCTGCCAGACCCAAATACTATTTTGCATGGACGTTAGGTGAGTAACATGTGAATAGACTTTTCTGTTTATGTGTTGAAATAAGTCAGTGGATCAATGAAAAGATAACAGATACTTATTGTGTGCCTGTTGTATGCTAGATTCTGTGCTAGCCAGAATAGATACTAATACATATAAGACATAGTCTCTACCTTCAAGATGCTTAAAATATAATATGCTATTAAACCTTTCGTTATGATATATATTAGACTATTAACCATAGTATAATAAAAATGCATGAGTTATCATTAATTATTTCTTAGTTATGACAATTAAAATGATTCTTAGGGGACTTCTGATCCTCTAGCCCCAATATTTGGTTTGAAAAACCAAGAAAATGTGAGTTGATTCCTTTTCCCTGATTCTTCCTTAAGGAAATACATTAGAATATATAATATATGAGTAACAATTTGAACTACATTTAAAGAATTTAAATAATTCTTAGCCATAAGTCTATAAGGTTATTCAGTTCAATAAATACTCATACTATGTCTGTACTGTCTTAATCAATGCAAATAATGGTTTAGGTCCTAGTAATAGTTAAACCCTGAAGTCTACGTTTTGATGTTGTGTCAGTGGAGAAGCTGATTGAAAGGCTTGGCATCCGTGTGCACACATTCGTCTCTGCTCTCCACTGACTTTTTTTTTTTTTTTTTTTTTTTTTTGAGACAGGGTCTCACTGTATTGCTTGGGCTAGAGTGCAGTGACATCATCATAGTTCACTGCAGCCTCAAACTTCTGGGCTCAAGTTATCCTCCTACCCTAGCCTCTGAAGTAGCTGGGACTACAGGCATGCACCACCATGCCTGGGTGGTTTTTTCTATTTTTTATAGAGATGATTTATGTTGCCCAGGCTGCTCCCAAACTCCTGGGCTCAAGTGATCCTCCTGTCTTAGCCTCTCAGACTGCCGAGATTATAGGCATGAACCACTGTGCCAAGCCCCACTGACTTTTTGGTTCTCAAATTGGAATTTAATGACTTCTGAAAGTCCAAAAATGTGTTTTTGGGAATCTTAGAGTTCCAAAATTCTTTAATTTGGTTTGTGCATTTTGATGATAATTATTTAAAGAACAATGTAAGTATATTCTGGATCATGTGGATAATTACCTTGCTGATGTTAGTGTCCACATACGCATTTTTTAAGTTGCAATTTTGTTGATACTAAGGGCTACTTAGAATGTTTAATTTCTTAATTCAAGGTTTCTCAAAACAGGAATCAGGCCTCTAGTCCCATCCCTGTAGCTGTGTCCTCTTTACCACTTCAAAAAATGATGTATTGGGGTCTCAGTAGTTTTCCCCCTTTAACTCAAGTTTAGAAAACATTGACTTAGCCCATGTAGGGACAGGTTAAGGTTTACATTGATGTTAATGGTGAGTTATTTGGAATCACAGATTGCTAAGTTCATCTTCATATTAATGACAACGTGGAAGCTTTCTCAGGAGTTAGGTTACCTGAGGTAAAGAGCGGGCTGTGATGGGAGTTGGGGGGACAGAGGTATGTGGAAGGTTGATGCCTGCAGTTTGATTTCCCCAGTTCTCTCTGCATCCTGTTGACCACACCCTATTGTCAGATGAGAAGTTGGTTAGGAGTTAAGTTGCTTTCTGATCGCAGTAGGTAAAAAAGATGGAGAGAATGAGTAAGTGAGGAAATCAGAAGTGGTGGCAGCCATGAGGGAGGAAGAAGTTCTCCAGCAGCCATTTGAGCTGGTGTGGAGCCCATATTATTAATAGATTAATAATTAATAGATTAATCCTATTGAATATGAATGCTACTGTATTGATAAGCTTACCTTAAAGGCTTGTATTTATTTGACCAAAGGCTGCTGACCTCATTAAACCTGACAGGGGATGAATCGTGCTTATTTATTCCTTTTTCCCCAAGGTATAATCTTTTAAAAGTCTTGTTTGATGTACTAAAAAGCACTAATAAGCCACGAAACAATTTAGGATCCATGTCCATGTAGGCATATTATATCCATGGGTTTTGATGGATTTCAGTTAGTCTATTCTTTAGTCATGACACTAATAGCATAAATCATAAACACTTTTTCAGTTGATTAGAAAAGAGCTCATTTGAGGCAGAAACTTTCCTTAAAGTTTAATCAAATAGGTTTATAGAGCAAAATTGACTTACTGAGCATTGTGGTGAAAAGGATTAGAAAACAAATTCTGGAGACATATATTAATACATAGAGTGGGTTCTGGTGAACCAATAACGGAAAAAAATGGAATGAAAATATTATACCTCGCTTATATATTCTTTTCTATAGTATAGGTCCATTATGAGATTAAAAAGAAATGGTGATCCCAGGGCAAAACATCCCCTTGGCGGTTTCTTGACAGATGACTGAGCTTACTCCACCGTATTTTACTGGATTTCACAGCATTCTAGTATTGGAAAGTGTTTCCTATGTTGAGTCTTCCCCTTTAGCCCATTGGTCCTCCTAGTTTTTAAACTCTACCTTGCCTCAACTTAGGCCTAATATCTGATGTTTTGTTGACTAACCAAATTGTTCTGGATGAGGTCATTATTTTCGTCTTATGCGATAATGTTTCTGACCTCTCCTAAAAATTAGAATGAACCTACTTTTACTACTTAATAATAAACGATCATAATATATAATAACATACACCTTTTTGGAGAATATGGTAGATTGTTACAGAGGTTCTTAATATTTTTTTTCTTTGTTTGCTACAGCTGATGCTATTAATAATGCTGCAGGCTTTGGTTTCAGAGGATATGACAAAAATGGAGCAGCTCGTTGGGACTTGATATCCAATTTGAGAATCCAGCAAATAGAGGTTAGTAGTAGTAAATCATTAAGAAATTATTATAGTTACTGTATGATACTTTAAGTATCATAGTTTACTTTCATAGGTCATGATGTGATGTCCTAAGAGTGATATTGAAGGATTTTTAATAATAATACTCATTCTTCAGCCAATATTTATTGGTCATGAACCATGTGCCCCAGTTACTGAGGAGCGAGTGAAGGAGATAGGTACAGTGTGAGCCCTCAAGGAGCTTTAGTCTAGTTAGAGTTACAGAGTACAGAAAAATAGATGATGATTATAGGGGCCATGTGTGTGTTTCTGAGATAAGAATCCAGCTTAGATTAGGTAGCTCAGGGAAGAGGGTCCCACAGAAAATAATGTCTTAAGCTGAGTTGCAAATGATAAGTAGGAGATAGCCAGAAACTCCAAGTAGTGGGAGCAGCCTGAGGGGATGAGAACGGGTATGTGGCTCATGTTGGCTCATGGTAGTGAAAGAAGAGGCTGGAGAAGTTGATGCCAGGCCACATACATTCTCAGGGGCCATTATAAGAGTTTGGAGGCCAGGGATAGTGGCTCACATCTGTAATCCTATCACTTTGGAGGCTGAGGTGGAAGAATCACTTGAGGCCAGGAGTTTGAGACCAGCCTGAGCAACGTAGCAAGACCTTGTCTCTTCAAAAAAATAAAATTTAGCTGGATGTGGTGGCATGCACCTGTGGTCCCAGCTACTTGGGAGGCTGAGGCAGAAGGATTGCTCGAACCAGGAGTTTGAGGTTGCAGTGAGCTATGATTGCACCACTGCACTGTGGCCCAGACAACAGAGCGAGACCCTATCTCAAAAAAAAAAAAAGAGTTTTGAATTTTCTTATAAGAGTAGTGGAACACTGTGGATGGGTAATATAGTATAGGCAAGGGAGGTGATCATATAGGTGTTTTAGAAGGATCTGGCATGTAGAATGTGAACATGTTGTCCTCAAGAGGCAGAGAGATCTGTTAGGAGGATGTTGTGTTAATCCAAGATGTTGGTGACCTGAACTAGGTTACTGGCAGTGGGGCTAGAAAGACTTAATATATTGGAGAGCTGTGTAAGAGACTCAGCAGAACTTGGTGACAAATTGGTATCAGCAAGAAAGAATGAGTTATGAATCAGGCCCAGATGTCTGGTTTAAAAAACTAGGTTATTGGTGATACCTTTCATTTTAGAGAAGGAACAAAGAATAGGCACGGGTTTGAAGGGAAAGATAATGTGTTCAGATTTTACACTTACCGAGTTGTCCAGCAGGCACATGAATGATCAGAGCCTCAGAGACACCTGGGATGGTAATTTGGGAACTTTCAGCATGTAGCAGTTCAAGCCTAGGAGAGAGGGTGAGATGAGATGAGAGTCCCTGAAAGAGCACCAATACTTAGCAGGTGTCCTCGAACTACGGCCCATGGGCCACATGCGTGTGTTTTTGCCCGTTTGTTTTTTTTACTTCAAAATAAGATATGTGCAGGGTGCATAGGAATTTGTTCATAGTTTTTTTTAAACTATAGTCCTGGCCCTCCAGCGGTCTGAGGGACAGTGAACTGGCCCCCTGTTTAAAAAGTTTGAGGACCCCTGACTTAGAGGCTGGGCAAGGGAAGGCAATTCAGGAGGAGTAGCCAGAGAGAGCAGAGCAAAACCATTTCACTAGCCTGTGAAAAGAATTATTCCAAACAGGAGAAATTACCAAAACTTTAAGTGAAAGGTTGACAGGGAACTTTATAATGAATGGATCATGCTGGACTCCCGATGAGCCTTAGCGTTACTAAAAGCAGATAGACTGTCAGGTACGAAGGGTCTGCGGATGTGATGCCAGGGGAAGTACAGTGCCATCTCTGAAGCAGACTGCCAACATAAGTAAACTTGACTCAGGTCTCCGGATCCTTCTAAAGTTAGAGGGAATACAGAGTATGGAAAACCAGAAGTGGGGAATTCTGTGGCACATATGACCCAGCTATTACAGATTAAAAGAGACTTGGCCAGAGGCACTGTATGAACCTTTCTTTGGATTCTGATCGAACAATCCAACTGGAAAAAGACATTTTTTAAACAATCAGGAATATTTAACTGTTGCAAAGTGGGTAATAGATGATGTTAAAGAATTATTATCAATTTTGTTAGATCTGTTTAAGGTTTTTTATAAGCCCTTATTTATTGGGCATAAATTCTGAACTATTTGCAGGTGAAATAAGATGTCTGGTATTGGCTTTGAAATACTCTTAACAACAATGTCAGTAGTAAAAATGGGGAGGAGATGAGGAAATTGGTAATTGTTGACGTTGAGTGATGGATATATGGCAGTGTCTCTAACTTCTTGTTCATTTTTACTACCTTAAGAAGACTTTGAGACACTTTTTCCTTTGTCATCCCCTTCATGAAATTTTAATACCACAGATATGCTGTATATCTGTTGACTTATGATATGTGTATATGTGCTTTGTACATGAAAAAAGTTTTTTGGCACCTTAAGAACCAATTTTCATCCTCATGGGGGCGATATCGCCCCGTTGAGAATGCATGGTATAAGAACAAGAAAGGAGTTAATTTTTCTGAAGGAGGGAATGGTCTTCAGTGCTAAATGCTGCTGAGATATCAAGTAAGATAAGGACTGGTAAGTGCCCTTATCATTTATGGTTTTGTAAATAACAATTTCAGGGAGGCGTAGGCACAAAGGCAACCTTAGGAGTTGTTCACTCCCCATAAAGGGAAGGAGGGTGGAGTTAGGGCAGTAGTTGAGGAGAACCCGCGACTGAGGAGAGCCTTTTGTTTAATTTTGTTTTAAAGTAGCCCGAAACATGTTTACTGATAAGGAGAATATTTGATGAGGAAGAATATGAAAATACAGTTGAAGGACAGAGAGACTGATTGATAAATGTGGTCCCCGAGAAGATGGAAAGCGGGGAGGAATATGAGGTAGAAAAGAGGTATAGAGACTGACCCCAAGGAAGGAGACAGGAAAGAGCGCAGGGTCTGTGTGTGCCGCTGAGTTTGGGGTTTTGATGGTAAGACTTTGGAGTCTGATGATTTATGTCATTCCCATAAAGTAGGAGGCCAATTTACCTGTTGTGAGGGTGGGAGGAAGTAATAGAACCAGAGGCACGAATGGGGAACTTTTGAAGTATTAGGCTGAACCCTATGAAATTGCTGATAATTACTTCTTTTTGACTTACAAAAGAAAAAAGAAGATTAATTTCAAATGATTCAATCCAATATCTGTTTTCAAGAAGAGGAGAATGAACTGTCTAGGAAAACAAGGGTGGTTTGGTAGGCTCAGGGTCTGGTTGAAATTGAGAACCATGAACTTACGACAAAGGTCTAGAATGTTATGTGATATTCTGCACTCAGCATGCAGGTGTTACTGGTAGGGAAGGTGGACAATATGGCTGATTTGGAGTTAGGATTTTGATAGGTAGGTGAGTTGAAAGGAAAAAGAAACAAAATCATCAAGATTCTGATAGGCATAGTAAATAATGGACCACAGAATCTAAAATGGTCAGAAGGAAGGGAAGACCAGATGAGGAGAGAATGACATAGGGTAAAAGTAGATGGGCCCAGAGAACAAAGATTGGTTTCCTCTAAGATCAAAGAATAGCTTTAGTGGGAGTAACTTGAGTGAGGAAGCTGGAAAGGTAGGAAGTCCCAGTCTGGGAGATGGCTGTGCAGATCTACTCTCTCAAGAGTAGCGCAGAGCCAGGTGGCACCAAGATTCCGCGTAGCCAGGAAACTGAGAGACGGCAGCTGTGTGGGTCATTGCTGTGGATGTCCACTTCACTCGGAATGATGGCCGAGCTTGGAGGGAGAGGAAGATAATGAGGCAGTGCTCCAATCTTCAGTGTAAGAGGGAACACCGTTGAAAGGGCGTTTGTGTACTCTATCAGGAATTTCTTTAGAATAATTCCATGACAACTCTTGTAAGTGTTAACATGTAGGAGAAAATGGTGATAGCCCATTTACCTCATAGATGTTCCCAACAATAAATAAACTCCTTTTATGTAGAATGATGTTACTATATTAGAAAAACTGTATTAAGGAAAGAGAAATCAGTACAGTACCATCATTGTTAAGTCATTTTTAATTTTAATTTTTTGGCATGATAATATATTGTTACTTATATTTAAAGCTTCATTATTTTGTTGCCCAAAGACAAAAGTTCCTTTGTTTTTCAGATGTCAACAAGTTTTAAGATGTTTCTTGATAATTGGAATATCCAGACAGCTCTTTGGCTCAAAAGGTATGTTCCTTCAAGAACAATCTTTAGATGTGCTTTGGCATCTAGTTCTTGGGGTTGAGCTTCACTGAGTTCAGATTCTTAATTAAATTAACGGTGTGTTGAGTGACACCGTGCCCTCAGTGTTACCAGGAAACACAGTTAGCATCCTCCTAAGCAAGGCACCATCAAATCAGAACTGTTGTGGCTTGAGTCACAAACGCAGCTGTTCCTGCACTCTCAAGCCTGCCTTTGAAGGCCTCTGCCAACATCTGATCACCAGTGTCCTCCTCTGTGGCACCTATTCTCATTCACTAGCGAGCTGGTTGAAATCAAAAAGTCCTGTACAACCACTACATATATGCCCTGGGTTTGCTGGAACAGTTCCTGTTTTAAGTGTGTCAATTCAGCAGATCTCTGTATGTTAGGCACAGGATACAAAGATGATGAGGACAAAAAGACCCAGCCCCTGAAAGTGAAAGAGGTCCCAATTTTGCTAAAGACACAGCTGTGTAATCAGACACATGCTGTTCCTGTAGTGAGGATTAGGGGCAGAGAGAGCAGGCACAGTGAGGGCACAAAGGGGAGTGAGGAAGAACTTCCTGGAAGTAGTTGATATTTGTGCTGGGATTCCTGTCAGGAGTGTGTCCAGTGGACAAGGGCAAGGCACAGGCAGCCCAGGTGGAGTGACAGGTATGAAATACAGAGCTGGGGATTGCACAGAAACTCCCAGGGAGTCTCTTTCATTGTCTCTGTAAGCACATTGTCCTATCTTGAATTTATTTCATAAAATACTGACCCTGTAATGGTAGGGCTCTGTGCAGCCTTCTTTTATGGCATCTTTTTTTCAATGACAAGTTGAATATTTTTATTCCTTGAGATAGCCAGCATGTATTAACATCACTTCATGGTGCCTTGCAGTCTCCCTGCTGGCTGCCAATTCTCTGAGTTAATCTGTTTTGTTGTTTTTTGTTGTTACTTTTAAATTTTGATACCATAGGAAAAGCTTATTTTTACCTGAGTTCTCTACCCTGTTATAGGAAAACTTTAGACTAAGCACAGCCTATTTGCCAGAAAGAATAGTGTAATTAGGTCAGTTAAAAAGTTCTTGATGTTTTTCAAGAAAGTAATGAAATAATATCAAATGAAAACAACTTTAATATTATTAGAAATTTATTTTTTATAAATTATATAGACTCTCTAACACTAGAAATGATATTTTAGTACATATACCAGTAAGAAGATGAGAAATAAATTTATTTTCCTAAGTTTGACACTTAATAGCTATTAATATAACCTCCCTGAGATCACAGATCAAGTTATTGCCTAAGATAAGTTGTATTTGTTTTTTTGGTTACCCTAAATCCTGTCAGGTAATGAAAGAATGATCACTGTGGGCTTCGTAAACTCAGGTCACTCACTCTTCTTGGCTCTCCGTGTTTTTCATGGTTTCTAGGGTGTGTTATGAACGAGCCTCCTTCAGTCCAACCATCCAGACGTTCATTCTCTCTGCCATTTGGCATGGGGTATACCCAGGATATTATCTAACGTTTCTAACAGGGGTGTTAATGACATTAGCAGCACGAGCTGTAAGTATCAAGAATTTTATTTTATAATTCAGTGGTCCACTTGGACTGTTATGAAGGCTGACTAAATTTCTTTTACAAGGTAGACCGTATATCTTTGTGATCAGCATTGTATTTTCCACTAGGTGTGCGGTGTATAACTATGTGCGTGTTTACTGAATACTCACCGTGTGCTAGGCACCATGCTTAGTTCATGTGAGGAGAAGACATGTTTTTATACATGGGGGCACTCACAGAATGTTACTTTGTCTTTACAGAGTTTTCTGAAGGAGAGGTAAAAACTGAGTTAAAAAAACATGATCAGAATGGGTAGGTTTATTTTAGCAGTGTTTCCGGAAAGCTACAACCCCTGAGTTGGCTTTTACATGAAGAGAAGACCATGGATAGGCCAAGATGAGTGGAAGTATTAACTTAGGGCTATACCTTCTGGTAGTTTGTAGTCTAATTCAGAACATGAGGTGTATGTATGTATATACACATACAGCGTGTGTGTGTGTGTGTGTGTGTGTGTATGTGTAGCCTCATGCATCACACAAGGCACATATGATAGATTCCATGGTTATTATAGATAGTAAGTACCGTAGGTGTTCAGAGGTGAAAGAAATCTCTTTTGGTTGGGTTGACTAGGGATGGCCTCATTAGGAAAGTGTTTGGATCTGGGCTTTGAAAGATGAAAGTTATTTTAATAGTGAGTGGATTGTAATGAGGGAGAAGATGACATTCTAGGCATGGGAAGGATGTTAGCCAAACCAAGTTTGAAAGCACATGGTATATTTGGGGAATGGCAAGTAAATCTAATTGAAGCAGAGAATTCATGTATGCATAAATAGTGAATAATTCTGGAGAGGCAAATGGGGGAAGGGAGGAGGGAAATAATACAACTTAAACCCCAAGCTGGGAAAGAGCCTAGTCCTATTCTGTCTGCGATATCAGAGAGTCAGGCAAGGTTTTTAAGCATGAGAACGGAATGCTGAAAGCCATACCTCAGGAAAATGGGTTTGTCATTGGTGGACAGAATGAGATCGAGAGTGAGTGCCTGTTGCAGCAGTGAGCTAAGCAAGAGATGGTAGGTGTCAGGATTTGTTCTGGCCACTGGGAATGGTGGTCTCAGTATGAAAGAGCCATTAACCGTGCACCTTACATGCCACTAGTCCCTGGAGGCTGAGGCAGAAGGATCTCCTGAGCCCAGGAGTTCAAGGCTGCAGTAAGCTGTGATTGTGCCACTGCACTCCAGCCTGGGTGACAGTGAGACCCATCTCTAAAATAAACATATAAATAAATAAGTAGGTAAGTAAGTAAATAGAAACAAAAAAAAGTAATCAGTCACCAACTCACCTCTGAACAATTCATGTGGCATCTTCATAGCGGAGCATGTTTTACCTATAAACATAAGACAAGAAGAGTGAGGAATACAATAGAAAAAAAATCCTCTTTGTCTAAGTTTGCATATTTCAAAACTGAGATGTTTTGACTGTTTTGAAAGCTAAAAAAATAAAAGGCATCGAAGAAATAGTGGCTATTAGAAAACACCTTTTTTTGAAATGCTCTTCCCAGCTTCCATGATTGAATGATACGTGTGTTTGTCATTTATTTAAGTAAGTGCTGTTTGACCTAAGCATAGTGTAGAGGACCTGTTTGTCTTTCACAAATACAGAAGGTTAAACAAGAGGTAACTTTGAAAGTACATTAAACTTGATTTATATACTGTAATTTACTAAAGATTTAAGAAGCTCTAGGCAGGGTAGCTTTTAACTTTTTTGGGAAAACTTTTATTTTAATACAACATGAAATCAAGTTGCAAAGAACTCCTATATGCACTTTACCCAGTTGTTTTCATTTTCCCTGTGTGCTTCCTCATACTCTCTCGCGCGCACGCTCACGCGCGCTCCCTCTCTCTCTCTTTCTCTCTCTCTCATGCATGTTTGTATTAGTTTTTGTGGAACCAACTTCTCCCATAGTGGTAGTACCTTTTTAGACTCCCACCAGTAATGTAGCAGAGTTTCAGTTATTCCACATCTTTGAAACAGTTGATATCACCAGTGTAATTTCATAAATAATGTTAATTTGAAGATACAGCAAATATTTTTGTTTTATTTCAGATGAGAAATAACTTTAGACATTATTTCATCGAACCTCCCCAACTTAAATTATTTTATGATGTTGTAACATGGATAGTAACTCAAATAGCAATAAGTTACACAGTTGTGCCATTTGTACTTCTTTCTGTAAAACCATCATTCATGTTTTACAGGTAAGTATTGCTCTAACAAATTTTTCAGTGGGAATAACTTTATTTTTTAAAAAAAGTTTCTTGCTTGGTAGAACATAAAAATAATACCATAGCCTCATTTCCTGCTGCTAAATGCATTATCAGTTACTTTTTAATCCTAAACCAAGCAGTCTCAAGTTCTTTGTAGAATGACTCATACCACTCTATCTTCAGATGAGAATGTGCTTTAGACAGAAATGCAAGCTGTATAACCACTGTCTCAAGTCTCTCATAAAGGTTTAATAAAGAACCTCATAGCTTAATTGTCCGCAACTTGTTTGGAAAAGACAGTTCTTTACAAAGAATTATTAATTATCTTAATTTCTTTAATTAAAAGAAAATTAATTCCTTATATTTTATTTATTTGCTTCCTTTTTACTCTTTTATGTTTCATTGGTACCATGGTGATCTGTGTATTATAGAAATTGTTGTCTCGAGTTCCATATTTTTTGTTTATCTGCTTAATCTCTACTCTCTGACCCACCAAATTCCACCCCCCTATATTAGATAGTGATATTCTTGAGATCGAAAACTTTATTCTTTCATAAATTCTTTATTACTCTAACATTTAGAATGACTTAGCACAGAGTATGTGGTCCATAAATTACTGAGTCAGATATGATGATAAGCATACAGTAAAACATTAACTCCTGCTAAAATTTCCATTTTAACAGAATTATTACATATTTTTAAATGTGATTGAGCTGTTGGTTAGATTTTCTTTCCCAGGTACTTTGTTTAGAATCACTTGAAATTCCAGCTATAGAAGCATTTAGGTTACATTTGGTATGTATTTTATTTGAGGGATGATGTTTCTAATGTTTTTAATAATTTGACCTTTATTTTGTGAAAGTAACCATCAAGAAGCAATATTGCTTATCTCTTACCTTGTTAGTATATTTGTAACTTAGAGATAGTAAATAGCAGGGGAGGCCAGACTAGTAAAAGTCTTTACTATCCGGGTACTCTTTGTTTCCTCACCTTTTGACTCTGTGGATTGGAGAGATTTTCAGATTGCTGTCTCTATTAATAAGTACCTTTTTGTTCTGTTTAGCCATGACCTCATGTCCCCTACAAGCAATGTAATAAGGATACCTAGTATCGTGGCCATCCAGCCTTCATAAATACCCTCTGGCCTAGGCTGTAGAGTTTCCTGTCCTGAGGGGGCAAAATAAGAGAATAACACAGTAAATAACACATTCTAAGGGGTGGGGGAGATGGTGAGTGACATTTTGACAAGTGTGCAGTTATTAAGGATTATAATCAAAATGTAATAAAATAAACTTTTTTCATTCTTTTTTTAGCTCCTGGTATTACTGCCTGCACATTGTTGGTCTCTTAGTATTACTGTTTTTGCCCGTGAAAAAAACTCAAAGAGGAAAGAATACACATGAAAATGTTCGGCTCTCACAATCCAAAAAGTTTGATGAAAGAGAAAATTCTTTGGGACAGAACAGTTTTTCCACAACAAACAATGTTTGCAATCAGAATCAAGAAGTAGCCTCCAGACATTCATCACTAAAGCAATGATGGGGAAAGGCTCTGACGGCTATTTTTTGTATATTAACAGAAACCAATCTTAGCACCTTTTCAAGGGGTTTGTGTTTGTTTGAAAAGAGCTTAACTGGGGGGAAATGGGATGGTTATATAGGTGGGGAATTTCCTATATACCAGACTGGATATGGAGTGAAGTAGCCCCTCCCATGACACGTTCCTGTGGGCCACGCCTTATATAAAAATATTTCCATATTTCAATGGGCACTCACAACCTCAGCATACGTCCACAGGGTCACATTGCCCTGTTGCTGAATGTACGTTGCGTATCCCAAGGCACTGAAGAGGTGGAAAAATAATCGTGTCAATCTGGATGATTGAAAGAAATTAACTTTTCCAAATGAATGTCTTGCCTTAAGCCCTCTATTTCCTAAAATATTATACTTAAATGGTATTTTCAAGTGTAATATTGTGCGAACACTATTGCAGTAGTTGATACTGTGTGCTGTAAAGGAATTTAGGAAGAATTTGAAACAGGATATTTAAGAATGTGGATACCTTAAAAATGCAATAAACATCTCAGTATTTGAAGGGTTTTCTTAAAGTATGTCTCAAATGACTACAATCCATAGTGAAACTGTAAACAGTAACATATGCCAAATTATAGGTAACTTATTTTGCTAGAGAATTTAATTACCTTGTGTCAGTCAGAGAGCCCTTCAAGGAGCAATATCTTAAACATAATTAAAGGTTAGTAATGTGATATTTTAAGCTTATTTTGAGAGAGAGAGAATGAGAATGGGAATGAAGGCAGGAATGAAAAAAGCACTGTGTGGCCTCAAGCATAACTTTGTAATACTTTGGACTTTTAAATGAAATGTATCAAGTATAAATTATATAGAATTAGAAAGGGGTTATGAGAATAATAGTGGTAGATTGCGCAAAGATTTTGAAAGAGAAATTGCTAGGTATGATTACTATCTGACTATAATCAGTTTCTTATCTGTGACAGTTTAATTTGTATTTGGGAAAGTTTTAGGAAAATGAAAACTTAAAGTCACTGCATCTGAAAAGCATTTTTTGAGAGTAATATGAATTCATTTTCAAACTTTTAACTTCTCACCGTAAAATTTTGCTGTTAACACCTTTTGTACCGCATAGAAATCTCTAAGACATATGCCAGGGACCGCATGTTTTTGGGCAAACTGCACGTTATTTAAATCATCTTAACTACAGTGAAAAACGAGAAAACTCGTGAGCGGTCCTTAACAGATGATGCACGAAACAGGAGAAAACTCGTGAATGGTCCTTAAGGTGTTAATTCATTAGAATGAGTTTTAGGTTTTGTAAGTAGAAAAATTTGCTTTTATGTTATGGGCCATTTATATCATGATTAATCTTGCCTTGAATGACTTCAGTGTCTCCTATAATCCCAGGATATTGTGATGGGTGCGGTAGCTGAAAGCAGGAGAGTGAGATTTGATGGTAGGCAGTGAAGCTGGCCCCACACTCTCAGCCCTGTGGGAGGAGAGGGGGACGGCCTGACTTCACCTTTATTTGACCAATCTTTTGTTGAATTTATTTTTCTTTTTGCCTTAAATTTTTTAATGAAATGCAAATTGTCTATGGTGAGATTCTCTCTCTCTCTCTCTCTCTCTCTCTCTCCCCCCCCCCTTTTTGGTCACTAATAAATTTTCAAATGAAGTATTTAAGGACAAAAACAACAATCTAGCTTAAGCTATGTAATATTTCATTTAAAGAAGAAAGGAAAAGCAAATACACTTGGAATTTTTGAGGTCTTAATCAGCAAAAATGTCATTGTATCTTTTTAGAACTTTAGAGATATCCTCCTCTATTTTTATTTTTATAAAGGTAAATTTTTTTCCATCTGATGAAGCTAACCCTTCCCTCTCAGGAAAGAATAGATAGCTAAATAAATTTTCTCTATTCTCCCATACATGGAAGTTAAGCTTGCTCTATAATGTGAGCTGATAGAAAAGAATGTTCATGGAAAATATCTGGCCCCCAAAATGTCTCCTCAGTTTAATTAATGCCGCAGAGGAATTGATCACTATTAAGAGAAAGTAAACAAATTCAGAGTTTAAAACACAGGCCTAGGCATGTCATAAGTGGGAATGAGAAGGCTTAATTAAAACTTACAGGTGTTTTGTTGTTCTTCAACCTATCTAGCCACTTACGGATAATCACCATTTATTTCTATACCTGAATATATTTTATTTCTCAGCCTGTAAACCTAAATCACTGTTAACTTATTTCTTGCTCAAAGAATATAGTCACAGCACTGTCATCTAGAAAGCAAGATATTTGATCATTTCTCCAATTACTTTGAAGATAATACATTACATATCTAGTTTGATTTTCATCTCCCTGAATCAACTTATTATTTTTATAAAATGGTTTTTGGATGGTTCTCCTCTAATTTGGAGAAATAATCACAAATATGCAATCTAGAAGAAAAACTAAAGAAATAATTCTAATTCTCAACTTGATTTTTCTCCTCAAGAAAAAAATTTTTTGTGCTCTATAAAATGAATTATCTACTTGGAATGTTGTAAAGATTAATATTTTGCTTCTGGTACTTACAGTAGAAGACTTTAAAACTGGTATATCTACTACTGTTAAATATAAAGGAATTTATTGTAATATGGGCTTGCTTTTTTTTTAATTATCAGAATAGGATTTAGTGTACATTATATTATTTTTCCACTCTTCATGTATCATGAAACCACTCCAGAGATGATCAATCAACATCATATTTATACTTTTGGTTAATTATAGACTACTCAGGGAAAACAGTGAACAAAAATAATTATTCTTCCTTTAGTTTCATTTTCTTGAAATAGTAACAGTTAATTTGATATGTCTCAGCTGTCACCATTTACAAGTGGCTCATTCTGTTTTTAAAATAAGCATTTTTATTGGAACTCAGGGTAATTGGGGAAATTTATTTAGCTTCTAAAATATCCAGCATAATAGAGAAGATTTATTGGGCTTCAAAAATGTCCAGCCAGTGCTTAATCAGCCACCACTGTCTACTTGGTTCAAAAGTATTTTTATTGGTCCCCACCGTATATGACACACACAGGATTGCCACACATACCACTTGAGGAAAATGTGCAATAAAAAGGTTTCTAAAAAGTGAGGGTAAGCCACATTTAAGCACTAATTAACCTGGGAGGAGACCTGGATCTTCATTCTGGTTCTGTCATTAATGAGCCATAGGACTTGGAGGAGTCACCTGTCCTGTCCACCTCAAGTTCTTTAGCCATAAGCAAAGGGGTTAGCTCCTAAGAGTCCAGGACCAGTTGTGTATTATGAATGGAAGCCATTAGTAAGATCTGGAGGATTCAAGGATTTGGGCAGATTCACAATCAAAACTATCGTCCTGGTAATTGACTTTCACTAGTTAGATTCAAAACCCTGACTTTTCAAAAGGTTGTCATGGTAATGGTGGAAAACCTTTTAATCCATTAAGTCTGAAGGCATGGCAACATGCCTTTTCTACTGAATATAGCCCTTAAACAATCTTTCATAGTAAAATAATTTCTACTGAGAAAAAAATATTTTCCTTTTACTTTCTCTGCTTTGTTTGGTTTCTGTTTGTGTTATGTAAAATTGGAGAAGATATATGCTATTAAATATTTTATACAAATTGCTACTGAACAGGGTTTGCCACCATATAACTTCTCAAAATTTTTATTCAAAGATATTTAAAGCATATTTAATTTAGTCACACCTTATTTTAAACTGCAGAAAACAACTGCTTTAAAATGTTGCCATTAAAATAAGTAAAAACTTTACTTAAGGACTAGGTCACACTTGTAGTACAAAAGCCTTTCCTATTTAAAATTCATGCTTTGTAAATATTTAATTTGTATATTCATGAACAAATCTGAACATTTATACTTATTCTTTTGTTTCCTTATTAACTGTTCATAATTATTACTTGGTTTTAAGAGTTGTACATTATAATTGAAAGAAAACATTACTTAAGGGAATAAATGTTTTGGAATGGTGCCTATTATTGCTGTGTCAGCTAGGGATCTGTCCAGAGTTTTAGATATAAGCCAGTATTTTGTGGGGTTTTATTCAGGCATTAGTAGCCCATCCTGGCGGAAATTTAATACATCAGATTTAACATAGGTGCAGAATTCTAAATAACACTGTGAAATATAATCTTAACTGCCCTCAAGTACCTTATAAAACTGTTACACTTAACCCAGTGTGCATTTAGTGAGTGGCTGATCTTGTTTATACACTTACCTTAGATGCTGAAATTTCAGTTTTCTACAGCCCTTGGTAAAAGTGGATTTGTATCATTGCATGCTCCTAGTGGTGAAGGAAATTTGATTTCCATTTAGAAAAAGAGAGAAACTCTGAAATTTAAGTTTCAGATATTAGAATGTAGAGGGTTTCTACAGTGTTTTTCTGCAACACCAAGTAGTCAAATCTATTTATAGAATTTAAAATCTGTAACTCTCATTACAGAAGAAATTTTAAAGTGAAATTTTCCACGTTGGTATTTTGTAGGAATGCTCTTATAATCAATGATGAAGCTGCTTTTTGAGGTTCTTGTTGTACAGAGGATGCAGCCAAATACATTTTAATTGGTAGGCTGCTTAATAATGTTTTTATATGTTTTAAAATAATATTTATTTTAATAGGTTTTTAACATACAGACCCCAGTGGTAAAGCACTGACAAGCTCCGTAGGTTATTGATTGGGAGAATTTTATGAAACAGAGCCTAAAGACACATTTCTATGCCAATGAATTTGTCTTTAAAACTGATAAACTCTTCTTTTAATCCAGCTTTTATAAAGCAGAACACACACAGACCCCAAGACTGTCTGTTCCATAGGCGACAGTGTAAAGGGTGCAAGCCAGCACTGTCCAGCTTGCTCAGTGAGGCAAGGCCATCCCTGCAGCCTTGTTTGATCAAATTTTGCTACTGTAAAAAGACATGGAAATGCTATGATGAAAAACCAAAAGTTACAGAGTAACGTAAGTAAAATGACTAAACAGTTTCTTAATGACATGTTTGAAATGGAAAAAGTGACTGGCTGCTTTTTACTGGAGTCTTAAATGACTGCTTCCTGCCCAGTCTTTATTTTGGGTTAACAACTTTGAGAAATTGATTTATTAATATTACTTCCTGTCTTTTCCCATTAAAGGGCAGACATTATGTTGAAAGTTTGACAGACTTTTAAAATATGCCTTTTTCCCAATTTTAAGTATTTTTGGTCCGTGTACACGGATTTAGCAATGAAGTACATTTGCTTCTGACTTTTTATCACAAGGAAAAAGGAATGAAACGCTGGACACAAATGTGTTCCACACCAGTCTCCTCCATCTTCTCTCACGTCCTCGCAGCTGCCCCTTGGAGTCAGGAGGGCGTGATATGCGGCAATAGGGGTGAAAATGAAAATATTTCAGGTGAAATGAGAAGTTCTTCCATATAAAGAGTGAAAATGTGTGATTTCATTCCTGCCTGCCTTTAAAAGTTGTACCTTGGTCTCTGCCTAGTAGTAGTTGAACCTCAGTCACCCAAATGCAAGGAGAAGCCCAGCTCCAGCAGCCAGAATGGACAGTATTTACATTTGCCTTCCCGGGCTGAGAATAGAATGTGGTGTTCTGTGTTTCTGTTTTTATTATTCCAAAATATTTTTTTAAAGAAGTGTTATTTTTGAACAGATCCATAAATTAGTTCTTGTTGTATGGTAAATTAAAACTACCACTGTGTCAGTTAAACTGTGATGTGCTAATTTCATAACCACTCCTTTCTAGTCTGTCCTCAGAGCTGCACTGGTGGCTTATTGCTGAGTTTTAAAGGTGTTTTAAACTTACGTATAAATGTTTTTTTCTAATTTGTGTGTCTTTAAAACTGATTAAACGGTAGTTTAAAAAGATGTGTGTGTGTGCTGATTTAAGAGCCTTTTAATTCCATTTATAGAACTGAATACTGGGACTATCGTGAGAGCTAATGGTCTTTATATTGAAGAATTCTTCAATATGGTAATCTAAATCTGAGTAATTGACTCTTTAATTTCTTAAATTATTTAAAAGAAACTATTGTCATAGCATTTTGGAAAAGTAAAACAACATTAAATTAGTATATAGTACTGTATTCACTCCTAAAACAGACTTTCCAAGTGAAGAAGACACTCACCTGGAAGAGTTGACCTTCCAAGTCCTGCAGTTGGCCCTTCCCGGCACTCATGTCTGGATCCGGTTTTTGCTATTGAGAAACAGAACGCTGGGACTCCCACTAAATACTCCCTTTCTGTATCATGATTCTAGACCTAGGAGAACCTCGGAGTATGCCTGGGGGCTCTTCTTTATGCTGTTATGAACAATTGTGGGGAAACATCTATTAAGTTTTACTGTTATGCAAAGATGCTGGGCCGCACATACCTGCAAGTAAGTCCAGTCATAGTGCCTTCTTTCTGGAAGACCGTAGCATATTGTGCCAGATTTCAGTTACACCATTTTGACACTCAGGGCCATGCTGAAATTGGGCCATGACCACAAGCGGCGTGGATACGGAGTGCCTACCCATGTGATGGTTAACAAGAATAAGTTACTGCCCTTGTCCTCAAGGTGCTAGTAAGTAGTTACCAGGTAATACAGTTAGTGCTTTATTAGAGACCTAAGTGCCTTTGCACTAGGGAGGGAGGAGCAAGGAATGCGGGAAGAGTTGGGAGAGTTCCATAGAGGACTTGGCTCTTGGGCTCTTGAGGAAGGCTTTCTTTTACTGGTCTGAGAAAGGATGTGAGGGAAGTTACAAGAGAAGGAAAAGTTATGGCAAGAATTTTATAAAAGGCAGACACAGTGGCTCACATCTGTGATCCCAACACTTTGGGAGGCTGAGGTGGAAGGATCATTTGAGGCCAGGAATTTGAGACCAGCCTGGGCAACATAGGAGACCCTGTCTCTATAAAACAAATAAACAAACAAAAAACTGTGTGTGTGTGTGTGTATAAAATAGCTGGGTGTGGTGGCACGAGCATGTAGTTCCAGCTACTTGGGAGGCTGAGGCAGGAGGATGACTTGACCCCAGGACTTAAGACTGCAGTGAGCTGTGATTGCACCACTGCATTCCAGTCTGGGCAACAGAACAAGAACTTGTCTCTAAATAAAATTTAAAAGAGCATTTTATAAAGTATTCTACACAAATAGAATAAAAATAATGGGAATGATGCAAGTTTAGATCTTACGCACCAACAATATGTGTATCTGTTTAACAATAACTTTCCCCAAATTAGAAAAAGGAATAATAGAAAAAAATTTAGCCAATTTTTTAAAAAAGGTTTATGAAATATTTCAAACATATAGTCCAGTACAGAACAATCTAACACACTCATGTGCCCCCCCTCAGACTGAACAGGTGTTACTGCTTTGCCACATTAGGTTCAGTTTTCTTTTTTCATAAAAAGGATGTTGCACATAAGGTCGGCATTCCTACCTCCCCCAGCCTTTCCCCTCCTCAGAAGCAACGATATCCTCTGGGCAACTGTTCTTTTGGTTGCCTTTCTTTCTTGTGAGCTTAGTAGCTATGTGATTTAAAAAACAATTTTGTGTTACATTTCTTGTAGCTTTTCTGGGCGTTTGTAGCTTAGTTTTAAGTCATTAAATATTGCATTCCTCTTTATTGGTGAAATCTTTTCTGTTTTCTTAACTGTGTGTCTTTTATTCAAGTATGCTTTGATTTTCACTTGGGTCTTTTTTGTCACAGCTTCCCCAGCAGTACCAGTGGCATCTCTAGGTACAGGCTGAGACTCCCCACCAGTAGAGGGGCAGGTCCTGGTGGGTCTGCCAGGGCAGAGCTGGGTGTACTGTGCCCGGGAAAGGGATGCCATTCTCTGATTGCCGTCCTTTTTGCAGGGTGAACACGAGAGCAGCCTTAAAAAGGCAGGCCTGAGATTTGAGCTTAGATGCCAGATGTTTACAGCCAAGACTGGGATAGTCAGCTGCCCAGCACCTAGCGACCATGGAGATTTGAGTTCCTGTTTGCCACTCCACACTTCTTTACAGCATGAGTCATTAGCCTCGAGAAGATTATATGCGATTATACTCACATTGCCTTAGGCTTAAGCCTCTGGCGGTGCGTGGGGTGCCATTAAAAAGTGATGGAAACCTGTCCCACACCCCTCACCCTTTACAACAGAGCCTCTTAAAAGGGTAGTCAACACCTCACTTGTCCCTAACACTGCTGAACCTCTTGTACAAGGTTCATCTTTGGCCTCTTTGTTGCTGATTCTGGTGGTTTTCAATCTATGTCACTTGATCTCTGTAGCATTTGTGTTAACTACTCTTGAAATTCTTGGCTTCTGTGTAACTGTCCTCCCTTGCTTCTCCTGCCTCTCTGGAGAATCAGTCTCAGTCTCTTCCTCTTCTTCCTACCAGACCACACACTTACCTACTCTCGGTACTCTGTGCTGGTCCTCCCAGCACGAATCTCCGTCTACCTAGCTCTCCTACCTCCAGCCCTTCCTCTTCCTCCCCCTCACTTATCTGACCAATATATGCAGCTCCCCGCCAAAACCTCCACCTGAAACTTGCACAAGCACCTCCAGCTCAGAACATCTAAAACTAAACCCGTCCTCTTGTTCCATCGCCCCCAAAGCTTGTAATTCCTCTTGTACTCCCTGTCTCTTTAAATGCAAATTTTCCGTGGTTCCCAAAGTCAGAGACCTGTGTTCCACTTCCCAGGTAGCTCCATCTCCACTGTGCTGCCTCCCAATTTCTCATCTCGTTCATAGCAACAGCCTCCTCCCTGGACTTTATTATTTATGTCTTCCTTCAGCTCTTTCTCTAAAATGCAGCCTGGAGTCATCTTTCTAAAGTCACAAATTAGATTTTATTCCCTTGCTTCCGAAGTGAAACTGTTCCCCAAAACCTTTATGCTAAATTAAAACTCTTAAGTAGGACGTAAAAGACATTTGTGATCTAACACCTGCCTGCCCTCTGTCATGTTTCTCTCTCCCAATTCACTCCACTCCAGCCACATGCAGTCAGTGTGCCTTTACCTGGCACTCTCTGTCTCTTAGTCTTCGTACCTGTCGCTCCTTTGACCCGGACTTCCCCTCCATGCCACATCCTGCCCACCTCTTCTGTCTGCTCCACCATCAGGGCACAGTTCCCTTGTCACTAATCAGGAAATGTTCCATGAGTCTGTACTGTGTGCCAAGCACTGTGATGAATGTGAGGCCTCAGAGATAAGGTCTTTTTCTATAGGCAGCTTTTCCTGAGCCTTCCAGACACAGGTTCTCTATTCATTCTTACATGTGCCTTACACTAACCACATGGTGGTGTACTTGTTGATATGTATATATTTGGTGAAAATTAAAAAATACAACCAAAGGAGGAGGGAGAGTACTAAATGTGGAACAATCTATGAATTCATGAATTATCTAATATTTACATCAGACTAACAAACTAGCTATGGGACTTCCATTTCCAAGGGCTGCATTAGTAGGCACTAGTTGTGGTTGACGTAGAGATACAATTCCCAAAGTCTCTACATTTCATGATAGCCATGTTTTCAGTCCTGAAGGCCATGTTTAAGACATGGTTACTGCTTAAACATATATATGTATGTATATATATATATATATA
>VBSM01002608.1:169531700-169562836 GCA_008086735.1 Cheirogaleus medius
CAACCCTAAAAAGCTTAATACTAAGACTGAAGGGTACTGTACACAAGATTAAATATTTTAATTATTTCATCAGTACTGCACACTCACAGAGTGAATAAGGCTGTCCCCACCCCTAATCTTTATGTTAGGCATGACATAGATAGTAAACTGCATTCAAGTAAATAAAACAAAAAACCACACCCATTGTCTTATCACTGATAAACAATTTTAATATTGTGGTACATTTCATTATTTTTCCCTACTGATAGAGCTGTGTTTTAAAAAATAATATTGTAAACTTCATTTGGAATTTAACATAACAAGTTGTCAAGTGGCACTTGCAGACTCTGAAGCAGTAAGAGGGCTCACGTCACGTATTTCTCTTTCTCTACCCTGGTGCATAGTATTTCCCTGAAATAAACCTTCTTTCGAGGGACAGGAGGGCCGTAAACAGAAAAAATTTAGAACTTTTATTAACTTTTATCCAGAATAATAGAAAAGTAGCTGATGGAATGTTTCAAGTTACATCTAATGTAAGGAAGCAGTCTGTATGCCTTATCATCTGACTTTCTGAATCAGTTTGCTCACAGAGAGACTGACTAGTGATGGAGAAGTAGGGAACTTTGTATCAACAATCATATGATCCTCACATTTTATTCCATAAGGAATGTGGACCATAAACCACAATGTGAGTAGGTGTTTTTAGTATATGACGGTGCTCTTTATTGGAACTTCTCGTGTGCATGGCTAAACAGTTGGAACCTAATGCTGCTGCAGTGATTGCGCAGAAGTTTCTTTCTTTGTCCAGAGTCACAGCAGTCAGTGTATTTAGGTTTGCCAAATCTACTCTGCTTTTATCAATATCCTAAATGAAAGCTTGCTGTCCCCGTGCAGCTCTGCACTGTCCATCTTCCACCCCAACTCCCAAAACCCTCCCTGGGACTTCATGGCACGGCATTGGTAAAGAAACGCCTATTTCCTCAAACTCTACCATTCACCTTTTGCTGTAATGAAAACCCAGGTCTCTCCTGAGGACATAGCTTCCCATGTAGCCTTCTTACATGACAGCTGGTTTCTCTCTCATCTCACCCATACCTGGGCCCGTAGGGGGTGTAGGTACACTCCTTCCTCCTTATTTTTACATGCAGACAATTGTTCCTTCTTCCTTCCTAAAATACCAGAGTTTAGAGGCTCAGGCCATCTGACATTGAACCATTCCTCCTTGCTGCTGTCATCTGCAGACTTCCCTGGGTCACTCCCAACTAGAAAATATTAGAATCTGGTTATTGTCACTCAAATACAACACACAATTCTTGAGGAGTTCAATATCCTTATAGAAGAACATTCCAACACTCTGGCCTCTCAGTTCCCTGACCTGCCGTCCTCCAATGATCTTGTGCCCCTTTCTACATAGGCCACCAGTAGACACGCTTTAGACTTTGCTGCTACCAGTGGTCTCCATTGCCAGCATTCCACTCGACCACCTCTGAACTTTCCATCTCACTTCCTCCAGTATACAGACTCCATCGATTCTTTGACACCCATACTTCTGTTCCATTCATCTTAGCTCATGTGCTACTGAGGATCCTACTGAGACTGTGGTCTGTAATTCCACTCGCCAATTGCGTGTGCCCTCAACTCCTTTGTTCCTGTTTCTCTTCATCAGACCCTCTGGCAAAGCTCAACACCACTTCTTATGTCTGACCGGCTTCCTCCACTGCACCTGCACCTCACCTGGGCAGCTGACGTAGTCTCACTGCATAGTCTCACCCTAGCAGTGCCCAGCACCGTCAGGCAAGTTTCCATGTCACTCTGCTTTCCCTTCTCTCAGAAGAGTATTTAATACCTTCTCTTATCCCTTCAGCACATCCTCCCCATTCATTAATCATTAATAAAATAAGTTGAATCTACTGCTGTTAAATGACATGCTGACCTAAATTTTTAATGTATCTTGGCTCGGCGCAGTGGCTCACGCCTGTAATACTAACACTCCGAGAGGCTGAGTCGGGCGGATCATTTGAGCTCAGGAGTTCGAGACCAGCCTGAGCAAGAGTGAGACCCCATCTCTACTAAAAATAGAAAGAAATTAATTGGCCAACTAAAAATATATATAAAAAATTAGCCAGGCATGGTGGTGCATTCTTGTAGTCCCAGCTACTTGGGAGGCTGAGGCAGTAGGAATGCTTGAGCCCAGGAGTTTGGAGGTTGCTGTGAGCTAGGCTGACGCCACGGAACTCTAGCTCAGGCAACACAGTGAGACTGTCTCCAAAAAACAAAAATAAAAATAAATAAATGAAATTAAAAAAATAATAAAAAAAAAATAAAAAGGTCCACAGATGTTTGTCATGTGTGCAGGTTGGGAACCATTGTATAGCATCCACTGGTGCTTCTACCTAGCAACCCATAAAAAAAGCCAACAAGGAGTGTGGCTTCATCAGGAGCTGGTGTGGTAAAACAGAATTCCCCACAGCCTATAAGGAAAGGGTGTGATTTCTTTGTTAATGGCTTTCTAAGGCCAGGCAATGTTCTAAAGAGAGTGGAGGGTGAAGATATGTTAGGATATGAGGATGGAGTCAGTCTTAGAGTGGGGGGAAGGACAAACAGCGAGGTTAAATGCGCTTTTAAACACATTTTCTGTGTCCTTGCAGTGTTCTAGGCTCTGCAGAGTAAGAAGGTGAGTATAGGGAAGGGAACAACGGACTTGGCTTAAGGTCCACCAGGAAGATTTGCAAAAGAGGTGACCTTTAACCTGTATCTTCAACACAATTTGTCCCTTGGAATCAGTTGGACAGGGCCGAGAAGAATGTTCAAGTGGGGGAACACTTTGCAAAAGAATGGAGATGAGAAGAAGCATGCCCCAAAGTTCCAGGAAGCCTAAATATTTGCCAGCCTTGGGGGCGGGGTGGCCAAGTGGGAGGGGGATAGTAGTCAGAGCACTGGGGAGGTCTGGCAGGGGCCAGCTCCTGAAGAGCCTGCAAACTAAGCACCATCTGGGAATTTGTTCTAGGAAATGGATGCTATAGAAGTGACACGATGTAGCAAGCTCACGGAGAAATGGTTAGCGGGACCACGGGTGGAGGCAGGGGGAGTAGTTGGGGGCTATTGGGATAGTCCTGGCTGGGAGCTTCTGAGCCTTTAAATAGATCGTGGGGGATGGAAGTGGCTACAGTCAGGTGATGGGCTGATGAGATGACTTGGGGAGGAAGTGCATAGGGTGACTTCCAACTCTCCGGTGGATGGGGGAGGAGCCAGGTCTTCTGAGAATAGCGATATAAGGGGAGGAGCATATTGGATGGGGAGGGTGACAAGTCCAACTTTGGGCAGAACTCGGAAACCAGAAACAAATTTAAGGGATATGGAATCTGAGAAGGAGCAGCCAGAAGAATGGGAGGAAAACTAGGAGAATTAGAGTCACAGAAGCCCAGGGAAAGGAACATTTCCAAGGGGAAGGTTGCGGGGGTGGGGATACAGGGAAGACAAAAGGAGGACAGAGGGAGGCGGTGGGAGGAGAGAGGAGGATGAGGGAGGACTAGGGGAGGCGGTGGGCGCTCTGGAAGACCCGGAGGGTAAACCCACAGGCGCTCAGAGAATGCGGAGAGATCTCGCTTGTGGGTTCGGGAAGGCTGTTGAGCCGGCCTTCGTTCGTAATGAATGTGCAGTGTCTTCTGAAGTTAAAGTTGTGGTTTATTTCTCTGATAAACTTGATTATAATGGTAAATAGGGATTATGAATTAACTATAAGAGGAGTGATATTGAGAGTGAAAACAATATTGCCTGGGGCACTTGTCAAAAACACACACATTTGGAGGCCCGAAGGGGGACTCACCCTTCACGCGACTCGGGCGCCCACCTGCTGCGCCGGCAGCCCTCCAGCCCCGCCTCCTCTGTGCCCGCCCCGCTCCAGGGGCGTGGCCACTCAACGCCCCGCCCAGGCGCGCGGCCACGTGACCTGTCAGTTTGCGGAGAAGGAGGAATATGGCCGCCGGGCGTGGTGAGGGAGACGCGCTTACAGCCGCCTTCTCTTCCTTTGCTGTCCTCTGACACCGCCTGCGGCCGAGCCGGCCCGTTCCGCCCGAGCTGAGGGCGCAGTCCTCGGGCCAGGCTGCGAAACGGTCAGTGTGGAGGTCCGCTGGCGGGGCTTTGCCGCGCGACAGGGGAGGAGGCGGGGGCGAGGCCGGGTGGAGAGAGGGCCCAGGTTGGGCGGGGAGTGGGGCTCAGTCCGGGTGGGGTGGGGGATGGACTGGGTGGGGGATGGACTGGGTGGGGGATGGACCGGATGGGGGGGCGGCCCAGCCCGAGTGGGGAGGGGGCGAGTCCGGGCGTGGTGGGGGATGGACCGGGTGGGGAGGGGCCCAGGCCAGGTGGGGAGGAGCCCAGGCCAGCTGGGGAGGAGGAGGGAGGGAGCGAGGTTGAGCAGGGAGTTGTTCTCGGGGAGGGCCGGGCAGGGGAGCCCCGGGCGCTGGAGGTCTGGCTTTCGGGGCGAGTTCACTTGACTGGAGTGCGGGTAGGTTTTCTGGACTTGGTGTCTCAGGTGGTCAGTCTCCCTGGGGGCGGAGTGGCCCCTCAGGGTTGGGGTGGGGTGGGGGTGAATTATGTTAGTGAAACAGTTGTTTTTGTTCTTTAGCCAGGCAGCCTCTGGCACACCCACCAGCTGGAGAATCTCTTTAGCTGGTGCCTCTAAGGCAGTCAGTCGTTCTGTTTCTTTTCTGGGCTTCCCTGGGCGAGGAGGTATTGTTTTCTCTCTTGCTTTCATATTGAGCTCCATTGCTCCATTGTCCTGTGCAGCCTTTTAAACGCCTGGCAAGATACCGGCAAGCCATCGATTTCCACGTTGCCATGATTTATTTATAGGGAAAGGATTTCTCTGTCAGCCTGCAGTGGTGGAATTTTTATTCTTTCAAGTTGTTTTGACAGGTTTAAACCAATGAAGAATTTTTCTTATTAATAATTATTCATGCAGCTATCTCTGCTCTCTAGGGGGGTACTTGTTAAAAATGTACCTTTGTTAGTCTTTCAGAGATTACCAATTGTTTGTCCTGGGGTGTGGCTCAGGAATTACCCCTCAGTGTGTCCCTGTCCACATTTGACAACGCTGAGGACTAGGTATCTACATTTTTTAAAAGCACCTTAGGGTATCGGGTGCAGAGCCAAGGTTGGGAAATGCTGTAGCAAGGTGTGTTCTTTGTTCTCCTTTAGCTTTGCTAGCTTGGACTACTTTCATCAGAATCATTCTGGGGTGTTTGTAAAAATGTCAGTTTCTAGGCCCCACCCCAGATCTACCTAATGGGATTCTCTGGTGGAGGAGCGCAAGGGATTTGTGTTATTTGACAAGCTTCCCAAATAATTTTGATGCATACAAGTTTGCAAATCCTTGTTCTACACTTTGAATGATTTCCAGATCTATTTTTCCAAGTTCTGGGTGGTTTTCTTCAACCTAGTTCTTTTGGAGCACTTCAAATTCAGCCTGCCCAAAGCACCCACAGCCCCCCTTCACCCAACCAGGGTGGCAGGGAAGGAGGAGGCATAACCATGCAGAGAAAAGTCTACTCTTCCTCTTTACTTCTCTTTTGCTAAGGGCAACACCATCCTCCAGTCACCTGCAAGCCAGGTGTCACCTGTACTTGACATCTAGTCATCTTCAGCCTGTTTTTTTTCTTCTTCCGTCACATGGTTAGTTTTATTTTTATATCCAGAATATCTCTTCTGAATATTTGGTGAGTCAAAAAGGTCAAATATGGGATATTTTATATTGTTCAAGTTAATATCTCTCATGTCTCCATTACCACTGCCTGGTCCCTCTTCTGTGGGCTGTTTTAGTGGTTCTCTGACTGGTGTCCAGGGCTCTGATTCTTTGTGTTTTTCCAGTCTGGGTCACATACACTGTTGGGAGATTAACTTTTCTAGGATCATGTATGAGTGTGCCATCCCTTATTCTTATGGTCAGTTTCTCCACTTTATGTGCTACTGTATTAGTGCTGTTCAGAAGGCAGGTACCAGAAACTTAATCTATTACCTCAAGGAAAAAGAGGCACATGGGACTGAATGAGAATCAGCAAGAAGTCAGGATCCCAGGCAGCACCATGTGCTGCATCTCTCAGGGACCACACTTGTTCTTTTACTTAGGAGTCTGTCTTTATTCATATCTATTGTGTTCTCTCTGCTGACTGGCTGTCTCAAAACTGTATCATTTACAGACGGCCCACAATAACAGGCACAGTCTCTGGTTTCTAATTCCCAGTTCTAGAGAGAGGAAGCTGATTGAGCAGTCTTATGTTGCAGATCATATGCCCATTCTGGTTATGGGCCATGGCAGAGAACATGACTATTGAGGGTAGCAGGGACTGTGAGCAGGTAAAGTCCTTCAGAAGGGGCATTTTTAGTATACCTATGCAGTTTTTTTAATTTCACAGTTACCTATTGAGTTTCTACTTGTTCTAGACCTATAATAGATTCTGGAGATACAAAAACAAAGGGGAGACAGATCTTAATAGATGAGTTCAAAGGTGACCCCTGACCTGGATTTTGAAGGATGTGTTTTGGTTCCTTAAGAATGTTAAAGCTGGGTCAGGCACTGCAGGTAGTTGAATCTGCGTGCGCATGCTCATTCATTCTGCAAGTATTGGGTTCTGCAGTGTACCAGGCACTTTGCTAAGTGCTGGAGATGCAGCAGCAAACAAAACTGAGATCGTCCCCATTCTCATTGAGTTACATTTGCTTGGGTAGAGAGAGCAGACAAAGAAAAGTACCTGGTATGTGGAGTGATGCTAAGTGCTCTATAGAAGACTTTTAAAGTAGGGCTGTGGAATAGGGGGTGACAGTAGAGGGGGTGATGGCTGTTTTATACACAGTGGTCAGGGATGCTCTGATCAGGTGACATCTGAATGGAAACTCAGTGGCTTGAGCAGAAAGAAGGAAGAAGAGTAGCAGGAGATAAGCTCAGGGAGATGGGGAAGGGGTGGAATAGATCAAGCAGGGCCTTACAGGCCACAGCAGGGAGCTGGGATTTTGAGTGAGAGGACAATTCTTGGGGAGTTTTGAGCACAGAATGGCCATAAGAAGACTTATGATTTAGGAGGATCACTCTAGCATCTGTATGGAGTGGTGAGGTCCAGGTCCAGTAGTGTCAGCAGCAGAGCAGGCTCTGGGGAATGCAAATGGGTCAGTGTTGCTAGAGACTTAGGTGAAGGGAGGAGGAGAGGGGCTGGAGATAGAACTGTGGGAGAGGCCACATTCAGGAATTGATTGTATTGTATCTGGAGGAAAACAAATTAGTAAGCAATGGGCAACGTGGTCACTAGTGTTGCTTTGGTATAGTTTGTAATGGGAGAAATTATAGGTTGTGTCTATTAACCACTTGGTCTTTTGGTGAAAGCACTTTGAATACCAAAAAAGTTTTGTCAGCCTATTAAATTTGTTTGCAATTTCTAAAACTGAGCTTACTACAACATAAAGATTTTTATTTCTAGCATCACTATTGACTATAGCTACCATTTTCAAAAATAGTGTCAAGAATGTATAACCTTGTATTCCTAGTAGGCAAAAAATGGCATGGACAGTAGATTCAAATGATGCCCATTTATTCAAGAGATATAGTGTCTTCTATGGGCCAGGAATTGTGCTAGGTGTTGGGTATTTGGTATAGAACAGTCCTTTCTTTTATAAAGCTTATATGCTAGTGAGAGGGACCAGCTATTAAACAGGTAAATGTGTAAATTACAAGTTTATAAAAGTGCTGTGAAGGAACGAGAAAAGATCCTATAATAGATTGCAATCCAGGTTGGGGGGATCTACTAAGAAAGAGTGGTTAAGAAATGCTAATATCTATTATTATGAAAAATAGTTAATATTTATTGATCTTGTATGTCTTAGGCACCATTTTAATTCCTTTGCATGTAACTGTGCAGTTATTTGAAGATGGGAAGATTTAGACACTGAGGTCAAGCAGCTAGCCTGGAGGTGAGGGGTGAAGAAGAGAAGTTGGTTAATGGGTACAAACATAAGTTGTATAGAAGGGATAAGTTCTAGTGTTAGATAGTACAGTAGGGTGACTGTAGTGAGCAACAATTTATTGTATTTTTCAAAATAGAAGATTTGAAATGTTCCCAGCACAAAAAAATGGTAAACGTTTGAGGTGATTGATATCCTGAATACCCTGATTTGATCGTTATACATTGTATATATGTATCAAAATATCACATAAACTCCATTAAAATGTGTAATTATTATACCTCAATAAAAAAATTTAAAAAAACTAGCCCAAGGTGATAGTAAGTTGTAAAGTCAGGAGTCAAGCCAAGGGGGCCTGAGTCTAGAGTCTACACTGAGCTGCCCTTTAAGAAGGCTTTTTCAAAGAGGTAACACTGAAACTGAAGTATGAAAGATGAGAAGCTGCACAGATTTCTTGTGATGAAACATTTTTTCTTTTTTCTAATGAAAATGAATGTTGGCTTAGTTTATCAAGTAAAACAATACAGCACAAGGATGTGTGAAGGCCAAGCTAATCATTTCCTCCTTTTAGTCCTGCTTGTTAAGATAACCAATTTTAGTAGTCAGATGTGTGTCCTTCCACACATTTCTCCTTGTTCATGTGCACACACTGAATATATACATGTATAGGGGTATGTTTATTTTATCAAATAGAATGATACTATACACATACTCTTTAACATGACAATGCATCATAGGTTTTATTACATATCAACAAATATGGATTTAATATTATAATTTCATTTTGTAATTTCTAGGTATTTATATATGTGCCCACAAACATGATATTTTAATATTGATTATTCAGTGAAATTTATTAAACACTGTCCATGACGTCTAGTCAGAGACCATCAGCACCATACCTGTAGTTGAACAAAGTTGGTCTCATTAACTTCTTGTGGTAAAGGAGAGTATGCGTTAGGGCACTAACTGTTGGGGGGAATCTTTCTAAGAGGTTGTTAGATAAGTCTTCTGGGGTTTGAGCTTACGTTAGGTGATTTGGAGAGGAGTTCAAGGAACAAAGCTTTGCTTTGTATTGGCTGCTCCAGGAAATGGGATGGGGAACCACATGGATTGGAGGGGCGGAACTGGAGAGAGGAGGCATGAGTTGATAGCCTGTCACATTGATTCAGGGGAGAGATGGTATGGTAGACATTTTTAGGATTGATGCCCTAGATCACAACTGTTCCCTCTTTTCTGGAAACAGTGACAATACTATGTGACCTTGTAACCCCCTCCCAACTTTGTGACTGTAGTTGATTGGTTCTGGGTTGACAACTGGCCCTGTCTGGGCCGTCAGATTCCTTTCCTGGGACTTTTGGATCTGGGAACAAAGAATAGACTGCTTTCTCTAGTGTTAGAAACTGTCTGATTTGAGGCTAGATAGCTGTGGGAAGCTATATTCCTCTTTGTGTAGAAGAATTTGGTCTAGAATGAGAGTAGAGTAACCAATAGAGAAAGAGAATTCTGCTTGGATTTGAGGTCCAGTTCCACCCACATTTCCCGTAGTGTGGTTGTGGGAAATAAACCAGAATCCTTAAAATACATTTTTCTGTTTTGCTTAAGCTAGTTTAAATTTGTCTCTTGCAGCCTTAGGAGTCTTGATTAATATGGACGGTGAAGGCCAGAACTAAGGCACTGAGCATGGGGTTGGCTGATCTCAGGTGTTAGGAGGTAAACTGGACAGAAAATGGTGACTGTGACTCTGGAGAGAGCAGTGTGCTTTGGTAGAGTGGACACCAGGGCAGTGTTCTAAGTGGAGGGAGGAAATTGGGTAGAGGCAAGTGTGTGGTCTTGCATGGCAGATGGAGGCAATTTCGAGTGCTTCATCTTGGCTGGGCTGCGGGGATGGGGCTGGTATAAAGAGAGAGAGCTGATCCTGGGTATCAGGTACTGGGGTATTGGGCTTGAACCCATAGGAAGTGGGAACAAATGATGGCATTGTTGATGGTGTTGGTAATGACTGTTAATAAAAGTCTCTTATTGGTTTCTAATGGTACAAATATCACATACTAGAAAATTTGGGAAATAAATATTCTAAAGAAAATAAAAATTACACTAATGCTATTTGCCATTTATTCTGTTGCACTTCAGTATTTAAAAATGTGTGTATTTTAAATAGTTGAGATACTGTATATATAGTTTGTAATCTTTCCCCCCACTTCTTGTATCATAAGCATTTTTCGGTCATATATTTTTGGGAAACATTTTGAGATATATATATATATGTTTTTTTTAAAGACAGGGTCTTGCTCTGTTGCCCAGGCTAGAGTGCAGTGGCATCATCATAGCTCACTGCAACCTTAAACTCCTGGGCTCAGGCGATCCTCCTGCCTCAGCCTCCCAGGTAGCTGGGATGACAGGTGTGTGCCAAGCATGCCTGGCTAAGTTTTCTATTTTTTATAGAGAGAGGGTCTTGCTATGTTTTTCAGGCTGGTCTTGAACTCCTGGCCTCAAGTGATCCTCACACCTCTGATGACTGTATATTATTCTACTGTGTGAATGTATCATAATTTATATGATGCCCATCTCTAAGTTTTTTGTTCTTATGAACAAAATTGTGTTATACTTAAAATCTTTGTCCACGTTTCTCATGTTTTTAGAATGAATTCCTCAGAGTGAAATTATTGGATCAAATAACATAACCTTTTTTTGAGGATTTTTAAAAAGTAAAGTATATAGAAGTATAATTTACATACAGTAAAATTCACCCTTTTTAGTAGACTTTTGTTTTAATCAAAAACCAAGATTTGTTCATGACTAGTGGACAGTTTTGAATTTTGACAAATGCATGTGATTGTGTAACTACGACCACAGTCGAGATACAGAACATCCATTAACTCCCCAAATTCTCCTGCATCCTTTTATAGTCATCTTATTCCCCCACCTGAGACCCTGGCAATCGCTGCTCTGTTTTCTGTCTCTATAGTTTTCTTTTTCCAGATTGTCATATAAATAGAATTATACAGTACAATAGTTTCTGCCCTCTGGCCCCCAAAGACAGACTTCCTTCCCACACACAAAATATATTCACCAATCCCAAGGCCCCCCAGAATCTCAAATCATTACAGCATTAGCTCAAAGCCCAGATTTCATTTAAATCTCAGCTCAAAAGTTCTAAATCTTGGCCGGGTGTGGTGGCTCACACCTGTAATCCTAGCACTCTGGGAGGCTGAGGCAGGAGGATCGCTTGAGGTCAGGAGTTTGAGACCAGTTTATGCAAGAGCAAGACCCCATCTCTACTAAAAAAAATAGAAAAAAATTAACCGGGCAACTAAAATAGAAAAAATTAGCTGGGTGTGGTAGCACGTACTTGTAGTACCAACTACTCAGGAGGCTGAGGCAGGAGAATCGCTTGAGCCCAGGAGTTTGAGGTTGCTGTGAGCTAGGCTGATGCCACTGCACTCTAGCCCTGGCAACAGAGCAAGACTCTTGTCTCAAAAAAAGAAAAAAGAAGTTCTAAATCTTATCATCTAGATCAGGTGTAGTCCATTTGGAGGCACGATTCAGTTCCATCCGTGAACCTGTGAGATAAGTTATCTGCTCCAAAGTACAGTTGGGATGCATGCATAGAATACCAGTGATAGATATTCCTATTCAAGAGTGAGGGAAATGGAGGGAAAATAGGAGTCACCAGTCCCAAGCAATCTCCTTCTCTTAACAAAGCAAGTTTTTAAATTTGATGAACTCTGATTTAGTAATTTTCTTTTTTTTATCAACGGTGCTTTTAGTGTTATATCAAAGAAATCTTTCTTAATCCAAGTTCTCTAAGATAGTCTATGTTTTCTTCTAGAAGTTTTGTAGATACCACATTTGCTCAATTTCGAGGTAGCATCCGAGTATGGTGCAAGGTATGGATTGAGGTTTGTTTATTTATTTGCATTTGGATGTCTAATTGAATATAATAAAGTTCCTACTCTGTGAGAACTTAAAAGTCTAGTTGTGGTAGACACACAGTAAGCAAACAGTGTGTCCTTTTTATAATGGTGACAAGTGTCATCTGATGGAGAACAGTAAAGCAGGACAAGGGTATGGGAGTGCAAGCTGCAGTGGAGCCCATGTGAGGTTGGTACTGTCTTATATCACATGCCAGGTGAGACTTTCTAATAAGGCTTCCAAAAGGAGGTAAGGAGGAAGAGAAGTTTAGGCAGATAGAAGAGTAGTGCAGAGACCTGGGGAAGGGACAGTGCCCAGTGTGGTCAGGCAGCCAAAGGGATGACGGGGAGCAGTGGGAGCTAAGGTCAGGTGTGGCAGAAGTGAGAGGCTGTGCCACATAGAGTTGGCTAGGCTGAGGTAAAAACATTTGATTTTGCTTTCAGTACTTCGAGAAGCCATTAGAAAGCTTGGGAGCAAAAAGGATGCACTCTGACGTAGTACTACTCACAATGTGGTTCTTCTGTCAGCATCCTCTGGGAGCTGGTGGAAGATGTAGCCCCACCCAGACCACTGAGTGAGGATCGCTGAGGGTGGGACCCAGAATCTGTTGTAAAAGCTATCCAGGTGGTGTGGTTTTTTTTGAGACAGAGTCTCACTCTGTTACCTGGGTAGAGCACAATGGTGTGATCATAGCTCACTGCAGCCTCAAGCTCCTCCTGGGGCTCAAGTGATCCTCCTGCCTCAGCCTCCCAAGTAGCTGGGACTATAGGTGTGCACCACTATGCCTGGCTAATTTTTTCTATTTTTACTAGAGACAGGGTCTCGCTGTTGCTCAGGCTGCTCTTGAACTCCTGAGCTCAAACGATCCGCCTGCCTCGGCCTCTCAGAGTGCTAGGATTACAGGCATGAGCCACTGCATCTGGCCTCTCTCCAGGTGGTTTTGATGCATGTTAAAGTTTTTTTTTTTTAATTTAATGCAGTTGTTAATTGACAAATAATATTTTATTTATGGGGTACAACGTGATGTTTTGATACATGTGTATATTATGAAATGATCAAATCAGGCTAATTAGCATATCCATCACTTCACATACTTATCGTTTCTTTGTGGTGAGAACATTTAAAGTCCACTCTTTAAGCAATTTTGAAATATATAATACATTATTATTAACTCTAGTCACCATGCTGTGCAGTAGGTCACCAGAACTCTTCCTCCTGTCTGTCTGAAACTTTGTACCCTTTGTCTGACATCTCTTCATTCCCCAGCTGTCCCGATGTCCTCTGGTAGCTCTGGCCTAGATTATGTTTTCAAAAGTCACTGTGGTTGTGTTGTGGAGGATGGACTGCCGGGAAGGCAGAGTGGAGGCAGGGAGGCCAGTCAGGAAGCTATGACAGTGGTTCAGGTGAGAAGTCATGATGGTTTGTAGCAAGGTGGTAGTGATGGAAATGCTGAGTAATAATCAGATGTGAAGTATATTTATAGGTAGAGCCAAAAGGATTTGCTAATAGATTGAATGTAGGATGTAAGAGGAAGAAGTAAGTCTTGCATAATTCCAAGGTTTTTGGCCCTGGAGGAATGGACCCGGAGCTGCCATTTACTGGGTGGAGACAGTAGGAGGAGCAGTGGAGCACTTCCTTGTGATAAGGAGGGTTCGGGGATGAATCTGGAGTTTGGGGTGTGGAAAAGTTAACATTGAGATGAGTGCGAGTCTGGGGAAGAGAAATCTGGTGAGCATTTGACAGCTGAGCTATGGAGCCTTGTTTTCACTTCTGCCACTGGAGGTGTACTTGCTCAAGTTTAATGTTAAGAATGATACCATATTTAATAGTAACTTAGTGTTTTTCCTAACCACAAATTATGTGTACTTTGTCTAATTTAATTTTAACAGGTATTGAAATAAAAATCACTACAGCTTTCTGTGAAGATGTCGGTTCTAATATCACAGAGTGTAATAAATTATGTAGAAGAAGAAAACATTCCTGCTCTGAAAGCTCTTCTTGAAAAATGCAAAGATGTAGATGAGAGAAATGAGGTAAGACCATGTGTGTAAAATTAAATTCTTTCACAAAGATTTGTTGACCACTTACTGTGTACAAGGCACTGTGCTAAGGATAGAGGTAAGGAATAGGTGGTTCTCACCCTCACTAATGTTGGACTGTACTTATGGTATAATTTCTCATAGTTAAAAGTACTTCAAATGCCATGTTTTGGGAGTGCATTTGAACTTATATAAATGATTGAATATTGAATTTAGATTTATCATTGACTTTTTATTCCTTGATGGAATAATCAGTATTCAGGATGTTTGATTACTGAAATCTGAAGTTTTTCTAAGAAATGTTAGAGAGCATCTAGGCCCTATCTTCCTATGAATAGATTAACCAGACAAAATTAGGAATTTTTGAAATATTTTCCTTAATGGAGCCCCAACTCTCTTCCTTGATTCTTCATTCCACACAACATGGTATTTTAAAGACCCTTCATCTTTAAGAGAGACTTAAGTAGGTTATGTGTTATATTTAATAAGACATTAATAAACATGTACTTAAATGAGATATTTTTATTTAATAATATGAGTAAAGAAAAGTTGATCTTATTTTATCATGAATAGCTAAGCTGACCATTATTTAGCATGTTTTAGGTACTAATAAACTTTTGTATAAATATTGTATTAAAAAGTGGCAAAGTATGTGTTTGTTTTATAAAACTTAAGGAAAATAATCATGTTTCTCAGAACCGTATGTATTTTCAATAAAGTATATATCTTTTGCCATTAGGTAAGATTTTTATTTTACACAGGTGTGTATGTATATGGATTGATATGTATGTATATATGTGTGTATACATGTATCTCTGTAGACATAAAAATTTTTGTAAATTATTATAAAGAAACACATAAAATTTACTATCTTAACCATTTTTAAGGATAGGATTTAGTAGTGTTAAATATTTCCACTTTGTTGTGCAGAGATCTCCAGAATTTTTTCATCTTATAAAACCAAAACTATATATTTATTAAACAACTCTCCCTTTCCCATTTCCCCAACCTCTGACAACTACCATTCTACTTTCTGTTTCTGCCAATTTGACTAATGACACCTCATATATATGGACTTATATATTATATGTCCTTTTGTGACTGGCTTATTTCACTTAACATAATATTCTCAAGGTTCACTCATGTTGTAGCATGTAATAGGATTTCCTTCCTTTCCAAGCCTGAGTAATATTCCACTGTATGTATGTAGCACATTTTGTTTATCTATGCTTCTATCCCTTGGCTATTGTGAATAATGCTGTTATAACATGGGTGTGTAAATATCACAAATGTTTTTAAAAGTGTGGAATTGACAGTTATTACTTTATTGTTACTTTTTTTGGACATTGGGTACCTAATTTTGTTAAATGTTAACTCAGTCATTAATGAAATGTTGATCTAAAAATGTTATTGTGATAATATGATAGCTAATGTTTTTATTGAATACTTATATAAATATAATGGTATGTATTTTGTATGTATTTGCATAGCAACTGTATAAAGAATAAATACTGTTATTTATGACTTAATTCCTAAGTTACCTATCCAAGATATTATCTAGTAGAACTCAAATTTGAACCCTTCCCTGTTTTGACTTTAAACAAACTATAATCTATTTAAGTTCCACTGCTTTTCTTTGAGTCTTCAGAAGAAAGTTCACCTAATGATGATGCCTATCTTCCCAGTGTTTCTGTATCGAACAAAATGTGTTTTGGTTAGTTAACAACATCATTGCAGCCTTTTATGATTATGAATAGTCAAAAATTGTTATAAATAGATAAGGTATAAAATTTATAATTGGAGATTATTAGAAAAGAATTATAGAAATAATCATTTTTATTAGCATATATTAGCATATTTGGAATAACAACATGATGGTTTAAAAACATTGTTTTACTTCTAGACATTTTCTTAGGGAATACTGAGAAAATAGCTTCACTTGGAAGGAAAAACATAGCATATCAATAAGCATAAAGTTATATTAATCTTATTGCCATAAGGGGTGAAGCATATTTGGCATAGAGCTTAATTTAGGATCATCCATGACATAGCATTTAATGGATATTAATTATCATTATATCCCATTTAACATTGTACTAATTTAAATTGGAGTTTTAAAATAATTTGGAACCAGTTGAGATTGTTCAGTTGTGGCTTAGTGTGAAGGTTGGAGATAAAGTAGCGGCTTTCTCAAGGCCTTTTTTTTTTTTTTTTTAAAGCATTTTGCTTCTACAACTTCTGGTAAAATTTAATTTTTATAGAATTATAAAAAGTTTGGATTTTCCCCTTCTTATTAAAAGTAAGGTATTTAAGTAACTTCATGTTAATGTGTTTTGGTTATCAGTTTTGAAAAGGATTCTTAAATATTAGATCAATTAAATAAAATAATGTGGTTAAAGTTGCTTGATACTGTGTTTAGCACATAATTGGCCACAGTCAGTAAACTCTAGTTTCCTTCTTTTCTTTCTACTTTATTTATAAACTAGAATCTAGTTTTTTTATTAAAAGGATTTGTTCTGTAAAATTTGGATTTAGTCAAAAGGCCACACTCAAGGATCCAGAAGGTCACACGTGGCCCTAAGGCTGCAGGTTCCCCACCCCTGACAACCTCTGGGCCTGTGAATATTCTTAGTGATGGCTAATCTTTGCCCTTTGTAGAATAGTGAAGGGTTTTTTATTTTATTTTTGAAAATAGCAAAAAGTCATTCTCTTTGCTCTCCTTAGTATAAGAGGTTAGGGTTGAGACTGGACATTTTTCTCCTGTTTTAAAAAATGAACTGGAAGTTTAAATTTAAGTGATAGATTTTGTTATGTGTTTATAAATAGATTTTAAAGGAAATTTCAAAGGAGAATTTCAAAATGTTTTAGTTTCACTACAATTATTGAAGAAGTATATACCCTCCAAAGGTGACTGCTTTAAAAGACAATGGTTATTTAGATCTAATGCACCTAAATAAGTAGAAATAGGAACCTAGAGATTGGGAAGAGTGAAAAGATGCTTGAAGAGTAGATAGATGTTTTTGCATTGAAGTCTTCTGGGAAGCTGAGATAAAGTATGATACCTGTTGTGGGGAACTACAGTTGGTGCATAGTGTTCTGTTTTGTTTTGGGTGTGTTTTGGCTTGAGGTCATTGTAAGTAGGAGAGCAGGGGTTATGTAGGTTATATAATCTTACGTTTTTTGGAAAGAGGCATGGGATTTGCTGGAATGTGTGGGGTTAGGTATGGAAGGGGTCTTTATTAATTCATTTTCAAGCGAAAGAATAAAGTTGTCATGATATGATAAATTACTCTGTAGCTCTAAACCGTACTTACTAGATTGGTTAAGCAGGAACTGGGAGAATTCGAAGATAGGCTTTGTTTTAAGGCCCAACTTATCAGGTAACTATCCTATCTTCCGGGATCTAATAAAACTTTATGGCAGCCTTTGCTGAAAACCATTATCTTTTTGAATAGTGTAGCTATAAAATCTGTATCAGTTAGGAATTGATTTGAACTTCATGTGACAGCACTCAAAACAGTGGTTTAGACAAATTAAAGTTTTATTTTTATCACATAATAACAAGCTAGAGGAGCCATTCCTAGCATTCCTAGGCTGATGAGGTGGCTTCAGGATGCCCTCAGGCTTCTTCTGCCTTTCTGCCCCCCCCCCCCCCCCCCCCCCCCCCCCCCCCCCCCCCCCCCCCCCGTGAGCTGATGACCTCCCATCACCCATGCTGACTCAGCTCCCTCATTCTGTCTGCATATTGGCAAAAAGAGGGAAAAAGATGCAGACCAGCTGAGATAGTCCCCTTACGGAGCTTTCCATGGAGGCCTAGCCAGAGCAGGGCCATGGGGTTATTTCCAGCAGCAAGTGTGTCTGAACAACATGGGATTTTGACCTGAGCTCATTGCCACCTCCAGCAAAATCCTGTCCTAGATACTGGGTAGACAACTAATAGTTTCTACAAGAAAAATTATGACTATTCAAGTCTTTTATTTGACATGTTCCTAGATAATCACATTTAAACCATCTTTCTTATTTGTGGTATAGGTATTTATACACATTTACATTATTTTTTCCCTCATTCTCTAGAAACACTTATCTGTGTGAACTATATGAAATGTAACTGTGACCCCAGGAAGTAAACAGAAAGCTCTTCTGAGTCTTTGGGATAACAGTTTTGAAAACTATGATGTAAAATTCATGTGTCGTCAGGGCCAAGGATTCAGTTTGTTGGCTTTAATTTATATATTATACTTGGGACTTTTTATCCCAGTAGATTAGCAGGGAGAAGGATGCCGTAGAAAGTATGCCAAAGAACTGAGAGCTGACAGAGGCAAGTATAGTGTAATAATGGATGTGTGTAGTCATGACTCAGAATCTTAAACATAACGTTTAAGGTAATCTGTTTAACAGGTAGCAATGTTTGCACGCTGCTTTTGATTTTTAGAATGATGATTATCATAAAAGTTATAATCAACTTTAATGCTTTTAATGGATAAACATTTTGACCTGGAAAATATGTCTATGTGTAATACCTCACTCCCTAATGACCCTGGTTAAATGGCATGCAGTTGCCACATATAATTTAGTATCCATCATTATGTGAGAATGTCTATATTTAACGTGGTCTACTTTTGTACTTTATTTAAACCAGTATTTGTGTTTAACACTTTACTTGTGTTATTCTTATAATAGCATCTGTTGTATTTTGCCAGTTATTAGAATTATTTGTTTGTATGTTGTTCCTAATAGATTTTTAAATTCTTTGAGTCTTTGCTCATTTACTCAGTCACTGTCCCTCACACTGGGTATATACGGTATCCAACCCATAAGCAAAACAGGCATGTTTCTCACCCTCATGGAGTTTAGAGGCTTTAGGAGAGAGAGACAATAATCAGTTGTTAATTACGCAAAAATACGATTATGAACAAGGATTAGTATAGAAGGGAAAATTATAGGGGATCAGTAAGGAGGTGGGAAAGAGCATGAGGGCACATGGAGGGGGCAGGAATGGTACAGACTGGGCTGAGAGGGAGGCCTGCTCTGCCCTTGCCATCATTCAGGGCTCCTGGTGACCTTGGTGAAGACTTTGGTTCTTATCCAAAAGAGCTATGAGAAAACATTGCAGGATTTTAAGCAGAGGGATGATGTCATATTGGTGTTTTAAAAAACCTCGGATGTTTTCCCCCACACTGATACACACATAGTAAGTAGGTGCTTAAATTTAAATATTTGTGTAATTGAACCTAATTTTTAGTGTAAATTTTTCTCATTTACCTTAATATGTTTTAGGACCTTTAGTATTATCACTCTTTAACCTGGTGCTTCTGCATATGTTTTTTGTCACGTACTTACAGAAATTGATCATGTTGATACTGCACTTGCAGTAGGTTAGGCTTGCTGCCAGAGATGACTTGTCCTGGGATCCAGCTGCCTGGGTCCTGCTCCCATCTCTAGGGCTCAGGGAGCACTGTCTCTGTAGTCCTGTGACTCATTCTTGGCACAAAGCTGGGAAACTCTGATTTAACTAGCAGGGGCTTTAGTTTAATCCATTAAGTTTATAAGAGAAGACTTTAAAGAACTACATATGTATATTCTATATACCACCTGTATTTTTATTTATTATTTTACTTTTTTCCCTCTAGTCCTGTTTTAAATAAAACATATATATGTTAAAAACATACTCTATATATTATATTCTAATTGTATTGTTAGAGAATTCGATTACCATAGGTATTCTGAGATTTTATATATGTTTCGGTAATTACTTTCCAGATCCTAGTATTATGCATGTTTATTTATTTTATATGAATTTGCAGTGCCAAGAAACAGATTACTAATACTGTAGGAAGAAAAATTATGTTTTATTTTCTCTTTGACTTTTAAATTATTAGTAAACTGAAACTTAAAATTCAAAGCTTTTTCTAAATCAAACAAATATAGTTAACACAGCTAGTGCTTAACATATCTTTATGAAAATATGTGTAGTATATTTAACTGTGGTATTTCAGTAAAAGTGCAGTGTCTTGATAAGTTCCCTGTGTCTTTTATATTCCCCAGTGTGGCCAGACTCCATTGATGATAGCTGCTGAACAGGGCAATCTGGAAATAGTGAAAGAATTAATTAAGAATGGAGCTAACTGCAATCTGGAAGACTTGGTATATACTAAAATAATTTACTCATTTGTCTTCATTTTCTTTTCCTTAACTTTGCTGTTTGTTTTTAAGAAGTAATTCTGAAATAGTAGATTAAAAATTGCACTTTCAGATATATCTCAATGTTGCCTAATGGGCTACATCAATTTTTTTAAAAGAGTAATAATACAGGAGGGAAATTTTTCCCTTCAGTGAAGGATCTCAGCTCTTTATGTTTTTTGTATACAGCTGGCACTAGTGGAGTAGAGAGCACATACACATACAGTTATCTGCCTGCCTAGAATATATCCATGTATGATTCATGTTGTTAAGTAATGCCCCATAATGGTAACTTGTAATAAATATTACATATGATAATGACCAGAAAGATGTGGTCCCTTCTGCTATCACTTCTGAGGGTATCACCATTCCAAGAAGTTATATTTCCTCTAATTTTCCCTATTTTTCTTGGAATTGCTTTTGAGGATCACGTGGTTACATCTGTTTTGTTTTGTTTTTATTAATTCAGTGATTGTTTGAATTAAATTACAATTATGAATAAAAGTTAAAATGGATACTTATATCCTTTATTTAAAAAATAAAGGAGAATAGTTCATTTTTTCTCACAGTTTCTAAACTTATCATATGGGGTCACTCTAGTTTCTTAGCCTGTGAATATGCTCTAAAATTTGATTACAGCCTCTTTGATTTGATTCCAATTTATAGTAATGGTTGCTAGCCACAGGATTAGCTTTGAGGTTTTGATATTCATCTTTTCTCCTTTGTACAAAACACAGTGTATGATTAGAAGTCCAGTGCAAAGACTGGACAGTTGTGAAACCATTTCTACACCTTTACTAGTGAAATAAGTAGACAGATAAATTCTCAAGAGACTTCAGTATTGTTTTAGAGTAGTTTAGAGTAGATCAAATCATGTCAATTTGGTATGATCATTTGGTATGTAAATTCAAATTTATTTTTCCTCACTTTCGAATGTTATTTTTGGTTTTAAAATGGTAACATTTTTGTGTATGTTTTCAAGGATAATTGGACAGCACTTATATCTGCATCAAAAGAAGGGCATGTACACATCGTGGAAGAACTACTTAAATGTGGAGTTAACTTGGAGCACCGTGATATGGTATGTATGTTTTTTACAATATGTTCTTAATGAAGTGAAATCTTATTAACAATAATAGATATGTGTGAAATCTTATATTTTTGTCTGTGAAGTGATATCATAATAATGTTTTTAGGATTTGGGGTTGGACATTGAAATGACCCTTTAGAATATTTTAGAACCCAGGTGTTATAATGTATCTTTTTAAGAATATTCTTAGTCATCATTTTCAGTTTATTTCAGAGTTTAAAATTCTGAAATAGTGTGAAAAAAAACTCATTCACCTTCAATAAATGAATGTTTAGAACTTTGAGAAAATTGATTCCTTTTGTACTCTGAGGGACATCATATAGTTTAAAAATACTTGTCAGTTTGAAGTTTAAATTTTCAGAATAATATTTACAGATTTGTTTTTATTTTACAATGTAATTCTGTTCAGATATGCCATCTGTACACATTAGAAGTTTAACAAGATGTGATCCTTAATTATCACTTAGCTCTTATTTGACCTTGGCATCTGGTTAAAGCATAAAGGTGATGAAAGGGATTATTTCTGGCTTACTTTAAAATGTATATTTATATGGGGATATCTGGAATTTAAAACTGCATATAGTATTATCTTCATGATATAAACATTGGTTTATAAAGATATTCACAGAAAGAACGTCATTAGTGGCATGTTTATGCTTAAAGAAGATCCAAAATTTTATCTCCCTTTCCCCCCCTTTCTTTTTCCTCCAGGGAGGATGGACTGCTCTCATGTGGGCATGTTATAAAGGCCGTACTGAAGTAGTAGAGTTGCTTCTTTCTCACGGTGCCAATCCAAGTGTTACTGGTCTTGTAAGTGTTAATAAGAAATTTATTGTAATATTAAATGGTAAGTGTTCTTAGGGAATATTTAAGGCTGATTATACTTGACTTCAGAGCGGATAGACATTTTCTGGATCTTATTAAGCAATAATAATGTAGATTGTGCTTTCAAAACATAATGAGAATTTTTTTCTTAAGGTAAGTTTATTTCTCAATTTTTGTCCAACAAAAAGGCAGCTCTGACAGTTTAAATACTAACTATATAACATTTCAAAAAGAGATTTTGAAATCTTTAGTCATCTTCCTGTTTTTTTGTAATTATGCATTCTCAAACTGAACTTCTTTAAAGAAAAGAGACATTTACCAAATAACCATACCAGTTTTCTATATATTCTGTTATATATACACACAGTCCTCTTATTTTACTTTCTTCTAATTAGTATTGCCTCTTGGCTAGATAATCACATTTTAGTGTGTTGAATTTATAAATATGTTCATAATGTGTTTATTTAAGGTTGAGTGCTTCTTAGTTACCATTTATGTATTGTGAGTATTGTGAGTGTTTTTAAAGAGGAGAATAGTTTGTAACTTGATTTTTTAAAAAAAATATTACTTTGTGTTACTTCCTTTGATATTTACTTTACTTAGCAAATGTGTTTTGAACGTCCACCTGAAAAATTTTGTTTCTTTCCCACCCTCACTCCCTTCTTTCCTTCTTACCCATCTACCTACCTATCTCCCTGCCTACCTACCTATCTATCCCAGCAGTATAGTGTTTATCCAATCATCTGGGCAGCAGGGAGAGGCCATGCAGATATAGTGCATCTTTTACTGCAAAATGGTGCTAAAGTCAACTGCTCTGATAAGGTAGGTCAGCACAATTTTCCCAGGTTTCAGCCCACGTTATGTCCACTCAGTGTGTCAAGTTATAAGCATTTTATGTTTGTGTATATTAATATATTTTATGTAGATATGTATCTGATAGTTAGATCCCTTATGTGTATTATGTACTAAGTGTCCTTCTGATGTTTTTATGTCATATTCATCATTCTCAAGAAAACAAACAAGGCTAATGGAATCCCTGTCTTCATTGTTTGAAGTTTTCAAGTTTTCTTTTTTTTGAGACAGCATCTCACTCTGTTGCCCTGACTAGAGTGCTGTGGTGTCAGCCTAGCTCACAGCAACCTCAAACTCCTGGGCTCAAGCAATCCTTCTGCCTTAGCCTCCCGAGTAGCTGAGACTACAGGCATGCGCCACCATGCCTGGCTAATTTTTTATGTATTTTTAGTTGGCCAATTAATTTCTTTCTATTTTTAGTAGAGACGGGGTCTCGCTCTTGCTCAGGCTGGTTTTGAACTCCTGACCTTGAGTGATCCTCCTGCCTCAGCCTCCCAGAGTACTAGGATTACAGACTTGAGCCACTGCGCCTGGCCCAGTTTGAAGTTTTCTATTGGAACTCTTGTTCCTACCTAAAGTCCAATCTGCTTTCTCTGTATTGTTGCTAGAATGATCTTCTAAAATCAAGTTTGGTTATTTTTCTCTTGTGCTTAAAATCCTAAAGAACACTAAAGAACATCTCTAGTATGATGGATGGAGATAGCCCTTGCCTCCCTTTCTCTCCTTTCTCCTGCTACCTGTACCACACAGATCCTTGCACGCCAGCCCACCACATGCCTCGTAGCATCCCGAGTGCAGGTGTTCTTCCACAGCGTGCCATGCCTCTCTTCCTCATCTGCCTTAGTTGCTTTTCATCTGTCCACCTCAGCTCATTTGCCATCACCTCTAGAAAGCTCTCTAGAATGTTATTCTATTCTTTTTTTTTTTTAATCTTTAACACGTACCTCAAATATTCAATAAGTACTTACCTAGTTATCTTATTCTTCCTTATTTTTGGAGAGCTTTGCTGGTTTTCACTGTTTCAGGATGAAGCCCAGGCTTCTCAGTTTGGCTTCAGCCAACCTTCCCAGGCTCCCTTCTTGCCATTCCTTTTCATATATGCTGTGCTTTGTTTATTCTGTTCCCTCTGCTAGAAATGTTATCTCCTTTGTCTAATCAACTTTGATTTATTTTTCAAGGCTCATTTGAGGTGTTATCTTCCTTGTTAAGTCTTCTTAACCTAGGTGCTCCTTCCTGTGTACTGTCAGTTCTGTCTGTGCATACTTTCATTTGTGTATGTAACCTGTTGCCTTGTGATGATTGATTTCTGCAGATTTCTTAGCTCTAGCATGTAAGTTTCATAAAGATAAGGAATGTTCCTTTTTTTTTCTTTCTGTACCTCCATTATTTCCATTAGCTGTCTTAGAACTTAACACATCGTTGGGGTAATCATATTCATTTCAGATTAATAACATTGTAGCTAAATATAGAAAAATAGCTATTATTTAAAGATTTGTTTTTTGTAATTGGAATAGATTCTGTGCATAAATTTCTTTAAGTGAAACAGTATCGCTTAACCTTATGGGGGTGTTGAAAATCATCCTTATCTTGATCTGGATGGTGGTTATACAGGTGGATACGAAAGTAAAAAATCTTCAAAGTAGTACACTGAAAATTAGTGTATTTTTTGCACTTTATGCATGTTATGCCTTATTTAAAAATACTGCATAAAATAATAGCTTAATGTGGAGTATAAGGAAGCTGTTGCAAATATTTATAATATGGCATTTAGGAATATTGCTTTTTATACTGTTTGCTAATTCAAGTTGACTGAGGTTTGAGGTATGTCTAAAATGGCTGCAAGTTCTGTTGATGTTTCTGATTTGACAATTTAATATCATGGAGAAACCTTTATTTTCTCCTCCTAGCCTATAGAAAAATATTTATATGTAGCTTAGCATTCAAGGCTCTCCAGAATCAGGCACTATGCTACCTAACCTGTCATTCTTTAGCTTTTTGAGAAAATATTTAGCACCTACTGTGTGCAGTGCCCTATATCTTTACTTAGCACAGGAGATACAAAAACAAAGAAATGATCTCTGTTCAGAGAAGCAGGGACGTAAGTGGGACATGTAAAATGCAAAGGCTAAGGGTCAAGTGATTTAGGAGTTTGAAGATGGGAGAAGTCACTGATGGCTGAGCAGTCAGTAAAGATTGGATAGAACTGAGACTTAATCTAGACCTTGAAGAAAGGATAAAGCTTATGTTAGTGAAGAGGAGGAGAGGAGATGAACTGGGCACAGGGGAAAATGAGAGCAAAAGCACCAGGGTGTTCTTTGTGTGGTGTGTTGAGCTGGTCTTGAGTGGATTGGTGTGGGTGGAGCTGGGCTGAGTGGTGAGGAGGGAGCTGAGAGGAAGCCGGGCCACAGGTGGAGCCACCTTCAGATGGGCCTTGGACACCACACTGAAGAGATTGGTCCTCTGCCCTGTAGACACAGAAAAGCATTTGGGAATCTAAGTAGTAGATTGGCACAAAGTGGTGTTTTAGAAAAATTAATGTTTGGTAGCGCACTGTGGAATGGATTGAATACTAAGAGAATATTTTTATTGCTGACAGAAATAGGGAGGTTTCTATGTGAACTAATTTTTAGAGAAGGAAAATGACGTTCTCTCGGATGTGTTGACTTTGAAGTGGTGGGGCACCCGTAGTTAGGCCACCTGTGAGATAGTGGACATGGAGGCTTGGGCTGCTGGTGATGAAGGGCTTACACAGGTGATTCTGAAAGTTGTGAGTGTGGATTGATAACTGAGATCAGTAGCATTGCAGTGCTGTGAGCAAAGGGCTGATTATTAGGAGTGTCTACAGAGGTAGGAGAATTTGGCTGGCTCAACATCGAAGGTGATGAATGAATTGAAAGTTCAAGTTGGAAGGGACAGTCAGTTTAGTTCAGAATACTGCAGGGCTTTCAGGTAGAAAAGAAAGAACTGGGTAATAGATCTTTAGATCTAGGGTTTAGGTGACTATTACCGACCTCAGGGATAGTGGTTTTTTAATGTTTATAACAGAAACTAGTTTTTAAGGGGGTTTTGGTAAGGAATTATAAATTATTTTGAAACGTTTGAAAGAAAGAACGACTAGTATCTTAAGGGGTAGCTTGTTGGAAAAGTTTATTAGGATAGGAGAGACCTAAATTGAAAGGATCTAAATCAGAGACCTAATGGGAAGAGGGAATAAGAAGAAAAGACTGAAGATGTGGGAGGAGATAGAGTGAGGTTCTAGGTGAAACGGGAGGGTGGTAGGATCATGAATACACATGAAGAGATTAGGTTTAGGGGGGATAGAGGCCAGAATTTGAGACAAAGAGAAGAGAGAGCCTTATTGAGGTAATTCTGAGTGCTGACTCCAGAGCTGTTTTGAAGTAGACAGGAAGCAAGGTGAGGGATGGTCTTGCTGGATGTCAGAAATTCTTTTTCATAATGAAAGGTGAGATTGTCTGTGGAACATAGGGACAAGGACCAGCTGGCTAATGTGATGGGGTGGGAGAAAGAATGGAAATTATGTCATGTAATCTTGTATTGTTCAGTTTTATAAGAAGGCAAAAATCAAATGTAATAGGTGTTCAAAGGATGAGAGCTTAATTATAATTAGTATATTTAAAAAGGCTTTATAAAGGGTCAATGTCTATGTGTGTTATTTTTCAGGATGTCTAAGATCTTGATGTATAAAGTTAGGGAAGGCAATTTAGCCAGAGAAAAAGTTATCCACAAAGGAGGAGGCTAGAAAAGGGAATTTAATTCTGAGAGAAGACTACAGATGCAGGAGGGAAGTTGGGAATTTACTCCTGTACTCCTTATTCCGTCTTTCCTAAGCCTCCTTTGAGGCAGTGGCCATAACAACTGTTTCCCTTTCATTATTACTTTCCTCCTTTTTGTTAGGCGCCTGCTCCCATGTGCTGTATTGGCAGCCTTGTGATTCTGGCTGTCACAAGGTCCCATCCATCAAGGAAGAGCGTCCAGGGCTACAACCTTCAACAGCGTGGTTGCTGTGGTGTCTGACATAATTAATAGCTTGACACTGCTCAGTATAGTAGCCCCTAGCCACATATGGCTAGACTCAAATTAATTAAAATGAAATAAGATAAAAATTCATTTCCTCAGTCACACTAGCCATATATCAATTGCTTAATAGTCATATTTGACTAGTGACTGTATCAGGCAGCACAGAACTATAGAGCCTTTCTATCAACACAGAAAGTTCTATTGGACAGGACTGCCGTAGAGAGTAGATGTTCATTAAATGTTAATTTCTATCTGTGGGCTCCCAGGTACCTGAAGGTCACTGTGGGTATTAATATGTCTGTTGATTGCCAGGCACCCAAAGGTACAGCATTGCCTTTATGCGTGATTTACATTCTCTGATGCCTTTTGAATCATGTTTCAGGGAAAGGTGCTTTTGGGTGCAGTTTCTAGGCTGAAGTTGTCATGTATAGAGGCTGATTTTGGCTGGGGGTGGTGGGTAAGAGCATAGACTCCGAAGATAGAACTAATGTAGTTTGTTTGGCACTTGGTTGTTACTATTTTCACCTACAATCAGTCTGTTGGACATTAAATTCTATTTCATAAGATATGCGAATTGAAAATTTGGGGCTGTATGACTTTATGATGGAAAAATTGTCACGCATAAAAGTTAAAAAGACATTTCATGCAGTGGTTAATCATCTGTTCAGGAGAAATAGGATTTATCTAGGATTAAAGTTATGATTAGTGTGTGCAGTTATCTAAGAATACTCAAGAGTATGATTTTTATTAAAATTCATGTTGAGAGCTAGTTTATTTTATACACCTCTGATAATTTTAAATTTATCGTTTGTTTTAATAGTATGGAACCACCCCGTTGGTTTGGGCAGCAAGAAAGGGTCATTTGGAATGCGTGAAACATTTATTGGCCATGGGAGCTGATGTTGATCAAGAAGGAGCTGTAAGTATCTTATATTTTAACTCCTGATGATATAGATATGTTTTTGATTTTAAGAGAAAGACTGTTTTTCCTTAGTATTAATATATGTCTGGGAAAATTTCCCTCTAATTCTTGAATGATAGTGACTTAGGAAAGCATGCATTTTCTTTCTTTTATCCTAAGTGTGTTACATTATGAATATTATATACTATAAATATGTGCTTTTAAGGATCTGTTGCTAATGCATATACATTTTGTGAGGCTGAAAGTATTGTTAATGGAAAAAGACCCAAACTCTGTAAAATAATTCAAAGAGGCTTATTCTGAGCCAAATATGTGTGACTATGGCCTGGAGAACCATGCCCAAGAAGCCTTAAGCAAGCAGTTTTGCTGTGGTTGGGCTTTACACATTTCAGGGAGACGGGAATGACATGTAAACTCATAAATCAATCCATGGAAGTTGTACATTGATTTGGCCCAAAAAGGTAGGACATCTCGAAGCAGGGGATTACAGGTTATAGGTGAGTTTAAAGATTCTTTGATTTGTAATTGGTTAAAGAAGTGAAGCTTTGTCTAAAAGCTTGGAATGTTTTAAGTTAAGGAAGTCTATTAATCAGAGACAAACCATAGGACATATACCCAGACTCAAGTGATCTGTTAAGTAAATTGATGACTTGCCAGAATGGTTTAAGCTTTGTCTTGTATAGCTTTAGGCCTGTTAATGAGTTACAAAGGATATCTACAAGAGGGGAGGTAGACATGATGAAGCATGTCTGACCTCCCTTCTCATGGCCAGCAACTCAGCTTTAGGGTATTTCTCAGGTCCTCTTGCCAAGAGGGAGTTCATTCAGTCAGCTGCGGGGCTTAAGATTTTATTTTAGTTCACAGTATAAATAATAACTTTTAGCAATATTAGTATGATATTATGATATATATACAGTCATGTGTCACTTAATGATGGGGTTACATTCTGAGAAATGTGTTGTTAGGTGATTCTACCCTTATGCAAAAGTCATAGAATGTACTTACTCAAACCTAGATGGTATAGCACACCTAGGTTATATGGCATAGCCTATTGCTCTTAGGCTACAAACCTGGACAGCAAGTTACTGTACTACACACTGTAGGCAATTGTAATATAGTGGTACGTATTTGTACATCTAAACATAGCTAAACATAGAAAAGGTACAGGAAAAATATGGTATTATAATCTTATGAGACCACCATTGTATATGCAGTCTGTCATTGGCCGAAATGTGTTGCGCATGACTGTATTTTGGTTTTTGTCTGTGGTTCCTACCTCATTGCTCCCTTGTAATTTTCTAAGTGACTAGAGCAATGAGAGTATCTTTTGTTAAAATGTTTTGCCTTTTGTGCTTGGTTTTTGAAACAGTTCCTAGAATAATAAACATGAAAGACAGTCTTTTGTTACTTAAAACAAGCCCCTTTCAGCCACTCCTGAGTTCATGTTAATGAGGTGATTTTTAGAAAGTCCCTAGATAACCACAGATTGGGGGGCTGTTTTCCAGGGGAACAAACTGTGTGCTCAGAGGGTTGGAACTCACTACCCTACACTTCCACCTCAGGGGAGAGGAGACAGGCTGAAGGCTGAGTCGATCACCAGCGGCCAATGATTTAGTCAACCATGCCTTCATAATGAAGCCTCCATAAAAACCCAAAAGGACTTTGTTCAGGGGGCTTCCAGGAGGGTGAACAAGAACATATCCATGTGCCAGGAGAGTGGCATACCCCAACCCCATGGGGACAAAAACTTCTGTTTTGGGGACCCTTCCAGACCTCATCCTGTATATCCCTTCATTTCGGTGCTCATTCATATCCTTTAAAGTATCCTTTATAGGCCGGGTACAGTGGCTCATGCCTGTAATCCTAGCACTCTGGGAGGCCAAGGCCGGAGGATTGCTTGAGCTCAGGAGTTCGAGACCAGTCTGAGCAAGAGCGAGACCCTGTCTCTACTAAAAATAGAAAGAAATTAGCCAAACAACTAAAAATAGAAAGAAATTAGCCAGGCACTGTTGCACATGCCTGTAGTCCCAGGTACCCGGAAGGCTGAGGCAGGAAGATCGCTTGAGCCCAGGAGTTTGAGGTTGCTGTGAGCTAGGCTGACACCATGGCACTCTAGCCCAGGCAAGAGAGTGAAACTCTGTCTCAAAAAAAAAAAATTCTTTATAATAAACTGGTAAATGTTAAGTAAGCCTGAGTTCTGTAAGCCGCTCTAGCAAATTAATGGAACCCAAGGAGAGAGTTGTGGCAATCCCGATTTATAGCCAGTTGGTCAGAAGCACAGGTAAAATAACCTGAAGATTTCAGTTGGCATTGAAGTAGGGGCTGTCTTGGGGACTTAGCTCTCAACCTGTGGGATCTGTCGCTATCTCCAGGTAGGTAGTGTCAGAACTGAATTGGAAAATACCAAGCTAGTGTCTGCTGCAGAACTGATTGCTTGCTTGGTGGGTGGGGAAACTTCCACACATTTGGTCACCAGAAGTATTTTGTATTGTGAGAATATAGGAGAAAACTGAATTTGTTTTCTTCTATACTTAGTATAAATTATTTAAAAAATATTCAAATCAAATAGTTTTTAATATTAATTGTGGAAAAAAGTAATGCTCTGCTAAAATACTTTTTCTTTAAAAAATTTAATATTGTAATTTTTTGGATATTTTCAGCTGTACTGTATTTTCTCTCTTCAATAAACAGATTTTAAAAAGTCAGAAATCAGCTGTCAAAACCTAGAAAGCTTAACACAGTTGGCTAAAGACATCTTACTGACTAGCAGTTATGAATTGCACCTGGGGAAGCCTAACAAATTGCTTTTCTCTTGAGCTTACAGGAATAGAGGTAAAGGAAACAACATTTATGCACAGGAAACAGTTAAAATAATACAGACTACTATTTGTAGAATTATTACATTATGTGAGATGGACTGTAAAGAATTCTGAGAAGAGATACTACCAAGTCTCTGGCTATAATTAAACAAGAATAAACTCTTATATCATACTTTTTGGCATAATATCAACCAGTTCCTCCTGTTTTCCATGTTGGCAGAAGCTACTAATTACCAACCTTGAAGCCATGTGTACTGTTTTCGTGCCATGTGGAGACAGCATGATCCATAGGCTGCTGTGAACGTCATACCTTCCACTTTTGTCCTTTGTGGACAGTTGGTCAAGTGGATGACTGGCTTGTCTCTGATGACTGACTGACACAGGATTTGAAAAGCTGTTTTGTTTTAATATAGAGAGAATGACAGCTTATTTTTGGGGGCTGATCTAATAATTAAAGTATTTCTATAAGGAAATCGTATGACATCTTAAAGTAAATCAGCATCTCAAGAAGCAGTTTTTTTTTTTTTTTT
>VBSM01002608.1:169569111-169580262 GCA_008086735.1 Cheirogaleus medius
CTGTGCCAAAAAAAAAAAAGCATCTGTGCAGAGAACACTATTTTTTGTTTTTCGTTTGTTTGTTTGTTTTTGGAGGCAGGGTCTCACTCTGTTCCCTGGGCTGGAGTGCAGTGACATCTTTATAACTCACTGCAACCTGAAACTCCTGGGCTCAGGTGATCCTCCTGCCTCAGCCTCTCAAGTAGCTGAGACTACAGGTGCACGCCACCACGCCCAGCTAGTTTTTCTTTTTTTTGTAGAGACGGAGTCTCGCTCTTGCTCAGACTGATTGTGAACTCCTGGCCTCAAGCGATATTTCCAAAGTGCTAGGATTACAGGCGTTTATCCCGTCTCTTCATATTACAGCATAAGCTCCTTAAGGGCAGGGACTGTTTTGTCTTCTCTCTCTGTGTCCCCCAGAGTGTCCAGCACAGGGCCTTACATGCATAAGCTCAATGGACACAGTTGTTGTGTCACATTTAGGACACGGGATGAGAATCTAGAAGAAAAGTCAAGACAAAGTCATGCCGTGGAAGCCACAGAAAGAACAGCACAGGACATTTGCATGTAGCGCCATAGAGAGATCAGGGTGGGTGAGAACTGAGGATATCATTTGTTAAGTCTTGAGTCATTGGTTATCTTCAATAGAGGTGTTTGTGAGGTAATGTTAATAAATGGGAGAGTAGTTTGCACAGTGAAGAGGGCTTTTTTGGTTTTTATATATATATATTTTTTGAAACAGAGTCTCACTCTATTGCCCAGGCTAAAGTGAGTGCCATGACATCAGCCTAGCTCACAGCAACCTCAAACTCCTGGGCTCAAGCAATCCTCCTGCCTCAGCCTCCCGAGTAGCTGGGACTACAGGCATGCGCCACCATGCCCGGCTAATTTTTTCTATATATTTTTAGTTGTCCAATTAATTTCTTTTTATTTTTAGTAGAGACGGAGTCTTGATCTTGCTCAGGCTGGTTTCGAACTCCTGACCTTGAGCAATCTGCCCGCCTCAGCCTCCCAGAGTGCTAGGGTTACAGGCGTGAGCCACCGCGCCTGGCTGCTTTTTTGGTTTTTACATACTAGTTTTTATTAGTGTTGGATGTGAACACTAATGTGATTGGAGAGTCTAATGAGGGAACAAGGTGGGCTGATGTTAAGGAAAAGTGAAAAGTGAGAGTGAAAGAGGTTGTAGCGATCTTAGAAGGACAGATATTACATAAAAGACTCAAAGTTGGAGAATGTAAAGCAACGAAATTTGAGGGCTCACCATAGCTCGGAATAGGTCGACGAAGGTCACAAGAGCTGTCTGAATGCCTCATGTTAGATAGGATTTCAAGCATGGATCGCGGGGCTTTCTAGACAAATGAGGAAAGCTGTGAAATAGAATATAAATTAGTTGAGGAAGGTGATTGACATCTTTGGACAATGAATATTTGGGTGACAGGTAGATCCTAACGAAGTGGATCTATGGCCTGGAAGGAGCTGCAAGGAGGAAGGACGCCTGTTGCTTCTCCTCTTTCATTGAGTTGAGGGAAGGGGAGAAGAATGACCTTCTTTCTGGAGGGACTTGAGAGGAGCGATATCTGTGAAAAGCTGGGGAAGGAACTGGAGAAAGAAATTGTGGGGAAGGTAGAAATAAAAATTCGTATTATGTTTGTGCTCTAAATGAAAAATATGAAAAGATCAGATTTTCTATGATTTTACAGAACATGCAAGTTGTTACTCTATATATGCTATATATAAAAATGTGAAAGTTCAAGTTTCATCCTATTGTTTTACAGAAAGGAGACACTCCTTTGCATATTGCTATTCGTGGAAGGAGTCGGAAACTGGCAGAACTTCTTTTAAGAAATCCCAAAGATGGGCGGTTACTTTATAGGCCCAACAAAGCAGGCGAGACTCCTTACAATATTGACTGTAGCCATCAGAAAAGTATTTTAACTCAAATATTTGGAGCCAGTAAGTATTGGGCTTTCCTCCTAACTGAACTTTTAAATAAAGAATGTTCTATTTAAAAAATATGAAAAATAAAAAGCCAATGGCACTTTTGCATTGTCATTCAACTAGAGAATATCGAAGTTGAGAAAGTTATTATTTTAATGTGGGAAAGTTGTCCTCCCTATCTAAAGTTCTCCCAAATTGTATTGTAGCATTCTAAATTAAGTACATTCAGAGTCATCAACCAGCTTTTAAGGACCTCTAAAAATCTGGCCAACTTTTCTGGAAGTCTTTTCCCCCATTGTTGCCCAAGTTTACTTCGTGCTTTTATCACAGCATTCTCCGTTTCTGTGTGCTGCCCGGGCATTTCTAGCTCTCTGCCTTTGTGTTTTGCCCCCTCAGTCATCCCCTCTCCATCCCAGGAATGCTCTCTTCTCTTTACAGTGATCGCTCTCCTTCAAGGCTCATTTCATGTCACCTGTTCCCTTCTCAGTGACTTTAACTGATCTGCCTAACCAGATAAAATGTTTGCCTCGTTAGCATACTTAAGCACTTGTGTTTATTTTTCTTTTTTTTATACTGACTACATATGGTCTTTATTCTATTTCTTTTAGGATTTTCCCCTTTCCAGATCCCAAGCCCTTCACTGTTTCTTAGCTTTGTGTCCTCTGTAACATCTAGTATAATGCCCTGAATGTGGTACTAACATAATTAATAATTTTTTTTTTTAAGAGACGGGGTCTTGCCCTGTCACCCAGGCTGGAGTGTAGTGGCATGATCATAGCTCACTGCGACCCCGAACTCCTGGGCTCAAGTGGTCCTCTGACCTCAGCCTCCCAAGTAACTGGGATTACAGGCATGAGCCACCGTGCTTGGCTTAAAATGGGTTTTGATCGAAAAGAATGCACATGAGAATGTTATCATTCATATGTGCTGTTTTGAAATATGAAACAATTTTTTACTAGATTTCAAAAATTATGTTAGCCCCAGAAACCAACAGGAGTTAGTAGAATCCCATCACCTTCCAGTTTAGCTTCTTATATCTTATTTATAAATATGATTCTCTTTCATTATGAGTTTTTCTATTTTAAAATATTCTTTCTGATTGTAATAGTAATGTACCCTCATTACATTTTAAGAATGAAAACATGAATATAACAGAAAGTGCCAATTCCCCATTGTTCCCTGTCTCCCAACTTGTAGAGATCATTGTTTGAATGACCCTCCAGGCTTTTCTTTACATTTATAGAAATATTTTATACTAAGTATGTAGTTTTAAAAAAATGAGTCATTGCTATGTTATAAAAGTTTTTAATACTGAACTATATCATATTTTAATTATTACATAATCTTCCATTGTAGATTCTGATAGTGCATTGAGTTCTCTGTTGATGAATATTCAGTTTATTTTACTGTTAACAACTAGTGCTGCAGTGAACAGCTTTGTACATATATTCATTGACTCTTATTTTTAGGATTATTTTCTTAGGGTAAATTCCTAGAGGTAGAATTGCCAAGTCAGTGGATACCCACAGTTTTGACAGACTTTCCAACATGGTTGTAAAAATTTGTTCCCCTGCTGGCAGTATAAGACAGCACTTTCCCCACAACCTTGCTGACACTGAGTATTTCCAGCCTCTTAATCTTTGCTAATCAGATCAATAAGAAAAGAAAAAAAATCTCATTTTAATTTTTGTTTTAAACTTATTAGTGAGATTGAGATCTTTTAATATATTCATAGGCTATTTGTATTCTTGCCATTTCCCTTTTTGCATCCTTTGTCCACTTTTTAGTTTTTAATATTTTTTAAAAATTGATTTTAAATGTTTCATATGTTATGATATTGATCCTGGGACCATCCTGTATGTTGCATTCGCCTCCCCCCAGCTTACTCTTGGTGTAAGCTTACTCTTATGGTCATAGTGTTTTTATTCTCTCTCTAAAAGTTATACATTTTTCTAGTTTATTCTTTGGTCTTTTACTGTAGTTTTGGCCTTGATATTATATTAAGAAAGAAAGACTTTTCCAACAGAGATTTTTTAAAGTTTCTCTTATATTTTTGTTTAGTATTTTTATGGTTTTATTGTTTAAATTTAATTTTTTGATGTTTCAATAATTTAATTTTAATAGAGGCTATTAAGTGTGTAAATACTTTTAGCTATATTGCCCAAGCTGACTTCAAATTCTTGGGCTTAAGTGATCCTCCCGCCTCAGCCTCCTGAGTAGCCGGAACTACAGCCGCCTGCCACCAAACCCGTCTATGTAGCATTTTAATTTAATCTATTTTTTAACAAATAAATGGTCAAACTCTCCTAAAACCACTTGCTAACTCATCCTTTCCTTCCTCCCTTATTTGAAGTGCCACTTATGCTAATATCCTGTATGAGTTCTACGATATTCTAATTATTGTAGTTTTAATATTTTTATTCTTCTCCAATGACAACTACCTTTTCTTAGCTATTCCTACGTGTTCTTCTTGCTTTTCAATTTTTAAAAAAATTCTTGTGGGTTTTAATTAGAATTGACCTAAAGTGCTAGATTAATTTGGGAGAATTGCTGAACCTTTCTGCCTCAAGCCATAGTAGACAGAAAGGCTCAGCATATCTATTATGTTCTTTAGTAACGTTTGTAACTTTTCTTTACGTGGGTGTTACTCATGTTAACTTCTTATGGACTAGTTTATATTTTAATTATCATCTTTTGTTGATTCTAAAATACACATTATTCTATAATACATTTTAACATCTATGAAATTGAAATGTGTCCTGTAAGTAATGGATAAGAAAGTATTGTGTCGAAATTTAGCAGAATTTTTTTTCTTTCTTACTTGTACATAAAAATGATACCTCTTATAATTAATAGGTAACCTAAATTCTATGAAATACAATATTAATTATAGGTCTAAACATTTAAAATAAGTTTTTTTTTCTTTTTAATTGAATAACAAATGAGAATGGATGTTCCTTTTTTTTTTTGAGACAGAGTCTCACTCTGTTGCCCGGGCTAGAGTGCCATGGCGTCAGCCTAGCTCACAGCAACCTCTAACTCCTGGGCTCAGGCGATCCTCCTGCCTCAGCCTCCCGAGTAGCTGGGACTACAGGCATGTGCCACCATGCCCGGCTGATTTTTTCTATATATTTTTAGTTGTCCAGTTAATTTCTTTCTATTTTTAGTAGAGACGGGGTCTCGCTCTTGCTCAGGCTGGTTTTGAACTCCTGACCTTGAGCGATCCTCCCGCCTTTGTCTCCCAGAGTACTAGGATTACAGGCGTGATGGATGTTCCTTTTTAATAGTAAAGTCCACTGTTTAATGTAAGGATGTTTTGTGTTTCTAATTACAGGACACTTGTCTCCTACCGAAACAGACGGTGACATGCTTGGTTATGATTTGTACAGCAGCGCCCTGGCAGATATTCTCAGTGAACCTACCATGCAGCCTCCCATTTGTGTGGGGTTGTATGCACAGTGGGGAAGTGGGAAATCTTTCTTACTCAAGAAGCTGGAAGGTAAAGGGCCTGCTCATGCAAAGTCTGTATATATAACAGGGTTTTTCTCTGGGCCTTTTTCTGAAGTGAAGGAAAAGGCAGAGCTTTCTGAATGAGCATGTATGTTATACGGTTTACTGACACGAGCCTGTTAGGGTTTTCCTCCCCTCTAGTTGATCCTCCCCATGGTCATTTGAGTTCTCTTTCTAAAACAAAGCCAGTTCTCTGAGAACACCACATGAAACCCTTGGTGACAGGTTTTCCAGGTCCTTCACAAACTTGTCCATTTGCACAGCCCCACCTGCCAACAACACCTCTGGCATGCACCCCTGTGCTGCGGTCACAGAGGACTATTTGCTCTTGCAAGAATAGACCCGACACTTTTCCAGAGTTGCTCCGTCTGCTAGGAGCTGCTTAGACAGCTTACCCCCTACTTCCTACCCAACCCACACCCCTTTTTACTTGGTAAAATTTTACTTATTTTTCAAGGACAGTTTTCAGTATTGCCTGTAAAATTTTCCCCAAGTTTTTATATGAAGAATGACTTGATGAGTTGTGCTCATTTGGACTCGACACACACCTTTAAGAACAGTATTCTCGAATGTGACTGGAGGGAGAAGAAGGGAGGAGGAACAGAGAGGAATGGTGGAGATACGTAGTTTGAAGACACAGTTTTATTTTCATTTTTGCATTTGGAACAATACTTTGTTGTCTAATATAAACCACAAAAACTAAATACCAACAAAATCTTGACAAATGGGAGAATATGAAAAGAGATTTTATACATCCTGAATGTGAAACAGGAGAATGGTAGCTGTGCCCCTGGGGAACGAGATGTTTATATTAATATTTGGGAAGAGAATGCTGGTTAAAGTGGTAAGTAGCCATGTTCTATCTAGGGACCTAGTAAGTGCCCAGTAAATGTTTCTGTTGAAAATGTGAACATTGCAAATTGAGTTAAAAGTTATATTTCTTAAATAAAGTAGGAATAAGATTTTTCATATTTCTCTTTCAGATGAAATGAAGACTTTTGCAGGACAACAGATTGAACCTCTTTTTCAGTTTTCATGGCTCATAGTATTTCTTACCCTGCTGTTTTGTGGAGGGCTTGGTTTATTGTTTGCTTTCGCAGTCGACCCAAATCTTGGAATAGCAGTGTCATTGAGCTTCTTGGCTCTCTTATATATATTCTTTAGTAAGTCTTTGCATTTTGGCGTTTTAAAAAATGGAAAAAATGTCAAGGCTCAGTGTTTTACTAAAACATTATTTATATCTGTCTCTTAAAACCTATATGTGATTTTTATAAGTGGGTGAGAAAATTGATCTTTTTGCTATTTTATAAATTGGCCTAGAGGAACATTGTCACTACTGGGCTAGAGTAGCATATAAATGAGTAGACTACTTGTTAATATTGAAGCAGGACTCTAATTTTTTTATACTTACCTTTTTATATGGTAATTAATGATTTATATTTAAATCTTTTCTGAAAAGAAGGCTCCACAGCCATCTCTGGCATGCTCTTAAGCATTTTGACTATGACTATAATTTTTATTTTATCTAAAAGCAAAGTAAAAAAAAATATATAATCCCTGTTCTTGGGGTATCTTCAGTTGTAAGAAAGGAAAGAGATTTACTATTAGAGGAACTGGTAACTTTACCAGTTGCAAATACTGATAAACCCAGTCATTTGCATTTGGATCTGAACTGTAGATATGTTTCTGTTTAAGGCATTATATTTCTGATTATGTTTCTTAGGTCATATTTGAGTCAGTTTACCTTCCATTTTTCACATACCTTCTGTATTTTAGGATAGGTTAATTGAATTCTTTGAGAAGTAGTTAGGAAATAGTATGGGGACCACAAAAAGTTATGTCTGCTTAGCTGTCATTACTTGATATTTTACTGTGTGGAGAAAAGAAGCTACATGGTTAATGACTGTTTTGGATAATTTTTTACAATGGTGAATTTCAGTTGTCATTTACTTTGGTGGACGACGGGAAGGAGAGAGTTGGAATTGGGCCTGGGTCCTCAGCACTAGGTTGGCAAGACATATTGGCTATCTGGAACTCCTCCTTAAATTGATGTTTGTGAATCCGCCTGAATTGCCAGAGCAAACTACTAAAGCTTTACCTGTGAGGTGAGTTGGTCCCTTTGACAGAAGTAACTTTTAATAAGATTCAGCAAAAAAAATTTTTCACTTTAAAAGTTTATAATTATGCATCATTTCTCAATTAATGTTGCAAAACACGTTGGTACCTTGAACTTTTTTATGAAAAAAGTGAAAATAAAAACATGTGCTGGTCAAATACATTGGGAAATACTTTATATCTTCCTGTTGTATATTAAATGATCAGAGATACTTTCTATAAAGAAACCTGTTTAACTTTTATTTGCCAAATTTTATTTGAACATAAACCCTTTTTTTCCCCTTATGTCACCTGTTACTGTCATTTGGAACACACTCTGAATAGAGGACTGGATCAAGGATGAGGTCCTGCCACCAGCCTGCGTCCTCCAGGTTGGAGGCCTGGCCCCTCCTTATCTGAGCGTATAGGCCCAGGAAACTCAGCTTGCTTCTCTGAGCTGCTCTTTCCTCACCTCTGGAAATATATTTATGTATCTAAAAGTATTATTCATATTCAATAGGAAATTTATTAGAAAGCAGAAAAGGTGATAAACACTTAAGTCAAGGGGTAAAGGAAAGGTAGAGGGCTCCAGAGGAAAGTGAAATGAAAAAAAAGAAAATTAAAAGCAAAAGAAATTTGATAGAAAGGTAGCAAAAAAATTAAAAATGCATTAAAAGATGAAGAATTTTAAAATTATAATAAAATAAAATGTGTAATTTAAGATGAAAATAAATAGGCCAAACCAGATAAAATATCAAAACTGAATATGAGAGGAAAATAAAGGGGAAAGCTTATAAGTAATTAGCATATGGGATTAATTATTAAGAAAAGGAATCAAAAATGAAAAAGTTAAGAGGAAAACATATAGAGTAGAATAAAATAATTGGGGGAAATATTTTTACAGAAAATAAGAAAAACTCTCAAAATTAATGAGATCATATGTTTTTAAAAGTTAGAACAACTAAAATAGTATCAGTCAAGACCACACAATATAGTACAGTATAATACTAGATTGTATTTTGAAAGCAATGCTTTGAGATTAGAGTTGGGTTGAGATTAGAGTTTAATTTAGAGATGAAAGAGAAAAAAGGAACTCATGCAAAAATAATGATGCAGAGACTAAAAATCCAAAAATACAGTTATTTTGAAGAACAACTGTGAAAACAATATCTTATAGCTATTTCTAAATCTCTGATAGATGTTGAAGCTATACATAAAATAAGACATTCTAAAACTTGAGTTTTTAAATGGCATTACTGGGCTTACAATTCTTTAATGATTGTAATTAATATTTTCTCAAGGTTGTAATCTTTGTTAGAAAACTTTGATAAACTCTGTGTGGTCACATCCCAACATGGGCACCACCTAATGACAGTATTGTGAAATCTGCTGGTGTCTGATATTCCTAGTCTAAGCTCTGTCATACCTTTTTTCCCTTCTGCCTTTGTTAGAATTACTTCATATAACTCTGCTGCATTTAACTTTTTTTATTATTGTTTTTTCCTAAGAAAAGTATGTAAGATGTTGTAAGTAGAAGCTACCTAATTACAAGTTCTTTTCCCTCCTTGGAAACTTTTATCGGGTAGTGGACTGGTGGAAGGGGGGAGGAGGGGAAAGGTGTATATTTACATGATGGGTGAGGTGGGCACCACCTGAGGGTTGGACACGCTTGAAGCTCTGGCACGGCGGGGTGGGGGAGGGGTGGCAGGGGCAAATATATGTATCCCTAACAATACTTGTACCCCCATAATAAGAGGAAATTAAAAAAAAAAACATTTTGAAAGAGACATAAAGAAAATATAGGGTAAATGATACAGATATATTAAAGTTATTTGTTACTTGCTACCTGAGTGATGTTTTATTTGTTCTTTTCCACAAGGTTTTTGTTTACAGATTACAATAGGCTGTCCAGCGTAGGTGGAGAGACTTCGCTGGCTGAAATGATTGCGACCCTCTCAGATGCGTGTGAAAGAGAGTTTGGCTTTTTGGCAACCAGGCTTTTTCGAGTATTCAAAACTGAAGATACTCAGGGTAGGAGTTCCTTCCTTTTTCTTCTTTGGGTGTCATATTTAAGGGTTGAGGGTGGGATGAATGTTTAGTTTATTTTCATGAAAACACAACTTGAACATCAGACTCATCAGATACCATGCCTGTAAAGGATTTTCTAGATATTTGATATGTTAACAGTTGTTAAAACCATTTGTTGTATTATAGGTAAAAAGAAATGGAAAAAAACATGTTGCCTCCCATCTTTTGTCATCTTCCTTTTTGTCATTGGCTGCGTTATTGCTGGAATTACTCTTCTGACTATATTCAGAGTTGACCCAAAACATCTGACAGTGAATGCTGTCCTCATATCAGTCGCATCTGTAGTGGGGCTGGCATTCGTGTTGAACTGTCGTACGTGGTGGCGAGTGCTGGACTCTCTCCTGAATTCTCAAAGAAAACGCCTCCATAATGCTGCCTCCAAACTACACAAATTGAAAAGTGAAGGATTCATGAAAGTAAGCACTCATTGGTTATCAGAAAAAATTGTAATGTGAATATGCCACCACCACCATGCCTGTTTGGGTTTTAGGGCATATACTGTCTAAATATTGAAAATGTTGATTTATTTTAGTTTAGTTAATATGTTAATTAATTCATTTAAGACTATTATTGAAAAGAGAGCTCTCATATGCCCTCTGCCCCCATCCATGCACAGCCTCTCCCATTATCAACATCACTCACCAGAGCTGTACCTTTGTTACAGTTGATAAACTTACACATTATAATCACCCAAAGCTCATAGTACCTTAGGGTTCAGTCTTAGTGTTGTATGTTCTGTGGGTCTGGACAAATGTGTGATGACACAGATCCACCATTATAGTATCATACAGAGTACTTTCACTGCCCTAAAAATCCTCTATGCTCTGCCTGTTCATCCCCTCTCCCCCAACCCCTGGCAGCCACTGATTTTTTTATTATCTCTGTAATTTTGCCTTTTCCAGAATGTCGTATGGTTGGAGTCATACAGTACATACCCTTTTCAGATTGGCTTCTTTCACATAATAATAAGCACATGAGTTCCTTCTATGTCTTTTCATGGCTTGATAGCTCATTTCTTTTTAGCATCAGATAATGTTCCATTGTCTAGATGCACTGCAGTTCATTTATCCATTCACTTAATGAAGGACATCTTTGTTGCTTCGAAGTTTTGGCAGTTATGAATAAAGCTGCTGTAAACTTATGTATGTGTGCATGTTTTTGTGTGGACTTAAGTTTTTAACTCTTGGGTAAATAACAAGGAGTGCAGTTGCTGTATTATATGTTAAGAGTATGTTTAGTTTTGGTAGAAACCACCAAACTGTCTTCCAAAGTGGCTGTCTCATTTTGCGTTCCCACCAGGAATGAATGAGGGTTCCTGTTGCTCCACATTCTTGCTAGCATTTGGTGTTACTGGAGTTCTGGATTAGGGCCATTCTCATAGTGGTATCTTATTGTTTGAATTTGCCTTTCCCTGATGACACATGTTGTGGAACATCTTTTCAGGGATAATGAAGAGATGACTTCTTTGCCATCTGTATATCTTCTTTGGTGAATTGTCCATTGAGATCTTTGGCCCATTTTTTTTTTTTTTTTTTTTTTTTT
>VBSM01002608.1:169583033-169609796 GCA_008086735.1 Cheirogaleus medius
GCGATCCTCCTGCCTCCGCCTCCCAGAGTGCTAGGATTACAGGCATGAGCCACCAAGTCCAGCCTATCTTCTTTTCTAAAAATGTGCATTTAGTGTGATCCATTTTCCTCTAAGTACTTCTTTTGCTGCATCCCACAAACTTTAATAGGTTATATTTTCATTTATTTCGTTCAAAAAATTAAAATTTCTCTTGAGATTTCTTCTGTGACCCATTTAGAAGTGTGTTGTTTAATCTCTACATATTCTGAGATTTTCCAGTTATCTTTCTGATTTTGATTTCTAGTTTAATTCCACTGAGAGAAGATGTTGTATGATTTCTATTCTTTTAAATTTGTTATAGTGTATTTTGTGGCCAAGAATGTCATCTGTCTTGGTGAATGCTTTCTGTGAGTTTGAGAAGAATGTGTATTCTGCTGTTGTTGGATGAAGTACCTGTAGCTATCAGTTATATCCAGTTGATTGATGGTATTGTTGAGTTCAGCTGTGTCCTTATGGATTTTCTGCCAGCTGGGTCTGTCTGCTCCAAGTGGCGTTGAAGTCTCCGACTGTGATAGTGAATTGATCTATTTCTCTTTGCAATTCTATCAGATTTTGTCTTATGTGTTTTGATTCTCTGCTCTTAGGTATGTAAATGATAAGGATTATTATGTCTTCTTGAAGATTTTACTTCTTTATCATTATGTATGCCCCTCTTTAATTGCAATAACTTTCTTTGCTTTGAAGTCTCCGGTCAGAAATTAATACAGCTATTCCCACTCTCTTTTGATTGGCATTAGCATGGTATATCTTTCTCTATTTATTTACTTCTAACCTATGTGTCTTTTTATTTAAGGTGGATTTCTTGTAGGTAGTATATACTTGGGTCTTATTTTTTGATCAACTCTGATAGTCTCTATCTTTTAATTGTTGTCTTTACAACATTGACATTTAAAGTGATTATTGGTATACATTAGATTACTATCTACCATATTTGTTAGTGTTTTCTATTTGTTGCCCTTGTTCTTTGTTCTTATTTTTGTCTTTCACTTTTTTTTCCCCCTGACATTTGTGGTTTCAATTGAGCATTTTATATGATTCCATTTTCTCACCCTTCTTAGCATATCAGGTATACGTCTTTTTTTTTTTTTTTAACGTTTTTTCGTGGTTGCCCTAGAGTTTGCAGTATACATCTACAGCTAATGCAAGCTCACTTTCTAATAATACTATACCACTTCATGGGTAGTGTATTTTATAATAACAAAATAACCCTAATTCCTCCCTCCCATTCCTTGTATCATTGTTGTCATTAATTTTACTTACATGTATATGCATATGTAATAGGATATGTACATGATATATACATAAGCATACATAATTAGGAGTGGCCACTTGAAAGATACTTACATGTATGTGGAACCAGAAAACAGAAGTCCTTGCATTTATTTTTAATTTTATTCCAGATTTTTCTGTGAAAATACATATTTAGAGTGAGGAAAATTATAACAATAGTATATTTTTATAAAATAGACTGTAACAAGTTAGTCAAAGGAATTAGCAGATTATTCCACAGGTGACTATTGCTACTTAATAATATAAGTTCTTCTAGAGCCAAGCAAAGTAAGTGGATCTGTTTGTAAAAATAGCACATTGAACCACCAAAATGTATAAAATAGGACCATACTCTCCAAATTAGAAAGAACTTTATAGAATTCTGCAGTCCATTGCTTTGATCAAGTTCACATGCCATAGGGAGCCAATGTGTGTGGTCTTCCATCATTTGGACTTGCATTCAAATCTGAGGCTTTTGACATTCAGAATATGTGGTTTTGGCAAGTAAGTCACTTGACCCAGTTTGTACTTTTTATAATGGCCATGATATGACAATGCACAATGGACATGACAGTGTCTACCTTATAGTGTCATTCTGAGGGTGAAGTGCAATAATTTATGTGTAGTCACTTTCTAAATTGTGATGTGCTCACTACAGTTTCAAGTAGAACTACAACTGGCAGCAAGGACTGAATTTCTTTTGTTCCTGAGAACATGTGGTATTTGTTTTACCATTCCTGAGATATTTCACTTAGGATAATAGTCTTCAGTTCCATAGAAGTTGCTGCAAAAAACATTATTTCATTCCTTTTTATGGCTGAGTAGCACTCCATGCTGTGTATCTGTGTGTGTGTGTGTATTTTTTCTTTCTCTACTCATCTGTTGATGGGTGCTTAGGGTTGATTCCATATTTGCAATTGTGAATTGTGCTATGATAAGAAATGTGTTTAACCTTCTCCTATCTTGAGTGCTTTCTGTACTTTGTGCAGGTTCTTAAGTGTGAAGTGGAATTGATGGCCAGGATGGCAAAAACCATTGACAGCTTCACTCAGAATCAGACCAGGCTGGTGGTTATCATTGATGGATTAGATGCTTGTGAGCAGGACAAAGTCCTTCAGATGCTGGACACTGTACGTTTGAACCGTCTCAAAACTTGTCATTGTTACGTTGTGGCAGCTGAGAGGATGTGTGACTTCACGAAATACCTCAAATGGAATGGAAACCGTGGTTTTATCTGATTAGTACTTGTTTCTCTTGTGATTTTTCTTTTGTGAAAACAGCCATTCTTTACACAGAAACATCGCAAAAATAAATGTTTCATTACAAAAAGATTTAAATAATTTTAGCTTAATGGCAGTGTCAGAAAAAAATGAATAGAGCATCTCTTTAAGTCCATAGCGTAGCTTCAGCTTTTCTTTGCAGATAGTTATGATTAGAATCTGAGATAATTTAGGGAACACACAGAATTTGTAGAGTTTTTTGTTAAAGTAGGGTATGTTGGAAGCTCTCTGTAAGGTTATGTTATTAGCAACAGGGGCTTAACTGTGGGCAGAGACCAGTGTGCCCAGCACCTTACTTGTGTTTCCCATGTGTGTTGATCTTACTTCTTATGCAGACTGTAATCGTCTCAGAGTGGGACAGTATTAGTTGTTGTCTTTTCAGGTTTAATCACTGTCAGATAGTGGCAAGCCCAGATTGAGCTGTCAATAAAATTTGCTTTCATGTAGTATAAATTCTGATAAAAAAGAAATACTATTTTAAAAAAAAAGCATAGTCATCAAAAGACAGCACATATTTTGAAGAGTTGTCTTATTGTTTCGGATAATTTAAAATTTATGTCACAAGTGTACATTTCTTTTACCACAGGTCCGAGTTCTGTTTTCGAAAGGCCCATTCATTGCCATTTTTGCAAGTGATCCACATATTATCATAAAGGCAATTAACCAGAACCTCAATAGTGTGCTTCGTGATTCAAATATAAATGGACATGACTATATGCGCAATATAGTTCATTTGCCTGTTTTCCTTAATAGTCGTGGACTAAGCAATGCAAGAAAATTTCTTGTGACTTCAACAACAAATGGGGACATTCCATGCTCAGATACTGCAGGTAAAGATCAAGCTCCTAAAGTACTTTGAGTTTGAAATAGTTTTTTAGTTTTTATGGTGACTCTCCTTTTACCTTGAAAAATATTGTTGACAGTTCACGTCTCTTTAAATGTACAACAGAATTTTACAGTAAACAATGCTGTCAATAAATTCTTTAAGGGATACAGGAAGATGCTGACAGAAGAGTTTCACAAAACAGCCTTGGGGAGATGACAAAACTTGGTAGCAAGACAGCCCTCAATAGACGGGTAAGATGCCATTGATTTTGAGTGATATGTTATTGCTATTTATTTGAATGCAAATAAAGTTAAGGTGATGCCACTTAAATAATCTTTTGTAAATATTGCATTAAGCTCTTCAAAAAAGTATTGCCATTGAATTTCCTTTCAGCTTCAGGTGTTTCAGGGACTGTCTGCACCTAGAGCCCTAATGGCTGTACATCACATAGGGGTCCCTGTCCTCTCTCAGCCTATTCTCAGCCTAAGTGCTGTTCCAGATCCCAGGCCAATCGAATGGAAATCTGTTGAGAGTGAGATTTTAAAGCTTGTCAGATGCTTTCATCCAGGGTTGGAAACCGCTGTGTTCATTCCTGGTCAGGCTGAGCTTATTAAACTGTTGCTGCCACAGCTGTAGGGGAGAAAGGTTTGTAGTGAGAAAACTCCTGGCTTTGTCTTCCTACTGGCCTTCCTCCTTCCCTAATGTTTGTGGGATGTGTACTCTTTGTCTGTAGCCACACAGAGATTTTTGTACCCTTCCCAGCTACTTTGGGTTTCTCTTCCAGCACTTTAGTTGTCCCTGTCCTCTCCCATCTTGTCTGTATGGCCATGTTCTTGTATGTGTCTATATACAAATGACAGGAAGACGTCCACTTGCAGGAGAGTTGGGGTAATAGTTCCACTTATGGACAGCTAAGTCGGGCTACCATTAGTATTGTGTTTTTTCTGATTGGCTACCATTAAATTTGGACATTTTACTCTAAAAAAAAAGTCTTCATGAACATTTTGATTTTATGCTTCTACCCTTTACAGGTATGGACGCAAAGTTATTGTGATGAATGACAATTAATGACACTAAATTCAGAAGAATGATTTATCATTTTGAACTTCTGTCCTGGCAGTCTGGACTCTTGGGCACCACAGGGTTGCATCGTGACCTTAGACAAGGACACGCCTTTGGTGTGCCTGTTCGTCCTCTTGGGAGACAGAATTCCTTAGCTCACCTCACCAGTGGAGTGCCTTTAATTCTTATGGAGATGTGAGGATATTTAGAGCAGCTGTTCCTTTGACATGAATGTCACACACTTTAAAACAACCTAAAAATCAAAATGCTGAATCCTTAAAACCAAACAAGGGCTTATTTGCTGTATTACTTCAGGGTTTCTATAAATACTGAGCCCCCATAGAGTTTGAATATAATTCTCTTTATACAATTTTGCTTATAATCTTAAAGGCATTGAGCTTTTTCTAACTATACAACTATAAATCAAAATGCATCTGAAGCTAAATCATAGCTTTTGTTATAGTTGCTGCTAACATCACTTTGAAACTGCTCTATAAAAGTTCAGCTCAGGGATAATAATCACTACTCTATAAATATTTCTCTTTGACTAAAATTTTGAATGTTTTGTTATTGTCATAAGCATCTGTTAACTTCTCAGAAAGAGACTTTCGAAGTGCAGGTTCATTCTCATTGATGATGCGCTGTTTCAGGATACTTACCGCAGAAGGCAGATGCAGCGGACGATCACTAGGCAGATGTCCTTTGATCTCACAAAACTGCTGGTTACCGAGGACTGGTTCAGTGACATCAGTCCTCAGACCATGAGAAGATTACTTAATATTGTTTCTGTGACAGGTGACTTTTGTTTCTTATTGCCTATGGTGGATAATAAGCTTTAACTTTAACAAAGCAATTTAATTTCAGAGACAAAGGGATCTATTGTGGTTATATGTTTACATCACTGAATACCAGCTTTATTTGTATTAAGTACCTAATGAAGTCAGTATTGATTTTAACAGTGAATCTAATGCCTGATGATCTGAGGTGGAGCTGAGGCAGTGATGCTAGCGCTGGGGAGCAGCTGCAAATACAGATTATCATTAGCAGAAAGGTTTGACTGCACAATAAATGTAATGCGTTTGAATCATCCTCAAACCATCCCCCACCACTGGTCTATGGAAAAATTGTTTTCCATGAAACCGGTCCCTGGTGCCAAAAAGGTTGGGGACCGCAGCCGTAAAGTACAGTCTGCTAAGAGCCTATCAATGGACCTTAAACCAGTGGCACCTTTTTGGCACCAGGGACCGGTTTTATGGAAGACAGTTTTTCTACCGACTGAGGTGTAGGGTGGGAGATTGGGGAGGGAGGGAGGTGGAGCTCAGGCCATGAAGCTTCCCTCACCCAAGTCTGCCACTTACTTCCCACTGTGCTCCCCACCCCCCCTTCTTAAGTTTCCAGGAAGATAATTTTTCCATGAAAAGGGTGGGGAGGTACAGGGCGACAGGGGGTGCAGCAAAACTCTGCAGCCTGGAGGTTGGGGACCGCAGCTTTAGAGGATCAGGGCCCACCCTGGGTGAATTGATGTTCTACTGTGTGATTGTGGGTGGCAGCCAGATTATATGCCTGCCTCCATGTGGCCAAAGAAGTGTATCTCACCAATGGCAAATCAAATTTAAAAATTTACTTTAGAATTAAACAGAATTGTTTTTAAGCCCTAAAAGGCCTTACTGTATAGTTCTTTGGATTGTAGATCCATATAAATACTAGATTGAATTTGTAGTATAAATTAAATGGCAAATTAAAACATTTTCAAGTTAAATTATTTGTGAACATACTAAATGTTTTGCTTAAAATAATATTACACATCTTGTAATTTTAAGATATTTTTGTATTCCTTAAAAGGGCGGTTACTGAGAGCCAATCAGATTAGTTTCAACTGGGATAGGCTTGCTAGCTGGATCAACCTTACCGAGCAGTGGCCATATCGGACTTCATGGCTCATATTATATTTGGAAGAGACTGAAGGTGTTCCAGATCTAATGACATTAAAAACCATCTATGAAAGGTACTTTGTTTGACCTCTTTGTATTTAACTTGATCTTATGTTGAGTTAAAAAAAAATGTTAATGCATATTAAGCAAACTAAATATAAAATATGTATAAAATGTGCACTTCTGGATTTAACTGATCATTCTTATTATTTCCATTATAATATTGGAGTGGTATCAGCATAGGTATATATCCCATCATGTAAAATTCACAACTTTATTTGTACATATTCTTTGTTTTTCAGGTATATAAAGTTTTATAAGTTACCAGTTTCTTGTCAAATTCACAAAAGTTATAATTCGTTTTGTTTTACATAACACATCAATTGTTTTGTAACACTTCAAAGCTTTCAATTGTTATTCTGAATAAACTGTCTCTTAGAAAAAAGATAATACAAGGAAACTATACAAATAATTTTACAAAATGGGGCATAATTGAAACTACTCTTTTAAAAATGTCAATGAAATATTAAATCTAACAAAGGATTTAGTGTGTCAATTATATATTAAAACTTTTAAGATTTCAAATAATTTTTCTTCTCTGAGTATCGTCAGCATATAGTTTTCATAATTTTCTAATCCTTGTTTTTTATGTGCATATTTTACTTAATGTTGTCTAAGTAAATAACTGGTTTTAGAACTGTAGAGGGTTGTTATAGTATTAGTTTTCAGATTTGAGCTCCTCTAGGTTTTGCTGTTTGTGCTAAATTAGTAATTTAAACCCTGTGTGCTGTATCAAATCGGTGTTCTGGTAGATGCGGTGATACATAAGTACCATAGGCCTGTGGAGAAGTGGTGTTGAATTGCATCTGGTCTTCGATGTTTTAGAAATCATCTTATTGTGAGATGCATGATTGGTTTTTCTCTTGGTTGTGTAGTAAAATATTAAGTTTTGTTTTCTGAATAAACATCTGCATCTGTTATAACACAGGTGCTGGATAATTATGAGTGCTTGCTAGATCAGCACAGTAATAATTAAACAGTTAAAACTTAACTTTTAAAAAGTTTTAACTGCTTAGTAATAATTCCTGCCAAAATAATTTTTCACATGGTATATTTATACATAAAGCCCTATTTAACATAAACATAGTCCTTTGACACTCTCATTTATCTTTGAGATTGTTGTTATTATTTGTGTATAAATAAAAATATGCCAAAAAAAGGGATAAGCTTTCATTTAGGAACAATGAACTAGATTCGAGTTTAGAAAAAATTTCCGATAAAATAGAGGGATGGCTTAAGAAATAGTGGAAGTCATTTAAGACTGCTTTATACTCTTAGACTCTCTCTGAATTGGTATTGTTCCAACAGTAATATATTGCTCTAGGAATATATTTCTAGGTTTCAATAAATGTGAAAACTTGGGAACAGGAGAACTATTTGTCTCACAGGGATCCCTATTTAAGGAGGACAGGTTGCTTAGCATTCCTAATCTCTTTTCCTTAACGCCAGGGACTCTGCTAGGACCTTATGTATTCTTGAATCTTTAAAAAGTTCAGAGAGGTAGTTAGAATAGTTCCATGTCTTTAAGAAGGAACATTGGAGTTCAGAAAATTTAAGTAATTTGCCAAAGTAACAGCTCTTAAGTAACAGAGCTGATATTTCAATCCAAGTATCTCAGACTCCATGTGCTGCTTATGAACCTGTCACTGTTCTAAGCGCTTTACATTTTAACTTTGTTTAGTCTTAAAATTCTGAGGTAGACTCTGTTATTATTCTCATTTTGCACATGAGAAAACTGAAGCCCAGAGAAGGTAAGTCTTGCTGAAAGTCTCACAGCCAGTAAGTGGTAGAGTTGGCATTTGAAACAAGGCGCTGTGGCTCCAGAGTCGGTGCTCTGGAGTGTGCTCGGCTGCCCCTCAGGACATCGTTGCAGTATTGAAACTTCTTTAAGCTATAGCCCTGCCAGACACACTTAAGAAACTAAAATTTTATCATGAAATTAAGGGTCTGAAGTTTTGACATTTTTGTGTTCTCCATTTCTATTTAGAATATTACAAGTTATAATCACATATTTAACATTTAGGAGATTTAATACAAATTATTTCTTATTAACTCTAATAACTAATCTATGTAGCAGACATTGCTATATTAGTTTCCTGCAACTTTTCTTTGCCTTCATAAAAACATCAGTTTTTCTTATTTAAAATAGACTATTACCACCTTTTCCAGTTTTCCTTCTTTTTCTTTCACTTTTTTTTTTAAACAGAATGACTAGTTCATGTCAGTCTTTGGTTTTGGTACAGAACAGGACTCAGGCGAGCCTCCTTACCTTCCTTTAGTTGAATGTAATGTGCAGAAGTATCCTGGCTCTCAGGATCATAGGAACATTGACTGGTATCTCCCACTGTAAGGACTGTGTGGCCTTATATGTCTTGTGAAGGGGGTAGGAAGAGTGAAAGAGTCTGTGTCCCCAGACACAGGAGATGGAAGCAGGAGAGATGTGAAAATTAAAAATTTTAAAGGCCCTCCAAAAATATCTATATTTCAGTTCCATCCAACAAAAATTTATTAAACATCTACTGTTTGCAGCCCCTGCTGCTAGATGCTGGGGATGTCCTTATTTGGATAGAACATGTCTTCCTGAAATCTTGGCTCTTCTTTTCTTAAGGAAACCAAGATGAGTAGGTGTTAGAAGTCTAATTGCTTCCCTTGGTTTCTGTTTGGCTACACTAGTTCATTTTCTTCATTAACATATATTTGGTGTGAGTTTTTATTAGGAACCAAAGCTTACATAGTTGTTCTTTATGCTTTTGAGTGTTGCAGGGGCTTGCTGGGGAGGTGGGGTGAATGAAGGGACTAATACAAAAGCATCTTATGCCCTTGAGGAGCTTTTATTTAAAAATTTGTTTTCTATTTGAAAATACTGTCAAACTTACAAAAACGGTACAAGAGTAAGAATAGTTTGAAGAACACCCATGTACTCTGTATCCAGATTTACCTGTTGTTAACATTTCAATCTTTGTTTGCTTTGTCATTTTCACTCACATTGCCTCCTGTGTGCTCATTCTCTCTCTCAGATATTTTATACACCTGTCTCCATCTACCCATACCTCCCCGACACAAATGCTCACTTGTTTTTCTAAACTATGTGAGTGTAAATTACATATGGCATATCATTTGCCACTAAATGCTTGAGTGTTGCAGAATTTATGTTCTAATTGAAGGTAAAATATAAACATATTTGAAGCAACTAGAGGAAAACAAATGGTGGCTCCAACAATGAGCCAGTTAAGTTTTATCAGTATCCCGCTAAATCTTTGTTTTCTAGATGGTAGAAAACTTCTTAGTCTAAAACTACTGTTGTGTTGCTGATAGAAAATTGCTTAACCTTGTAAAACTTTCATTCTAATTTTCAGCATTTTGAATCTCATAGGAAATTTTCAAAAATTTACATTTTTAATTTAATTAAAACATATCTTATAAACAAAAAAGAATATGTAACAGTTTAAAGATAATAGTAATTATTACACACTGCTTATGTAGTAGAACATTTATGAAAGAAATATTTTGGGAAGTATCGTTCATCATGTAATAAAAATAACTTGGAGTGAATTTTTATAGGGGGATATTTTATTTTTTTTAAGTAAATATATAATATTATATACTGGAGGTATAAAGAGGTGATGTGAACTTTATTTGCCATTAAAGCCATTAGTTTAGGCTTCAGCCCTTTAGCCCTTCAGCCCTAGGCTTCAGCTTGCTATTTATGAGTGAGTGAGACTCAGGGTAAGTCTGAGATGCTTTTCTTTCCTTTTTCTTTTCTTGATGAAATAAGCATGTATGTCTTATATGCCTACAATTACAAAAAATATTTTGTAGCTAGTCTAAGGAGGAGAAAAAGATAGTATACCGTAAGTAGTCTTTGAGAATTCGTAAGGAATTGACTTAAAATAATTAAATATAATTAGATGATTTGGAATGAAAAACTGTAGGAAGACAATTTGATCAACATATTGAAAAACCAGATATTGGCATATGTGAGAATAATTTAGATGACTCTGTTCCTAGTTAACTATGGTTGAGTTCTTTGATGCTATTGCTTGTCATTTGAATAATAAAAAGTTTTATTTACAGCTGACAAAAAGCAGCAGTATATAATTGATATTCATTTATTTTATTAAGAAATCTGATTTGGTAAAAACAATCAGAAAATAGTATTTTTAACGCTAGTAGTAAAATTTATTTTTTTAATCCATAAAAAGCCTCATTTATTTTTATAGCAATTTGATGACACATCTGCTTGCTTTATTCAGTTGAAAAAGAAAATGTTGGTTCTTGGTGTTTGGTAAAATTGCTTTGTTAAATTATTTTCTAAATTGTTCAACTTTTAACAAATGACATTTGATACTAACACTGGAAAGCAATTTCAGCTAATTAAGTAGATCCCTCTATAAACCATTGGAACATTAAGATGACATACTGTTCATTCAAGATTATTTTAATTGGTACAATTATTGTAATTTTCTTGCAATTATGTGTTGAGCTAAAAGCTTTTGTCTAGATCATTTGAGAGTTTTTTTTTGTTAACATACATTTAGTAAGAAGAAAGGGAATAAAATAAAAACTGTAGGGAAAGATTTTCTGTCTACTTTTTATTATAGATTTTTAGACAACCATTGAAATACAGTATTTTAGTATAAAACTTTATTTCTGGTATTTTAAACATTTTAAGCGATGATAGAGATTTTTAAAAGATCAACTTAAGTAGTTTTCATGAAGATAACGTTTTAAATTTCTGTTTTGATACTGCTCAAGCAATCTTTAGATGATATGGTCAGAATAATTTTGTTATAAGGATAGCAACATACTTTATTTTGGTATGCTATTTTGATATTTTAAAAAACAATTGATTCTGAGCGAGCTTCAGAATGGTAGCCTTTTTCCATTTCATTGAAATAGCTATTTGCTGAACAGACACTATGGACATCTGATTTATGGCCTTTATAGACCTACCTGATATCTTTAAATTATAGAAGTAATGGTATTTTTATACAGTACCTAAGACATTTTTCATGATAAAACAAATCTTATGATGTTCCTTCCTGATATTCACCCAAAGTTTTCATAAGCGTAATTTTTTCTCTTCTGATCATCGCATCCTTCTAGTAAGCACCTTCTTTCTCCTTCACTTGCTGGCTGATTTTAGCTCCTGGTGCAGCACTACACCCACTCCTGGCCCATCTTTGGGCCTGGGTTATGCACAGGCTTGTTTCTTTTGCACATGGACTTGGTCATGAATGTGAATAGCATGAAACATTGGACGTTAGTTAGTTTAGATTTGTGAAGTTGTCTCGTTTCCTTAGTAGTAGTACAAGGTGCATCCTTTGTACTAATAATTTTTCTCTTAATTTAGGTTTTGAGATACTAGAAATACTTATTCCAAACATTGTTTCAGGCATGCTGTTTTGATGTTTTTTATATATAGCTTAGAGAATCTTAATGAACCTCTTTGTTCTTGATATTATATGATTTTTCTGTAGGTATTGGTGTTGTCATCATTCAAAATTTATTCAGTTGCTGTCTTGTATATAATTATTGTTTCCATCTTTATTCTTAAAACACACTTGCCCTGAATGCAGAGGTTCAATATCTTATCAATATCTTTATCTTTTTAAAGAGATAGCCTGATCTCGTTCTTTGTAAAATCACAGGATGATTATCCATATAGAATAGGAAACTAAGGAGGCTTGTATTGAAGTAAAAATTATATAATCTGTAATAGAAATCACATTTTATCTGGATGGAAATAAATAACATTAGTATATTTTCCTAGTTTAGTGTGAAAAGTGAGTCTATAAACCATGGACAAAGATGCCTGTAATCAGATGTAATATTGACCTTTGAATGTGCATTTCTGGTTTTGCATTATTTTTATTCACTATCTTTGTGGAAATTAATTTGAAAATCCAGATTCCTAAAGATAAATAAAAATAAAGGCAAAGGGCAGAATTTTTAAAGTTTATTTTGATGCATCTGCAAATCATGCCTACTCCTGTTGTTTGGAGGGAAAAAATGAAATATGTTAAACTAGACACGTTTGACTTTTTTTGAGTTTATCTATTTACATATTTTGCTACTTATTTGTGTTGTTGTTGCTATCAGACTTTAGTAACATCCAAATGTGTGAGAGAAATTAATGGAAGAAAGCTTAGAATTCACCCATTATCCAGAAAATAGTTATTGCATAGCAATTATGGACCAGGCACTGTTCTAGGAGCTGGGGTACATCCATGAACAAAACTGGCAAAGATCCCTGCCCCGGGGGCCTTGCACTCCAGCAGAGAGTGATGGATAATAAATATCTATCTATCTATCTATAAAGTACATAATTAACATGTTAAAAGGCAACAAGTTCTATGGAAAGAAGAAAAGGTAGAAGAGAATTAGGGAGATGAGGAGTAGTGCAGATTCCACATTAAGTCAGGGGTCAGGATAGTCTTCGTTGATAAGGGAGGTGTTGACCAAAGGCTTGAAGGAGGTGAGGGAATTAGCTAAACAGATCGCTCAGAAAGAGTTTTCAGGCAGAAGAAACAGTTTGGACAAAGGTCCTAAGACCAGAGAGCACCTGCAATCAACGTTGGAGGAATAACAACGTCACAGGCGCTGGTGTGGTGAGAGGGGCTGCAGGGAGGGGAGTGAGTGGGAGGTGTGGTCAGAGTGGGTTCATGTACCCCTTTTGGAGAACCCTCGTAAGACCGTGGCCTTTACCCTGGGTAAGATGAGGGTCCACTGCAGGATCTTGAAAAATTGTAGCCATTCCCCTGATACTCTAGTGCCTATTACTTTGTTGTTTCAGTGCAATTTGGCCTGAGATAGGGAACTCTGTTGATCTAAGGGAGCATATTTTGAGAATCTCATGCTGGGATGGGGATGGGAATGAATCTGGGTAGAGAAATAAGGGTAAATGAAAAATGCAGAGCGTAGTTGGCTGTCCCACAGTAAAGATGAAATGAGAGAGAGAGCTGTGGCCATTGGGATACCTGCAGATGGTCCAACTACTTGAGATGCTGAGGCAGGAGGATTGCTTGAGGCCAGGAGTTTTAGGCTGTAGTGTGCCATGGTCACACCTGTCAATAGACACTGCACTCCCCTGGCAACATAGCAGGACCCTGTCTCTGAAAAATAAGAAAATGTGAAATAAGTGATAGAAAATGGCCCATAGTGGCACCTACAAGAGAGCCAGGAAATAAAAAAACTCATCTACAGTCTTGTTGCAGGATACTGAAAGTGAATTAGTTTTTCTAAACATACGCAAGAATTTATAGGACAATTTTCCCTGTGTGTCTTTCCTGTTACAATAGTTTCTTATTTTTTAGGGTCATTTTATTCTTTATTTTCACATAAAAAGATGGCTTTATAGCCTACTTTTTGGATCATTTCTTAAATTGCCTTCTTTCCCTGTGCTTGCCAACTGCATGATCTGTCCCCCTGGTGTTTGAAGCCCTGGTTGTGAGTGGATGAAGAGCAATTTGTGTAGCATTGAGGACTGCTAGGTGTAGGAAGGTGTCATAGACAGGAGAGCAACCGAATTGCTTTTAGGATAATGTTGAATTCGAGTTATGGAGAGTATAAAGTAGAAATGATGGTCTTTGCATATCAAATTGGGCTCTAAGGATAAAGGGAAATAATTGGTCAAAATCCATATGCAGCTCCCGGTGTCCTCAGCCTGTCTCTCCAGCCCCTTCTCCCTCTTAACTTTCCACTGTTCCCCATGCTCTTCTCTCACCCTCCTCCCTGTCTCCTGCCTCATCCTTCTGGTCCATCTTAAATGCCACTGCCTCAGGAAGACTTTCATAAACATTCACCTCTCATTCTTCAAGACTTTATTAGATGAGTCCTGTATTTACTGGTATGTTCTTTCATAGCACATGCCATAAGTACCCTCTTGTAAGTATTTGCATTGCTGTTTTCTTAATATTTTCTTCTGAATGAGACTATAAACTCCATGTACTATAACTTTCTTTAACATTGCTGAATTCCTTGCTTCCAGACAAGTGCTTAGTATTTAGACAGTAGTGGGTATGTCTGAAAGAATAAAGAAATCAGAGAATGACATTTGGGTTGAGGAAAGCATGTACTGGGGAAAGAGGGTAGATGAGAAGCCTCACTTTACCTTGAAAAGAATCCTATCCATCTAGACCACTTCTTTCTTTGGTTCTAAATGTGGGTAAAATGTTTCTTTTATTATTATGCTAGTATTTCCCTGGGCCGGGCACATAGTAAGGCCTCAGTACACATTGACTAACTGAACGGTGACTTCATATTTCACCTACCACGTAGTGGTTTCTGCCTTCTGTCAGGTGATGCTAAAATCACAGCAGTGTGTTTGAAGGCATTACCCGTAACTTTGCATTCAGCTGCATTTCTAAGGTTTCTTACATTTACAGTCCATTTATGAATGTCCTGGTCTGGTAGAGTTGCTTCTTATTTGGCAACTTCTGGACAGGTCCCTCCTACTTCAGTCTCTTCTTATGGACTGTTGCCAGTAAGTATTGTTTTGAATGGCTGTGTGACTTAGACGACTCCATTTTTGTTAGGGTAAACATTTTGATTGTGTTACATTTATTAAACATTTATCGAGTATATTATGTGCTAGCACATTCTCATAAAAGTACTAGATAATATATTACCTGGCCCTCAGTATGTGCCACATATTGGATTAAGCACTTTACCTAGATTATCTCATTTAATACAGTTTGAGTACCCCTAATCTGAAAGTCTGAAATCCAAAATGCGCCCAAATATGAAACTTTTTGAGTGCTGATATGATACTCAAAGGAAACGCTCATTAGAGCATTTTAAATTTCTGATTTATGGATTAGGTATGCTAAGCCAGTACTGTAAATATTCCCAAATCTGAAAAACTCCAAAATCTGAAACACTTCTGGTCCCAAGCATTTCGGATAAGAGATATTCAGCCTGTCCTTGTAACAGAAGGCAGAGAGGCAGAGAACTGGAGTTACCTAAGATCTTACAGCTTTAACTGTGGAGCTTCCCCAGGCCCATTTCTGGAAGCCAGGAGCCAGTCCTCTGTATCTGTGAGTGAGGCACTGGGTCTGAGGCATTAGAAATACAGAACTAAACTAATTTTTTAAATTTCTAGATATATTTTATTCAGTTTTTCATTGATACACCCATAAATATTTAGAATAATTTATTATGTTTCAGTGGGAATGTTACAGTAGATAGAAATTTTTTTTAGAGCATTGGATTTGTCTTTTCTGTTAAACAATGCAAACTTCTTATCAACTTATATAAAACTTCAAATAAATGCCTTCACTTCTGATTGTGTTTAGTAACTGTAGTAGGTTTTGTATGGAAAGCTTAAGAAAAATCAGTTGTGATATTTAGCATTTTCACACGTCGTGCATCTGTTTGTTTAAGCATTTATACCATTTTTATGTGCACTGAGTGGTTATAATTTTTTTCTAGGTAGTTTTTTTTTTCTTGTCCTTTTCTTTCTTTCTTTCTTTTTTTTTTTCAATAGAAACAGGGTCTTGCTTTGTCACCCAGGATGGAGTGCAGTGGCATGATCATAGCTCACTGCAGTCTCAAACTCCTGGGCTCAAGCCATCCTCTCACCTCAGCCTCCCCGAGCAGCTGGGACTACGTTTCTCTAAAATGTTTTAATATGTAAAAACATATATATTTAAGATGTAAAAAAGTATCATTACCTTTGCAAGTTTACAGTTTATATTATAATACATTAAGAGTATTTTGTATATTTATACTTTTAAAACAAATCTGATTTTTGAAAGATTCAGATTTATCAAAAACATTAAATGTACCTTTAGAGATCAGGCAGCTTTTTTCCTGAAGTTAATTTTTTCAGTAAAGTTTTATGATTTCAGAATTTCAAATCAAAATATTTTTAAGACTTTTTAAAATACAAGAATAAACAAAAGTAACGTCCAACAAAAATGCTAACTAATTAAAACGCTAAGATAACTCAAGGTGCTCATGTCAATCTGTGTTGCAAAAGCGGCTTCTGTTAGCATTTTTCAAGGAGTCCACAAGATGGGAGTATTTCACTAGAAACTTTATTAGCACGTTTGGCCAGAAATAAGATGTCACGCATTTTGCCTTCCCCTTTCCATAGCAGAAAATCAAGTGAAAATCGAGTTTAATGAAAGGTTGAATTTCTTTTTTTTTTTTAACGGCTTCACAGGACATTTGTCGGCACTGAGAATCATGACCATAAGGAAATGAGTGGTTATCTAATCATATGGCAGAATTTTTAAGTTTATAGCTACCTTTTTCTCCTAAAGTTCTTTTAAATTAACTTTTGGGGAAAGAGTAGATATGAAAAAAAGCGTTTTAAAAATTGATCTTATAAATTTGTATTTAGATTTAAAAATATTAAATCTTAAACATTGTAGAACTTGGGTTCTATACTTGTTAGACCTTAAATCTTTTAAGATAGCTTATGTAATAAAGGTTTTGCTTTAATCTAAAACAATTCAGAGATTTATTTTGATTTCAGAGCCTCCGTTCTCTATTCTTGTTATTCAGAATTTTATTACAGAACATTTGGTTCTATATATGATTAATGTGATACACTTTTAGATTTCTTAAAGGCAACAATCGCATAGACAATTCTTATCACTTGGTAGCAACTCATGATATTATTAGTGTTGCCTAAAACAGCTATGAAAATTTGATGTCATGTACTTTCATCTGAACATTTTTAAATATCATAGCATAAACTTTTTTTTTTAAGAGACAAGGTCTAACTTGTCACCCAGGTTGGAACTCCTGGACTCAAGTGATCTTTCTGTCTCCCGAGTAGCTGGGACTACAGGAACTTGCCACTATGCCCAACTAATTTTTAAAAATTTTTTGTGGAGGCAGAATCTTTCTGTGTTGCCCAGGCTAGCAACTCCTGGCCTCAAGCTGTCCTCCCGCCTCAGCCTCCCAGAGCACTGGGATTATAGGCATGAGCCACCACACCCAGCCCGTAGTATAAACTCTTAATGCCAACAAACAGGCTTTGATTTTTAATGATAGATATCATTTTCATTTTCATGTTTGAGTCAATTGTGAATTGTTTTGCCTCTTTTACCTCTTTACTGAAGTCTTTTCTCATTACCCTAGCTGAAGTTACTGTTTTGCCATCTGAATTGCTATTATCTGATCACTTGCATGGCCGTAACTGGGTGTAGGTATCATTCTATAATGTGCTGTTTTTCAGACTTTTATTCCCAGTGAAAACCTTTTTCCAAATGACATCTTATACAGAATCCCAATAAATAAATCAGAATTAGTATAAATTAATTGATTCAAATTATAGCATTTCCTAATAAATTCAGTTAGTGAGAAAAATGGACTATTCTGAAGAATATTAAAATTAAAGAGTTGTCGGCTGGGTGTGATGGTTTATGCCTGTAATCCTAGCACTTTGAGAGCCTGGGATGGGAGGATCAGTTAAGGCCAGGAGTTTGAGGCCAGCCTGAGCAACATAGCGAAACCCCATCACTACAAAAAATAGAACAATTAGCTGGGCATGGTAGTGCGTGCCTGTAGTCCCAGCTGCCTTGAAGGCTGAGGTGGGTAGATTGCTTGAGCCTAGAAGTTTGAGGTTGCAGTGAACTATGATGGCATCTCTGCACTCTAGCCTGGACAAAAGAGTGAGACCCTGTCTCAAAAAAAAAATTGAGGAGTTGGGGATGACTGTTGCAATCTTATATCAGTTTATACATTTACTTGTTTCTATAGTTAATTTTGGGAATATAACATTGAGAAAATCCTAAATTATAAGTAGAAACAAAAGTTACCAATTTTTAAACTCTGTAATGGCAGGATGTTGTCAATTAATCTGATCCAGAAACTTAAAAGAAGATTAATTGGGAATATTGTTTTATAGGTGAACCACAAATAGTATCTTACAATTGCTCACATTTCTTAAAATTATTTGAAGTGTTGGATGTTGCTTCTCTGACTAGGTCCTGTCACCTGGGTCATGCCATACAGTTTTCTAACTGTTTTTATGCTCTTGGCTTAGGCATGTAGGTTGTAGTAGTATAATGGCTTGTGTAATTTTGTGAACAGAAAAGTGCTGGCCTCGATTTTCAAAAAAATGATGAAGGAATTTATGTGCATGAAGATGGAGGAGAAGCTTTATTTGCAAGTCTGCAAAAAACTGAAAGTAAACAAAAACCTACGATGACGTATTAGCACAGGCTTATATGAAGGATTATATGTTGATCATCTTTAATGTGTAAACATGTAACAGCATTCTTTTTACTATGTTTCTGAGGAGTTAAAAACGTGTAAATCATTAACTGTGTGTGGCCCCCGTCTGCACTGGCGCAGTGAGCAGGGCATGGGCTTTGGAAGCGGGCACTGGCTGGTTCCTGCTCCGCCGCTTGCTTCCGTGGGCCAATTGCTTACCTCGCTGAGCCTCAGTTTTCTCATTTTAAAAATTAAAAAATACTTCATGGGATATTGAAAAATGGAAATTAAATAAACTAGGTAAAGCATCTGGCTCCGAGAATGACCCACTGTAGAAATTAAACAAATATTAGCTTCTTTTTTATTTCCCTCTCAATTTTTTATAGCTTTTAAATTTGTATTTTCTTGTTAGAATTTATGTAATATAACAAAAGGGATGCCGAGCCCTTAAATGTACCTTGCTGGGAAGATTTGACATAATAGGCATGAATGAAGGCAATGCCTCATCAGCATTGTAGTTGAATCTGAGTAGATAACTCTGCGCTTTTATATTTTACCCTTCCTGCTTATTTTGTTTGTTTGTTTGTTTTGAGACAGCGTCTTGCTCTGTTGTTTGGGCTAGAGTGCAGTGGTCTCATCTTAGCTCACTGCAGCCTCAATGTCCTGGGCTCAAGCCATCCTCCCACCTCAACCTCCCAGAACACTAGGATTATAGGCATGAGCCACTGTGCCCGGTCCCTCCCTGCTTGTTGATCCTTTCTCATCCCTGTGGTTACTAAAATTACAACCTTAAAGCCAAGTGGAGTTATGCTTCAGGTGTCTCATTTTTTACACCAAAAACCAAGGGAGCTCAGACGTGGAAGGGACATCTCTGATCTATGTAGGTCAAGGCTTTCCTTCATTGCTGTGAGAGGAAAGAGCATCTGCCTGCACAGGGAGGCACCGGAAACAGTTATAAGGCCACACCTGGAAATCAACCCCAGGCCCTTTGAAATTAGGGAACTGCAGTCTAGAGAGGTTAAATGCCTTGTCCCAAATCACCTATAGTTAACCAGTGACGTAGCCCCTTAAATACATTTTATGTCTTTTAAAAAATTAATCTCATTGCTTTGCAGTCAAAGCCTATACAACCTTCTAAGTTATCTGAGATCATCAAGTCTAGATTTAAGGGAAGGCACTGAAGTAAATACTGTGTTCATTTGTCTCAAAATACAGCCAAGTTGCATTTTATGCAGGCACTGTATCCCTAGAATTACTGCTTTTATCGAAATTGCATTTAATGAAAAGCATCTAGCTTGTAAATATGTATTAAATTTATATAATAGCTTCAACAGGAGATTGTTTTCCCTCCAGACATTGGATATACTAAGTTTCCTAGTCAGTTGAACACACTAGCAAATTGAATCATCACTGTAAATTCACTAAGCCTTGTTTCTTTTTGAGTGTGAATGCTTTTATGTCAAAATAATGAAGTGCTTTATTTTAACCTATAAAGAATGGGATTTTTGTGGTCATAAAATTTTTCCTCCTATTATTTCTAGTCCTAATTAATTTTTCAGTTTCTGACCCTATTTTTTATTCATGCACAAAACAAGAAGCAAGAGCAGCTGAGACATAACTAAGATTGTGCCAGCAGCACTGACTGACCACCCAGAGAGTGGACATGACGGAGCAGAGGGGGCTGTGTTGCTCGAGGTGTTGGTGGATGGAGCGCTGCCTCTGCCGCCAGCGCCAGGTTCTGCTGCTACCCAGTTGCAGCCTAGCTGAGGCCTACCCGCAGATAGACAACTTGCGTGTATGATGACATTCTGCCGAGTTTGAATATTGAACATTTTTTGTCCCTTAAATGATTTGCCTGTGGTTGGGCAAGGTGGCTCACGCCTGTAATCCCAACACTTTGGGAGACTAAGGCAGGAGGATCACTTGAGTCCAGGAATTTGAGATTATAGTGAGCTGGTGATTGTGCTACTGCACTCCAGCCCGGGGCGACAGAGCAAGACCCTGTCTCTAAAAATAAATAACATGCTTACATGTTTCCTCCATTTATATAAAAAAGTAATCTTGGGGCCCTAATGTTTTGGCTAAATAGATCATCTTGGAAATATACACCCTCAATGGGAAATACTTTTTTTTTTAATGTAGAGTATGCTCTTCTAGCAAGTAAAAAGATAACATTGTTTAGCTCTGTCAGTGGTTTCTGTGGCAACTTAGACAAGTACTTTCATAGTGTACATTATTTAACCCTAAATAGACCCTCCTTAAACACAGAAGTCAAATACATTAAATATTTGCAAATGTCTTTTTAAAAATCAGAACACACTTGAAGGTTTGTCATGGTGATATATTTGGCGTGCAGAGTATAGAAGTGCTGTGTTGTTTCCTAGCTTATTTACTGAATAGATTGCCTGTAAAAATGTAAACATACCTTTGTAGACTTTGGAAAGTATTAGTGAAAACTCCTGGCGCTATTCACATTGTTGTCTTGAGAATCTGCTCTGACCACTGCGTGCACATAGATACCTCTTTATTTTCTCTTCCAACAAGTACTTTTCTCCATCGAAGGTTGTGCACTCAATGCAATCTTATGCATGTGGACGGTTTCAGCTTTTATTACTTTTATTACTTAAGCTGTGGCAAGGAAAGCGACTATTTTCTGACCCCATAGGCTAATGTTCTTTCCAACATGATATGAAAGGTGACTCATGGAATAGTTATCAAAGTACTGCAAATCATCTTAAGAATGATTAAAACTTATGGGATGCAGCAAAGGCAGTGCTCAGAAGGAAATTCATAGTTATATCTTCAGTTGTAATAGTCTATACCTAAGTAACCAGAAAAGAAGAGCAAATTAAACTCAAAGCTAGAAGGAGGAAGGAAATAATAATGGTTAGAATGGAGAGAAATAAAATAGAGAATAGAATAATAATAGAAGCAATGAGACTAGAAGTTGTTTATTTGAGAAGACCAACAAGTTGACTAGCCCAATGTGGAAGTCCAGGCTTGGAGCCAGAGCTGGGGAACAAGGTGAGTGGAGGTGGCTTGAATAGGAGTTGCTGCCAGGCTAGCGTCTGCCTCTGAGGATTGGTGAGAGTAAACAGCACTTGATCGTGGTGAATTTTTCTCAAGTATTTTTCCCAATCTGTTTGGAACCCAGGAAATGAGGATTTTAATTTGGGGATTAGATGGAGCAGGAAAAAAAAACAACAATTTTGTATGGATTACAGGTTGGAGAAGTTGTTACCAGTATTCCTACCATTGAATTTAATGTTGAGACAGAAACATACAAAAGCCATACAAAATTCTAAGTCTGAGAATTAGAAGGACAGTGTCATACTGGAGATGTTACTATTCAAACACAGTTTTATGTAGTAGACAGTTATGACTGAGACTGAATTGGCATTTCCAAATCGGAATTTGTTGCCATGTTGAAGGAAAAGCCATTTTAGTGACATTTGCAAATAAGCAGGACATGGAGCTATTAATACTATCAACCTTGCATAGCTAAAAAGGATTACAAGATAATATTTAGTTGATGCAGAAGAGGCATTTGGTAACATCCAGTATACTTTCATGATAAAAACACTCAGAAAACTAGAAATAGAAGGGGACTTATTTAGCATGATAAAGGGCATTTATGAAAAACCCACAGCTAACGTCATACTCAATGGTGAGACTAAAATCTTTCCCCCCTGAGGCAGGAATAAGACAAAACTGCCCCCTGCTATGGACTGAATGTTTGGGTCCCACCAAAATTTACATGTTGAAGCTCAAACCCCCATATGGTGGTATTTGGAGTTGGGGTCTTTGGGAGATAATTAGGTTTAGATGAGGTCATGAGGGTGGGGATGGGATTATGCCCTTCTAAGAAGAGACCAGAGAACTCCCCCACTCTCTGTTGTTTCCTTGATATGAGGACACAACAAATCAAGGAGGGCCTTCACAAGAACCCAACTATCTGGCACCCTGATCTCTGACTTCCAACCTCCCGAACTTCAAGATATAAATGTTTGCTGTTTAAGCCACCCAGTCTGTGGCATTCTGTAATAGCAGCCTGAGCTGACTAAGACACCCACTTTCACCACGCTATTCAACATTGTACTAGAAGTTCTAGCCTGCGCAATTGGCCAATAAAAAGAAATAAAAGGACCCACATTGGGAAGGAAGTGAACTATTTCTAATCGATGATAACATAATCCTGTATGTAAAAAATCCCAAAGAACCCACAAGAAAGCTGCTAGAGCTAGTAAAGAAATCAACAAAGTTTGCAGGGTACAAATCAACACATAAAAATCAGTTGTGTTTCCATGAACCTACAGTGACCAATCTGAAAAGAAATTAAGAAAGTAGTTCTATTTACAATAGCTTCTAAAAGAATAAAATACCTAGGGATAAATTTAACCAAGGAGGTTGAAGACTTGTACACTGAAAATGAAAAAATATTGCAAAAGAAATTAAAGAAGAGCTAGATGGGAAGATGTTCTGTGCTCATGGATAGGAAGACTGAATATTAGGATGTCAGTACTATACAATAAAGTGATCTACAGATTCAATACAGTACCTGTCAAAATTCCAATAGTCTTTTTTTTGCAGAAACATCTGATTCTCAAATTCATATGCAATTGCAAAGTACTTCAAATAATCAAAACAATCTTGGAAGAGAACAAAGTTGGAGGGCTCATACTTCTCAATTTCAAAATTTATTGCAAAGCTGCAGTAATCAAAACAGGGTGGCACTGGCATAAGGATAGACTTGTAGACCAATGGAATAGAATTGAGAGTCCAGAAATAAACCCATATGTTCTATGACCAGTAGAGTTTTGACAGAGGTGCCAGGTCTACTTACTTGGGGAAAGAACAGTCACTTAAACAGATGGTGCTGAGACAACTAGATCTCCATATGCAAAACAATGAAGTTAGACCCTACCTCACACCATGTACAAAAATTAACTCCAAATAGATCAACCTACTCTTTCCCAAGCACAAGGTTTTGTCAATGTTAGAAAAGATAATTAAAGTGAAAATTATTTTATTTTAAAAGAATAGAATTCTTTTGGAAGGACACATTTTGTGTATGTAGTTTATTCACTCTACAAATATTTATTGAACAACAGCATTGTGATGTTTGTGTGAGATACAATGGTGAACAAAGCCAAACTTGTTCCCAGTTTTAATGGACTTTACAGTCTAGAGGGAGAGACAGACATTAAGGAAATAATTCCACTAATGAATGTAGAATTTCAATTGTTATATGTGCAAGAAAGTATGTGTGCTATGTGGCCTTGTAGTGGAGGAACTCAAGCTGGTCCCCGGGGAAGTTGTGCTGAATACAAAGGATGGGTAGGAATTAACTGGGTGAAGATGGAAAGGGAGAGTGTAGCTAGCTCCTGAGGTATCTAGGGTTTTTGATTGTTTTTCCACAGAAAGTAGTGGGAATAAAAATGGATTATGTTTTATCTTTTGTTTCTGACCCTTCGGCTACATTGCTGAGTGGCTGTTTCTGTTTGTGTGTTCCATCTGTCTCACAGAAGCGCCAGTGTTCTGTGCATAGAGTGTATTTAATAACTGGTCATTCATGGGTAGAAAGTATTTGAGTCTACTTAAAATATTTCAAGGTAATGAAATTTTAATGCATTTAAGAGTTTCTCCTGTTTAAATTTTTAAAGAAAATTTATCTTAATTTTTCATCTCCTATTAAATAATGACATTATTAGGCAACTACTTTCAGATAAAGTATGATAAATAATGCCTTTATAAATAATCACTAAGAACCTGTTTATACTTTGATTTAAAACAGAAATCTTTTTTGTGTAATTTAAAACCTCATTTTGAATGGAAGTCATATGAATAGCTTATGTAATTTCTGCCAAGGAATTAATATGAACTTCCTATAAACCACTGTCATTTATAATCAAAATGCTTTTAACTTACATTGATGTTGCATTAACAAGTACTGCTAGACTGGTAGCATCGACAGAAAATGCGTTTAGGCTTACTAGGGGCTCATTGATGCCTGAGGCTTTATAATCCTTTCTGTGGCCATTTAACTGCCGACAACTTTAATTCACATGATTCATAATGCTGGAAATTTAAATTCACTCTTAATTGAAAAGTGAAGTTACTTAAATTCTTTAAATGCTAATCTTTGGAAAAATATCTGAAAAATAAAGGCACATATGATTTTGATGGCCCACTGCCAAAAGATTATCATTTACATAAATATCTCTTTCAGCAGAAGAGTTTAATATATTGAGCTCAAAAGGTTAGAATAGAGACTTCAATCTGGAAACCAGCAGTAGCCTGTCGGCTTGTGAACAGCAGCATTGTTCATCACACTGAGAACACTGCTTGCATTCAAGCTTAAGCAGTGCTGGCATTAAAATTCAGTTAATTTGTTTCATGTGACTTGTCAGCTGTGTGTTTTTATCTAAATCTTTCTATCCTTTCTTCCTGGTATTTTGTGGCAAACTCTTAAAATAGATGGACTACCTTTTTAACTGTTTAAGCTCTGATATTTTGGCTACTTCTGCAAATGATTTCATTTTAAATATATTTAATAATCAGGTTGAATGCCATTTTAATTTATGAAAAATAATCCCAATTCAGAAGACTTTTCTGTTTCTTGTTTTGTGTGTGTGTGAGTTTGTAAAAGGGACTTTCTGAAATTCATTAAGGTAAAATTGCTGTCCTTATTTTCTTACTAACACTCTATTCTGTTCTTGTTTGCTGATTTTGTTCTCTGCATTTTCTCTTAGATGACTTTTAATATTTGGCTACCAGCCATGTATTGAGTCTGAGCAGTAGAGTGCTAGTCTCAAAGAAATAATATAACTGTTACTAATATTGGAGTTAAGATTCCCATTTTACTTTTTGAAGGGTGTAAAAATCTTACCACTCCTCTGAAACTGTACTCACTCAGTACAATCTAACAGTTCATATTCTTGATTAATTGGGAAGTGAGTGTTTTGAAGATATCTCCAGTGATTTGTAAACAGCTTTTTGAAGTATAATTGATAAATAGTAAACTGCCGTATTTTAATTGTACAGTTTCACAAGTTTGATGTATGTGTATACTCACAAAATCATCACTACAGTTAAGAGAGTTTGCATCACTCCCAAAATTTTCTGCTTGTTCCTTTGTAATTCCTCCCTGTCTCCCTCCTCTACCAAATTCCTGACTTCGCAGGAAACCCTGATCTGCTTTGTTACTTTAGATTGGTTTACATTTTCTAGTTTTATAGAAATAAAAACATACAACAACTATGTGCTTTTTATTGGCTGGATTCTTTTACTCAACTTAATTGATTATGAGATTCAGCCATGTTGTGTGTATCAGTAGTTTATTCCTTTTTATTGTTGAATAATGTTCCGTTGTAGTATATACCACTGTTTATTTATTCTTCCATCTGTTAGAGGACATTTGGGTTGTTTCTAGTTTTCTCATCTACCTCCTTGTCATTTAATTTCTCTTTCATATTTTCCATCCTTTTATATCTCTGTGATGCATTCTTGCTCACTGCCTCAGATCAGCACATTGCATGGCAAGGTGGGGTGAACCATACAGAATTCTCAATGTGTGACTGTTTTTAACCCACAAAAATTGCAATTTCATGTAGTTCAACATAATGGTATATAATAAGTATTTTTAATGAATATTACTTGTTTTTATATTTACAAACAAAATAATTTATACATATTAATACAAAATAGTTTACATATTGTTTGAACTCAACTATGTAAAACATTCTGCATAATAAAAGGCTGACTGACATATATTGTGTCTCATTGGTAAAAGTATGTATTTTTTTCTGTTTTTCTGTTACATATATGCTTCTTTTTTAAAAAAGGAAAAATCTGTGCTTTTTTTCTAGTTTATATAATTTATTTTAAAGTACTTCTTTATTTCGTCTTTCATTTGCAAAGTGAAGAACCATGGTATTCTACTAAAAAAAACATGGGTTTCAGAACCAGTCACATTCTCTTTCCTAGGTTTGTGCCTTTGGACAGGTTATTTGATCAGCCCCCTGTCCTCATGTGCCTTTGGCTAAAGGTAGTATAACTCTAACCTCACTCATTGTTACCTTTTTTTATAACCATACCACTTTGGGGGGTTTCTTTTTTTTTTTTA
>VBSM01002608.1:169609896-169664160 GCA_008086735.1 Cheirogaleus medius
TTTTTTTTTTTTGAGATAGATCTCGCTCTGTTGCCCAGGCAGGAGGAGTGCAGTGGTGCAGTGACAGCTCACTGCATTCTCGAACTCCTGAGCTTAAGCTATCTTCCTGCCTTAGCCTCCTGAGTAGCTGGAACTACAGGCATGTGCCATGTCCAGCTAACATTAGGAGTCTTGATATCCTTTCTGGAATATTAATAAAATGTTATATGTTAAACTTTGCTCCCCCACCCCAGCCAAATCTTTACTTTGGAACTTTGGAATTAGATTCCTTTTAACATATAGTCATGACTGTAAATTGGATTAAGTTCTTGAGGTACCACTATAGGCACATGCGCACACACAGAACCTTTATTGAAACACTATCTTTTGTATCATAGGGCTCCTCTGACGCACTTTTGAGTTTTCCAGGAACCGTGAATGAAGAGATTGCATTAAACTACTACATTCCTTTTTTAGGTGCCTGTTATAAGGCTGATGTCAAAGGTGCATTTTGTGGCTATGGAATCCATTGTTGTGCAGAGCTGGATGCGTCTCATAGTTTCCAAACCCAATACTCTTAGCTAGCATTGTATGTATTAACATTAGACAAGTGTGAGTTGTTGATAGTTGGTAACACTTTATGAATCATAAAAATTGTAGAATATCACAGGTAAAAACAAATCCTTTAAAAGTCATAGAAAAATGAATAGTTCTGATAACTGAAGAGAAGAATCCAAATGTTTGGTGACTTTTATGCAAAGTACTTGGGCTTTTCTCACTAAAAGTTCTGCGGAATACTCAGATTTCCTGTCTTCTTTAATCCAGTTGGAATCCTGGCAAGAGTGATAAAACCATGTCTCTGTCTAGTTAGCTAAAGAAGGACGTGATAATTGGACTTATCCCTAATGTCCTATTTTCTGTCGCCTCCGGGTTTGATGGAATCCTACAGACGTCCGTGCTGCGAGAGAGCAGATCGGCATAGGAGGACTTGCGTACCCCCCACTCCCTCTGCACGAAGCTCCTCCCAGGCCGCCGTCCGCGTACAGCCAGCCCCCATCCGTGTGTTCCTCTTCCACATCCTTCAACGGGCCCTTCACAGGTGGCGTGGTGTCACCACAGCCTCACAGCAGCTACTACAGCGGCATGACGGGTCCTCAGCATCCCTTCTACAACAGGGTAAGGAGGTCGAAACAGCTTTACTTTTAAGAATTTGTTCCAGAAAAGTCACACAAGTTCTCTGCTTGTGGATTCCATTATTGTTTTCAAACTGTATTTTGGCTTTAAAATAGGAAAAATGTAAGGTTCAAATGTAAAATATATGATTTTGCAAAAATGAAAAAAATGTTGACTTTTAATGTGTTTTAGATCTCATGAGAATCTGAATATTAGAGATGTTTTTTGCTTTAATTTGCTTTCTTGATTAGAAAATGAACACAGGGTCAGCAGCAAATGTGCTGTGCTTCAAAGAAATCTGTTTCTCTGTTTATAAACAAATGTTCCATTTGTTATATCTTGTATTATAATTTATAGTGGCATTTAAAACAATGACAAACTTAAATTCCTACAGTAGTTCAGTAAACCTGTACTTAATACATTTTATGTCTTTTAAGTGTGAGGTAATAATGGGGAAATACTGCTTGTAGGGCTCAGATGTTATTGCCAAATAAGCACCATAGCCCATTTTTAGAGTTTTATTTCAAGTTATCTTCAGTCATGTATAATTGTTTACTTAATATAAATAAGACAGTTTTCTAGATGAAAAGATGAAACCACAATTAATTATTGGTGGTACACCCTGTCAAGGGTAATAAGGCCAAGCTATCTGCTTACTTTAATGATCCTACGATGCTAATGTTTCCTAGAGGAAAATGGGGCATGCATGAACCATGGCATTATGCTTTCTAGAACTGTACTCCAAGATCCATTGCAGCTTCTTATTTTTTTGTCTCTCTTTTTGGTCTAATTCGAGAGAACTTAGGGGCCAGTATTCATAGAAGGCAACCACCTGCCTAAATAAATTTCATATGAGCTAAATGTGGCAATGAAGGAATTCCAGAATTTAAATTAAATTTTCAGTTTTTGAAAAATGTTGCCATGTAAGTAATTAGGTACACTGCTCATGGAGCCCTAGGAATGTTATTCCATTTTTCTGTTGAGACAAGGAGACAAATGTGGAATAATGAGATTTTATAATATATTCCATCCTTATAAAATTTAACTGTGTGGTAGGCATTGTGAAATGCAAGTTTTTATTTACCAGTCTTAAAATCTGATGGCTCAATTAATGCCAGTTGAAGTTTTGAAATGAAGAAGTTTATTTGAGGAAAAAACAAAAAAGATTACCAGACCATCTAGGCTGAGATAGATGTTATGTTCAGTAATTTCACGAATAGCAATAATGTGATAATGCTTCAGTGGTATTTTATTATTTTTAAAACATTTAAAATTTTCTTTTGTTTTTAGTTCTAGTTACTTTTTCTGTAGTAATTTGAGTTTTTAGTCTTAAAAGCAGAATAATTCTTCTCAAGTGGTAGGAGTCTAAAAGGTGTTACCTCAGTATAATGAAACCTAGTGAAGTGCAGTCTTTATGTTTGGCCCATATAATCTGATGCCTCCTGCTTATATGAAGCTGCCTACAAATGCATGCTGTAATTATAAATCTCCTGTAAACGGTAGAGTCCCCACTTGTTTTTTAAAAAATCCACTTGCTTATTTAGGGTATAAACTTCAGGGTGGAGATTAGAGGTAAACTCCAGGAACTTGGAGTAACACTATTCTTGGAATCTATGCTGGGGTGTTCTCATATAATCCGGACCTTTTTGGTCTTATTTAAGCTAATACTTTTTGTAAAGAATCTTAATTGTAAAGAATTTCTTCTTTTAAAGAGATTGTGAGCTAATATCACTTAGAGCCTGACACACGGTAAGCTTGTAAACATATTAAATGTAAAGAGAAATTATTGTTTCAAATTGTAAGGTGAAAAATTTTATTTGCTTTTGTTTTTTTAAAAAGCCCTCATATTAAATGAACAATATAAAAATGTAAATAATATGTTTTAAGTCTGGGTTTGCTATCTTACAGAATATGAGTGAGGCTTTTTTACTTTTGTTTTGTCACTTGCATTAAAAATTTTACAGTTGTATATTATTGGTTAGTTTCATTTGATAAATCTCATTACACTTTGATTTCTGTAATTGTTTATCCCCTTTTTTTTTGTTACGTGTTTTTCCATAGCCATTCTTTGCCCCATACCTTTACACGCCAAGGTATTACCCTGGCGGTTCCCACCATCTCATCTCACGTCCATCAGTAAAAACGAATTTGCCCAGAGATCAGAGCAATGGCCTAGTAAGTATATAAAAGGGTAACTAAAATATTAATCTAATAATAAACATAGATAGCATTAGAAATTTGGTTATTTCCTAAAATAATTCAACTTATTTTATAAATAGTTTTAAGAAACATAAGCTATTAATAACATAAAATGTATTTTGTTTTCATTTCTGGCAAATATCTATGGAAGGAAAATGACTAGCAGTCTCAGTAAATAAATGTTGACTTGTTTACAACCAGAGATTTCTGGCTTGTAATATAATGTTTATTACCAAAACTTTTAAAACTAAACCTTTGTATTTACTAATTTCTAATATCTTTTTAAAGGACATACATATATGGTATCTGTATATATATGTCAGCACCATGGTATAAGAAATAAAGGATGTACTGAAAGAAGAACATTTCAATCTAATAGCAGAAATTAAACAGGATAAGGGAAATTCTTCAAATGGAGTATTGAATCTAATTAATCCAAACCAAAAGATATTTGCGCCCAAAATGTTAGGGGTTCCTGATGATAAACTTAGTTTAATTAATAATTTACAAAAGAAATTCCCTATTAATGTATTTTTATACATTAGAAGGCAAAAAGCTGTAGAACTTATACTGCTATTTAAATTGTGAAATGTTACAAAGGGAAAATCTAGTCACATGAAGTGTTTCAGTGTTGTATGTTATTATTTTGACATCGTGTTCATGTGTCTCCATGGTTTGGCTCATCCCTCCACCTTGGCACCCACACTCTCCCATTTTGTGTTGTTAGGAGGTTATCAAGGAGGATGCTGCCGAGGGGCTTTCTTCACCCACAGACTCCTCAAGGGTAACAGAGTAGTCTTGTGGTGTGGACTGCTAGTGTCTCATTGCTTGTGCAGCAGTAACAACTGTCTTACTTGTGATGACAGCGGCTCACTAACCCTGCCTTTGTGGTGTGGTGGGCAGCTAGTGTAGAGTAGCTGAGTGCTAACAGTTATAGTTCATGAATTAATTAAAAGCTGATGTTTAACTTTGCCCTTTATTTCCTCCCACTTTTCCCCTTTTTCAATGACATGGGATGGGGTCTTTTTTATTCTCCAATAAGGAAGGGCTTTTTCCAGCAGCCATCAGGAGTGTTCAGTTGGTGGTATTTGAGATATGGTATTTGAAATATCATATAGAATATGGTATTTCCAGATAAACACAGCATGGAGAGGGAATTACTTAAAGTTTTTTGTGTGTGTGCAAACACCTTAAGGTAGGTTTTTTTTAAAACAAACAAAAAATCTTTTAGAGGAAATCACTTCGTAAATTATTATTCAAGACTTTGTAATTAATAAGAAATAAATTTGTTATGAGCCTTAATAATCTTCATTTAGTCATTGTGGAATTTAAGTTTGTATTTTAACTTTGGTGGTTTTATTTACAGAGTACCTTATACCCATGTAAATATGATCAAGTTAATCTAAAGCCATGCTGAATGTGGCTTAGCAGTTAGAGTTAACATAGTGAAACATTGCATCCTAAGTTTATCCTTAATTTTTAACTTAAAACATGTACTTCAGTAGGCAATAGTTTTTTTAACTTTAATGTCCTTTGAGTTAATGTGAGAGAGAAAACGAGAATCATTTTGGTGCTTTCATTGAGGGGTTGATGAATCTTTTTAAGTCATTCACATTTCAGCTGAAGTGTTTGAGTGACTTCAATTATCCACAAGTGGTACACACAATAAACCACAATAATTCTATTTGGGTGTTTAAGGAATCTTTAATCCATGGGTCATCACCACTGTATGCAAGAATGACTTTTGGTTTAGTCAGAGAGCCTTTGTTAGATAGATTCATACACACAATGCAATTCTCTGAGCTAAAATCCCTTAGCAAATTTTTGATGAAAATCAGATACTATGAAGAATTTGATGGCCTTAATGACATAGGCTTGCTGACGTAGTAGCTATTCACATGCTCAAGAAGGTAGACAAACGCTTGTCATTAAAAGGTGTCTGAGTTTCTTTCAGGAACCAGTGAAGGAGCATTAGGCAAATTTTGAAATGAGTTTTGGAAAAGGGGAAAAAATGCAATTTTTGAAACATGTTTAGAAGCCAAATAACAAAGAGTAAAGGAGCTCTGCATAAATTAGTGCCTTTGTTTTAGTAAAATAACCATACTATTTGCTGTTCTTTTACTATTAAAAGATAGTTTTGTGATTAGTGTAGTGAAGTAGATGCTTAGCTTCCTTTGTTTTTAAGAAATTAACAATGACAATAGCATGCAAAATTTGCTTTGTAGAAGACTAGTAAAAGTAAGTAGATACCTGTTCAAAGCCAACTAAAAACAGTGGTGGAAATGTGAAGAATATGTACATGGGAACAATGTCAAGGACTTTGTAGCGGGGCCAAGAGAGAATACTTGATAGGAAAGTATTTAGCCCTTCGTGGCTCATAGGGCTTTCCAGATCGGTGGTAGGGAACTCTGTATTTCTGGGACAACAGGATTGCCCATTGATTCCATCTCTGCTCATTCAGCTGTCCCTACACAACATTGGTGAGAAGAGCTGTTTATTGCTAAGTCAGGAGCTATACAGATGTTTTTGGACAAATTATTATCATAGACAAAGGATAATTTGGTTTTTAAAAAAGCCAGACCATGAAGGATTAACTAGCTACACTCTTTTCAAAATATGGGTGGTCCCATCTTTTTTTACCATAAGCAATTTTTGATAAATTTTCATAAAGCAGATCATTATGAAAATAATTGAGTTTTCTCACATTAGGGAGCACTGTAGTGATTATAGCTAGTGAAGTCCAGCCAAGAACTTATCCGATATTAATAAATTATAGATATATTCAGTGTTTCACAAAGGTGAGGATTTGAAATGTAAGCCAGCCTCCATGCTACCATTATTTTTCTTATAATTTTATAATAGAAAAAAATGTATGCCAGTCTGTGAAACTGGAAAAAAATATTAGCATTAGACCTAAGATACTGCTCCCCGGAATATTAGTGCTAGACAGGGCCAGTGTTTTTCAGACTTTCAAAGCACAGAAGTTCATTCTTAGTAATGAAATCTTAACCAGAGCTCCAGTTTATAAATTAGTAAAAGCAGAACCGTGGCCCCCACCTTGGACTTGCCTTAAGGGTCCTCCAGGGAGTGCTGGCACCCGAGGTCTAGTCCAGCTTCCATGTGCTGCACGTGAGCCGTGTGAGGCTCACCTGAGGGCACAGGGGGTAGTGCCAGATTTGGAACTAGAATCCCTGAGTCCTGTGTCACAGTCCACTATCCTTACCTTGTGGCCTGCCCCGCTCCCATGCAGACTGGGTGTGATAGGTCTTTGGTCTTCTGAGTTAAATAGACCCTGGCGATTAGCTTTTTGCTCTGGACAAATTGCTTAACCCCTTTGCTTCTCAACTTTCTTACCTGGGAAAAGCAGACCTACCTCGTACGTCTGATTTAAGGATTACTCAGCCTTAACATATTTTAAGTGCTTTATTATTACTACCTAGAGGCCAAACTCTATGAAGCTTTAAATTCTCAGAACTGGCTGGACATGGTGGCTCATGCCTGTAATCCCAGCATTCTGGGAGGCTGAAACAGGAGAGTTGCTTGAGGCCAGGAGATTGAGACCAGCCTGGGTAATATAGCAAGACCCCGTCTCTACAAAAAATAAGAAAACTCAGCCAGGCCTGGTGCTGCACGCCTGTAGCCCCAGCTACTCTGGAAGCTGAGGAGAGCGGATCGCTTGGGCCAAGGAGTTCAATACCAGACTGGGCAACATAGTGAGACCCCTGTCTCCACAAAAAACTTTTTTAAAAAGCCAGGAATGGTGGTGTGTGCCTGTAGTCTCAGCTACTCAGGAGGCTGAGGTCAGAGGATCATGTGAGCCAAGGAGTTGGAAGCTGCAGTGAGCTATGATGGTTTCACTGTATTCCAGCCTAGGCAACAGAGTGATACCCTGTCTCTAAAAAAAAGAAAAGACTCAGAACTAAAACTGTTTCAGGTTAAATAACCTTTGTCTCAATAGTGAGAGTAGTGTACAAATACTCCAATCAGTTTAGATTAACTCAGCCTTTTTATCTGTTGGTGCTTCGTAGCCCCCCCCCATGTCAACTAGTTTGTTTTCTTAGAATTTAGAAGAATTTCTAGATTATTTGAATACTTCAAATACTTTAAACTTTTCAAAGCTTTCCAGGGATATTTTATCTTGGTACCTTTACCTCTTTTCAGTCCAGTTCCCAGCAGGAAATAGTGGTGTCTTAGTGCATTGGTGTTGCTATGAAGGAATTCGTGAGGCTGAGTAATTTATCCAGAAAAGAGGTTTATTTGGCTCACAGTTATACAGGCTATACAGAAGTGTGGTCCTGGCACATACATCTTGTGAGGGTCTTCCACTCATGGTAGAAGGGGAAGGGGAGCTGGCATGTGCAGAGATCACATGGCAAGAGAGCAAGCAAGAGAGAGGAGAGGTACCAGACTCTTTCTAACAGCCAGCTCTTGTGAGAACTAAGAGAGCAATAACTCACTCAGCCCTCTCCCAGGAAGGGCATTGGCTTTTTCCTTAGGGATCTGCCCCTATGATTCAAACACGTCCTGTTAGGCCCCACCTCCAACATTGGGGATCAAATTTCAGCATAAGATTTGGAGGGGTAAACATCCAAGCTATAGGAGGTGGCATTCGGATCATTCTATGACCCTCATGAAAGGAAGGACCTATTATGGAGGGCCTGTATCTGGCCAGGTCCTCTCAGTGGCATGTTGTTATCTCAGAGAGTTGCTCTGAAGAGTTCTGTAGCCTGTTGTAACTTAAGGGATGCTGCTCCTGTCAGTAACTGTTTCAATGAAAAGCATTTTTTTAAAGGAAGGAGTAATATAACATTTCTTCACCCTTTCATCCTTCCCTGATTCATTTAGCATTGAGTACTGCAGATGCCTGTGTAATCATTCACTGGTTCAGCAAACATTTATTGAGTATAAGATGCACTATTCTAGTGGGATACAGCTGTGAACAGGATTGATGAAAGTCCTGCCTTCATGGAGTTTGTGGATCTGAGGTCGCCTAGGGAGTTACCAGTACTGTTAAGTCATTCTTTCCTAACCTTCTCTGCCACAGGGTTTACTTGATACTTCTAGAACCTCTAGACAGCTTTATTTAGATCACTTTTATACCTTGTTGAAAAGGCATGACAATGATTAGCACAAAGTTTAATTGTAAAGAACTTCAGAATTGTAAAGAACTTCAGAATTACAAAGGCAGTGTTAATACAATATCAGAATTTCCAGTGTGCTGTTACCTTTCTTCAGAGATGGATGAACACTATTGGATTAATAAAGGTACTAAAAGTGAAGGTCTTAACTTTCATTAAACAGGATCCAATTGTTGGAGTGAGCAAGTAAAAAGTATAAAAAGATAGGGCTCGCTTGCAGATAATTTTTATTTCCACCACTGGTTTAGAACTTACAACCTGTTTTCAAACAAGCACGTGTCCAACCAAGCTATCTCTCATTGTTCAGGAGACTTGGACAAGAAAGTTACAGATGCCATGGGTAAGGAGTTGGGGAAATTTTAGGTTTCGTTTAGACTGCGGGCTCAGGACAGGTACTTCCTGTTAACTCTCCGGGACTCCCTGCAGTAACTTGAACATCATTCACTCCTTTTAAAGTATTTTAGAAGTAGATTTTTATTATTCTGTTTGAATTTGGAAAATTATTACTGTTTTTTCTTCTAATTGAAGTATAGTGAAAAATTATATTTACTTTGTGCTTGAAGGTTTTTGTGCCAGACTTCAACTCAAACAAACCTTTTCCCTAAACATTTAATAAATTTCAGCTAACTTGCTTGAGATATTTTCACAAAAAGGATATTACAGTAATGTTATCATTGAATCATAGAGTACAGTTAAAAGTTGAAAAATAACAAAATTATGTTCATTGCAGTTGTTTAGTACTTGTGGTTTTTTAAACGATGGCCCTTAAAATGTAGTGTTAAGCCTTATCTGTCAACTTTGACCTAATTATTGTTTCTCAAGTAGTTTGAAGTATAAGTTACATTTTCCAGTTAGGTCAACAATAGCGTTCTCTTGCGTTTTGGGTGTCTTATAGTAAACTGTAATTTCTTTAGCACTCCTATTTTGGTGTTTTTGCAAGTCTCCACAGATATATATAGTAACCTTTTTAAAAACTTATTTATAATAAGGTTAATAATATAAACTAAAACGTAAGAGTCCCATGAAGTACTCCAGATATTGAATATGTTAAAAGAAGGATGCCTGATATTAGGCTAGCAAATATTGGCGTTTATTGCACTAAAATAATGTTGTAAATTAACTTTGATAAAATATTGTCAGTCATCTGTAGATCATTGAAGCATTTTAAGAATATTTTCCACCAATCTAGTAAGTACAGAAAAATAATTGACCGCAGTGATTGTTTGCTTTGAATTAGAGTTTTAAAAAGTCTACCTCACTAAAATGGTTATTATGTTCATCATACTTTGCAAGTTCTTGTCCAGTAAGCTTATTATTTCTTCACCTGTGAGGCTCTTAGGGCCTTTCTTTTGAAATGATATCTTAGTGCATCTGCTATGTGCCACATACACAATGAAACAAAACAGTTTGAAGGTGTATTTATGAACATGAACAGTAGTGTGGCCAGATATTTCGTTTTATGAAGTGATTTTGTGATAGCCCAAGTAATTAAGCCTTTTTATTGTTAGATGTTTTAAAATTAATTTTAAACTTGTATATAGCAAGAATATTGACTTTTCATAGCAAGTTTGATTTACCTAGTTTTCTTTTTGAATGTATATCCCGTGATTTATTCTTTTGATACAAAAAATATAAATTTGAGAGTACAACTTGAAAATTACCAATTGCATGTTAATGAAATTAAACTGTGTGTGCACATGTGCGTGTGTTCCTTGCTGTTTTGCTGCTGAGTGGTCTGTTCAAAAATTAAGGGGAAAAAAGAGGAATGACAAAGGGCTGCCTGTGTATATTATACATTTATACATGTATATTTGATGTGCTACTTTGCATTCTTGTCCTTCATTCTGTTCCTTCTGTTTTATTCCTTCCTTAAAGTCGTGTGATTCTGGGTTTAACAAACAGAGACAGGTACAGAAACTCTCAGTGAAATCTTACTCACTTTTGTTATTAGACTTCTATAAGCAATCGTTGGCAACTTCATTCTGGGCTGTTTATAAATCTGCTCATTTTGATACCTTTGGTTTGTTTTATTAGTTGCTTTGGCCATTGCATGGCATTATTTCTGGCTAATCAATTCTAAGCTTCTTTAATAAATTTACCAAAGATGATAATGTTTCAGAGTGTAGTTTTAATCTACTTATAAAAATGATGCAGTTACCTCAAGTTAATTTCAATATTTTGATAGCTTTACTTTTACCTGGAGAAATTTTAATTTGCATGCATTTTGAAGTTTATATTTAACAGTTTAAACAAACTAACATTTTCTGCATTCAGTTTTCCAAATTAGAATTTTTAAAATAAATTCTGATTTATAAGATCAGTAAGCTGAATGATCTGTTCTTGACTTACATGTAAATTTCAAGTAAGAATGCATGATAAACGTTAAAGTATTATGTCAACTATTTCATGTGTTTTCAAAGTAGTATCTTAGTTTCTATTAAGAATTTACCTACTGAATTATTGAATTATTGTTTCCTTATCACTTTTGTACTCTTTCTTCTTCCTTTTGAGATTTCTGTCCAAAATCATTATTTTGGTTATAGAATTTATTTAGTTTCAAAATAATTTCATTATATATGATTATTTTAGAAAAGACCTGGCAGGCATTTATCATTTCTCCTTTATTCAAAGAAGTATATTATGACACATCTTCATTAATTGATAATATATCCCTTATACAAAGCCCAACTTACAAATAATCAAGAGTCAGACTATAGTTTTGATGCAGTCACAAAGATCTTATGCCTGTGTGTGTACCTCTTTTCTTATAAAGCTTTTAAAAGTCATTCAGATGTAATATATATTCTACATAATCCCCAGTGAAGGTTAAAATATACTTTAAAGTAACTAATAAAATATAAAAGTTTTAAAGGATTATGGTAGTAACATTATATGGAGTTTTTTGCTTTAAAGAAAAAGTGTAGTATCTTTATTAACATGTCTCTGTTGCTGAATTCTTAGATTCTCCATGGAAATAAAATACTCTTTAATATTTTACATTTGGCCCCTGAGCTGACAGAGTTAATCTGGTTCATATCTATTATACTTGTCCTTTTTAGCACAATCAAAAATAGTTTTGGGGGGATTTTTTAATCAACTTTTTCCTTTAAAATAATTTTACACCTAAAGAAAAGATGCAAACAATATGGAATTCCCTTAATGTAAACATCTTTTATAACCAGAAATTAAAATGATCAAAAACAGAATTATCAAAGGCAGAAATTAAAATTGGTAGGCTACTATTAACTACGGACTTGATTTGAATTTCACCAGCTTTTCCACTAATGCCATTTTTCTGGTCCAGGATTCAATTCATTTGCATTTTGTTATTTCTCCTTAGTCTCCTCTAATCTTTGACAGTTCCTTAGTCTTTCCTAATTAACACTTTTGAAGAATACTGGTCAGTTATTTTTTAACATGTCCTCCAACTTGGGCTTGTCCGATATTTCCTCACGATTGGAAGGAGGAATGATGCTGTGTCCTTCTCAGTGCATCATGGCGGAGGGTTTGTGATGTCCCCGAGTCTTCCCACTGGGAATGCTAACCTCCATCACTTGGTTAAGGTGGCGCCTGCCAGCTTTCAGCACTGTAAGGTGTTATATTTCCTTTTGCAACTAATAAATTTCTTGGGGGAGATTCTTTGAAACTGCAAATGTCTTGTTTGTACTTACACTCTAGCTCATTAATTTTAGCATCCATCAGTGGATCATGTGTACAATCACTGTTATTATGTTTGCCTGATGATTATTTTCTATTTCCCTCTTCTACATATTTTAATTGGAATTCTGTAAGGAAAGGCTGTCTCTTCTTCCTAATTCATTTATTTATTCAATTATTTAGTTATATCAGTATGGACTCATGGATATTTATTTTATCTATGAGGTATAACCCTGTAGGATCATTATTTATTTTGTTGATCAAACCATTCTTTTGTGATTTTTGAACCAAAAAAATGTAAACAAGTGTAAATGCTTCCAGAGCAAGGAGACGGGTTGAGGAATAAAAGCATTTGAAATACAGAATTAAAGATCTTTTAAAAGATAAATATTATTCAGCAGTAAAAAGAAATGAAGTACTAACATGTTATAATGTGGGTGAACCTTAAAAACATTATACTAAGTGAAAGAAGTGAGATACAAAAGGTTAGATATTGTATGATTCCATTTATATGACATGTCTGGAGATGGAAAGTAGATTAGCAGTTGCCAGGAGATAGGGGTGGGTGTTGAGGGTTTGGGGAATGACTGCTAATGAGTACAGGGGTTCTGTTTGGGGTGATGATTTCACAAGTTTATAAATATACTAAAAATCACTCTACTGTACACTTTAAATGGGAGAATTGTATGGCATGTGAATTATATCTCAATAAAGCTTTTTAAAAAGAAAAGATAAAACAATTATAGTTATTAAAAATTCATAGAAAGCATTTTCCTAGTAGATAGTGGATAATTAATATTTTAAATATTGGTTCTACTTGGTCAGGCAGAGAATAGAACTATATGGAGAGATAAGAAAACTAAATTATGGAAAGACTAGTGTTTTGCTCTTAGTATTTTTGGAGCCGTTGAACCCTGGACCATTAATATAGCATATTTAAAATTTATATTTAATTAAAAACAAACTATAAATAAATGTGCTTGCACTATATTCCAGGTCATTAATTTCCAAACTTTTATGGGCCTGTGTTATACTTGTAAACTTTGCTAAGACTCCCTAATTCTCTTTTTCTACTCAGCTATGTGTTGGATATGGTATCACTCCCTAGCTATATTTATATTTATCTGTAATATAGATTATGCTATATATATACTATATGTATATATTTGTCAGTTAGTAATAAGAATATTACATTATGCTTTCATATTACAAGGATGTTTAACAAAAGGCATTTTTGACTGTGCTGTAGTCTACTTTTGCTCTCATAGGGGTAAAAGACCATAGAAAATATAAATTCACATATCCTGAGGATATGATAAATTTTTTACTTTCTGTTTGAAGATTAGATGGAATGGTAAACAGGACAGATTGTTTGGCACATTGTCTTTGTGCTTTATATTAGTTTCCTCTGTATTTGTCTCTTCTTTATTGTGATTATAATTTATATAACCTCATCAAAAATAGACAGTTGGAGCAATGAAAATAGGAAGTTAAACGACCTGATAAATTAATGTTCTGGTCCAAATCTACCACTAACTAGCTATTTATTCTGTGACTTTGGAGTCCTGAATTAACCCTCTAGATCTCAGTGCACATCTGTAATTAAGGAGATGCAGGTGTCATTGACCACAAGCAGATCCTTCTTTGATATGTCACTACATTCAGAAAATGTTTTGTTCCTAAATAAATACTAGGTTTATTTATTATTTTGATTCTTCTTTCAAATCAGAGTAAATTATTATAGACTGTATTTACTTTCACATGTTAAGAAATAATACTGTCTTATATTTACAGGATTATTATATATAGATTCTAAAGGAAATTTTAGATCCCTTAGATGTAAAATATGATTAAGATCTGAAAATTTCAGCTGTTTAGTCTGTGGAAACATTTAAAGCTACTTAAGTGTTTAGTATAGGCCCTTTAAAAATGATTTCCTAGGTTTATCTTTCGTGTTCCTATAATACAGGCATCAGTAGTTTTCCCCCTTTGTTGCTTTTTTTTAACCTCTGTCCTTCCTCTTATTAAGGACAGCACCCTTCTCTCTTGAGGTTAGGCTGTAAGCATTCGAGAAGTTGGCCTAAGCTTGGTTCGTGGAATATTTTATCTTCTTAGAAGAGTAGTTCTGATAAGGCTGTATCAGCTATAATAAAAGATACTCATTAGGGTGTAACAGTGGTTAAATCTGTCCCCTAATAGCTTTTCCTTATGTGACACACATTTGTTATTTTTACTTCATAGTACAACTTAATGAGTTTGTCACATGACCTCATGTATCTAGCATTAAATGTTCCTCATACATATATTTTTCCTCGACTTACCTAGGGATCAGGCCCGGCCCCAGGACCAATGATACTGCTGAATTCACTCACTGTGGACGCAGTATGTGAGAAACTGAAACAGATAGAAGGGCTGGACCAGAGCATGCTGCCGCAGTATTGTGCAACAATCAAAAAGGTGACGTACCCATTTACACGCTGCCTAGGGACGGGACTGAGGGTGTGGAAGACAGAACTTTGTGGATAGAGCACCCTTCCAGATAGCGTCTCAAAGACGGTTCCCTGTTGAAATGGGAAAGCTCTAAATGGAATACATGACTCTTACTGCGTTGTTTCTTAGAACTGCCCTATTATCTCTTTATAAACCGATAAAAGAGAATAAAGTAGCTGTATTACAATGGTATTTTCTTAATGACCTGATATAAGTAAAAGAAAGCCTTGGTAAGAACTGTAAGGCTCTAAGGGGTTTTATGTTGAGAAAAACAATAACTCATCTTTTCAGTGTGGGACAGGGAACCTTTTCTTTTATGTTATATTTTCTTTAATTCTAATATTTGTATGTATGACTCCATTAAAGTAAGCCACACTTCCTTCATTTTCGCCAGATTCTCATTTTTGTGTCATATAGGACTTAGGATCATGTCACATTTGATGAAACCACATTGGTTTGGGTTTGCCAGGCTAATGTATTTGCAGAAGTTTATTTCTTCCAAGATCCTATTCTTACAATTCTGACAGCTACCAAGAAGTTGGGCAGTGAGGCGGAGATTTTGGAGGAGACTTCCCCTTTATGAGGTTAACCAAGTCCAATTGTAGCAGATTATTTCCACTAAGTTATACTTTATATATCCGAGTACTGTAGTAGAGTAGAACATCAATAACAAGCCTCTGATGGCTCAATCTCAGGAGTTTGAGGCTGCAGTGAGCTATGATCACACCATTGTACTTTAGCCCAGGTGACAGAGCAAGACCCTGCCTCAAAAAAACAAAAAGAAAAAGCAAGCCTCTGATATTTACATACTTTAAAGAATGGCATCTGGAAGAAGTTTTTAAAAGAATTATGAGCATATATAGATACCATTTTACTAATCTTAGCCACTGGTTAGTCAGAAAGGTTTCAGATAATGTCAGTTTTCTTACTGAGCTCGTCGGGCTGATCCAGTTGCATGAGTCAAGTGCTGCCTTTCCCATGTGCAGATTGACTCCTCCGGGCGGCTGGCTCGTGTCAGAGAAGAGTGAGGTCTCCTGCTTGAGTCCTTTGTGGCAATCTCATTTCCATCAGGACGATGGTTTCCTTCCTACGCAGCCCTTGCTCCCAGGCCCTGGCCTTTTGAAGTCCCTCATAGCAACTATTATAGTTTCTTACATGCTGCAAACTCCCTCGCGTTGTTGTAGTGGGACCTCTGCCACAGACTTGCTCTGTTTTTCCTCAGAATTAACTTGGAAACTGAACATTCTATCAATTTTAAGCATAGGTATTCCATAATTTTACCACAGTTAATAGAGGCAGATTTTATATTTCATAAAATCCTCAAGCTACCTATTAATAAAGAAAATGCTATGTTCCTTATTTGGGGAAAACTAAAATTACAGAGAACCAAAAGTGATAAAAATCGTTTTTTTGTGAATTTAATAGACTACAGCCTTTTTACTCTCTAATGATTTTCATAAAACTAAATGTAAGTGTACTTCTTAATCACTAGTAATTCAGAATATTTCACATTTTGTTTGTCCTTGTACTTGTTTTTACTCAGGCAAACATAAATGGCCGTGTGTTAGCTCAGTGTAACATTGATGAACTGAAGAAAGAGATGAATATGAATTTTGGAGACTGGCACCTTTTCAGAAGCACAGTAAGATATTTATAACATTATTTTAACATCCAAGATTATTTATAACATTGTATAAAACCAGTACTAATAAGTACTGGTCTAAACTGGTATTTTTCCGTATTTAAAAAAAAATGTTAAAACTATATTTTATACTTGTGTATACCCTGGGTTAGGGAGAATATACACAGCAGCACTTGGCAACCTTTGCCTTTTTGACATTTCACTCAGAAATGTGGGGAAGAGGCCACTGCCAGTTCTTCATGCTTTCACTTGACACAGACTCTCCTTGACCTAACTGTGGTCAGGCTCTTTCAGGCCCCGACCTTCAGTGTCTGTCCGTTCGGCTTGCGTGGCCCAGTTTTAGCAAGAATCCTGTTAGGTCAGTTTAGAAGGAGCCCCCCCCAACCATAGGTGATCACCCTCAGCAGTTGATCAGCTTCCTCACCCTCCGCCCCAGGTGATGTCTGCTCATCCTGGCCTTGTGTCAGCCAGACCCACCCACCCTATGCTTCCTCTTAGTCACTTTCCAGCCACTGGCCTCACCCTGCTTCTTGGCCATAAATCCTCACTTGTCCATGCTATATTCAGAGTTGAGCCCGCTGTTACCCTGAGATCTCTTTTCCCCTATTGCAATAGTCCTGAATAAAATCTGTTTCTACTGCTCTAACTACTGTCCAGTTCTGGTTTTCTTTGGCACAACTCCAGTTGCATTTTGCTTTGCTCTCAAGTTAAGTTTTAAACTAGAGTAATAATGTAATATGCAAACCAAAGGGTAGTATATGTGGTGATTTCTGCCATTACTTCTTTTAGTATTAATTGTAAGCAGATATAGTACAAATTCACTAGAAATTTTCTTACCACAAGTATGCTTACTCATTTCCTTTATAATAATTTTATAATATTTTATTTTAAAAAACAATTTCTAAAGCTTCTAAAATATAATTTGTTGGCTGGGCACAATGGCTAATGCCTATAATCCCAGTACTTTGGAGGGCAGAAGTGAGAGGATTGCTTGAGGCCAGGAGTTCAAAACCAGCCTGGACATCATAGCAAGACCCTATTTCTATAAAAAAAACAAAAAACAAAAAACAAAATTAGCCAGGCATGGTGTGGTATGTGCCTGCTGTCCCAGTTACTCAGGAGGCTGAGGGAGTAGGATTGCTTGAACCCAGGAGTTCAAGGCTGCAGTGAGCTGTGATTACAGTACTGCACTCCAGTCTGGGTGACAGAGCAAGACCCTGTCTCAAGGGAAGGAGGGAGGGAGGAAGGGAGGAAGGAAGGAAGGAGATCAATATGTAGATATTTATGATATTCTTTCTTCTGTTAAGATACTAGAAATGAGAAATGCAGAAAACCAGGTGGTTCCTGAAGACGCGCGTTTCCTTAGTGAGAACAGCAGCGGCCCCGCTCCTCACGGGGAAGCCACTCGCCGCTCTGCACACAACGAGCTGCCGCACACTGAGCTCTCCAGCCAAGCACCCTACACACTGAACTTCAGCTTTGAAGAGTTGAATACACTTGGCCTAGATGAAGGTGCCCCACGTCACAGTAACCTAAGTTGGCAGGTATTTATTAAATGCCATTTTTCATATCATTATTATTGAAGAATAAGGACACTATTCAATTCACTGAGAATATATCGAGCATTTATACGGTCATTCAGAAAATGCTTACTGTATACTTAAGTGGGCAAGGTGGAGGGCGCCATGTCCTCAGGGAGCTGCTCTCATCTGGAGAGGGACAGTCAGTGAAATAAAGGGGAAAAAATGAGATCATTTAGAAATCGGTAAGACCTGTGGAACAATTGGGGTGATGGCTGGGAGAGTAATCAGAAGTGGGGCTACCTCAGTGAGGGTGGTCGCCAGATTCAGCCTTTCACTGGCAAGTGTCCTGTTGAATTCATTAATCGTTGGCTAAAATACGTCTTTATTGGAACACTTGCCACGTATTTCCCTTCGAGCACTGTCACTTGGTTTTCCAGTGCATGTGCATGCTTTTTATGCATATTTGTTTTCTTATTCTTACCTGGTATTGGAAGTAGGTGAGTTCCTCCTTTGGTTATCCTTAGGGGAGAGTGAGGCCAGGTGAGGAGCAGGAACAGAATGAAGTGAGAGACACAGGAGGAGGAGGAGGAGAGGGGATTAAGAAGGAGAATACTCTAGGAGAAATCAGAGCAGGGTACCAAAAACAAGCAAGTGAGGAAAATAAAAGTAACTGCAAAGAAGCACCACACTATCAGGGTCAGTATTCAGGAAAAGCAAGTACTGGGTAGGTCTACTGTTGTTAACAGTGTTTTGTTTGATAGTAAAAATACTTTTTCATTATTATCTTTTTCTACATACTATCTACCTATATTTCTGTAAGTTGGGAAACCATTGACTATTATAGTATTACTCTTTTATTAAGATAAAAATTACTTACTTTACAATAAGCGAAGTCCACACTTGATCCTTTTGTCTCTCTGTCACTGTCAGTAGCTCTTTGCTTTTCCCTAGGGTTCCCTTTGAAATTTCTTAAGAAATCCTCAGTTTTAGCTTCACTATGCTTGGTATTTCCTACCAGGACCTGGATATTCAGAGCTCTCCCGTGAATGCAGCAGTTCTCAAACTTTTCTTGAATCTCGGGCTCCCTTGCACTCTTAAAAACTATATTTTCCAAAACAAAAAATTAATGAGAATGGTATTGTCTTGCAAATCTCTTGAATGCCTGGCTTCATAGAAGACCCCTAGGCTCCCATCCTGCTTCCACAGGCAAATCTCTTATGATATCACATGTCACGCGGTCTCTGGAAACTCCACTGGATGCTCTTGTGAGAATGAGGGTGGAAAAGGCAGATAACATGTTCGTAGTCATATAAGAACAGCTTTGACCTTGTGGGTCCCCGGGAAAGGGGTGCACACGCTACATTTGAGAACAGCCGCCCTAATGGATGGAGAATGGCGCTGTCCTCACAGTCTGAATGTGATCACTGGGGCCTTCGTAAGGACGTGGGACACCTTCTTCCTCTGGAAGGAAGACTCTGCTTTGCTTCTGCCTTGTTTTGACCTTTGCTCTCATCCCTTCTTAAAATTTCTTGATTCTTTTTCTTCTGTTTCCCTTTTCCCAATCTGTGCTTTTTACTCCTTGTTTATTAGTTTTTCTGGGATCTAAAGCAATTCTAGTCCTAAAACTTCATATTGAAAATAAAACTTTAAAAAATATGTTATTTCTGTGTTTACTAGGGCCCAATTATTGGTCTCATGGCTTTTTATAATTTATCAAGGGAGGTGACTTTACCTTAAATAAAAGTTAAAAGTTATAAAAACAAGTGCTTTGGCTGTGCGTGGCAGTGTGCCCCTGTGGTCCCAGCTACTAGGGAGGCTAAGATGGGAGGATCGCTTGAGCCCAGGAGTTCAAATCCAGCCTGAGCAACATAGCAAGACCCTCTCCCTTAAAAAAAAATTTAATTTAATTTAAAAAATCACAAAGCAAAAACAAATGCTAAGATTATTTGTTAATACTATGTTTAATTATACTTTTAAATATTAATAAAATGATTTTATTAAAATTTATATAAAGCTTTCTAATAACAGTAGAATTATTTATAAGGTCACAGCTTTTGTTAAACTGTCATAAAATTCTTTTAAAAGAACTTGGTATTTTGATGACTTTTAAAATTGTTAGTGTACATATATCTTTTCTAAACTGATGTTTATTATGCTTTTTGTTTTGCTTATTTGAATTTTTAAATTATTTTTTTTTCTGTCTTCACAGTCACAAACTCGCAGAACCCCAAGTCTTTCGAGTCTCAATTCCCAGGATTCCAGTATTGAAATTTCAAAGCTTACTGATAAGGTGCAGGCCGAGTATAGAGACGCCTATAGAGAATACATTGCTCAGATGTCCCAGTTAGAAGGGGGTACAGGGTCTGCAACAATTAGTGGCAGATCTTCTCCACATAGCACATACTATATGGGTCAGAGTTCATCAGGGGGCTCTATTCATTCTAATCTAGAACAAGAGAAAGGGAAGGAGAGTGAACCCAAACAAGATGATGGAAGGAAGTCCTTTTTAATGAAGAGGGGAGATGTTATAGATTATTCATCCTCAGGGGTGTCCACTAATGATGCCTCACCCTTGGATCCTATCACTGAAGAGGATGAAAAATCTGATCAGTCAGGCAGTAAGCTGCTCCCAGGCAAGAAATCCTCCGAAAGGTCAAGTCTCTTCCAGACAGATTTGAAGCTCAAGGGAGGTGGGCTGCGCTATCAGAAACTTCCAAGTGATGAAGATGAATCTGGTACGGAAGAATCAGATAATACGCCACTGCTCAAGGATGATAAAGACAAAAAAGCCGAAGGGAAAGTGGAGAGAGTGTCAAAGTCTCCAGAACACAGTGCCGAGCCAATTAGAACCTTCATTAAAGCGAAAGAGTATTTATCGGATGCCCTCCTGGACAAAAAGGATTCCTCAGATTCAGGGGTGCGATCCAATGAAAGTTCTCCCAATCACTCTCTTCACAATGAAGCAGCAGATGAGTCCCAGCTGGAAAAGGCCAATCTCATAGAGCTGGAAGACGACAGCCACAGTGGCAAGCGTGGAATCCCGCATAGCTTGAGTGGCCTGCAGGATCCGATCATAGCTCGGATGTCCATTTGTTCAGAGGACAAGAAGAGCCCTTCCGAATGCAGCTTGATAGCCAGCAGCCCTGAAGAAAGCTGGCCTGCATGCCAGAAAGCCTACAACCTGAACCGCACGCCCAGCACTGCGACTCTGAACAACAACAGTGCCCCGACTAACAGAGCCAATCAGAACTTCGATGAATTGGAGGGAACCAGGGAGACTTCTCAAGTCATTCTGAGGCCTACTTCCAGTCCCAACCCAACTGCTGTTCAGAATGAAAATCTAAAAAGCATGACGCACAAGCGAAGCCAGCGTCCGAGTTACACGAGGCTCTCCAAAGATTCTTCAGAGCTCCATGCAGTAGCCTCTTCCGAGAGCACAGGCTTTGGAGAAGAAAGAGAAAGCATTCTTTAAGAGAAACACGCAAAGGCAGAGTGGTATTACTATACCCTATGACAAAATTGTCCTGAATTTAGACTCCATCTGTGCACATCACCTTTATACATTTCATTTACAGATAATTAATGGATGGGAAGGCCCTTGGTCAAAGAGACATACACTGTGCAACAGAGGAAGCATAAGAAATGATGGTACACCAGTCATCCTCTATTGTCTTTGCAATAGGAAGCTTAAAAATTCACTAATATTATTATACTTTTCATTGGCACATAACCCCATAAAACTTGAGACGTGGCAGGCCTGAGCTGAGTGTAAAGATAGATCAGAAATATTCTATTAAATTTAAAGGGCTTAATTTGACAAAGAAAATAAAAATTTAGGGACTCCTTTTGTAGAATATTCAGTCACCAAATATTTGAGGGATAATATGGTATTAGATGAAGCAGAAACAAATTTTGCTCTTAGGGGTTTAATCTGGATAAGATTTTATAGGTTACAGTAGGCAGGGGGAGGGGCCAACAACCTCCTTATTACCTGGATACTCTACTCTTCAAATCCCAGACCTGGCTTCCAGCACCATCCATCTGTGCCCAAGAAACCACCCCGGTGTGTTCTGCAACTCTTTTAAATCATGTGTCCAACTTTTTCTTAGTGAGCTTAGCAATGAGAGGGGGGAAAAAACCACAAATTTTCTTTTTGCAAAATCAGGGAGACATTGGTAATAAGAGGCACTAATAAATATTTATGGAATGAGTGAATGAGGAAATAATTACATCAAAAAGGTCAGTGACAACTGACAGATGACAAGGAGATATTTAATTAGGTAAAACTAAATCATTGCTTTCTATTACTAAGGCAGAGTTTATCTATTTCATCTGTTCCTAAATCAGCATATTAATTCTAGAGGAGGAGCATAAGAAAGGAAAAACATTTTTTTAAAAAGTTTAAAAACATGTAACAAAGCAGAGGTTAAAAAAAAGATAAAACTGATGTAACTATAAAACTATACTTTCCATTAATTGTTAGCAGAGTTGAGAGAATGATCATGTTTACATATTGTGTGGACTAGAAATGTACCCTGTCATCATGTATTGAAATTTCTTTTGTCATTTTAACGTAGCTTGTTCATGTAGAATTAATTCTGGCAGCATATCCCAAGTCATAGATAGGGTTATAGACGGTGAGGTCACAGATAATGCGATTGTCTAGATTCAGTGTTATATTTGCAATGTTTATCACTTAATGGATTTTTATTAATGTGCTGATTAAATTATTTACTTAACCAGTCATTGTGCTAAATAGTTGCTCTTTTGTGTTTCATTACCTTGATGTTTGAGTGTAATCTAGCATTTTAATGAAGTGTTTATTTTGCATGATCTTTAACAAGTGTTTTAAGCAATTAAAAAAAGGCAGGATATTATTTACATTATATATTGAAGTCTTAACATTTTAATATTTATAGTGTTTGTTAGTTTGCAATATTGTATAGTTAGTAATTATTTCAGAGGCAATATTTTGTTTCTTTTCAGGTGAGTAGTTGCAGCTTAATATCATTGGAGCACATTCTTTATACTGTTTGTGAAATTAAGACTAGAATATTAAGTGTACAAATAGATTTAGAAAACAATAAAACATTGCATGCTATTCTGAGTCATGAATTTTTATTCACTACAGTGATGATGATTCACATTTTGATTAAAAATAAAAAAGTAATCTGTGTGTTTATCATATGTCTAAAGTTTATTAAAGACTTTCAGGTTCATGTACAGCCATGGAGTTGGCAGAAGTGTTCTGAACTGCTCCCAAATAGCCTTTTTGAGAGAACTTGGCTTCTAAGTCCCAGTGCCTAAATGGTACTTTCATGAAGCATTGGTGCCTGATAGCACAGAACAGTCATTTCTGTAGCTACAGGGCTAGGTTGTCTAGATCCTGGGAGGATATCAGTTTATTACATGAACATCCTGGAAAGGTTTGCTTTTTCATACTGATACAGAACATGACAAAACAGTCGAGTTATTGAGTCACACGCCATCATCCTTTTGAACCTGTGTCAATGCGTGTGTTCATCTGTGTCTATTTGTAATATGTAGCTCAGTGCAATGCTCACATAGGCAAAACTCTGCTTTAAGGTGGGTAAAATATGATAGAAAAGAAAATTGGTGCTCTAATCTTGCTTATCCCTTGGATTGTGTCTCATTTAAAGCTTATGTTTTATAAACCATTTTACCTTCATTTTAAAGCCACAGATAGGTCCGTTAATGTAGCATAATATTAAGCAGATTGTTCTTGGCCCTGTGGAGTGCTACCTGTGAGAGCAACCTTTCTGCAAGAGAAGACTAGAAATGAAAAGAAGCTTCTTGATCTTTCAACTGAAGCAGCTTACACAGTGCTGGGTGTTTCAGGAGCACCTCTCTTACACTGGGAAATTTGAGCATTCATAACAACCAACATTTTAGATATTAAAAGGAAAATTTGTCTTCATGTTATATTTTACTTACATGAGTTTTATTTATATAGTGGTTAGAATAATTTTATTTGCCTAGCCAAGTAATTTTGGAAACTTACTAACATTCTCATCTTGAGAACTTTTTAGATCATTTGCATGTTACAGTCCTGCAGTAAAATATACTTATAATTATGATTTGTTTCTTACAAATACTAACCATTAGAAGATATATTTTGAATGAAATTAAATCCTTTTTTCTTCTGGCTAAAATACTAAATTTAAAAGGTTTTAAGACCAACATAATTTTTAGTTACACCAGGAATTCTCAGCCTATTTAGAAGTGTTCCAGAGTTTAAAAACCCCTGAGTTACTGGCTAACTCCTGAGTACGGCGACATAGCTAGCAAGAGCTGGAGCGAGCTAGATGCACTGTTCCGCTTCATTTGATGGGTGCGTGACCTTGAGAAGAGAACAAACAGGTCAAAGGGAAGGTGCCATAAAATTAACTTCTTTGGTAAACGCTTGAAACAGAATATCTGTGCTCCATTATTCCCCACCTTCCCTTCCTGACCTACCCTGACACCAGGCAGAAGGGAAGAAACAAGCCGCATACTTTGCCAGGGTGGGGCGGGGCGGGCAGCCTTGGGCGGCTGTTGCAAGTGACTGAGTCTCTGATTTCCAGGGTGGAGGGCCTCTTTACCCTCCCCTACTTCAGGATTTTAAGTGTAGGCCATAATTATGCAAATGAACTGAAAAATAGAAATTTATAGATAAGAGTGAGCCAGCACTGATGGTTTTTTAACGGCTTATCACAAAGGTTGAGAATCCCTGGTTGAGACTGATTAAATAGAGAATTTAGAATCTTACATAATTTTAAACCCTTTCATGCCTAGGAAGAAAATGCTGTTCTTGAGATAGATAGCTCTTCAGAGGATACAGTTTAAGGTATGTAAAAAAATTAGTTTTCAAAGTCAGCTACAGTCATGTGCCCGATAAGGACGTTTTGGTCAGCAGTAGATCGCATGTGTGACAGTGGTCTCATACGATTATAATGCCGTATTTTTCCTGTACCTTTTCTATGTTTAGATACACAGTTACTTACCATTGTGTCGCAGCTGCCTACAGTAATCAGCAGGGTGACACGCTCCACAGGTTTGTAGCCAGGAGCAATAGGCTGGACCACACAGCCTAGGTGTGTAGTGGGCTGCACCACAGCCTTTGCTCAAGTGCGTTCTGTGATGTTCGCACAAGGATGAAGTCACCTAACGATGAGTTTCCCAGAATGTTGTAAGGTGGAGCATGGCTGCAAGCTAGCTGTTGAAAAAGTTCTCACCCGTTAGAGAATTTATATTTCTCATCACTTTCACAAGAAACATCTAAAATGATAGCTAGAAATTAAATACTGTTACCTACATGGTCAAAGCTTTTTAAGTAAAATGACTCGCAGACCACCACTTTAGCTAACTCCAGCATCAGAGTCTGGTGTGTCACATGTCCTGCTGTGGGTGAAAGGTTTCATGACAGGGTCTTTGTGGAACTTGGAGCAGAATCCCTTTTTGCCTGGGGCCTGGGTAGTTGTGGCAGGAGCCCCGTCCTGAATTTCCAACACAGTGAGGCATTTTGGAAAATGAAGAATTTATAAGAATGAAGGGGTCGGTCAAGAAGGAAGAGCAATTATTTCCAAACTATTAGTAGGATGACTCTTTAAAGGTCCATAAAAACCTATGTGAAGACCAACCTAAATTAGCAATATCCTGAGTCACTTAATGTGAAATACAGGCAGTGTTACTGTTTCAAAGCACAAAAAATACGCAGAATCTGCCTATGGAGTCATTTGTTTACGAAGAATACACTTAAGTCCTTCATACTCCTAGTTAAATATGCTTTCTGTAAAGTTACTTATACTAGTGATCTATATATCACTATATATATATCATTCCTATACATGAGGAACCCTCTCTTAGTTTTGCTGGGACTTAACAACATGGAATAATAACATCAAACTGAGTAAATGACATTTTACCTTTAGAAAGAATATAGAACTATATCCTCCATAGTATTCAAATTAAGCTGTTTGAAATAATTAAGATCATCTTGATTGTCCACTATCATTTTCTCGTGTTGACATTTTATGCTTAATTACCTCGTTTTCTTTCAAGGCAACAAGGGCTCTAGAGCTTAGTTCCTTGACCGTAGACCCAAGCTCGTTTCTCGTTTCTCCTGACAGCACGAGTCACTCCTCTCAGTTGGCTTCCTCGCCAATGTCAGGGGGAAGAAGACAGCCTGCCCACCGTTCAGTAATCCTGCTGTCCCGCCGGCCGGAGAAGAGATCGGTTCACCTCTGCCAGCTTTGTTCGTTCTCAGTAGTTGTAGACTTTAAATTAGTTCCAATGAAGTGTTCCTTTTCTGAAATTTTAGGTACAAGCCCAAATGTATAGCAAGAAGCATGTGAATTAAACTACATAACTGACATTTCATATCTGATAGCATCCTCTTGGTCAGATGTCTGATAAAAAGTTAGATTACTTTCAAATTTATCATAATTCCTGATACTTGCACATTTTTAGCTGTGTTTCTGAGAATTTGTAGACTTCATATTATTATACTTACTGCAAATTAAACTTTTTGTTTAGAAAGAAAGAAATTTTCTTTTTGAGTTCTTTGTGGTTTTCTCCCTCTGCTATCTCTTACCCGTTTTTTTTTTTCAGTCTTTTTTTGTCTTAAGTTTTTATTTTTTATTTTTTTTACATACTAAATTCTGATATGTCTTAAGTTTTTTTGAGGTTGTCATGTACTCATCCTATTTTACCAGAAAACATTCCTTAGAGCAGTAGAATGGGAAAAACCTCAAGACAGCTTTTAGACTAAATCCTAGATTTCAGATGGCCAGTGGACATTCAGTGAACACTTGCTGAGTGAGTGAGTCAAGGATGTCTATGTGGGGAGCTAAGCTGGGAGAATCTGCTCGCAAATCCTACCCAGGGCCTTCACACTGAGGTGGTGCTGGAGCCCCTCACAGGCCCACCTTCCCTCTCGATTTGTACTCACCCTGCTACCTGCCTACTCCGTAAGCTGTTCTGTGTATGATTCCAGGACTCTTTCAAGACACAATAGCATATTTTGGTGAAAACTCCCAGGGATGGTATCCACAGCCCATCTCAACAAGCGCCAATGACGTGCTAGGCTGTGCGTCCTTCTTGGCTGTATTTTTAAATCTTGTATACTTGGTTTAGTCCTTCATGAAGATGCCCATCTTATAAATTAATATAATTCTAGAATCAAATTTAAACGATTCCACTCTGCATTTTCTTTGGGAGATTATCAGGACCATCACAAAGTCCGAGATGCAACTCACCCTATCCGGAGCTCCGTTTCCAACCTTTGCTTCAGGAGCCCGGCTATTTCCAATGACCATCCCTATTGATTGCGGTCATCCCCCACCTCAGACCACTCTGATTGACCTAAAATGGGCATATTATCCTGGGATTCCATATAGACTACTTTATATACGAGTGCGTCATTACGTGGTGGTTGAAAATTTCTTTATCAGGTTGAAGTAGGCAAACCACCGTAACAACAATTCCCAAACCTTACTGACTTAATACATTTGAAGCTTATTTTTTGCTCATGCCGAGTTCACTGTCAACTAAATTCCCGTTAAGACTCCGGAGACCCAGGCTCCTTTATCCTGGGCTCCACCATCCTCCAAGGCCCCAGAGCTCTCTGCCCCACCTTCTGCATCTGGTCGGCACTTAGGGGAGGAGAGAGGGTGGAGGATCACACGTGCCCAGGCCTGTAAGTGATGTGCATGGCGCTGTCACCCACATTCCCTTGGCTTTCCTAAGTCATGGGCTCCTGCTGAGGTGGGAAATCTGTGACCGTGTGCCCTGGAGGGAGGGGAGCGTTTAGTCTTTGCCACTTAGATGTTGACATGGGTTATCCACAGTGGACCAAATGTGGTGAATTCATCTTGTATTAAACAGTAGTCCATTCTTTTTGTTGACATTTCTTAAGTTTTACTTTGTGTGCAGTTTTTATTCTGATGGTGAGGTCTGTTAAAATCATAACACCTAACTCAAATAAGGATTTTAGGGAAGGGTGGTTTTCAATAAGCCAGTTCTTTCCATGCACTGAAAAGCTTACTTTCTAATGCAAAGCAGGTTGCAGGCAAGGTTAAGAAGAGGGGAAAGATTGGCCAGGCGCGGTGCTCACGCTGGTAATCCTAGCACTCTGGGAGGACAAGGTGGGAGGATCACTTGAGCTCAGGAGTTCGAGACCAGCCTGAGCAAGAGCAAGATCCTGCCTCTACTAAAAATAGAAAAATTAGCCGGGCGTGGTGGCACATGCCTATAGTCCCAGCTACTTGGGAGGCCGAGGCAGGAAGATTGCTTGAGCCCAGGAGTTTGAGGCTACAGTGAGGTATGATGATGCCACTGTACTCTATCTAGCCAGGGCGACAGAGTGAGACTCTGTCTCAAAAAAAGTGGGGGGAGGGAGGAGATGAAGTTTCACAGCTCCTCTGGGATGCTTTTTATTCAAGGGACTCCCGGACCATCAAACCCACCCAGAATCTGCTCGATTTTTAAGATTTGATTATATGTATTTATGACATAAACATTCTGTTGCTATTGTTTCTTTAGCCTCCTCCCCCACCCCCAACAGTGGCAACAGTAACTCTTGGTGGCTTCTCCTTGTACCTGGCAGAGGTGGTAGGATGTGTTCCTGCGGGGCTCCCTGGCCCAGTGCGTGTCCTTGTCCCTGGTGGACCAGGGGTTGGTAGTTATCCAGATGCTAAACCTCCTGTCCCAGATATGCGGCTCCCACCTTAGAAGCCAGTGGGGAAATTAGACTTTAGGTCTGCAATTTTGTTTCCAAACAAACTCTTCTACAGTCTAATTCCCTGGACCACTTAGCAGTTTTTTCATAGACTTTCTTCAGTTCTAAGGTGCACATTTTTTTTTTACATTTTGACTTATGTGAAATTAGAGTATGTCTTGCAATCAATAAGATCAATGGCAACATTTTTTTTCTTAATGGTTCCTAAAGTTCCTACAGTTGATGGTATCTTGTCAGATTTAATGAAATGTGATATTATTTTAATATATGGCATGGTAACATTTGGTTTTGTTGAGTTGTATCTTTAGCAATATTAATAGACGGGTGATGATTTATATTCAACTGACCCCCAAATTCAACATTTTCTGTTGAATATTTATTAGTTATTCCTCACCCTATTATTCATGTTGGTTATTTATGCATTTATTGTAATAGAAACAGCTTACCTTTTTTGGACATACATTGTATACCTGACAATATTCTAAGGCCTCTGTATGTATTAACTAATATAATTTTCACGACAACCTCATAAAATAGTTACTGTTAGCCTCACTTCACAAATGAGAAACTGAGACACAGAGATGTTAAGTAATTTCCCAAAGTCACACAGCTAGTAAGTGGCAGGGCCGGGGCTCAGGCCCAGGCAGTGTGGCTCTAGAATGCTCCCTCTGGGTACTAGATTTATCTTCATTGTTCCTTACCAGTTAGGAATGAGTCCATATTCACATTTTTCCAAGATACATTTTAATTTTAGCTTTATTTGCTGTATCATCATCATCATCATCATCATGTTTTCTTGTCTTGTTTTAAAATGGGGTTTGGAGTCTCTCAGAGGGTTGTCTGTTGTAGAAAGGTAAAACTCTTAATGTATAGCCATGTGAATTATAGTTATAGGGAGAAGGTCTTGATTATTTTTAACATCAGACATCTTTGTTCCTACTAATTATTTTAACAACATCCAATATTTGGTTAAAAATCTATTGACATTTTTAATGTCCCTCATCCCATTATTATTCATGGATTAGACCACTACATTAAAGTTTATTTATAATGTTGAATATATTCATCTTATTTGCAATGCTATTGTTATCTGGTTTTCATATACTTACCCTTTTATATGTCATTGTCAGTATTCTGTGTTAGATAGAATCCTAATAACACTATATGTACTTTTCTTCAAACTATATTATTGAACAGTTTAATGCTTAATAAATGTTAATAGATAAGAAATATATATCTATTTTAAAAATCATTTCTGCAGTAGCGTTTTTTGTTTGTTGTTTGTTTGTTTTTGTTTCTCCCCCAATGATTCTGGTCATTGTCTCCTAAGGAAAGAAGAAAAGGAAATAAGCAAAACAAGGACCCTTCTCCCTTTGATAATGACAAATCAGTCACCAGAGTCAAGAGACCAATAGACACGTCAATAATAGAGAACAGACAGTGGGTTGAGATGGTCTAGTGACATTTTAGTTTTATATAAGCGTCTGCCTAACAATTGGAGCACTTGCCATGTGCCAGACCTTGTTGTAGCACTTCACCTGGAGTAACTCATTAGATCCTAATAATCCTATAAAGTGGATACTGTTACTATCCCTAGTTCACAAATGAGAAGACTGAGATGCAGAAAAGTTACAACTTTTACATACTAATAATGCATTTGATTTTTATAACTGTCCTCTAGAGTAGGGGTCTCCAACCTATGGCGAGTTGTATGATTATTATATATTACAATATACTAATAATAGAAATAAGGTACACAATAAATGTAATGCGCTTGAATCATCTGGAAAACCAACCCCCACCCCATCTGGTGGAAAAATTGTCTTCCATGTCCCTGGTGCCCAAAAGGTTGGGGACCGCTGCTCTAGAACACTGACATTATTACCATCTCTATTTTTGGGTGCGGGGAAAGAAGATTCAAGAATTTGAGACCTCTCTACCCCTCAAGTTTACCCAGCTGGTAAGCAGAACCAGCTGGGTTTTCTGACTACAAATCTGAGAGGTTTCCACTCCACACCACATCACTACTCAGCTCCCTGTGCAGTCTCCCATCTTGAATGTCACCGACCCTGTCACCTGCCTCCAGCCACCACCCCCGTCTCCTGTTGGCACACAAACACCCAAGGAGCCTCCCAAGTGCAGCCTTCACCAGTGCCATCTCCTGCCCCATGCTGTTCACTGACTCCCTGTCACTCGCAGAATCAAATTCTAATGACCCAGGTGGACATTCAGGCGCTGCCATGGCCGACCCCAATTTACTCCTGTGCAAACTGATTTCTCCCCCGAAGTTGTCCACTTAACTGGTTGTTCCTAAATATGCCAGAGATCTTCAGGAAACTAAATGTACAGATGGACCTTATCTTCGTGAGTTTGTCCTCACTTCACGCACCGAGAATGCACGCTCCTTTCTTCCTCGCCTGCTGCAACGCTGTGCCTCTGGGCACAAACTCTCAACACCTTCTATAGAAATGCATTGTCTGTGTGTGGGGGTAACCTTTGAAGCTTAAAAACTTATCACAGACTGAGGACGTGTTCATTCATGCAGTCACTGCTGTATGCAAGGTGCTGGGCCGAGGGTCGAACCTGAACTTGGTGCGCAAGTTAACAGAATTTGTTCCTGAAAGAGCTGCAATAGGCTGAAACATAACTGAATCTCAAAAATTTTAGATAAATGTAATGAATGATAAGTTAATAAGAATATTCTTATGGAAATGGAAGAGTCCTGAGCTTAGCAATAGATGAAACATTTTAAAGTTCTCCAAAGAGACCACAGAGTCGGAGTCTGGTCCAATACTCTTAATTTGTAAATTTAAAAATCCAGGCTCAAAATGTTTTCCAGCACGTTGCAACTTGTTTTAACATGCAGCAGCATTAATCTCAACATTGTCTAATTAATTTTGCTCTGGCAGCCTTAAAATCAGAATAATGTATTATTATGCATTGGCTTGAAAGGAAGTGAACATTGTCAGGAGCAAAGAATTATTTATTTATTTATTTTTATTTCATTATATTGTGGGGTGGAGCAAAGAATTAATATCAAAGTTTACGTGAAGTTAAATTTTTATGTAAAATATAAGTACATAAAGAAGAGCCTTGATTGGAACGAAAGACATCAAAAGTAAGTGTAGCAAGAAAACAAAACAGGATATAGAAGGTATGGAAGGCAATCTAAGTAAAAAGGCAGTCACAGAATCGTGGGAAAGGTAGGACATGTGAATTTAGCCAAATGACAAGTACTGGGAGAGTGAAGAGTTAACTGTCAGGAGATGAGCACATATTCTGAGGGATGACTTAAACTCAAGGTTAAGACTTTTTGAAAGCTATTCCATAAGTTTGAGTGACAAATGGATAAATCAAAGTCTTGGCATTTGTCGTAGTCTTTCTAAGGACACTGGACAAAAATAGCATGGATTTGAGGAAAACAGCACTGGGCGATGAGAGGTGGAGTTTTCTCTGGGACCCAGAAACAAAGTATCAAAGTTTGCACTAGAAAATGACAACATTCCCAGGACCCCAACCAGTGCACATGTCAAAATCACAAATAGAGGACACATTGCTTTGTTCCCCTGACCTCTGTGATATTGTTAGTCCAGGAGGTCGAGAAGTCCATCCACGGCAGCGTGCTCACACTCCGAACGGTGCAAAGAAGGCTCTGCAGCGCAGGTAGCCGAGTGGGGCCTCGCCACAGCGGGGGCCCAGTTGACGGGGTTTTCCAAAATAGCTGCAATAGCTTCTGGCCAAAATCTGTTACCAGCTGTGGCACTTAACTCAGCCTTTCCCTGGGAATGTTCTGGGGGAGACTGGGCATGTGAAGATGTTAGCAGGTGTTACACACATGTAAACTGGATCTATGGTCCATTTAGAAAATCCAACCAAATAGGTCGCTTTGTTACATAATCTACTAGAACTTTCAGTGTACATTCTGAACCCCAAGAAGAAAAAATGCTGTGTAGTCTCTTACAAATATAACCCACCCCAAATCCTTTTTCCCCTGAGCAACCTATAGGACAGTATTCTATAGAACATTCTGTAAAAGCCTTGCTTAATGCAGGCCTTTCCTCCAAATGACTTTTGGCAATTTCAATAAATCAAATCCACCATTGAGCATATTCAAAAAACTATGATGTCAATTGCTTAAATCAGTTCCAACAGAGGAGGCCACCGAGGTTCTTCTTCAGGGTGTAAGACGCTCATTTGCTCAGGTCTGAGTACAAGTCACTGTCTGCCAGTTCGGGTTGGGAGAGTGACCACGTGCATCTCTTTCTTCTCCTTGCTGACCCAGGTGGCAGTCTATGAACACAGAACACAGGAAGGGAAGTGACAGTAGAGTAGGTGGGAGGGTTCAACAAATACTGTCCTGGCAATCTAGGAAGCGGATGAGTCATGCCAAGTGCCTCAGCAGAGGAACCAGCCATTTCCCCGAGGCTTGCAGAAGGTCCTGGAGAGATGAATGTCGATGCACAGGGCGCTCCAAGGCCCTCAAAGAACCTGGAGCCCATGGATGTCCCCTTGAAGCCAAGGGGAAAGCGGGGGTGAGGATAGGGAGGTTGGCTGACAGTCTTCACATGGCCACACAAAGCCCCTGCTCCACCGCCTGGCAGGTGACCACCCTTCCCTCCCCCTCTGATCTCTTCCGGCACCCTTGCATGGAGAGGAGAGAACATTGGTTCTTTGGGGAAATTGGTATAGAGACTCCCAGCTTGGTGACACAGAATGGAGGGTGAGGCGCAGGTTCTAAAACAAGGGGATTAAGTAAAATTCTGCAACACTGAGTAGCCGGAGGCCCGATGCCCTGCTCTGCTCTCAGGAAGCTAACAACCATGTCTCCCCTCTCACGCCCACAAGCAGAAGACTGGGGGATTGTATCCTAGAACGACTGAAGAGTGCTGAAATAGGACTGAAGCCTGGAATTTAGGGGGTGTCATCCCCCACCTAAGTGATGCCCACCAGCTGACACGTTCCATCTTATAAACATAGAGCTTCTGTGTTCTCTATGTAACTTTTTTTGCTACATGATTGAATATATCCAAGTATCAGCAAACAGTTTAAGAAAGCTTCCAATAAAAAAAGAAAGACTAAAACAACCAAGGAAAAAGAAAAAAAGAAAAAAGATAGTTGAAAGAAACAGAGACAATGTAAAGAGAAGCAGAAGAAAACTTAAAAAAAAAGAACTCCAATAAATATTTTCAGACAGCTAAGAGAAGATACCGCACGCCAGAACAGAATGCTATATACAAAAAAGAAACAATTAGAGAACAAAAAGATAATTTTGGGGAATTAAATAAATGATGGACAAAATTTAAAATTTATTGGAAAGGATAAGGATGAAATTCAGAAAATCTCCCAGAATGTACAATAAAATCACAAAAGGACAGTATGAGGGAAAATGTTTTTTTAAGTTAGGCAATCAGTACAGGAGATCCAACATCCAACAAACTACAGTTCTAGAAACATAAGCAGATAGGAGGATGTATCACAGAACATTATAAGAAAAGTACCCAAACTGAAGGATGGAAAGGCCTACCAATACTCTACATTGTGAATAAAAACAGCTACCCCAAAGCACATTAATATGAAATTTCAGTATCTCAGGGATAAAGAGAAGATTCTAAAAGCTTACAGAAAAAAACAAATGGGTCTTATGTAAATAATTCATATATAAATAAAAGAATCATAATAGTCTTCTCAGAGCAATATTGGAAGCTGAAAGATACTGGAACAAGCCTTTAAATTCTGAGGGACAAAATGTCATTCAACTTAATATCCTCTACCCAGGAAAAAATTATTAGTCAAGTGAGAGGGTAGAATAAAGACTTCCAAACATGCAAGGACTCTAATAGATTACCACACATGGACTTTTCTGAGGAAGCTACTGCAGGATATACTCCAGCGAAACAAGAGTAAACCAAGAAATAGGGAGACAAACAATCTAGGAAATGGGATCCCAAAGAGAAGAGTCAAGTATATCAAGATTATAGCAAAGGTACATTCCATATCGACAGCCGTGCAGCCAGACTGAAGCAGGACGACAAAAATCTTCATGGGTCGGGGAAGGACTGATACTTTTGACTGTATGGAAAATGTATTGACAAACAGGTGACAGATGTATTTGAGAATTTGGGGAAATTTAAAAGTAAGTTTATAAGAAAGAAGACAATTGAGAAAATACGACAATCAGCTTCAGAAAAACTGAAGGTATATGCAAGAAAAGAGGTATGGTTTGCTACTTGGTGGTTTTAATAATGTAAATACTAATGGCTGACTTAATAACAGCTGTGCTTATAACTCTGGGAAGATGAGAAAGAGTGTCTATGTACGCTGTTGGGGTAGGAAGTGAATACAGGATGCCTCGAATTGCTAAATCCAGGAAGAGCAGTTGGCGCACTAGTTAGATATGGGGAGGTAAACCGGGGAAGGCGGCAGAGCTGAAGTCGGTTCCCCTGGGGGAGTGAGACGGCTGGGTGCAATGGAATGAGCCAGAGATGCTGTTTTTCATTATGAGCATTTTGGTATTGTTTGGGTTTTTAAATTATGCTCATATATTACCTCGGTTAAAAATGAAAATGAAAATAAACAAAATTTTACATATCTAAAGCCATCCAAGTTTCATTTCTTTATAATTACTCCTGTAATCCCCCAGATTTTTCAGGTCGGTAGGGGGACATGCACTGCACGGTTCCTTCGTTAGCTGCAGTCGGCGAACGCTGGATGGGCGTCTACTACTGACGTGTAGCCTCTCTCGGAGCTAGACCGAGTGTCCGCAAACTGGAGACACGCAGGCAGCAAGAGGTGAGGGATTCGCTTTCAAGACAGAGAATGAGGCAGAAGTCCTATCACCTTTTATGAACTAGTCTTGGAAGTCACACAGGGTCACATCCTCTCATGGCATCCTGTTGGAGACAATCACAAAGTCCAGCTTAGACGCAAGGGCAGGAGACACAGATGTCCCCGCCTGTTGCAGGAGTGGCAGGGTTCTAGAAGAGGATGTGGGACTAGACGTATTTTTACAGCCATTTTGGGAAGATACAAATTGCCACAGATCACTACAGGGAGAAGGAAGACAAATAGTTTGTACGGACTGATCCCATCACAGCAGAAAATGAATGGAAAAATATGCCCGCTGCACCCGGTGCATCCCAGCTTAGTCTCAAGAACTGCTACTCTTCCGGGGCAGGAGAACAGAGCTGAAATGATCCCCTCCCTTCGCCTCTGGCGGACTGAGAGCCAGAGAGCCACACTCCCATACACCTCACTTCGGCACGGTGTCCCTAAGCTTCCTGCCCCACTGGCTTTCTGTGAGGTTGGCATGGGGCAGGAAGCTGTCTTGCTGGAAAATATTTGAAACCAAGTAGGTATTTTCCTTCAACATCGCAGCCTCCAGCCCTCTTTTGGTATCTAATTGCCTCCGTTCCCCTCCCCACCCTGGAATGATTTTCACGTAGTTGGAAAATGTCAGTTAAAATTCACACCCTTACTACAGTGGAAGAGATGTGAAAAATAGAAATGGCGTTCTTTGCAGACACTCTCGCCACCCTGTGCATATGGCTTCCAGGGAGAGTTTTTTTTTTCTTCTTCTGTTTCACTGATGATTTGGCTATGGGATCTCAGAAAACTTGGGCTCTTGCCTATAACTAAGAATATAAAGGCCTTACACAGAAAATGTTGAAGTGTATAAAAATCTTCAATATATACTATTTTGGGATTGCATACCAACATAAGATTTAGGATTCAAGTCTCTCGTCTTTATCTATCTAGATATTATGAAAAAGCTACCACCTTCCTATGTGTAGATGTGCGGACGTAGCCAAGGGCGTTAGCTGCATTTCCAGCACTTTGGTCCTTTCGTCTATTTCGACCAGGCACTAGGACTTGAGGGGGTGTCACCTGCAATGTTAAGACTGAAGAACACCATGGATTGTGTGTGACCTTTCAGTAATTCTTCCCGCAGACAAGCTGCATGCATATTGTGGGAGAAGACTCCTGAATTTCCTCCTTGGCTATCATACCTGTGGACCCATTTGCCTTGTCATTTCATTTATTATTATTATGATCATTTCAAGTGTAAATCATTTACTCGTATGATCTTTCTGAATAGAAGAAATAAATACGTTCTGTGTACATATGTAAATACATTCTACAATGGCTGAGAGGATTTTGGCATATCTGAAGGATATATTATAGATGATATAAAATAATATAGATCATATTTAATAAAATAATATAAAGTATACATTATGTAATAAATATGAACATAACAAAAACACGTATCTTTGAGATAAGCCAAAATTCTCCATGCCATCATAGAAGTGGAAATATTACATTATTATCTACTTCAGCTCAAGGTCCCATTGATGGTCAGGGATTTCAATCAGCTGGGAGTACTATTTGGAAAAAGTAAAAGGATCTAACGATACGTGATTACTTAATATGCTATTTTCTTGGGTTAAAAAACCAAGTTAATTGCGGTCTAGTAAATATGTTTGACATATCTTGGCTATAACTAAAAATGACAAATATAAACCATTGACATCTAGACATTTCAGCAGCTGGAGGAAATGCCAGCATAATTCCTAAATCGAGAGTTTTAGTGACAAAGCAAGATACGCCTGGAGGAGTTACATGGCCAAAATTATCCCTGCCATTTCCACCAAATGTCTCTGCGGAGCACCTAAAACGGTGCCCGCAGTAGGAAGTTAGCCGTTTTTTAAAGAGGCATTTCCTACTTGTAGGACCTATGGAATGTGGTGCTTGCTCATGATCGCCGGGTCTCCACGTGGGTTTTCACCAACAGCGAAGGAAATCAGGACATCTGGCCTGGCCCTATCCTACCCCACCCTGCAACCCAAAGTTTTAATGAAAGTACCTCCCTGATGGCCCCTGGCAATCCCTGCCTCCTGGGGTTGATCTGTGTGACCAATATCTAGGGTAGGTCACTTCTGAGATCAGGTTATAAGAATGCAGCTTCGGTCTGGGGCATTCTCTGTCTCTCTCTGTCTCTCCCTCTCTCCCTCACTCTGGGGTACGCCAGCTGCGGTGACAGCAGCAGCCTTATGGAGAGGCCCAGAGGTCAAGACACTGGAAACCTTTGGCCAGCAGCGGGTGAGGAGAGAGGCCCGCCAGCCACCACAGGAGTGAGCTCGGCAGCAGATTCTCCTGCCTAGTGGAACCTTGAAATGACCTTGGCCTCGTGAGAAACCCTGAGCCAGGACACCAAACTAAGTCGCTCCCAGATTCCTGACCTTCAGAAACTATGCAAGAGGATACATGTTTGTTGTTTTAAGCGACTAAGTTTTGGGATAATTTGTTATGCAGCAATAGATAACTAATGCATGACTAAAATTCTTTTTAAATCCAATACTTGATCAGCCTTTGGTCTTTCTTCTCTGAGCAGAGCGGGTTTCACTTCGTACAGGAAGGAGGGCTTGACTGTCCTATCAATGTACTTGGTGCAGCTGGAGCCGGACAGCAGGGAGGGGGCAGGACTCAACATTTAGGATCAACACTGAGAGCCCGGTGTTGGCCCCGTGGTGTGCCAGGCACGTTGCTGGCTTCACTCAAGGAAGGAGGTACCCATTTCACAGATGTGGAAACTGGTGCACAGAAGGGATAAGACACTGGCCCGAAGCCACATCCCCACCCGGGAATCACAGTCAGGTTTGCTGACTCCGGAGTTCCTCTTGCTCCTCCTCTCGTAGTGCTAGGGCACCTACGCAGGTCACCATGCGGCTGGCAGATGGCACCACGTAGGGTGGGACTTGGAGAGGATCTGAGCCCCAGCTGCCCACTGTCTCCCTGTGTGACCCTGCACAAGCCACTCCACATTTCTAAGCCTCAGGCTTAAATGCTGCTGAGACAACCTATGTCATAGCGGGGCTGTGGGGACTGAGTGAGATCACCTCACTAAGTAACTAGACCAATAAATCATGTGGGCTGGTTAATTTCATGATTAAGGGTGGGTGAATGCTAAAGAAAACAAATGTGTGTCTTCACACACACAGGCATGTTTGCTCACGGAAACTGCTTGAATGAACTCTTTATCGTGGTCTGGTGACTGGAATATAGAGTGCGGGCACGTGACTACGGGTCAGTCTGGAAAGGAGGATGGAGCCCATACTGGCCTGGACCTTTAATGCCTAGAAAACTCATGTGAGTACCTGAGCCAGCCGCTGTGCCGCCCATTGTGTGTCTGAGACAAGGGTGAATCCAAATTTAGGACGAATCACCCACGGTCCCATCCCTGCTCTCTCGGCGTCCTCTTCATTCCTGCGTGGCAGGCGCAGAGCTTGCACGATGCCCAGTCGTATGGAGCCGTCTCTCCCCCCAGCTGGGCCCCTTGTGCCAACCTTATGCCAGCAGCCCGGGTGCTCAGTGCTTGCCGGGCTCTAGGATCCACTCAATGTCACCTCGTGTGGTGATAAAAATCTCAGTGGGTCTTGCAGGTAGAATTGGGATGGGAAGGGCCTTGAGGAGCGAACTGGGGTTTGGGCTTCTGTCTAACGCAGGAAGGTCTTTTCCTACAACATCCCTGACGCAGGACCCCCTGCCGCGGCTGGAGCGTGTCTCGGGGCAGGAACCGAGCACTTGCAAGAGGCTGATCCACACAGGCACGCTTCACACTCGGTCCACAGCTAGTGCCTGCTCCCGCACACCAGGCCCTGCGCCGGACCCTGGGACGAGCACCCAGCAAGGCAGACCTGAACTGCTGTCACCTCTTCCCCTCAGGTGTGGAACCCCATGCTGTGACTTGAATGTGTCCCTCAAGTTCACATGTTGGAGACTTAATCCCCAATGTAACAGTGTTGAGAGGTGGGACTGTTAAGAGGTGATCAGGTCACGAGGGCTCTGCCCTCCTAAATGGATTAATGTTGTTACTAACGATTAATGTCGTTACATGTACAATGCCCCAACTTTGGGGAGCCACCAACCCTTCCTCTCATGGAAGCCCCAAAGTATCAGAATCTACAGAAACACGCAGGGTTGAAGACACACTGCCCTGTGCACTGACGCCAGACCAAGTCCTTCTAGTTACCCACTGTGCAAACCCCTCGCTGATTTTATTTTGCAAATCTGCTTGCATTCCCCTTTGCACAGGGGCAGTCGCGTGGATTGCAGTTCTCAGGAAGAACACAGCCTGTACTGGTTTTCTATTGCTGTCACAAATCACCACAAATTTAGTAGCTTAAAATGATGTGCGTTTACTATATCATGATTCTGTAGATCGGAACTGTCATGGGTCCCACGGGAGTGGGCAGGGCTGTGCTCCGCCTGCGGGTTCCGGGTGAGAATTGGTGTCCTTGCTTTTCCAGTTTCTCGGGCCCCCCATCTACGAAGCCAGCAGCTCTCTGACCCTCCTGTGTCGTCTCATCTCCCTCCCTGAGGACAGCAAAGGCCTCTGTTTGTAAGGACTCCAGGGATTAGACTGGGCTCACCTGGAGAATCCAAAATACTCTCCCCACCTCAAATCTGTGCCCTTAATCACAGTGGCACAGTCCATTTGTCATGGGAGGGGACAGACATTCAGAGGTTCTAAGGGTTAGGGCATGGACATCCTTGGGGCCATTCTCTGTCCCCCACAAACTGTTGTCTTCCTTCCTCTGTCGCTGGCTGTTGCTCTCCACTGACCAGGTTTTACTCCAGAATCAAATACAGGAAGTGACGAACGGTGGCTTTCCCTGTGCATGATTGCTGTCTCCACATGGCCCACGTGGCTCCCTGCTCTTCTCTCCCCACCTTGCTGCCTCCTCCCGCCCCTGGCCCTGAAGTTCCCACCCCCTCCCCGTCCAGCTCCTAACTAGAGCCGCTCACTTGGCTCTGCGCCCCCAGCTCTGGTTTCCGCCCATGCGACAGCACACCTGGCATTGTGTTATCCCTGTGTCTCTCGCTCCTAATGGCTTCATTGAGCTAATTCTTGTTTCCTGCCGCATAACCATGGGGTTCAAGGTGGAGACGTCACATTTTCTCTCTCTCTCCCTCCCTCTCTATTTCTCTCGCTTCACATAGTCCTGGGCATATAAGTCCTTGATATTACCTTTACTTTCTGACCAACCAGAAAAAAACCTGAAGAGGGGAGATTCAGGGGACCAGGAATCCCGTTCCATAGGGGTCGCCTTGATGTTGATTCATCCTTCTGCCAGCTAGTGCTCGTGGTTAATTTTAGTAACTAAAATATTTACTAAAATATAAAATAGTATCAGTCAAAGAACTTTTGAAAAATATTAAGCTTGAAAATTAAAATCACCCAAAGTCACACTGAACAAAGGTACGGCTACCGATGTTTGAAAGTATTTTCCTCCAGTCATGCCTTGCTCCTGCCCACACGTGTGCAAATATAACAAAAATAGAAAGACTATCTCACAGGTAATTAATGAAATGAAAGGTGGAATAATGAATAAGAGAGTGCCAGTGTAAGACATTTTAAAACTGATACAAATGTGTATTTTTGGAAAGGAGAAAGGTTTTTGAGAAAGAGAAAGATGAATTATTTTCGAGTCCCTAGGATAATAGTCGAAGTGTATTGTAAATGAGGCTTTCAACTTTAGTGCATATTGCAATGTAGTAATTACAGCTACTAAAATCCTAAGAGAAACAATCCAAATCAAACGTGGAAACACATTAGCTTAATATGCTGAGTTCGTGCAAACAGAATTTACCTACAGGTTAATAATGTGGTCCACTTTGCAATGTTTTCAAAGAGTGGTAAGTACAGCTTTTTTCTTCCCTCTCACAGAAACTGCCCATATTATTGCTTAGTGAGGTCCTGTGAGCAACATCTTCATTTTACTCATTTTCAGGTAGACATCCCTAGAAAACGAGGGACAACCTGTGATGGACGCCAAACATGGCTAAGTACTTGTAAAGTCACCTCTGATGCACACTATATATTCATTCTTTTTGGGTTATAATATTATTAATTTCAATCACTGTAAAGTTGTGATAAAATAAGTTGTGATCAAAATTTTATAATGTGAAGTTTGGGTGTTGTGATTTTGAGAACTTTATCTTGACATAGTATTATTAAGCCAATAACAACAACAGGTGTGTGAACTATGAACAAGAAACATTAAAAAAAATTGACTGCTAAATGGTTTGGTCTCTCTCCAGCTCAAAACTCTCCAATGGTCCCAGCTCATGCAGAGTAAAAGCCAAAGCTCTGAGCACGTCTTGAGAGGCTGGGCGTGACCAGGCTTTCCCCCTCGTCTCTGTTCTCCTCTCCCACCGCCCCTCTCGCTGCCTGGCCAGCCTGCCACCTGCTCCCACGTGTAGCTTCCCAAGCAGGCTGCTGCCCCAGGGACTTTGCACTTGCCTTGCCCAAGGCCCGAGCTCCTCTTCTCTCAGATTCCACGTGGTTTGCTTCCTTGTCTCGTTCAAGTCTGCTTTAATGATGCCGAGTGTACCATTCAGGTGACAGACCCCTCCTCCCCAGCAAAACTTTAAGAGAGAGAATAACATTGTTAACTAGGTATAATGTGTTAGCCAGGTAACTGAACAAGCAGAACCAGAACCCTAAGGTATCGCTGAGGCTGACTGCAGGAAGCATGTCCACCCCCAGGGCTGAGGGAGCGAAGGGCAAGGCTGGAATTGCTGAACTTAGAAGCTTCACGTGTCAGTAATTCCAGGAGGGGCCCGGGAGGCGGCCTGAAGGCTCATGCTGGGGTCGCGGGGCGAGGGGAGCCGGCAGACGGGTCCTTTGAGTGTTGGCAAAGCTGCAGTCCGGATTCAGGTGCTGCCACAGCAAGGCCAGGGTACAGAGTGTTGGGGTGGGGCCCCTGGAACCCCGAGTAGACAGGAGGCCCCCGGGCAGCGACAGAAGCGGCAGTCCGGTCCTCTCCTGCAGCTGCGCTCTCTCGCCCCCTGCTGGCCATCCCGAGCGGGAGCCGGCGCCTGGAAGGTGCGGATGGAAGGGCGGGGTTGGAGCTGAGAGGACACCGTAATAACTGGTGGCCTAGGGTGTCTCTCCTCTTTCCCTGCTTTATTTTTCCTCAGGGCACTCACCACCCATATATATGTACCTGTATTAATATGTCGCCTATATAATACTTGTTTATGGGCTGTCTCCCATTTCTGGAATGAGGCTCCGCAGGGACAGGGACCCTTGGCTGTTTCGTCCTCTGGGTCCGCAGCACCTCAATGCCAGGCACACAGTAGGTAGGCGTCTGACAATGTTGAATAAACGGATTAATACGTAAATAAATGTTAACGCCGTCAACACGCCAGGGACTGTTCAGTGGGAAGAAGTGTCCCCTTGTTTTATTTAGCAGGGGCAGCTTGCTAGGGTGGACTTTTTGTCCTTGCAGACCACAGCCTGTCCAACAGAAGTCATTGGTAGAAAGAATCCTATGATATTATCCTTTGGCCTGTGTGATTTGGAATTGCTTCTCATCAGATGGAGTTCGCAGTGAGCGTCCTCAAGGGCATCTTCTTGTTTGGGGAGGACTGTCAAAAGTCATTGTCAGGTTCAAAGCCAGGGCTCGGCAAACTGGTCCAGAAATTTCCTTCTCAGTCAAGACATTTTTAAATTGGATCAACTCAACCAGTTTGCATTAAATTTAAACTTGAAATTTTTCACTTTTTAAAATATTTTACTTTAGGGGATTAAAGTTTCAGTTGACATTTTTTATGAGTATTCCCCCCCCTTCCCCCGGGTAGGCTTTGGTGAACTCTGGTAAAATTAGAACATTAAGAATGGCCTTTCCCTTTTTGTTGCTTGCATTGCTTTCATAGGATTTTGAAACATAAAAAGTTTGAAGGAATGTGTGAATGTTTAAGAACTTTCCTCCAGAAGTGATGAAACTTATTTAGAAGACTATATATGTAAAATAAAATTGACAGCATTATCTCTAGGTGGAGAATTATTTAAAACTAATTATTTATGCAGTCTGAGAGATGGCATAATCACATGTGGACATATACATGCTGGTCCCTTCTATTTATAATGGCAGCAGGGAGGAGAGGAAAGGAAGGCAGGACTTTCCTTGGTGGTGGCCACTTTTCCTTCGTTGCCAGATAGTGAGATCCACATAAGGTGTCCCTTTTGAAGCAGTGATGTGTCTCAGTAGGTGTGAAGGCAGCTCGGAGCTGGAAAGGCAGAGAGTTCCATTGGTCTACCAGTGAAAGTAAATCTTGAGGGTGCCAAGCAACATGCCAGGAAGCTGGCACCTTTGTGGAAAAGTAGGCTGCGGGGGCGTCCCTGTGCTAGAGTGGACAGAAGACTGTTTTTTTCCCCTAACTTACTTATCATGAACATTCCCAAACATATGCAAAAAAAGTATGCCCATTTTTAATTGTATTGTATATTGTTGGAATTTTTCTTCTCAATTTTTAGAACATGTTTATGTGTGGAATACTAGCTTGACTAAAAGCTTTTAAGAACAGACATGTCTAACATTCAAGTTGCTAGCTTACTGTGATGTACTCCCTTCTATTGCCACAACCATGGGCAGAGTCTGCCTTACATGTTAGACTTTCTCCTTCTATCCTTTGTGTCTCTTACCTTGATTGCATATTTATGGTATCTTTATCTCTGTGTGCTCTATTCTAAGTAATTTCTTCAGATCCATCTTCCAGTTCATTAATTCTCTCTTTAGTAGTATTTAATCTACGTTTTAAACTCTTCATTGAGTTTTCAATTCCAATAACTATATTTATCACTTCTATTTTGCTCATTTTCAATTCTGCCTATTTTTTTAATATAGTACTCTATCTTATGACTTTCTTTATGTTTTTCAATTAATTCTTTAATCATTTTAGTTGTTCTTACTGTATAGACTTCATTGTTCTTTTGTTTCCAATCTTTCTCTTCATTGTATCTACACATTCTCCCTTATAGTAAATTGTTTCCAGTGTTTTTTTAATTTTTGAGTTGTAAACTGACTTTAACCCAACTATTAAATGTGAGAATTCTGTGTAGTGTGCATTGAGGATTTTTCTCTACAGAGAAGCTTTGCATTTGCTACTGCTAGGCACCCCCAGGGTATCACCAGCCAGGAACCCATTTTTATGTTAATTTCTCAACATAAGAATTTCTAAAACCAAATGGGTAGTATATATTAGAATCCCCATCCCCCATAAGGACAGATCTATGGTTAAAAATTTTCAAAGGAGACTTCCATTCCCATCCTGAGCTCAGGCTGACACATGGGCTTCCTTATGATCTTCTTGAGTTAATGAGTATTTTTTTTTCTATTCTATAACTGAGACTTCAGGCTATCAAGGATCCTATTTGGCGGTCTCAGTTCCAGTGCTTTGCTTCACATGATTGCAAAACCTTGTCTCCAATTCCTGTATGGCCAATGCCCTAGTTTACTGAGATAGGCACCCCCACCCTGGACTCCCATGACTGTGTGCACACTCTTCCCACTGACTTTCCATTCTTCTTCATGTAATGTCCTCTGGGGGGAAATCCCCTTCGTTTCTTGCAACCTCAGGTGGTTCTCATAGCGCCTAAAAAAAAAAAAAAAAAAAAAACCACTTAAGGAAAGAGGCAGGAAAGCATTCTGGCTGTCATTTTGACTTCACAATTATTTACCTCCACAAGGCAGTCACCACCTCTTCCAGTCTCGGGATCCTGTGTGATCCTGTTTTAAAAGTCCGGGCCAGCACCTAGTGTGGAGTCGGGCGGTGGGTACAGGCTTGCAGAAGGGGCTCCTATGTGTCATGAATTAGTAACGGTGAAATAAGACCCACACGTGGAAGCGCCTGTGCACATGCTAGAGGTGGAATCTTCACGCTACCTTTGCTCGTTTAGAAACTGCTGCACCTCCCGGGCGTTCTCTGCCCGGCGCTCCCGCCACGGCCCCGCGGGTTCCCCAGGCCCCGGCCCCGGCGCGCGTGAGCCGCCGTCCTCGCGCCGACCAGCAGGTGGCGCGCGGCCTCCACCGCCCGGGCCCGCGAGGGGCGGTGGCTCGGCGGGAGGAGTCGCCGACAGGGGCCGCTTCCCGGCTGCGGCTGCTCCCGGTCCTCGTCCGCACGGGCGGACGGCGCCCACTGACCGCGCGCCTGCTCCAACGGGCCCTGTCCCGCCCGCGCGGCTTCCGTCCGGGGACAGACCCCCGGGAACGTCCGAGCAGACGACGCGCGAGTCACCGAGGTTAGGGGCGACCGAGGGGCTGGTGTCTGTCCCCTCCGGGAGGACAGGCCGGGGGTCGGGGCAGCGACCTGTCCGCGCGCTTCCGGCCCCGCCCCGCCGGGCCCGGCTGCACGCAGGTGGAGGCTCGCGCAGGACCTGCGGCCGGCGGCAGGTGGCCGGGACCTCAGGTGACAGTCCTGGAGGTGGCCCGCCGCCCCGGTTGGTCCAGACGGGTCTCCTGCCCAGCGCGGCGGCCAGAGCCCGCCTCCCGGGCCGACCCCCTCCCCGCGCCCCCGCGACGGACTCGCTGTCTGGGCCGGGGAGGCCGCCAAGGCCCGCGCAGACTCGGTGGCGCCACTCAGACACCTGCTCGGGCCCCAGGTGAGACACCTCTCCCTCGTCCAGTTCCTGGTCCGAGGTGGCCTTCCAGAACCTCCCCCATCCCCACCCTTTCGCACCCACATTAGTGTCTTCCCGTTTGGGAATATTAATAGAATATGAATGTATTATAGGAATGAATTTCAAACACTTGTCTATATTAAGTATCTATTTTAAAGCGGGGTCGCAGTGTTGCCGCCTGAGGGTTGCAGTGGACATAGCCCTGCGCGCGCTGGGACACTTTCTCCGATTAGAGAGGTCTTTCTCCTCCCCGCTCCCCCTTCCTCTGCAGTCCAGGGCAGCAGTCAAGGGTGAAGGGCGAGGGGACAGTCTGGAGCCTTCGTGAGCCACAGGTGGAGGCAGGGCGGCAGTTGCAGGTCTGGCTTAGGGGCAGCTTCCTTCCCTCGCCAAACAGTAACGCCCCGCGGGCCTTTTGCTTCTCAGTCTTAAGTCCTGTTCTGAATTCTGTATTGCCTCTTTTCTTCTCCTGATGAACAAGCCATTTCATTTATCCCAGAGAAGTGTCTTAACACCCACTCGGACAGGTAATCTTTCCAGACTCCACATTTATTTTGCATGATCTAACTCTTAGCAGTCACAACCCACAACAACTCATTCTTAGGTTTAAACTCAGCCCCAGGACACAGAACTAAGTTGTCCCTTAAGGACAGAAGAAAAACTTAACCTGTTTATGGCCTTCCCCACCCCTCCCCCACTATGCTGGCACTGACCACACATCTGATAAGGAGTCTCTGTGTACAAGTCCCAAGGCTCAGGGCATGTGGAGGGGACTAGAGAGAAAGGGTTAAAGAAAACAATGAGAGACTGAGAAAGAGAGAGAAGTGAGCAAGAGAGATGTTAAAAATCATTCAAAATTCAGGTGCTGACTTCAGACATGTTTTATTATAATCTTATACAGTCTACATAAATTTGAACTTGTAATTATTTGGGTTCAGTTATAACATAGCATAATAAAAATCAAAGCACTGGTCCTCTGAAATAAAGCAGGCAATCACCATTCAATAAACACACTTGATTTATTTTGTATAAAAGGGTTAAGTTTACAACTAAACTTTTATAAAAAGTTTAGTATGAATAAGTACATCATTACACTTTTTAATGCAGAAATATACATCTCTGCCACTATACAAGAAAACTCTAATTAAAGAGTTCACAAGGTTTCACTCAATATATATATATTTATATATAAATATATACACAGCATTCAGTAGGCTTGAGTCAAAAAGGTAATTTCTGACCGAAAGACTTCATTTAAGTAACTGAATACTGGATCCTTCTGGTATTCACGCTCCACCTTTGAAAAAAGGCAAAGTCTGCTTAGATTGGGCAATTCCTTGTGATTTTAACGTTTTCGCTCCCCATGGTGGGAATAGTATATAAAGAAAACCTTCCAACTGCAGAAAGGGCATTTAAAAGTCTGTTTCATAAATAACGAATATCACAGTCCAGGTCAGAGAACACCCTGGGAAGATGATCATTCTTAGTTTTCCTTCCATTTTTTTTTTCTTTAAAAAGGTCCATTCAACTTGTTTTTGTTCTCCTTGTGAAAAGGTTGAAAAATAAGTTCAGCGCCTTAAACGATTCTGTGGATTTGTTGTTGTGCAAAGAAAAAAAAAAAAGTCATGAACACCTGCAAAAGATTGGGAGAGAAAGGCATGTTTAGGAGAATGTAACCTACGGTCAGAGGCGGCCAGACTGGCGCCTGCAGGAAGCCACAGTTTGAACATTTAACCAAACACTCAAAGACTGGGCAAACCCTGGCGTCCAGATGCAACACACACACTCGGCCTCGACAGTGCAAATTAAACATTAAAATAGCAGAGACTCAAGGGGAAAACTTCCCAACCCAATCTCCTACATGGATCTCCAACACCAGGGCTCACAGGCGCCAGTCTGCTTCTTGTAACAATTATTTGATTGAAAACAGCCTTTTAGCTAACAGATAGGAAAGTCAGGGATCCCACATCACAGGGTCTGAGGCACAGGGCAGCAATCCTCAGCTAGCCCAGAGAATCCCAGAGGACTACTGTTTTAGGGAAGGCGGATCACTATGGAATTTCTGGCGATAAGATTAATTACAGTGGAGGTTAGTACCTCGCAGTACCAGAGGAATAGCAGAAAGAGCCAGGCAGGGCATTGCGTTCGCTGCAAAAGCCAATACACACTTTCCTGGGCATCATCTATTTTTTTTCTTTTTGAAATGAAAATGTTGTGTGATCTTGAGTATCCAGAGCTACAAGCCCCTTCATGTCTAGTGAGACAATATACTACGGGTAATGCCGGGAGTAAATCAAACATTTTACAGATACACAAGTGCCGTCACACAAGCAGATGACAAACACACACGTGCGCAAGCACACACACTAAGAGGCCGTTGACCAACGGGTGGCACAAGCAAACACTCACCATGTATTCAGCCACAGAGTGCTTTGCTGTCATTTGACATGAACTCAGAAGGGAATTCAGAAGCCTGGAGAGAAAGAGAATAAAAGGCAAGATGTTAGACAATCTTTAGGAGAAAGGGCTTCTTTCTTTTTTTTTTTTAAAGTAGTCCACAGACCCTAAGTTTCATTAAGCACGTTTACGCTACAATTCATATCCAAAGACAGACGCATTAACATATCAGAACTTATTAGAAATTTCACGCACGGCTCGATTCTCCAGCAGATTTTTAGGAAAAGAAAGTTAATTAGCTCATGTGAAAGTCACCGTCTCGGCAACGGATCTGCCAGTGACAGCCCCAGCCCCGGCGGCGACCGGGGAGTGCGCGGCGGCGGGGCGGGGGCGCCAGGAGCAGGTCTTACCTGCAAGGACAGGATGCTGATGTCCGTGTTGAGGGTGGTCAGCGGCGTCCTGGACGCCTGGTTTTGCCCGGGTCTCTGGTGGTGCAGGCTGACAATAGTGGGGTGCGAGTCCAGAGCGATCTGCAGGTCCAAGATGTAGTCGATGACGTGCTGCAGGATTTCCATCTTGCTCACCTTCTTGTTCTGGGGGATGCTGGGCACCAGCTCCTTGAGCTTGGAGTAGCAGTCGTTCATGTTGTACAGCAGGCTCATGGGGTCGTCCACCGGGGTTTTGCTCCGGGAGATGCCCAAGCCGTGGTCCGACAGGCTGTTTTTCCTAACGGACCTCACCGGGCTGAAGGCTTTCATGCTGACCGCGGTGGCAGGAGAGATCGGGAGGGAGCGGGCTGCCCTGGAGCTCAGGCCGCCGCCGCCGCCTGCTGAGCTTAGCTGCGCTCGGCACCAGGCAGGGCTCAGAATGAAGCCCGAGCCCGGCGGGGCGGCTTTTATGCGCCCTCGCCGGGGCTACACGCTCGGGCTTCCCTTCGCCCCCATTGGTGGAAGGTGGCGCGTCCATCAGGCCGAGCGGGCGCCCCCATTGGCGGGCGCGGGCGCGGGGCGAGCGCTCGGTCCTTCCGCGTTCGCAGCCAATCCCGCGGGGTGGGCGGGGCGCGGCGCGCGCCCAGCTGGGGCGGTAAATAGAGTACTGTACGCGCGCGGCGGGAGGAGGGGCAGGCCGCGGCGCTCGGGGGGTGCGCTCCTCGTGCCAATTGCAAACGCGAGGCCGGACCCTCGCCCCGGGGTGCGCCCCCACGGAGCCCTGCACCCCTCGGAGATTTCAGCAGCCCTAAAATCACAGCGACACGGGCGAGTTCTGTCTGCACAGCCAGGGAGAGCCACGGCACCCTGCAAGCCACCGGAAAGCGTCGGGAAAGACAGAAAGCATTTCAGAAGAAAGTGAAAACGCAAATAAGTTTGCCACTGAAAAGCCCCGTTTGCAGAGTGGGTTGTCTTTTAAGATAAGGAAAAGTGTTAAAAACAAATAAGCCACCCACGTACACATTCAGGGACAGGGTTGGTGTGGGGTTTTGCAACCCGGGCAACGCGGGAGGCGTTGGTGTAAACGCAGTAAAAGGAGTTCTTGTTGGAACCGGTGTCCAGCTCGCGTCGGTCGCCCAGCGCGGAGGCAGGGCACTTTATGGGTCTTTTTTCAAGAAGGAGGCAGGGCTACTGCAATGATCCTATTAATCGGAAATCATTAGGATAATTTGCATATTGAAACTACATTTACATACACTGCCCTTGAAAAGCTGTCGGGGTGTGCCCTTCAGTGTAGGTGGCAAAGTAATGTGATTAATTATGCAGGAATGGTGATTTCTGGTGTCACATTCTGGGACCTAGAGTAATATTCAAAGCTTTGTGATCGGTAGGTTGCCCAAGCCACTGACATCTCACACTTAAAAAAAAAAAAAAATCTGTCATGTATGAGGTTTGGAATTTTTTCAGCACTAGTGCTGGATGGAGCTTTAGGGTTTTTTTTTTTTTTTCTGTAGATCTCTAAGAACTCATTCAATCTAAATAAAAAGTTTGCAGCTATTTACTCGAATACTTTGTTAATTGACACTTTAATTCTAGCTTAACAAAACCACAGTATGTTAAGTTTCATGTTTTGCAAATGATATTTTTCTAGAAAACAAACTAGAAAACCCCAGAAGAGGGAACATTCGTATCTTATTTACTTTTTGTCTCAATCTCCACCTCTTCTGCATATGAGAAAGGAAAGAAGCAAAACTAGAAGCTGAAAGCAAAATCTCAATAATGGAGAAAAGGCATTTTTTCCCCCTTCAATTAATGATTAATTCCTCAGCTGGTGGGCCAGGCGGTCTCTGACCTCCATGTGACAGCAATGTGCCCCAGGGCTTCTCTCCAGGGAGGCAGAGTTGGTGGCGCTGAGGTGGATATCACCTTGAGGGGAGTCCAGCCACTCCAGTCTGGAGGATGCAGGTGGATGGTTCCCGGCCCAGCCGAGAAGAGAAGCGCCTTAGCAAGGCCCCGCAGAAGCCTCACAACTCCGTTCCTGACAGTGCTCAGATTAACAAAGATCTCTGATATTAAGTCTGGAAGTGATTTACTATCTGAGTCCCCCACAGTTCGAGCCTTTTGATGTACTTTGTGTGCATGTGTTTCTGTCACATACGTGCCACAGTGGAACAGATTTTGTTTTGACACTATTTTGGTTCATGATGTTATACTTTGACTATTTTACAATAATAGCCAATGTAAACAAACATCTTTGGGATTCTCAAATTATTACTTATGATTCTTGGACATTGCAGCTCTTCGATACTGACGCATTCCTAGCTCTCTCCAAGGACACCGTATGTTAACATCCGTGCCAGCCTCATTATCCTAACAGCCAGGCTCTGGGCTGGATGGTAATGAGCATTGTGCAGTATTACTTTACACTTTGCAAAGTTGATTAAAGCAGCGCCTTCTCCCATGATCGTTTTTTTTTTGTACCCTGATGTAGTAAAATTGCTAAATATGGTGAAAGTTTTCTGGTGTTTCTTTCTTTAGCTGTCATGTCAGAGTCCAGTCTGCTGGGCCGTGTTGATTCGAATCTGTTGGCACGCTACCCAGTTGTACATTCATTTAAAGATCATTTTAAGGGGATTATGAAGCTGTATAAGTTAATGATTGGAAAGGGGCCTCAGTTGCTACTATGTCTGTCTCAGCTAGCCCGGCAGGAGATCACCTTAAAAATTATGTTTTCGTGGCAGAACATGGAGCTTTTTCAGGGTGGGTTACAAAGCACTTAAAGATCTGTCAATCGGTGTCTGTGTAGGTTTGCTTTTGAGGCCTCCAAAGTTCAAATGGTCCCAGGTGCAGGAAGGGCTAGACCTGTGGGTGGTGCGAAGGTGTGAAGGGCTTCCGGTGGGCGGTGGAGACGGCGCCCCCCTTACCCACAGGGACACAGGGACGCCCCGGTGGACAGCGGAGAGCTGCCCGGGGGTTCCCTTGGCCCGGGGGCGCAGGGCTTACTCACGCGGCCTCTCTCCTGCAGGCCCCGCCGGGCTCCCCGCGCCGTAATGAGAAGCAGCTCCGGGCCGGGCGCGCCGGGCCGCCCTTGCAGCCGCAGCCTGATGCAACCGGGGGCGGGAGCAGCCTGCGGGGGCGGGGGGCGAGGCTCAAGGTCCTCCCTGCACATCTGGCGCCACGGGGAGCGCTCGCCTTTCTTCCCCCGGTTTTGTTCTCACAGCTGTGTCCATTCCGCCCGTGACCCCCCGAGTGATCCCTGACAGGTGATGAATTGGCAGCAGCGGCGGCGGCGGCGGCGCGCGGGCCAGGCCGCGGCGGGGCCGGAGCCGGAGCCCCGGAGCAGACTCTCTGGCGCCAGGCGCGTGACGCCGCCCATTCACGCCGCCCTGCAGCCTTGTCCTCGCGGCGCCGCTCAGGCGGCTGCCATGGCAACCGCGCCGTCACTCAGCGCGCGCGCCCAGCTGATCAATGCCTGCGAGGCCCGGCAGTCCCAGGTTCGCCCCGGCCCGGCCGCCGGCCCGCGCGCACCTGCAGCCGCTGCACGTCTTAAGTTTCGAGCGATTTGGGAAGGAAGGAGGACAGGGAAGGGGAGAGGGGGGAGGAGGAAGGAAAAAAGCCGAGAGCGGGAGAAGAAAGAAATCTTCCTTTTGCTAAAGGAGGCATAATGTGGCTTAGAGGTTGCCAAAGCAAAAGGTTTTGCTTTATTTTATTTGCTTTTGCAACCGAGGCGTTCAGGGTGGGGCTGGCGCGAGGGAGGTGGATGGGGAGAAGGTCACTGTCTTAGCGCATGGCGAGATTTATTTATTCCTTTGGATCTTGGTCCTCGCCGGATGGCTTTGATCCCAGACTCCTAAAAATACTTTTGAAGGACCCCCACTCCCGCCCCCCACCGTCCTACTGCCTTTTTCCTTGGAACTCATTAGATTTTTCCAGAGCAGCCCCCTCCCCGCCCCGGGGGAGGCAGGAGGATGTGCAGCCCGGCTCCTCTGGCTCCGCGGAGCGTCGGCTCCCAGAGCGCGGCCCGCGTTTGCGTCCTCATTACCACTACAAAGCGGGGGGCCAGACCGAGCCCCTTTATAATGTACCGCTTTCGACCGAGAACATCAAGAGGCCAGAAACTTCCAAGGCAGCTTGCGGACGCAGACGCCTCCTCGGCCCCGGCTCTATCTCCCGGGAAAGTTCCATTTTTAAGAACCAGATGCCAACATTCCCGGACAGTTTATGGCATCCGGATCCCTCAAGGGTGCTCATCTGCAGTTTAGAGTATTAGCAGCAGTTATTTATCGTCTGTCCTGGAGAGGAGTTCCCGAACATAAATGTCCTCTGCTGGCCCTAAAGCCGGGCAGGGAGTGTGTGTGTGTGTGTGTGTGTGTTGGGGGGGCCGGCGCCACCGTCCCCGGTCCTAGCTATCTGGTTTAGCAACGTTTGTTGTGGTTTTCGAGGAAACAGCATCTGGATTATATAAGAATTCGAGTTTTTGCTTTACTTGTTTATTTAATACCTTGGCAAGAGGGAGCCCTTACCCTGAAACCAGATAACCGAATTTGGGTTTAAAACGGCCTTAGATGAAGGACTACGAGAGGGGAAGAAAATGAGCAAAGCCACAAAAAGCAAACAAGGGATGTTTATTTTTCTCCTTTTGGGTGTTTTTGAAGACCTGCCCAACTTCTTACAATTCTTGTCGCACACAGCTAATAAATGGCATTCACAAAGCGTTTCAGCTACTACAATGGCAGACGGTCCTTTCCCCCCCACCCCCCAGCCACGGTCCGGCCGTAATTCCTTCTAGGATTCCCGCGGTCCCGTGGCTCCGAGGTGTCCAGGGCACCGGGTAAAACGCCGTGCTAAATCCAATCGCTCGCAAACGTCTGATCCCCTTTTAGGGAGATCACCTTTCAGCTCCGTTCAAAGAAAGCAAAGTTTGGGAAGTTTGGCGGAGGGGCCGATTTAACTACCAGGAACTGCAAATATTTTGTTACCAATACTGTGAAGCGCCCCGATTTGTGGCCGCGTTTAGCTTTCACAAAGGATTTTCCTGTGACTTTTGTTCCGGTCACCAAATTAAAAAAGAAAATTAACTTGAGCGAGAGATAAGGTCTTGGAAAACAATCCCGGGCTGCCCGCGAGCTGGAGGGAGCGAGGCTGGCGTCACCGAGTCTGCGCCGCCCGGAGGCTTGCGTCGCAGGGTCCGGCCACCGCGGGGCGACCGGGTCACCGCGGGGACCCCCCGCAGTCCGGTGTGCGCCCCCGCGGCCGAGCGCAGCGCTCGGGCCGCCCCAGTCTGCCCACCGGCGTCCGTGGCAATCCGCAGCAGCCGGCGACGAGGGCGGGCTCGTCCGGAATCAAACTGCTGCTTAATATTATAATGTGGCACCGAAGGCAAAACCCGAGGCCGCGGCTTGCGAGTCCCGAACAAGAAACACATTGTGTGCGCTTTTT
>VBSM01002608.1:169664260-169676928 GCA_008086735.1 Cheirogaleus medius
TGGCTGGTGGAGAGACTTGTTTTTACAATAGTTTGACACCCTTCCCCCCACCCCACCCCCGTTACTTCCCTCTCTTCCCGCATCTTTAAGGCTTTCACTCCCAGATTCTGCCCCCTTTCCCCATAAAAATGACAATTTGCACACCTCCTCCTCCCCGGTTAGAGGGAGTGCGCACTCGCGGGTTCTGCAAGCCCCCAGCCGCGCCTGTCGCGTGTCACCACTGCCCGTTCCTTGGGAAGGGGAAAGACCTAGGGCTGCATCCTCAGGGAGGGACAGCTGAGGACACTGCAAGCGAGAGGCAGAGACCTGGAGGGGCTCGTGGAGGAGCAGCCCTGGGCTCAGAGCCGGGGATTTGCACTGGTGCTGCCAGAGCGCACGACGCCCCTGCTCCGCTCTGCGGGGTCCTTGGATCCTCCCAAGGCCGCTGACACCCGGGCCTCTCATTACACCTGAAGCTGCCGGACCCTGGGGGAAAGACTGGTGAATTACCCATACGTTTAATTTTAACCAGCATGCCTGCCTTTCTCTGAGTCTGTGAGAAGAACACAGAGACATTCTATTTCAAAGAAAAAGGCAACACGATGGCCCTCTCTAAGGGCAGGGTAAACATTCACGGTGGCTGAGAATAACCGATCTCTTGCAAGCCTGTGTGCCGCTCACCTCTTTTGCTCTTCACTGTGACCCTGAGAGTTTAGGAAGGCAGATGCTGTCCGCATTTCACAGAGGAAGAAACTGAGGCAGAGACGAATGACAGACCCCTCTCTGGTGGCCTAGACTCCAGCCTACACTTCCTAGGACAGCACCCTGCCGAGGTGCAGAGGCGCGTGACCTTGACTGCAGGGGTGGTTTTAAGCTCACTCTTTTCACCTTGAAATTTATTCACCCTGGATGGCTGGATTGCCCAGAGCCAGGAATTTGTAAAACACTTTGTTCTCACTTTCCTCCAGAGTTAATACCGAGTGACTTAGCTTGGCCTTTATTAACCAAGGGTCAACTCAGATCTTAGGAGTTTTAAAGCCTTAGCGTATGTAAGAATCACGTTTATGCCCAGAATCCTGGGCCCACCTCTACCAATTCTGACACAGTGGGTTTGGTAAACCACCCGGGAAATAGCATTTTGAGTGTCCTGAGGGGAAGCTGATGCCGGTGGTACAGGGACCACAATTTGAGAAGCTCAGATAAATAACTGGCTTCTTAAATCAGCCCTGCCTGGGCAAACTACCGGGTGAGAAGGAGCCGACGTGGACCCGTTAAGGAACTGTACATTTGGTTTTACAAATTCAAGAGGAGAAGGAATTTCTATTATATTTACTCACATTTTTACTTTTTGTTCTTTCTTGCTTCCTGATGCTCCAATATTCTTCCTTTTATCATTTCCTTTCTATTTCAGGAGCAGTCTTTAAGCATTCTTTTAGGGTAGGTTTGTGACATGTTCTCTTAGTTTTCCTGCATCTGAAAACTTGTTTTTCCCCACAGTCCTGAAGGATATTTTTGCTGGATCTACAATTCTGGGTTGAGCTGAGCACAGTGTGGAGAGCCTGTGGTTCCAACTACTTGGGGGGACTGAGACAGGAGGACTGCTTGAAGCCAGGAGTTCAAGGCCAGCCTGGGCAACATAGCGAGTCCTTGTCTCAAAAAAAAAAAAAAAAAAAAAAAAAAAATCTGGGTTGCCAGTTCTTTTCTTTCAGCACTTGGCATGTTGTATGTGGTCCCTCCTTCCTTCCATCATAGTTTCTCAGGAGAAATCTTGTCATTTGAATTACTTTTTTCCCTGCAGGTAAGGTGTTGTTTCTCTCTCTCTGCTTTCTTTGTCTTTGGTTTTCAGAAGTTTGCCTATGATATAGCTTGGCATGGATTTCTTTAGGTTTATTCTGTTTGAGGTTCTTTCAGCTTCTTTTGCCAAACTCTGGACATTTGCAGCCATTATTTCTTCCCGTACTTTTCCAGCCCTGCCCTCCTCTTCCCCTTGGAGACTATGATGACACTAACGTGAGATCTTCTGGTATAGTCACACAGGACTCTTTTCTCTATGTTGCTCAGATTGGGTAATTTCTATTGTTCTATTTTCAAGTTCACTGACTCTTTCCTCTGCCCCCTCCACTTTGCTTTTGGGTTTTTACTTTGGTTATTGTATTTTTCACTTCTAAAATTTCCCCTTGGTTTGTTTTTATATATTCTATTTCTTTGCTAAGATTTTCTATTTTTTCATCTTTTCTTTTTGAGCACATTGGTAATTGCTGCTTGAAAGATTTTTGCAGTGGCTCCTGTAGAATCCTCCTCAGATAATTCTAGCATCCATGTCAACTTGGTGTTGGCAACTGTTGGTTGTCTTTTCTCATTCAAGTTGAGCTTCTCCTGATTCTTGGAATGGCAAGTGATTTTACCTAGACATTTTTGGGGTTAAGCTGTGAGACTCCGGAGCTTATTTAAGTCTTCTATTACACCAGGCCTCTGCTGAGGCCACCCTGGCTGGGAGAGGGTAGGCACCTCCTTCCTTCTCCCCACCTGTCCCCACTGACACTGGAGGGGAGAATCCTCTTACCACTAGAAGGTGGCGCACGTCCCCGTTCTCACTCAGCTTTCTCTGAGACCACCCCAGTGCGGGGAGAGCAGTGCCTGGTTACCCCTAGATGGGGGTGGACTTGTAGCCTCTGCTGATGCTGTGTTGAGAGAGCTCATGTCTCACCAGCAGGGACGAATGTCTGCTCCCCACGCTGCCTTCCCTGACACCGCCCTACTGCACAGGGTGGTGCCTCCCGAAAGCAAGCTGGCCGTGGGGTGGGGGTCGAGTCTAGCTCTCCACGCAGCCTTTGCTGGTGGGGGTGGAGTTGGGGCCACAGTTGTTCCCGGTGGTGTTTGGTTAGAGTGGGCAGTTGCTGTCTGAAAGTTTTTGGTTTTTTGGCTTCTCTCTTAGAATCGTCGTGTAGCAAATCCAGGCCTCTCCGAGGCCACCGTGCTGTGAGGAAGTCCAGGCTGGCGGCATGAAGAGGCCACAGCAAGGGCTAAAGGAAGGGTCAGCCCCAGACGCTCCAGCCATCCCAGCTGAGTAAAGGGAGCCCCTTGGACGTCCAGCCCAGGAAGATGAGCGCAGCCCCAGCCGCCGACTGGCCACACGCACCGGAGACCGGAGCGACAGTGCCCGCTGGAGCCCGGCCAGGAGGGATGGAGGAGAATAAATTGTTATCTTAAACCACTACGTTTGGGGCTGGTTTGTCACATTGGTAACTACAGGGCCTCCCGCAGAGAAACTGGAGGGGGGGGAATCAAAGTTTCTAAGTACAGTTTTGTTCATTCATTGTAGTTGTAATGGTTGATAATTTGAGCTTTTTCCCCCCGAAAAGTCTCAGAACAGCAAATGATTTATAGTGCATAAAATAAACATATCCCCACATCTGACAAAAGTGCCTTAATTATAAAAGAAATATGGGTTTTATTTGACATTTTTTGTCTAGTATATACTCAGGTATATACTGTGGATCTTTTTTAGCCAATGAGAATTCCCACCAGTTTTCCCCCAACATGCAGATGTACATGTCTACGTGATGATTGTATGTTTTGAACCGTAAGAGCATGTGATGCCTCCAGACACTGCAGAAACGATATCATGGAAACAGCTCAGAGGCAACACTTCTCTTCATCAAGGTTTTAAGGCGATTTCAACATTTTAAAAATACATACAACACGAAGAGTTTGAGCGTGGGGCAATGATGTCTCATAGTTAGGGGCAGGCCCTCTGTCCCATGGCCTTGTTGACTTTACTTCCAAGGACTCCTGGGACAGCTCTTCCCCAGTGACACCATCCCAGTGTGGCCGCGTCTGATCCTGAGAAAGCAGTCAGGAGTGGGCTGATGCACTTCCCGTTCCTCCAGTCCTGCTTCTAAGCCACGAGCCCCACATTTCCAGGGAGGAGCCACGGCAGAAGTGTAGAAGGACCAACCTCTTGAGAACCGTGCTGAGGTTCTTTGGCTGCGGCTGCTGTCGTGGGGGCTGGGTGCATGGGGAAGTGGCAGCTGAGGGCTCCCCCCACTCCCTGAGCCCCAACTCTTGGCTCCTTTATTCCTTCCTGTTCTGGGAGCCTCTGCACCCCTGGTTGTGTCCTCAGGTGACTCACCCTGTGCCCCATCCGTAAAGGGAGGGCAACACTCCCCCACTAGACCCTCACAAAACCCTCCGACGGAGACCGCTCCTTCCCATTTTACAGGCCAGCAAACTGCTGGTACAAAGGGTGCCCAGGTAGCCTGCCCATGTCCCTACAGCCCGGAGACGGTGGAATCAGAGTCCCAGCCCATGCCTGTCTTACTTCTAAGTCTGTGCTCCCAATCTTTGCACTGAGTTGCCTCCTAAGATTTTCTGAAAGTGTATCACATCCATTTAATTATCTCCAGGAGAAATGTTAGCCTTACAAAAGGAAATATTTACCATGGGTATTTTCCAATAGTTCTAAAACATGAAAGTTTGGAACAAAATATTCTTAACCATTCTCACCACATCTTCAGGTTCCTTTGCAGCTACTGTGTTCTGGTACCCTTGGGAAAAAAGACCATGCTCTCTGTAGGGTTCAAAGGGCTGATGGTGAAGTCGAGAACATTCCCGGAGCACCTCCTTTGTGCGGGCAGTCTTCTGTGCGTTGGACCAGGTGAGAAGACTCCGAGCTTTGGAGTGAGCCTGCTTTGGGATCCCAGCAGTGCACGACAGCAGGTATGATACAACTCAGGGAAAGTACCTGGTCTTTGCATTCTGTGGCCTCGTTTGAAAGTGAAGGTGATAACAGCGCTTTCCTCTGAGTCAGTGTTATTTTTAGCATTCGAGGTACCGCGCACGTAATACCTGGGAGAATATAAGTGCTCAGTGAATAGGCTTGCCTGCCAAAATGCAGGACACCTATTTAAATTTAAGTTTCAGATGGGCAATGAGTCATTTTTAAGTGTAAGTATGTCTCTATATTTTATCTGCTAAATGTAGCAAGCTCCTCAGTAAATGATCACTATGATTGACACATCTAATAAGTCTGTAAAGAAATAGGAACTTGTATTTATTTTTACAAAGCTCTGACCAGTTAAGATAACTGGGTGGGAGAAGACATCTTTAACTAAACTTGCAGAATGTCGAGTATAGAAATTCTAATTTGAGTCCTACAGGACTAGAATGGCCAGAGGTAAACTTTAGAGATCTTATTGAAAAAGTCCCAATTTTAAAAGTTCCTCATAGACATAGGCAGGCTCATGGACCCCTTCCCTGTCTTTGCATAAACCAGCTTGTTGGATCAGTTATAAATTGATTTCCAGGGAAATATTCCCTGAAGGTTTGTCTCTCATGTGAAATGGGACTGGCTGCTTCAGATGTCCCCCAGATGATGTCTGCTCCTCCTGGGACTGGCTAAAGCATAGCCCCACACAGGAGAACCTACTGAAGAAAGCATGGAAAAGTATCTCTGATTGAGTAAGCTAAGCCAACTACTTCATTGAACAAACCCAGAACTACAACATGCTAGAAATTTATTTCTCACTCAAAATTCAAAATAGGTATTAACTGAAGGGCAGAGAGTTGTCATCCAAGCAGTGACTTAGGGATGCAGGCTCTGCCCACTTTAGTGGCTGTACCATATTCAATGTGTGACTTCCAAGATGTCTGGGCTCACCCCCACCAAGCCTGAAGAAGAGGAAAGAGCTTGGAGAACACGCTGGGGTGGTTTTTATGGACCAGACTGGAATTGGCTGACAACTGTTAGCTCACATTCCACTGGTTGGAACCAGGTCTCTGAACGATTAGTGCAGGGTTTCAGACCAGGGACACCTTGAGCTGGCCAAAGAGCCACAAAGCTGTGAATGGTATGTTTTGTTGTGGGGGCTGTCCTGAGCATTGAGGAACATTGCCCAGGATGTTCCCTGGCCTCTGAGACTTACTAGGTTCCAACAGAACCCTCTTTCCCCTCCAGCTATGTCAACCAATGATGTCTCCAGACATTGCTGCATGTCCCCTGGGGGGCCAAAACCCCCTGGTTGAGAACCCCTAGTTAGAACTCGGGATGTGGCCATACTTAAGGCAAGGGAGGCCGGAGACCTAGCCTGGTGAGGTGTCAGGAGGAAAACAGCCCTGACCTAGAGGCTGCCGGCCATCCCTCCAGCATGCAGGCCCCTTTGCTGCTGAGGACACTAATGCGCGATGCAGGGGTTTCCTGTGCGAGGGGATGTAGTGAGAACTTGAAGGATGGCATGCTCGGCTTGGGAAGGGTGAAGAGGATTGAGAAGCTACTGTCACATTCAGCAGCATCGAATGTTCCTGAATAGGTGAATCATTGTGACAAGGGTGCAGTGAAGGAGGAAATAACCATTTTGGAATATCCTCTTGTACTTTGCAAAGCACTTTTATTTTTTTATTTAAAAAATTTTTCTTTCTTCAATAATTGTTTTTATTTCAAAATATTAAGGGGGTACAGATGTTTCTGATACATGGCTTGAGTCAGGGCTATAAATATGCCCATCACCCCAATAGTGTTCATTGTACCCATTAGGTGGGTTTTTGCCTCTCCCTCCTCCCTCTCCCACAAAGCACTTTTACAGATGGGAAGGAGGCCTAGGCCATGTCGGGGGAGAACGCACATGGTTGGCCACTGTGTTCCAGGGAGGGGCTTCAAAGCTTTGTCTTATATGAGAACCCCTGAATTACTCAGAGGCAGAGCAGACTGGGAGTAGAGAGGGTGTAGAAATCTGGCATTTGGGTGTATTCCCAGAGAGGAATCGTCATCTGGAAGCACAGTAGAGGGGACTGCCCCATCGGTATGTATGGTATATGGTGTGTTCGTCTAATTATTCCCGAATGAAAGCAAGACGAAACATGTAGGAAGCTGTTTTCATAGTCCTTTTATTAATGTTTACATGAGTTAATGAGCATGCAAACATATCTGATGAAAACATGTCAGAAGTAAAACAACAAAGTTGGTTTTAAGGGGGGGAAGTCACAGGCTTATGGGGAGTCAGATCTTTCTTCAGGCTGGAAAAGAGGACAGGTTTTCCAAGCTCAGAAATTGCAGGCAGTGTGGATGGTAGCTCAGATGGGGCTCGAAGCCATCCGTCCATCCATCTATCCGTCCATCCATCCATCCAGCCAGCCAGCCAGCCATGTTTTCACTAAGTACCTACTGAACACCTACTATGTGCCAGGCACTCTCCTAGGAACTTAGGAAGCATCAGTGAACTGACAAAAATCCCTCACCACCAGGTCATCACATCCTCGTTGCGAGACACAAAGAAACAGCTGCTGAGTGAATTGCACGGGGTGTGGAAGGTGATCGAGGCTGTGGCACTAAGGCAGGAGGCGATGAGAAGTGCCAGGAGCAAGGATGGGGCGTGATTCTGACGAAGGTGGCCCTGGTAGGCTGAGCTGAGAAGGTGACATTTGAGCAGAGACTTGAAGACAGCGAGGAGAGAACCACGACAGTGTCCAGGGAGCAGCATCTGCGGAGGGGGAACGGCCAGAGCAGAAGTTCCAAGGCAGGAGCACCTGGTGCATACAGGGGACATTAGGAGGCTGGTGTGGAGGAGTGTGGCGAGTCCAGGGAGGGACTAAGGAATAAAGGTGAAGAGGGGTGGTGGGGTAGAGTGGGGGTTAGAATTGTGGCAGCCAGGTGGCGTTGGGATCAGGCCTCATAGGCCATCGAAAGGACTTGGCTGACAGCGATGCAGCACACCCACGAGTTTGGCAAAAATGAAAAAGTCTGGCAATGCCAAATCCGGTGGGGACGTGCAGTGGTAGGAAGTCTCAAATACTGCTGGTAGGCGTGGAACGCAAGGTGGCATTCTGAGTAGAGGGGGAGACGTGCCCATCCCAGACTCCACGACTGCAGTCACAGGCACTCGAGTAACATGCACATGTGTCTACTGCAGCATTTGTCTGTAATTATGAAGATGGCCTTAATATACATCTATAGGAGAGAGGGTGAGTGAACGAGGTAGAGCCCTCCAGCGGAGTGAGATGGAGCAGTGAAAGTGAGTGGCTGAGAGGGGAACACAGCGAAATGGACGAGACAAAAAACAAAGATGGGAGAAAAACAACCGGTTGCAGAAGTACATGTAATACGATACTGGTGTGTACGGAGTGTTAAAACATGCAACACGATGCTCCTCGTTGTTTTGACATGTAGGAAAATCTGGAGAGGTTCGGGGAACAAGAGGCGCTAAATTCAGAATGGTCACTTCTCGCGGGGGCCAGGCCCGGGGCGGAGGGTTACTCAAGGGTCACTCAAGGGTCACTCCTGCGGCTCGTATCTGAGCCTCTGTCCTCAGGCCAGACGGCAGTACCTGTGTGTTGTCGTACTACACTCTATACTATAACAACCGCATAACACGTGTGACACAAAAGAGCAACTGCTCTGGGTACGCCTGCTTGACAGGATTTATTAAAAATAATACTATTTCTTTGACATGCCTGCCGAGGGTCGGTATTTGGCTAATCTAGAAGTTCTTTGGACAGTCTGAGTAGTTCTTCAATTTCTACCTCGAGAGATCACACTCAACCCCCTTCATGGAGTGATAATGCTCAGAAGAGTGACGTTTATTTCCTCCCTGTTCCCGGCGACTGGAGCTTGACAACCGTGGAGGAGGAGAGGGCTGGCCAGAGCCGGGCCAGGCCGGGGCTGTGCACTCAGTCCTCACCACGGCCCGGGGAAACGGACTCAGAGAGGTTGAGGGACAGATCCGAGGTCGCAGAGCCCCTGAAGACACCAGGGAGCGAAGTCATGATGGCCAGTCCCATTCCCCCTGCTCTTTCATCTCCTGGCTCCTGTTTTTCAGTCCCATATGGGGAAATAGTGCGGAAAGTTATTCTTGTGTGGGGCAGACTAGGAAAACCCATAAACGGCATTTCCACGTCTGCTCAGGCATTGACAGCCGCCGAGGCGGTAGTGGGACTTGGCTGTTTTGTTCTTGAAAGCACCGCTGGGGAAAACCTGACGAGAATGGTCTAGAGGCTTCTGGAAAATATGGATCCGTGCCCCCCCACCCACCCCGCCCTGTCTGTCCCGTAAGAATCTGGGGTGGAGTGGGCAGGAGGCCCAAGGAATTTAGATTTTCCACAGGATTCCTGGGCACTCCTCGGATCATGCTTTAAGCAACACGCCCCAGACCCGGAGCTGAGAGCAGAGGTGGAAATGCGACTTTGGAACCTGCGTCGTAGATTAGATTCCCCCGGTGATCCTTAAGCACACGCAGTTCGAGAGCCTCCGTCCCCCCAGCCCGTCCAGGGCGTGCAGCGTTTGCTAGCGTTTTGTGCTTATCGATCGTCCCGGCAATGTGGTGACTAGAAGTGGCCATGTCATGATAGAAGGCAGCTTCTAACTGGGGGATGTTGCGGAACTGCAGGACTTCACCAGTTGTGCTAACTCCTGTTCCATTTAAATCCTCGATATTTATCATCAAAATAAACTAGCTTGTTCACTTTTGAACCTAAACCATGTAATATTGGAGAGAATGAAGGACTAATGAAAACTAAGTTGGAGCAATCTTTGTGTTTCGGTGGTGACTGAGTTCTGTCGTTTTTATTGAATACTGTTTCTGTCCGCAAGTTTCCTTGGTCCTGTTCATTGCCCAGGCTCCATCCCTGCTTTCTCTCCAGAGTAAGCAAAGTTCTGGCAAATGGAATCTCAACACGGCTCTGCTGTGCCGTGAGCACCGCTGTGCTTCGGCAGTTGGGGACTCCGCTGTGGTCTACCTCTCATCCCTGCCTCCCCCTCCCGTGTCCCTCCAGGAGGCTTCGAGGGCACCATGCCTGCCCCAGCTGCTATCGACCTCCTCCAAGATTTCTCTAGCTGCATGACTCAGCGCGACTCAGCGACCTGACTTTTTATGGGAGCCAGAGTATTTTGCCACACAACCGGCATATGGTAAACATTCACACTGTTGAGCATAATCATTGTAAGTGAAACATGCCAAGGAAAAGAAAAGGGTTCAGATCTCCAAACTCCCGAACTGGAGGATGAGAGGACCAGCCTGAAAACGCCACTGTCCCCTGGGGCTGCAGTGGGAGCCGTTGCCGGCAGAGCACAGAGACGCTGGGCTGTGGGCTTCCATGCGGAGAGCCGCTGATGGATGCGTCTACTCAGCTCAAAGATAACATGGAGCCAAGGAGGAAGCAGCCCCGTTTGTTTGAAGTCTTTGCCACTAGGGCTGCGTCAGTTTTATTTATCTGCGGGGAGAGGTACAGTTTATTCCAAATTTTTGAGTTTAGTGAACTTTCCCCTTCTTTCCTTTTTCTTTTTCAGCTGCATGAAAGTATGGCCATTTGAAAGGGACAGGGCAGCCGCTGACACTTGGCAGCCTCCAAAAATGGGATTTTAACGCTGCGAAACTTTCGGCGAGGGCTGTTCTGGCACTGGGCTCGGAACAAGAGCTCACTGGAGTTCCCTGCTTCCCCTCGGAGTTTCTGGGGTCACTGTTAAGCCTTCGGGAGAGAGCAGCCTCTTTGAAGCAGCTGGTGCGGGCTGGCCTCCTCGTCCGGGATGGTTTCTTGGTATTTGGTGTTCACGTGGTAGAGAACAGACGCCGGATTCCTCGCCTTTTAGAGTTCGGAGATTTCTCCCACTGAAGTAGCTTGTTCTGCTTTAGAAAGATTTTTCTCTTTAGGTCAGAAGGTGGAGTATGAAGGTTGGAAGAGTTTGGGGTTTTTTATGGCGGCTTTGTTTTTTGTTTTTAAATGTCTTGACTCTGCACTGAGTATTTTAAGGGTCTGGGAGTAAGGAATGAGAAATAGAGATTTGCAAGTGGAGATGTTTTGGGGGAAGGTCTAACCTTGGGCTCAGGGTTCACCACGAAGGCAGATGGGCTGGGTGCCCTTCCTCAGTGGTGCTCTCCCTGCCACCCTGCCCCGGTGCTCTGAACAGCACCTCCTGCCCTTGGAACGTTCTTGTATGATGAGCTCCCCAAACGAGGCTTGTTCACCCTTTGCATCCAGTTCTCCTAACACGAGAGCCCCTGGCACAGAGCACGTGGGGAATGAAGGAATGAAGATGCACTGGAAAAGTTGGCTGTAATGAAAAATTCTCTGCATCAAAGTCCATTCACTGATTCTGGTTTTAAAATAAGAGATCAGTGTCTCCAGTGCCCCCCAAATCGGCGAGAATGGGGTACTGAGAAGTCCAGGTGGATGTGGAAAATGGTTGAGCAAGGGATCCCAGGGAGAAGGAAAAGTTGACAAATGCAGATCCAACACAGAAGTACAAGACGTGCAAAGCTAAACACAGACGTGCGTAGCCATCTACAGATGGATTTGGACCACCGTGGAGGGACACCAAATGTTATTTGATGCTGTAGGGAGCAAGAGAAAGTTCGTAATTGATGACTTTTTTAAAGTGTGGGACCCACACGGTCAGAGTTTTATTTTGCTGTTTACTTTTTAACTCACAGTACCTCCTTTGAGTTTGCTTCTAAAAAAAAAAAGCCAGCTCTGAATTTTCTTCCTCAATATCCTCCCTGCCTCTCAATTCCAGGTCCCTGGGGCTGTCCCTGTTCCCTCTGGGCAGTCACTCCGGCTGTGTGGCTACATGCCCTGCCTGGACCCCTTCCACCAGAGCCTGGCCTGCGATGAGCGGGCTGCTTGCTGCCCTCGAGCTCCTTGAACAGAGGGACATCGGTGACCTGGGGCAGGGGGCTTTCATCACAGACATGTCAGGTGGAACAGTGCCAGGGGCCAGAACTACCTGTTTTCTCGAGGCTTGAGAGAGGCGGTTCTCGAGTGTGGTCCAGCACTTTGGCATCACCTGGGAACTCATCACAAATGCAAAGTCTCAGGCCCAGCCTGGGCCGCTGAGCTGCTCTGACAAACCCTCCAGGGGACTGTGTTGCTGGCCTAAGCATGGGAGCCCTGGACCCCAGATGGGAAGGTGGGCAGAGATCCAGTCCAGCCCCTCTGGCCGCCTTTTCCTGGGCACTCAGACGTCAGCACAGGCATGCCAGAGCCACTGATGGTGACATTGTGTCCTGGAGGCACACTCAGAGGAAATAGAGTCTGTTACCCATAGCTTGATATCAAATGTCAACCAACCCACTGGGACAAGGCCAGATCCAGCCTCCAGAAGAAGGGGCTGATCGTCCATCCGGGCTCTAGCTAAAGGCCAGTCAGCCCCTGTCTGGTCCTGGGGGCCTGGTGCGGCACCTGATCAGTTTAGGAGAGGACACCAGCAGGGCCTGACTGGCAGCAGGAGGTGCAGGTGAAAGTCCAGGACCTGAGGGGTGGACACTGTCCAGAATTCTAGGGGTGACACCACTCGTTGTTTATCAGACTAGGACATTGAATTTGTCTTGTTTGCAGACTCATGAAATGTTATTGCCAAAAAGAAGCCCTAGAGGCCACTTTGTGCTGTTTTTAAAATTAGTTAGAAGGGGCTGCTTGCTCCTTCCGGCCGTACCCTGCTCCCACAGACTCCTGGCAGGGGGTGAAGAACACTCAGGGGCTAGCTCAGGACTGGTATTTGGCACCCATTTGTGGATATTTCTGTTTCCCTTCGACCACTCAGTGTCTCCTGTTCACTGTTATTTCCCAGCACCTTGCACCGGAACAAGCATATGGAGGTTCTAGTTCATGTTCATTGAATGAATGAAGTTATTCTCATCAGAAATACAATGATAGTGGCCGGGCGTGGTGGCTCACGCCTGTAATCCTAGCACTCTGGGAGGCCG
>VBSM01002608.1:169677028-169696508 GCA_008086735.1 Cheirogaleus medius
AAAAAAAAAAAAAAAAAAAGAAATACAATGATAGCAAATAAGAGACACATAACCTATTCCATGACATCCATGACATTGTAAAAAACAAGAATATCTGAACTTAACACCCCTTTCTCTAGAGTGAAGATGGATGTCACATTTGGATTAACTTATTTCACTGATGCAGATATTCTGCCTCTAGAAGACTCTATACTGGGCTTGAGAAAGCCAGAGGTTGGCCACCAGATTTGCTGGCACTTGTGCCTTTGGCCAACAGTGGGCCGGGCGTGTGGAGCACACAGCCACTCTGAACTGGTGGTGCCCAAGAAGCAGGAGAGAAAAGTGCAAACATGAGGCAGTGCCTTATTGCTTTAGTCAATTAACTTTGTAAGAGCGAAGGATGTAAAAGTTAGTTTTTCATTCTCGCTCTTGGCTTACTCCTTTCCCAAGGCACGACAGAAATGCAACCTGCCAAGGATACACGTACCATGGGAATTGTCAGGATGTAGATATCTTCTGCTGTTGTGTTGCCCAAAGGTACTGTGCTTTCGGAAATACCCTATCATCACTGTTCTTAATTTTGAATGTTTCAAAAGGGAGGGGGAAGCACACTTTCCTTTTCATTAGTTTTAATATCACTCCTTAAGAAGTTTATTCCTGGGTAGCATGCCTAATATGCCTTGAAATTTCTGATTTATCATCTAATGAAAACTAACGTTTTCAGAGCTAGTTAGTGGTTGATCAGAAGTGGAGAATTTGTCCCAGGAACGATTGTGCCACTGAAATATGCACTAAAATGAAAATGTTAATGTTTAGCTCCTCCTTTAGCCTATAAAATAGCCCTGCCCACAAATCCTGCTGTGCCTTTCTCCACTAAAGAGGGAGCCAGCTCCCTCCTTGCCTTCTCTAACGCTCTGAACATTTTTTCCCCACTTGCTGAGTTAATGATCCTTTTGAAGAAAGATTAAGGAATAGAGGTTATTTAATTGAGGGAACGGTCAGGGATGATCGATGCACATCTCCAAGGGGTCATCAAAGATTATGAAAGGTGTTAGCTTGCTCACGTCCTTCTCTGAACAAAACTGCCCAGCGCTCCTTCAACCCAAGGAAAGCACAGTGGCAGGGCAGTCCTTGTAATGCCACATCTTCAGGCAGTTTTGGCCCATGTCACTAGTCCTAATAGATTGAAAGAAAACAAACTCGGCCATGAAGTGAAGAGGTCCAGTCGAACGGTGGCTGGGAAATTCACACCCCAGCCTTTCTTCTGAAGGGTATGCACAGGACGTTACTTACAGAGAAAACTGAGCTCTTCCATTTCCTGAACAAGTTAGTGGGAATCGTCAGGACCACGCTGCAGTGAGACAATCAGCGTTCTGGGTAAACGGAGAGGTTTAGAGCGGTGCAGCGAGGTGGTGCCGATGGCGCTAATAGATTCAACGCTCCGCTCTCTTTTGGTAGGAGGTGCACAGGGCGAGTGAAAGCTGTAGCAGAGAGAGTGCAGGTTGGACAAATAGTAATTGCTATAATCAGAGCCTCTGAGCCTAGGAGAACAGGCTGCTGAGTTAACGTCGTCATCAAATATCTTTAGGAAGAAGTCGACAGGAAACTAACATCTGTGTGCCCACTATGGGATAGAGATCTTCTCTCTTCTTCCCTTCCTCTCTCCTTCCTTCCTTCCTTAAACTTGAACATCGATGCTGCGGCAACCACTGGGAGAACAGCATAGGAAACAAAGATGAAAGATACAGGCTTGCTGGTGAGGCGGATGACATGTACGTACATCGCAACGCAATATGCTAAGTTCTAAGATGTGAGGTGAGCTGGGGTGCCAGGAAGCCCAGAGCAGGGGCCTGGCCCAACCTGGGGAGCACGGGGCATGGGAGAGGTAGGTCTTAGGAGGTGGTAGGTGTGGTGGGAAATCCCAGTAATAATTATCATAATGATGACAGGTAAGTGGATAACACTTACTGTGTCCGGGACTGTCAGGTGGTACTTTATGTCCTCCTTACTCACAAGAGGTTTTGGAGGTGGGTACTGTTATTGGCAGTTTCAGGGCTGGGTAGGGTGTTCAATCAGAGAGAAAGGGCAGGGGGCACTGAAGAGACTAGCCACCTACCACAAGTGTTAGGGAAGGACCTCAGGCTGGGCCTGAGTGAAATCCCAAAGGGCTCAGGAGTGGGAGCTGATCCTGTGGGCCGGGTGCTTCCTGCAGGTAAGTGCTTGGGGAGGTGCTCAGCGGTGATTCTGAAGCTAGTGGGTGGCAGGTAAGATTCGCTCTGTAGGGACATCCCTGGAGCCTGCGTGGGGGGTGCCTTGGTAGGAGTGAAGGGGAGGAAGGTTTGGGGAACCAGGATCGGTGTGCAGATAGGAGGGAGGGCACGTCGGCAACTCTGTCAGCCCCACCTCTTGTCCCAGTGAAGATCGTGAGGCTCAGAGTAGACCTCAGGAATCTAGCAGGTGGGTTGTAGGAGTCCAGTGCAGATTTCTTGGCTTGAGGCAAGTTGGTCACACCATAGAAATGAAGTGCAACCTTTTGTCCTCTCCGTTCTGTGGTTTTTTTTGAGACAGAGTGTCACTTTGTTGCCAAGGCGAGAGTGCTGTGGCGTCAGCCTAGCTCACAGCAACCTCAAACTCCTGGGCTCAAGCGATCCTCCTGCCTCAGCCTCCCACGTAGCTTGGACTACAGGCATGCGCCACCATGCCCGGCTAATTTTTTCTATATATATGTTTTTAGTTGGCCAATTAATTTATTTCTATTTTTAGTAGAGATGGGGTCTCGCTCTTGCTCAGGCTGCTCTCAAAGTCCTGAGCTCAAAGGATCCGCCCGCCTCGGCCTCCCAGAGTGCTAGGATAACAGGCATGAGCCACTGCGCCCGGCCGCGTTCTGTTATTTTTGTCTAAATCTTTCCAGCCAGCGCCACAGGCTACAGTTGGGTCTCTTTCAGGGTCAGGAAAGAGAGAAACCCTTCCCTCTGCACTTTTCCCTTCTAAGTTCCCCTTCAGTAGGCATTTGCCGGCTTTGAACAGACAGCCGGGCTCCTGGCTTACATGGGTCAGTTGGTGGTTCTGAAAACAGATCAGCTCACAGGTATGGCAGGTGTGGCCGCCACGGGGGCTGCTGTGGGGTCCCCAGAGCGCTGGTGAGCGCAGGCAGGCGCTTTTTCCCCCGTGTCTCCAGCGAATCTCAGGGCAGCCCTTCTTGTGCTTTCTGCAGCCCCCCTAGAGCTGATTCATTTTTATGGAAACATACAATTTAAATATATTGTTGCTCATGGGAAGTTTTGTTTAAAATTGGTTGAAATGAGAACCTTTCAAATTGGAGAAATTTGAAAATCTTCCTTAAACTCGGAAAATAATTTCACTTCTTGGCTAGGATCCACGAGTAAGAAACTTCCTCCAAAATGATTGTTATCTTGAAAAGTGAAGGAGTCAGTGATGGCAGGAGAGAAGGCACTTTGACCAAGTCAGTGTTGGTTGGTTACAAAGGGGAACCAGGGCACAGACACAGCTGCCCCAACCTGGGGGACCTGCCCAGGGGCCGCGTGGACTGTTTCTGGCTGTGCTTTTAAGGAAAGTCCTGCGGTGTTCCAGTTGCCTCCTCCCTTTTCCTTTGAAATCTACGAAATGCCATTAATGACCAGATTCATCCCCACTCACCTTCCTTTGATAAGCCGGAGTTTATTCAGGGAGCGGAGGAGGCCCAGGGCCTCCCCCCATCATCACCACTTCCTGCCCGGCGGCTTCCGGCAGGACACGCACACTTCCACCCGGTGCGCCCGGCCTCTGGCCCGGCCTTCGGTGACAGAGGAAGAGGGTGTTGCCGAGCGTTCCGTGTGAAGGCCGCTTCCAGCTCCCGAACTGAGCATGCAGTTAAAAATGTTTTCATTTTCCAAAAGGTAGAAAGAATTTGTAGGCAGAAGAGTTTACCCAGATAGGAATGAATGAGAGTTTGGTACAAAAGACCTTTTTTTTTTTCTCTCATTTTCCCTAGAAATAAAGTAGAGGAGATTATTGGTTAAAACAAGTGCCCAAATACCCGTAGTTGTGAACACTTAAAAAAGTTGTATTTTAACTGTAAAAATGAGCCGGAAACAAAAGGAGACATCAGTAATACTAATCCTGTCTTTTAAAAAGTTTGTATGTATTTAAGGTATACAGTGTGATGTTGTGATATACGTGTACATAGTGAAAGATTATTAGTAAAGCAAATCGACTTATCCAATTTCTCCAACTCCTCACATAGCTAAACCTTTTGTGTGTGTGTGTGTGTGTGTGTGTGTGTGTGTGAGATATGAGTACCTGAATCCACTCTCTTGGCAAATTTCCGGTGTACAATGCAGTGTTACTAACTACAGTCCTTGTTGTAATTTGGCTGTTTGTTCCCTCCACATCTCGTGTGGAAATTTGGTCCCTGACATTGGAGCTGGGGCCTACTGGGAGGTGTTGGGTTGTGGGGGCAGATCCCTCAGGAATAGATCAGTGCCCTCCCACAGGGGTGAGCGATTTCTCCCTCCGTTTGTTCCCTGAGAGCAGGTTGTTAAAAAGAGCCTGGCACCTCCCGCTCTCCCCCGTCGCTTCCTCTCTCGCCCTGTGGTCTCTGCACACACAGACCCCTTCACCTTCTGCCACCAGTGGAAGCAGCCTAAGAATTTCACCAGCTCCCCCAGTCTTCCAGCCAGCAGAGTCGTGAGCCAAATAAACCCTCTTTTTTTTTTTTAAATACATTACCCAGTTTCTGGTAGTCCTCTACAGCAATGCAAAATGAACTAAGACAATCCTCATGAGATCCTTGGACTTATTCATCCTGCTAACTGCAACTTCAAACCCTGTGACCCACATGTCTCTGTTTCCACCCCAGGTAACCACCTTCTACTCGGTTTCTATGCATGTAAGATCATGCCTTTATTTAAAAATTTGGTTATTTGTTCACCATAGATTTTTGCATTCATTTTGATTTCTTACATGTCGCATTCTCCTATTTGTCTTGATCATTGAGCTTTTTGACATTCCCTTAAATTCTACATTCGAGGCCTCACAGCTCTCAAACCGTCACCCTGGTCCTTGGGCCGCCCCACTATGCCCTTAGCTGTCAGCATCACTTGGCACAGGTTCAGTGCCTGGTTAAGGAATAGACTCGCTCAGGGAAATCAGCCCTATGCAGCCCACCTTCAGTCCACTGTTCCAGGCCTTTCCTGTTTCCTCCAGGCAAAGGCTTCCCGCCTCTGGGTCCCCCAGTGCCGCTGCCTGCAGCCCCTTCCCACTTCTCTACCTGGCAAATCTCCTCCTTCAAGGGCCTGCTCACATGTGTCCCTCACGAGTAGGCTAACTGCCTCTCCCAGGACTTCTCCATCCCCCCACTGCACCTGTGCTCTCCTCTATCCTGCCCCAGTGGCCTGCCTGGTCCAGGTCCCCATGGCGCATCCGGAAGGTGAGCTCTTCAAGGTCGGGTACTGTGCTTTATTTATTTATGCCTTTCGTGGTTTTCTTAGAATGTGGTCAGGGAGGGGCATCCATCCGATGATTAAAGTAGCATGACTGTGCTAACAGGTTTTGCTGAGTATTAATAAACCATGAGTTTCAAAAAGGTGGCTGGCCACAGATGTGTCCCCTCCTCTGTGTACTGCAGACCTTCCACGGGCCCAGTGACTGCCGGTCTCTGCTTGGCAGCTTGTGGTGGGGCCAGGGGAGAGTGGAAAGGTGGTTACACCTGAGAGTACAGGACTTTGGAAGACCGAGAAAGTCAGAACGGGAAGTCTCGTGGCTGGACAGGGAGGGGAGGGCGGGGCTGAGGGAGGTTCTCGGGAGGGCACCCACCCCGCAGGGCAGAGCCCTCTCAGCAAATACTGGCTGACGGATGTGGGGTTTGATTGAATAGAGGTGAGTGACTTGTGCTGTCAAACAACCGATAACACTGGGGAGGAAGGAGGAACCACCAGGAAAGACTGGGACCCCCGATAAGGAGGACGAAGGGAGTGAGTGGGGGGTGTCCTGAGGCACTCAGTGCCCAGGTACGGGCATATTGACAGAAAGAAGGAAACAAATTGATGATTACGTGACATTTTCCCAAAAGTTAGATCTTCAGAATGATCTGTATGTGTGTATATATATCAAATATATAAATATAAATATATATAATTTTCTTTTTCTCTAAACTCAGGTCAAAGAAATAGAAAGTGGAATGCCGTGGAAAGACTACTGATAATATTTTTAGTTTTACTGCTCTGGAATATTTAAGGAAAATAAACAGGTTTTGTAATGAGACTACAGTGCACAGACTGGCTGTTATAAGCTGAACTTCTGGAGAAGCCGTGGACAGTGATGTAGGAAGGTCATAAAATGGAGAAAGCAGAAACCAAAAACACAAACACTGGTAGACTGGAATCCTAGACCTGTTCAGGTCTGCTAAGATGGTTAAAGGATCTACTGCCATGTAGAGTGACAGAGCACCCTGAAACCCCACGGCCGGAGACAGCAGCCCTGCTGGCGGGGCCTTCCCCTCAGCCCCCACGTGGCCTCTCTCCCCACCCCGTAAGTCCACCCTGAGTGTCTTCGCCTGACATCTCTCCCCACCCCGTAAGTCCACCCTGAGTGTCTTCGCCTGACACGCCTCTTCCCAGAGGGCGAAGGAGAGGCTGCCCCGACACACTGCCTCAGCTCTGCCCAGCTGGACCAGCCGCAGCAGCTGCGGGCCGGCCCAGATTCGGGGTGCGGGTGGACCCCCCTTGTTGGGAGCAGGGGAGAAGTCTCGCTTCACATGCTAACCCCACACAGGGGACTGTGTGGCCATCCTTGGAAACAGGACTGCAGGAGGAAGGAGGTGGCTGATGTGTCACCGCAGAGGATTTGGAACCCTGCAGGGCACGTGAGAGAGGAAGGTCAGCATCAGGCTCTTCTTTGGGCCCAGAGGTGTCAGGCAAGCACGCAGGGCTGTCCCCGCCCCCACACTCCCCTTGCACCGTGGGCTGGGCCCACTCTTCACAGACAGCGTCATTTGGGGAATAACAAACAGCACCTGACTGCTGGAGAAAGTAACAGGCTGCTCGTGGCCGGCGTTCTCAGGGACAGCACTGCCGCACCTGAGAAGAGACACTCAGGAGAGACAAGGCCCCCTGGACCCTGGTGGGGAAGCGTGTCCCCAAGAGACTTCTCAGGGACTCTAGGCAGGACCCAGGTTGGTTGTTTTGCTTTGTTTTGTTTTTAAAAATCAGTATCTGGTAAGAACACCGAGGAACTTCGGAACCTTTGGACTGTTGGCCCTGAGGCCTGAGGAGTCCCTGCCCCGGCTGTCTGGGGTGCGGTGGGCACAGTGGGTGACCGGCTCCCCTGGGCCGGCTGTGACTTTAACTGGAGAAAGTGGGTGTGGGATGGGAGCAGCTTGGCCATGCGGTCCCGAGGAAGGGCTGGGGTCCTTGCACTAGGCTGGGCTGCAGGAGGGGCTGGGGAAGGGTCCTCACAGAAGGGCAGAGGTGCTGAGCCGCCGCTGCCATCTCGAAGGCCCTGGCCGCGCCCCAGGTGGGCAGCTCCGGCATGGCTGCGGCGAGCGTGTGCCCTGTGCCCACACCCCAGGGGAGCCACACCCATGGGTCCTGGAACTGATCTCCGTGGTTCTGTTCTGTGGCGCCTCCCAGGCTGGGTTGAGGCAGGTATGGCCGAGGGTAATGCTCAGGGAGGAGGGGCCACTACTGAGGAAGGCTCTTACCCACGAGTCACATGCTGGCGGGCAGCACTCGCCCTGACCCGGGAGGAGCAGTGGAGTCTGCCGGTGGCCTGAGCCCTGCCTGGCCTTGTCAGGCGGTGCTGTCTGGGCTGCGGTGGAGCCCAGGAGAGGAGCCGTCCCAGCCCCAAGCACCCCGGCCTGTGCAGGCCTGTGGTTTCCCGACACCTCCACTCCCGGCCGCTGCTCTGTGTGGGTGGCCCCTCCTGGGCCTGGGTCACATGCTGAGGAGGGGGGTCAGCCCATGCTGGCCGACTCCCTGGGCAGTGCTTGGAGGGCCTCCGCAAGGAACCCGGGGCTTTCAGAAAGGGTTGCTGCCCGCGGCTGTGGCACGACGACAGCCAGGTCCTGATTAGGAAACAAGCCTGGGGAGGGAGACTGTTGGGAAAATCCAGGAATAAGGATACTATTCCGGATCCACAGCTTCTCGTCAACCTGGGACAAGAAGGGGACACAGCAAGGACCGATGTTGCCTGCCCCCTCCCTGCCCCGATGCTGTTGCCATGAGGAATGACACAGCTGTGACGGAGCCAGGCTGGAAGGGGGACACCCTGGTGCTTGCGGGGCCCAGGGCAGGCGGACAGCAGAGGTCCCAAGCTCTAGAATCTCCCCCTGCCCCTCCTGCCTCTGGGCCTGTCTGCCATCGAGGAGGGTCTTTGGGGTGGCCCGTGGACACCCCGGCCCTCAAACCCGAGCTCCTTCCCCATGCTCCTCCAGGAGCTGGTCCTCAGGCCTTGGGGTGTGGTCCCCCTGGGAGGTCCCACTCAGGGAAGAGGACTGCTCGGGCCCTGCACTTGGGGCCAGGCCCTTTGGGCATGGATTCTGTGCTCCCAAGCACCTGGGGAACGGTCAGAGGCCGGGGCGTGGGCTTCTTGTGGGCAGATCCCTCTGGCCCTACAGATCCTGTGTCAGTCTGCTAGGGCCACCATAGCCAGGTGCATCACTCAAACAATAGGAATTCATTGTCTCGTTGTTCTGGAGACTGGAAGTCTGAAATCAAAGTGTTGGCAGGGTAGGTGTTTTTCGGACGGTTGTGGGGCAGAATCTGTTCTGGGCTTCTCTTCTTGCCCTGTAGATGGTCGTCTGCGCCTTGTGTCTCTTCATTTTACCTCCCGCTATGTGTACCTGTGTCCAAATCTCTTCTTGTAAGGACGCCAGTCATGTTGGATTAGGGTCCACCCTAAGGACCTTGCCTTAACTCGATCACCTCTGTGAAAACTCCGTCCCCAAATAAGGTCCTGCTCTGAGGTCCTGGGGGTTAAGACTTCAACATACGACTTTTTAGGGAAAACAATTCAATCCATAACTGGCCTGCAGCCCTGTGGGGAAGGGCTCAGCCAAATGAAGGCTGAAAGCACAGGGCAGGGACAGGGTGCTTGTTCTGAGCACTCTGAAGAGGAGGGGAGCTCAGAGGGGTGGGGGGTGTCTGTCCAGGCAGGGCTGGCACAGGGGCAGTGCTGCAGCAGGAAGTCTCTGCAGGGCTTGCAGCATGGGAGGCACAGCAGACAGATCTGTGCCCCAGAACCCTGGTTCTTGGTGCAGGCTGCACCCCAGACAATGACGTCAGACTCTGGGGTTCAGCCCCATCAGTAAGCAGTGTGTAGCCAAGTCTGCAGAGAACTGTGTTAGAAGCCTCGCTGAGCTGCTGGGTGGAGGGTGAGTTGGGAATTAAGAGGAAGCCACAGTTACTCAGGGGTGGGGGTGGGGGGGGGTTGTGCTGAGGCTCAAGCCCAGGTGGTGACGGGGCATGAGAGGTGAGAGATGGTTAACTCCGTGTGTTGACTGGACTCAGGGATGCCCAGGTAGCTCATAAAACATTATTTCTGGGAATGTCTGTGAGGGTGCTTCAGGAAGGGATTAGCATTTGATTCCATAGACTGAGGAAAGAAGATCTGCATCCACCAGTGTGGGCATCATCTAATCCAATGAAGGCCTAGACAGAACAAAAAGGTGGAGGAAAGGAGAATTTTCTCTTTCTTCTTGAGCTGGGACACCTATCTTCTCCTGCCCTCGGACATTGGAGCTCCTGGTTTGTAGGTCTTTGAACTCTGGGACTTACCTAGGGGCGGGGAACCTGTGGCCTTCTAGGTCCTTAAGTGTGGCCTTTTGTCTGAATCCAAATTTTATAGAACCAATCCTTTTATTTTTATTAATGCATTTTTGTTCATCTTTTATTTATTTTATTTATTTATTTATTTATTTTTGAGACAGAGTCTCTGTTGCCCCGGCTAGAGTGCCGTGGCATCAGCCTCGCTCACAGCAACCTCAAACTCCTGGGCTCAGGCGATCCTTCTGCCTCAGCCTCCCGAGTAGCTGGGACTACAGGCATGCGCCACCATGCCCGGCTAATTTTTTCTATATTTTAGTTGGCCAATTAATTTCTTTCTATTTTTTAGTAGAGATGGGGTCTCGCTCTTGCTCAGGCTGGTTTCGAACTCCTGAGCTCAAACTATCCGCCCACCTCAGCCTCCCAGAGAGCTAGGATTACAGGCGTGAGCCACTGCGCCCGGCCCGTCTTTTATTTTTAAAATGAACATATTTAAAACACCAAAGAATAAAAGACGTTTCAATGAAATAATCCTCCCAGATTGACCAGCACAATTAGAACATTAGTAAGCCATAGGGCTAAATTGACGGCTGCTACACTCATGATTTAGTTCTACATTCCCCTGCCTGACTGGCGCCACTACCGCATGAAGCTGGTTGGAGAGAGTTTATGGGGGTCGATACACCAGTCAGTTAATCAGCTTTTGACAGCAGCACACTGTTTTTCTGTTTGAAGTGGAATTTGTGAATAGTTGCACAGCTCGGCAGTATTTTTTTAATTCTGTCTGCTTAACAGCCCATCATGTCAAAGAAGACCAAGAGGTGCTGAAGGAAGAAAACAGATTTTTTAATGAAGATTGGGAATTGCAATGGTATCTTGTTTCTGCTAAAGATAAGATGACTTGCTTGCTTTGTGATACTGCGGTATCAATATTAAAGAAATCCAATGCTCGTCAGCATTATAACACTCATAAGGACCACAAATATTTTAAATTAGAGAGACATGAAATGTTGTGCTGCAGAAATTACAAGATGAAAAGCAAAAGCAAAGAAAGTTCTTTCACGCAGCAATAAGACTTGGAAATAATGCCACTGAAGCAATTTATAAAGTAGGTTATATACTCAGGAAAAAAAGGGAAGCCATTCAGTGATGTAGAAATTGTGAAAAGAATACATTGTTGAAGTTGTAGGATGCTTAAACCCTGATAATGTTTCAAAGTACAAACAACTGCCTCTTTCAAGGGGAACCATCACTAACTGGCAGCATGAATTAGCCTTCAACTTAACAGAACAACTTCATGCAATACTTCAAAAGGAAAATATATATTATTCAATTGCTTTCGATGAATCAACAGATACTACTGACTCAGTGCAGGTTTTATACTTCATTGGTGTCATAACAGAAGATTTTCTTTGCTACGAAGAAGAGTTACTCACTTTGGGTACTCTTATGAACAGAACATGCATGGGGAATAGATATCTTCAACAACTTTCAAGATAAATGTCATGAGGTTGGACTGAATTTGGTAAATTTAGTGAGTGTATATACAGACGGTGCACCTTCCATGACAGGAAAACATGAAGGGTTTATTGCACAGATAAAAAAAGTATTAACAGATCCAGATGCTCTGGATTTCTTTTCATTGTATCTTGCATCAGCAAAATATCTGTGCTAAAGCTACTATTTTAATAGACATTTTGCAAGAAGATATAAGTATTATTAACTGTATTTGTGAAAATGCAACACGGCATTGTCAGTTTTGTAACATGGTAAAGTTGAATGATGAAGTATTCAGTGTGGATTTGTCATATCATTCTAAAGTGCATTGGCTTTCCCAGGGACAAGTGTCATCCAAAATTTTCTCCATGTGAGAACAGATAGTTACATTTTATGAAGAACAGAATTAGTAATGTGAATTATTGAAAGAAGATTTCTATAGGAATGCAATGTTGCTGTCTGATATCATGTTAAAGCAAAACAACTTGAATATTTCTCTGCAAGGTGAAACTAAGTCTATATATTATATGTGGCAAAAAATCTAAGCATTTTGAAAAAAGCTATCTTTTTTCAAAACACTTGTTCTTCAAAAGGAAATTTCAGATGAACATTTTCCCCCATTAGCAAAGGTCATTGATGAGCAGGATAATATATGCAAATCATTTGAAGAATACGCAGCAGTCACAGACCTATTAATTGGAGAATAAAATGAAAGGTTCACTGACTTTGAGAATCAGAACATCACACTCAAATTAGCATTTCAGCCTCACCAAGTTAATATCACCTAAAGAACTACAAATGGAATTGAGTGAGCTCTAAGTAGATGACATTTTAAAGTCATTGATGCTCAGAAAGATCCAATTGAAATGTGGAAAAATGTAGTAGAATACCCATGCCTTTGGCAACATGCCTGAAAAATGCTTTCTTGCTTTTCAACCACTTATTGCTGCGAATCTATGTTCTCCTGCCTAACCCAAATCAAGACCCCCTTAAGGTCACAAATGACTGATACCCATCTAGAGGATCAGCTGAAACTGGGGACCTCCATGCTGCAACCAAATATTCAAATGCTTTCCAACAAAAAGCAGACACAACAAAGTCATTAAAAGATTAGCTAACTTTAAAATTAGCAAATAATTTTCATTTTTTTGAAATTATTAAGTACATAATAGTTAGATTTTTACAAAATAATGTACATTTTTAAGTCTATCTAATTGAAGTTTGATTATAGCTAAATTAGTGCGGCTTCCTACATGAAAATGTTCCCCACCCCTGAACTTACCCCAGGTCTCCCAACCCCCATTCTCATGCCTTTGGCCTCAGACTGGGATTGGCTTGGGCGCCCCTAGTTCTCAGCCCCTTGGGCTCGGATTGAATTGTGTCCCAGCGTTCCTGGCTCAGCTTGCAGACGGGGCACTTCTCAGCCTCTGTAGTCTTGTGAGCCAATTCCCGTAATAAATCTCGTCTTGTGTACCCCTGTATATCCTATTGATTCTGTTTCTCTGGAGAGCTCTGACTAGTACAGGAGGGGACCCACTTGGGAGGCATTTCTGAGGTACCACCATGCTCCTGGGCGAGACCCCTGAGACATGAAATCCCCACCGACACCTCCATCTCCTGCTTTTTTCACCTCTTTCTGCACCTCCTGGAGGCCAGCAGGTAGAGGGCTCCTTTTCCTAAGGTGACTGATGAAAAATATCTGCCAGAGAGATGCATTTCCAGGTCCTGTGATTTCAGCACAGTTCAGTCTTGACCCAAAAGCTTTTGAAAGGTGCTGGAAGAGGGAAAGGAGCATCGAAAACCACTCGGGTCATGCTGGCCTGGCTCTCTGTCCCCTGCAGTGGAAGCAGGGCTTCCCGGACTCCTGAATGAAAGAGCGCTCTGTGCATCCTAGCTGATGGCCAGAAATGCATCTTGTATGCAGTTACGAACGTTTTATCCAAACCATCACTTGAATTTGAACACGAGGAAAGAAAAAACAAGCCTGAGTGCTCAGAGCCCAAATCGGCTGGCACATGCACTCTGTCTGTGAACATTCACTGGAGGCCACTTGTATAACCCGCCTACCCTCCCCCCCATGGTGACCACCTCTCCAGGATGGCCCACAACTATTTGCAATGCAGTGAAGGTGACATTTATTCTTCTCAGCTATGTGGAGAGTCAGGTGAAGTTATAGCAAATAGAATATAGAAATATTCATTTTTCTTTCCAAAAAGGGCTCTTAAATGTCAAATCAAATTAAATGAAATCATTGTATCGGAGCAGAACACATATAAGTTGCAGATGGCGTAGCCCTTCTGTAAATCTCCCTACCCCCGCTTAGAAGCATTTTATTGACCGGGACCAGTTTAAATATAGTTCAGATACACTTATTAGCTGAACAAATGCCATTTGCTAGAGTCTGAGCAAAATTCATTAGCTAACTTCTTTCTCCAAGCTTCACCCCCCCCCCACACATTTTTGTCTGGCTTTCCTTGCTTGACTAATTACAAGGTTTTCTGACAGTAAGTGCACATGAAATAGTTTAGCTTTTCAGTCCACCTTTAACACCTGAAAATGATCAAACAGAAATTCCTGGTGCGCAGCATCCAGGCATCAGCATTTCTGGGCCAATCGGCTCTGGGAGCACAAAGGCTGTGGGAAGGGGCGGGAGGGGGCCTGGGGCTGGCAGGCTGCCGCCCAGGAGTGGCTGGGCCCGGCCTGCCCCGCCCCACGTGAGCGCGGCCCGGGATAAACATGCCCAGCTCCAAAAGGCAGGACCCTGTGCACAGATGTTGGGATGTTATGAGATAATTTTCAGGCCTCAATGGGGTGAAAGGGTGGATTTGTCAGAGAGGGGCATACCTATGGCGGTCTTTTCACTGAGCACCACCATGACTTCATTACCATGTCAATTCTGGGAGAAGGCCCTGATTTAACACAGCAGTTGGCTGAATGCATATGGAGCGGATGGACCCCTGAATGAATAGTGAATGGAAAACCGGCTGGAATCTGCCTGCAGCTTTGTTTTAGGGATGACCAATGTAAGGGACCCCAGAGCTTGCAGCGCAGATGGTAGGAGGAGACGGGGCCTCTGCTGGGCTTCTCTTCTTGTCTTTTTTATTCTATCAGTTGCAGGATTTCCTCCGTATTTGTGCACATATTTCAGTTGCCTGACCGAATGTGCTTCGATTTCCTCATTCCACTAAAGCAAAATTAGCTTTGGGGGGAATTAGAGATGAAATGCAATAGCATATGTAGCCATAAACATCAAAATTTTGTGTTTTAAAAAATTGAAGTTTAAGAGATTCAGTTTTGCGAGATTTAGAAGTAATTGAAAATGCAATTAAGCAATCATGAAAAAGACAATTAAAAGTTTGAACGACAAGTTCAGAATTACTTCTGGAGTTCTGCGGTGCGAAGGGAATTTGCAGATTCTCACGTCTGTGCCATGCACGCCCAGAAAGGAAAGGCTACGGGCTTTCAGAGAGCACGGCGGCATCCGAAGGGCAAGTACTGTAAATCAAAGGACTCTCTGGCATTATCTAGTTTCCTTTCTGCTTTAAAAGTTAGAACAGATGTCACAAGAGAGGACAAAATGGATTTTACCCACCAAGAGGGGCTTTTCTTGCCATCCTTAATAGGAAGCGCCTTGAAATGTTAATGTTCACAGTTTGTGTTGCCGGGGTTTGCATAGAGATGGTGGGAAACAGCTCTGATCCCAACAAAACCTTTTGTTATTAATCAAGAAAATCTGGTCCGCTGAAGCAGCAAAGAGCTGGAAATTAGTGCGCCCACTGGCAATGAGGCCAGTGAGCAAAAATGCAGCAGAAGATTCCAAAGCTCCGGTCGGACCTGGTCGGGGGGCCCTGCTAACTGGGTTCCCAGGCGTCTCCCCGCACTCTGCTCTCTCCCAGCCTCCATATTTAAAGGGGAAGGGATAGTTCTCTTGTATCTTGTGCTTTAAAATCGTATGTTTTCTTTTTCAGCAATTTCAAGAAGCAGGCTGGAGAAGATCCATTAAAAGCGTGCTAATGAAGTGGTGCTAAGAAAAGAAAGCTAAACACCACGAAATCAAAGTGGAGCATTTTGCTTGGCTAATGGGCTTGATTATGAGATTTTAAAGGCCCTTTTATAAACTTGAATTTTATTTTGTGCCGGGGAACAGGAAATTTCTGTTTGGTTTTAAACATACACGATCACACCACCAAATATTCCTAATTTAAAACGGTGTGAGAAGAGGGAGATTTTTATATCTAAGAGAGGAAGGGGTAAAAGCAGCCCCACCCAGGGTCATTTGTAGGCACAAGCTTAAAGACTCTTATTTCAGAGAAGGGGGAAACTGAGGCCCAGAAATGAGGTGTGTAGCTGCAGCCACCCAAACGGCCTTCCTGTCCCTGAACTTCCTTGGTCTCGTAGTCGACACCCAGTTACAGAGTGTGGGACACCGTGCCCATCGGCCCCAGCTGAGTCCATATTCCTCCCCTCCTCGCCGAGAGCACAGGTTCTTAACCTTGTTGAGGGGCTGTCTTCTGCCTTATAGGATGTTTAGCAGCATCCCTGGCCTCCACTACCCAGTGCCAGTGGCATCCCTTCCCACGGTGGCCGCCAAAAACATCTCCAGACATTACCAAGTACCCCTTGCGGGCCAAACCTGCCCCTGGTTGAGAACCACTGAACTGCATCAGTTACCTGCGTAGGGGCGATAGAAACCACACGTTCGACATTCTGAGTCCACAGTGCCCAGCCTGGTGCTGGGCCAGAGCCACGTGGTGAGCACATGCTGGTGGAGGGATATTTTTAAGAGCTTGGTACAGGACTGGCGAGTGAATTCCAAATAGCAGACCGGGGTGCACGGCTTTAGTGTCTTTCCTCACAACTCCAACGGTTTTGCATGTTTTCTTTCCTTCCAGCCAGTTGGGCTGGGGGAGGGATAGCAGCAGAAGGAAGCAAGAAGCCTGAACTGTCCACTGCCTGGAGAGTCACCTCTGTCCCGGATGCTGGCGCAGCACGCGGCATTCTAAGGCTCGTACGTGCATAGCTCTGTGGGCAGGTCACGCTCCACTGGTGCAGAGACGTGGCTGCCGGGGGCTGTCTGCTTTTCTCTCTGGCAAGAGTGTTAAGTGAGTCCGGGCTACTCTTTGAATTATGTTCCATTATCCTTGTAGGAACATTTGCTTCGTGGAATAATGAGTTGTGGAAAAGTTGCCTGTATATAGACTGATTCACTTATGATCCCAGAATGTATTAAGCACACACTATAGACACCTTTCTATTAAAAGTGAGCCTAGAGCAAACCTGTTATATAAAGTAAAGAATTTAATTGTATCGCGGACCATCATCTTCCTCGCCATCCTGAGTTGGCCTAAAACATGGCAGGTGCAAGTCTAGAAAAAGCATTGCAAGTTCCCAGTGGTCTCTTGGAGGCACTGTAGAAATATTGCGATCACTGTGCACACAGCGCAGAGCTCCATGAGAGAACAGAGGTAATATGATACACGGGGAATTCGAGAGCATTGGCTGGTAGTGGCCAAACTGTGTGGCATTTGAGAGTTCTTAACTGTGGCGATCTGTATTGATCCCAGAGATCATATTGATCACAGACGGGCAGTGGAAAGGCCTGATTCCCCAGCTGTGAGCAGACACGGGGCTCAACGACCTGGGGGGGCTCCCAGAACACAGGAGGTCCCGGCTTCCCCAGCACTCAGCTTTTGCCTCTTTTGCTGAGGAGGCTCTGGTATCAGGAAAAACTTGAGCTTTCAGAGTATGTGGGGTGGGAGAAGGTTTAGCTTCTTCTAAACTGTGTAGGTGTTTTTATCAGGTCTTTTGGTACTGTCTGAAAGTCTACTGGGTGGATATTCATGTAGGTTAATAATTAAAAAAAAATGCACACAATTGCACAGGAGGCCGTATGAGATGGTCTCGGGCCCCGATGCCTTCCCTTGATAGAGGAGGCAGTGTCGCGGGCAGTGAAGTGACCTGTCTGCTGTTGCACGGCCAGGTGTGGCAGGGCCAGGTTGCTCTGCTCCCTGCTGTATCCTCCCTGCAAGGGTACTCAGCCAGGGGACTGGATTCCTAGCTGCACTGAGCAGGCAGGGCGCAGTGCTTGGGCACAGGGAGCAGAGATCAGTGTGGGCCAAGAGTGGAGCACTCGGGATGAGGGGCGGGCATCTGACCCCATCCTCTAGGGATAGGGTGCTATAGCGTGGGCTTTGGAATTGGAGTTCAAGATCTGGCACCCAAAGAGAGAGGGGCCCAGAGGTGGCAGAGGTGACTCACTGAAGACGAATGGCCCCTCTGCAGTTTCCCTGGATGCCCGCCTTGTCCAGAGGGGAGGAGGGAGCATGCTCTCTGGGTCCCCTTCTTCCTGGGGCCGGGCCTGTCGTGGGCCTGTCGTCAATAGGGTGGAAGACCAGCAACTCTAGGGACTAAATCAAATTTTTTGGGCTAGTCTGGGACCCATAGGACAGCTAAAATACTGCCTCTGAGAGACAAAAGCATTTTGCATTGAAATTGTTTAACTTGCCTATCATTTTGTGGACCGCAGCTTGCAGGTGGGTTGGGGCCATCGGGAGAAACGCGCGTCATTCCCCCTTGTTCTTGGGCTTTGCCGATCGCCTGGCTAGTACGTGGGGGCACCCGCATCACTCCGGATTGACCTAGGCCCTCCAAAAAGTGCTAAAAATGGGCTGCACTCGAAAGTAGCTTAGTGTACTCTCAGGCATTAAAAAAAGAGCCTGGTGGTGTTTGGGAAGCTGCAGAACATCCTCCCAGACTGAGATTTCACCTATGCGGAGTGAGCTTGGAGCAGAAAAAAGGCTCCATTATAAACACCTTAAAAATAGACAACAAAGGAAATGCTGACAGGCTGGCCTGGCGGGGCCCCAGCGCCAGCTCCAGCGGGCAGTTAGGGAAGGAAGGGTTTTGTGTGGCGTTCAAAGCCCGAGTGAAAGCTAATGAGGACCTTTGTATTTGGGCAAAAGACAGCCAGGGAGCTTATCAGAAAGGGGAGTTAAATCACCTCCTCTGTTTCCTCCGGATTTTTAAGAAGCAGCCCCTGGAGCCCCCGAGGGTGCCGAGGGGCCTGTTTCCCCTGCGGTCCTTGGCCTCTAGGGGGTCCCTTCGGGAGGGGCTGTGCCCCCCGCGGGACAGTTAGGGGCTCCAGAGGCCCAGGGAGGGAAAAGGGCAGTTTGGGGGCAAAATTCCCCCGGTAATTGCTGAGTCTCGTGAAAGTCAATATTGCTGAGAAGCACTGATGTTTTTGGGGGGTCAGGGAGGACGCAGGGTGTGCGGGTGGGCTTCAGAAAAGCTAAATCAGGGAAGACACCCAGAGCTGATGGTGCGTTTCTCGGTGGATCTTGAATGGGCAACATCCTGTCAGTTCTCTGATTCTAAATTCAGGAATTTTGGAATAAAAATCAACTGCTCTAATTTAAAACAACAACATGACTAATATTGTATTTATTTGCTGCCGGCGTCTGCAAGAGACCTCTGTGTGTGTGTGTGTGTCTCTCTGTATGTATAAATACAGTCCCCGTAATGGCCAGGGAGCGCCAGGGCGAGACTGGAGAGAGTGACATGCCCGGCCACCTGCTGCTGCTCACTCAACGCTCAGTTCCAGGACACGCCTTGGCCTCTAGATGTCCCGTTGCTGAGAGGGACACGGGCCCAGCAAGGCCCCGGACCTGCACTCGGGGAGCCCCCACATTGTGACGGGAAAGGCCCTTCCATGTATTCAGGACCCTGGGTTGGGACAACTGGACGCAGGGGCGTGTTCTCAGCTGGCGGGAGCCCCCAGGGAGGAGGAGCTGACATCCCCGTGTGCAGAGCCCCCCTTCTGGGAGGACCCATCCCCGCTGGGTTCCACTCGACCAGCGTTTCTCTAAAACTGCTCTGGAGTCACGATGTTAACAAATCTCCTTTGGTTTTGGCCTTTCACTTTTCCCCATCTATGCGAGGAGAAAAACATCAACAAGGAGAGGAAAAAACTCCCCGGCAAACAGAACAGACAAACCCCACCACGCCCACTTGGAGAGAACCACACACTACTACCGTGTTACCCCGAAAATAAGACCTACCCATAAAGTAAGCCCTAGCAGGATTTCTAAGCATTTGTTCAATGTAAGCCCTACCCCAAAAATAAGACCTAGCGATGGGCGTGGCTACGCAGCGCATCTGCACAACCCATGCATTTCGTCACCAGTGATCACGAAGACGAGCAGCCCTTCTCATCTGCCCCATCGTGACAGCGACTATCCCAGAGG